>CM029544.1:16565160-17765160 GCA_017141395.1 Laodelphax striatellus | reverse complement strand
TATTGTTTGGTATTTTTCATGAACAAGGGGGTGCATGACCCCCAGCTCAAACTGCGACTGAGCAACCGAGCAAAAGTCGATAAACATGGAGCAAATTTCACCCTTCTATTAAAGAAAAATTGATAAGTGATAATAAAATTTCAAGGTACAGCAACAATTCTAGAAATGTTTGTCTTCAATTTAAAACTATCCTACTATCCACTCATTCTTAATTTTTAAAATAACAACCAAAGTAGTCACTTTGAAGCTGTTGAGTCGCAGCATTGAATATATATCCTTTAGGATATATATATCCTAAAGGATATATATTCAATGGTCGCAGCAAAGACAATTCAACTACTTAATAGTTAAATTGTCTTTGGTTGCAGTTATAAAACTGCGGAGTGCCAGTTTTCATGCTTTTTTTCAATAAGTATTAAGGCCTCTTAACAGGTATGGCGTGAACCAAAAGGCTAACCACTTCCCTTTAATAATAGTATAATGCTCACCTGGTGGCAGGAAAGTTAGGCCTGAATCGGATTGGATAGATGCCGTCGTTTATATAAAATTCAGGAGGGCGGAGTTAGGTGAAGCCGATTCTGTCTAGCAATCCGGTTCTTGCTGTGCCGTCAAGCAATAACATTGGATGGTGGCCCAATCCCACAGCATCCCTGGACCTGTAACCAGAACAGAGCCACCGTCAGAATTTCTCAAATACAGAACTGGTTTAGTTCGGCAACAGTTCACAAAAAATGCAGTTGAAGAACTAAGATTACTCTATTCTGTTGAACCTTCCATCAAGTATTATTTGTACGTTATTGAATAAATCAATAGCCTGTTAAATACTTCAAATCAATGATAATTCCACTCAAAAAATGTTAGCTTCTTGTACGATTTAAAAAGAAACAATGTTTACCATAAAATCGTCATCAATGACAATTTCACTCAAAAATCTTACATTTATATGTATAAAAATCAAGTTAGAAAAATCATTTTCCATCAGACCATAAATCCACAAAAAATTGGCTGTCTGATATATAAACTGCTATAAAAATTGCCTTCACATGAATGAAAATCTATTATAAAAAACAATTTCACTTAGCAGATTTATATAATTAAAGAATATAAAATTGTTATAGTTCAAAACATTTTATGTAGCATTGTGGATTGGAATGTGCATCAAATTATAGTGACATCAATCCATAAGAAGTATTTAGGTAAGAAGTTTTAATCATTCATTGATTAGACTCCGTTAAAATTTATTATTATTATTAGATGTTGCAGTTAATCAACTGCTGTGAATACATAATAATTAGAGAATACATAATTTTAATGGCTTTCTATGGATTTTTTTTTTCTGTAATGACAATACTCCGTTCCGAACTTTATTATCATTAGGCCTAATTTACTTCTTATAAATGGTGGTGAGAAAATTCTGATCCACACAAATTAATGCATTAATGGAGAAAACTGATGATATTTGACTACAAGAACAAGTGAATAAAGATAAGAAAAATTCTTATTTGCGGAGGATATATTGAAACAATTTCAGACAAGTTTCAATCTCCAGAAATGATTTTGAAAACACAAAACCATAGATGTAAAGTGCATATAATTACTGTACAGAGTGCCAGAGGGAAATCGTTTGAAACCTTTAATAAATTCTTATATTACTTGTTCTACTGTATATTTTAGAGTTCTCTCTTTGATACATCATGACTTTGATGTATATATATATATCAAAGGTATATAACATATTTGAATAATGTGTTGTAAATAAAATCGTCTGCATGCAAATTATTGGCATTAATAGAAATTATTAATTATTATTATTAGTTTTCTCTCCATTAATACCTTTGCTCACTAATTATTTATTATACAGGGTTGTTGAAAATTATGGAAACGGCTTAATATTTCTTACACGAAGGTAATTTGATGGTAAGTGACATTGGGGTTCATACTAAAATTGAAAATTCTACTTTAATGTGACTTCAAAAATCTGGCCCGCCATCTTGGAACCGCCATATTGCATCTAACTTCATTCTTTTAAATGGTAAGGTGGTCATGTTATACATGGTTTCGATACAGAATATCAAGAGAAAATGAATGGCGAAAACCGCACATCGATAATTCGAATCGTTTATAAGATATTTCAATTATTAATCAGACATATTTACATTGTTAGAGTGGGGGAAAAGTCACTTCACAGTCACTTTTTCAAATTTAGTCCGCCATCTTGGATTCGCCATTATTTTTCAAATTATAACGTGGTGATGCGATACATGAATTCAATACGGAATTTTAAATGAAAGTGAATGGCGAAAATCGCACATCGATATGTCAAACCGTTTTTGAGATATTAACTGATTTAGAGTAAATATGTCTGATTAATAATTGAAATATCTTGAAAACGGACCACTCCAAGTTACGGAGTTTGCAAATAAAGTTTTTGTGCACTCACCAAAATGATCTTCTTGCTATGTAGCTTCCAATAAACATTTTTTGAGGTTTTGTGAATCAACTGATTGTATTTTTCAATGCTTCCAAATTTCCTTTTTCTAGTAAAAACATATGAAAACATGATAACCATGTGATAAGAAACATAGAAGAATGTTCGTTTGATTAATACCCTACGTTTGTTCAAACTCCAAGGAACAAAGAAAATAAATATATTATTAGTATTAGTTTTTCTGAATAAATTGAGTTTCTTTAATTTAAATTTTTCCAGTATTAGTCTGGAAAAATCATATGAAACACCGAGAACCATGTGTGAGGAAACATATAATTATGCTTATTGTCTGATTAATACATCACAGAACTTTCAAGAAACAAAAAACATTTTTACTAGTTTTTGAAGTGAATTATATTTCACTATTACTTTTTGATACTTTCACTTTCAAAGAATTAGGTACTGGCTTTCAAACTCTTTCATGATAAAATGAATAATTTAAACATTTATATTCATTCTGACACAGTGTCTCGAGAGATGTGATCTCTAAACACAATGAAAACACTAACATGTAGTCAAATATCACTTGTTTATTAATTATTGAAATGGTGCTGAAACATGTTTGCCATTTCATTTAATAAACAAGGGATATTGGACTACATGTTGAGAATTTTCATCAAACATTAATTTATAAAACAATGCCTACTCGTATTAAAAAATGAAATCTCTATAAATTATTTAAGTTCTTTTCAATTGAATACTTTTCTTAGAGGTTGTATGCCTCATGTCAAAAAAGATTAAATATATTTAATATAAATTTGGAAATTAGGAAACACTCGGGGAATTATATTGTGACGACCGTTTTGTCTTGTAGTTGAACACCATCAGAGTGACTGGGGAACTCGTTTGAAAAATACCTTTGAAATGAGCAGACTGTTCTTCAGTGAGTCTGATGATGTCTCACTACAAGACAAAACGCTCGTCCCAATAATAATGTGTTGAATATTTTCCTATTTTTGAATTTTGAAATAAGTGTTATAATAGGAGTTCTATACCTATCATCAAATTAAAATCATATTAGATATCATAAGCCTTTCACAATACAATCTCTGATATTAAAGATGGTAAACTACTGGATCTATTTATGTGAGAATTATTGAAGTTTTAATGTTCAAAGAAATATTGAAAACTTACATTATGTTCATAAATGTAACATTGTGTGCATTAGACGCTTTTGGCAACTCCATCTTTCTGGGCACCCCGATGTGGTTGGTACGAGTAAACACAGCACACGAAGTCTCCTCTGGGATGATTTCTCTTTTTTGCATTATGACATGTCGATGTGATACCATCCCAATGTACGGGACGGATGATTTCAGTGAGGAAATTCAGTTATTATCAGATTACAAATGTTGTTGAGTATATTACTTTATTAATATAATTCTTATAATTTATTATTTATAATTAAATTTATAATTTTTGATAACTGTATGATTAGATTCTGTAATGTGGGTTTTGTCATTTTAATTACTTTTCCCACTTTAATAAATCTATCTATCTATCTATCTAAATTTTTATCTATCAATGAATCGTATATCCAAATACATACATAATCTGTATATCATTCATACTAAAGACGATAGGAAACTATTAAGTATTCTAATTGTCTTTGCTCGTACTATGTTAATAGAATGATTACACCTCCGATTCAGGCTGACAATCTTCACAGCACACAGACCTTTTATTGGTCCATGTGAAGATTAATTCCTGTCAGCCCATTAACACCTGTCAGCTTACATTTTTTATCTCGTTTTGCTAATGTACAATATTATTTAGTTTTTATCTTATCTAGATTTTTACATTCTATCTTGTATCTTGCTAAAATTCTGTATATGTATTTTATTATTCTAATTGTTCTTGGCTGAATTTATATATTTGTTTGTTTCTTATTTGTATTGTAATTGAAGATGAATCAACAATTTTTGAGTTGGGTTGATCTTCCTTCAGTACGGTACCTACTACAGAAATCTTCACTCTGCTTCAATATGATGACAACACTTGCAGTTTCTTTTAGGAACAGATTTTTCTCTTAGAAAGAACCTAGGCATGTAGGTAGAAAAAAAACGTGATGATAAGAAATTATTTCAAGTACATACCTACTTCTCGTTAGGCAGCCGGGATGGCTCAACGTTTCCACCGGAGACTCACCAAATTTATTGTTTTTTCTTCTTACTAAATGGAAAAATATATTATGAAGCTTCATCTAACTTTGCTGATTTCTTTATGTTTTGTCACTCACAATTTCTTCATTAGTATTGAATAAGTTTAAACATAATGGAATCAATTTTTTCTATCTTGAGGAATATTATCCCTAAAATGAATATTTAAAAAATGGGAAGCGATAGGCTTCGTGGTCGTGTCTAATCGCAAGATTAGATAATAGACTTGTACCTGTTACTCCCATTGTAAGCGGTGACCACTTCAGTTTAAAGATATTTTTCTACTGTATTTCATTCATTCAAGAGAATCAAAATCGCTTCCCGGTTGTTCAGAACCAATCTATAAAGCTGTATGACCACCCATCTCATCATCATCATTCCCATTATACCCACTCACAAGCAAAAAAGAATCTTATACTAAGGAATGGGTACCATAACTCATAAGCTACAGTATCTTCTACAATAATGTTCTACACAGATAAATAATGGACAAATTTTATTATTTCTGATAATTATTATAGAAGATCACAATATATAATTATATTTCTGCTTACAATAGAAGACCAAAATAAAAAATTACAAAACAATCGAATATCTGTATTGTATGGTTATACATCATATATGTACGTTATTAAGAATTGAAAACATTTGACTTTCGCAAATAACAACATCATGAATAGATACAATAGAATAGAATGAAATATTTTATTGGCCCAGACAGAAGATCACTATAGTTTGTCCTATGCACATATAGGCCGGTTAGTATACGATACATGACAATAAAAAGATTTAAATAATTCAACAAACAATAATACAAATTGAAGCCTCATTCCTCATTGCGATCCTAAATTTGAGGTTCTGTGAGGTTCCCTTGGACACAGAAGGGCCGGGTATGTCTGCTGCACTGCCTGTAATATAATATAAGGCATTATAATATGTATTATAATAGTAAGTATTATGATGAATTATGACTTGTGATATAGTTAGAATATTATATGAAGATCTTTGTAACTTAGATTTGATGATTGGGTATTTCAAAAAAGAATCCATATGGATATCATTTATGATCACATACATAATTCAACATTTTTAATAAGTATTGTTTTCAACAAGAAATAAAGAGTTTATTTTTCTCTTTAATGTCATACATAGTGTATTCAATGGGTTTTCTCAAAAGTATTTGACACAGGTCCCTTATTATAAAGTATGCCAAATAAAGTTTGTTCATCAGTATTGGTTCTTGCTTTTGACAGAGAGTTGCTTTTGACAAGAGTCTTGGATAACATTTTGAGATGATTCTCCTTTGAAATGTTTGCACATTTTAAATTCCGCACACTTTTGCATTTATTGCATTGCAACCTGTAAGAATTGTGTGCGAATCCTTTATCACAAGTTTCACAATTCATTCTTTGATCAAAGAATAATTATTATTATAAGCAAGGGAGAGAAAAGTTCAATCAGAAGATGAATATGAAAGAGAATATTATGCAGAATAAAAATTTTTCTTCTTCTGTTATCTACGGTCATGATTACGATAGACGAGCCGCCAGATAATTACAGTTTATCACTGTAGCTAACCTCTGCCTCTAATGAAGATTAAGTATTCGAAACCAACTTGATAAACTTGAAAACACTAGCAATAAATGCATTTTTAATCTTGAAATGATGAATTCTTCCACACATGCATTCTTCCATAAGAGTTTCTGACCACTTTATATGACATGAAGAAAATTATTCTGATCATAAATAAAGGAAAACACAAATCCTTAATTCACATTTTTACTTGAATAATCGCATTCAAAGTAGAATCGCCAAAACAACATCCTTCCAGTTCAAAGGTCAGACTCTAAAGAGAGGGTGAGAACGGTGGGAGAGGGAGACATTGAGAGGTCTACGGGAGGGTCAGCGGGAGTGAGGAAGAGGAAGAGGGAATGGGGAAAAAGAGTAGAAGGTGGAGTAGATTTAATGTAGTTCAATAAAGTCACAAATTTGTGCGATCAGAGATGTCCTAGGTAACTTTAATTACCTGTAGACATAACATTTCTTTTTGAAAAGATAATTGGAAGGTCATGTGGATTGAATTTTAAGGAATAGAACTGCAAGCCTTCTTAATTTTCAAAAAATGGACAAAAATTCAAAGTATAAATATTGGAGAATGCTACTTACCTAATTAATTACTTCTACAGAAGAAGTGTGCGTGTGTGTTTGAGCAAACTGAGCATAAAGTGATGCGCCGCTTTACATGCGTCACTTTACATGAGACGCTTTACATGCGTCTCTTCTGTTGCAATAACTTTGAAGTCAATATCGTCCTGTTTCAACGAATTCAAATTACTCTTTTCACCACTCACTGGATGTCGAAGTCTCTAAGCCATAGTAATGTATGGAATAGATGGATGCGCCGCTTTACATGCGTCATTAATGTTTTCTGTTGCACTTTGAAGTCAATATCGTCCTGTTTCAACAAATTAACACTATGATACTGAATCCAATAGACAAACACAGAAATACGGAAGGCAGTGGCTACGCGTCCGTCAACCGTACGCCGCTTAGACGTACGTCAAGAGAGTCATGTGACCAATGACGTCATGGGCACAAGCACAATGTACGTAGTTGACACTTGACATTCTAGAGCGACGGCTCGACCAGCGCTAACGTCAATATTAATTTTTGGTGCTACGAGCCGTCGCTCTAGAATGTCAACTCGTTATTGACGATTGACGGACGGCGATAGCGCAAAAATTATGGAATTGTTATAGCCTACTGCAATTCATATAATTTGGCGGATGGTGATCTATAACAATAGATCGTTATCATTATTCATTACCCAGCTGTGACACAATGATCTGCGAAACTTTTGTCGAGATTTAGTATTTGTAGGTTAAGTGGGTATTGTGTCAAAACTGAGTAGGCTAACACAAGACCCTCTACATTCCTCTACATTTTAGGGTGGGTTTTCGTTACTGCGACCGAGTGCCGCAGCGGAGCCCGACCCAGCGTTGCCAGATGCAATTGATGAAAAATCCCAACTATTAATAGTTGCCAGATGCAATTGATGAAAAATCCCAACTATTTATAGTCCAAATAGTTGGAATTTTTCATCAATTGCATCTGGCAACGCTGGGTCGGGCTCCGCTGCGGCACTCGATCGCAGTAACGAAAACCCACCTTTAGAGGGTCTTGGCTAACATCAGAGCTGATCGCATATTCGGTTTACCAGGTTTGGTCGATACTTTGACAATTAGGCTATGCTTACACTAAAATTGGTAATCTCTTAATTTCCAGTTTATTTAGTGTATGAGAGCTATTTTTCAAATCCTTTCTTCAACATAGCCCCCTAGGAAAAAATGTGGAGGCTTAAATCGGGAGACCATAACCTGCCCTTGGGAAATTTCAGCCTTTCCGCATCCATAGCTAATAAACAACTGAGTTCGAGTTGACGTGTGCCAACTGCCAATAGCTTATTCGTCCGTCAATCTACAGTAACCGTGACGTCATACCTTATTCGTCCGTCAACCCATAGTAACCGTGACGTCATACATCACGTGACACTCTTGACGGACGTTTAAGCGGCGTACGGTTGACGGACGCGTAGCCACTACGAATACGGAAACATACCTCTCCCAACGAAATGGCTCTCACAACTGAGCTGCTATACAAGCAGCTTTTTCAACCGATAATTCTATCGCGTTCGCATAGTGAACGGTCCTACATTTAAAAAGCATGTGTTCCATCCCTTCGAGCGAATTTGTGCAATAATTTAGTTGCCCATCAGTCGCTCGTCTGCGGCCACCCTTAAAGAGGCTGTAGTTTCACGGAAGTCTTCAATGCGTAGAACTTGGAATGGATAATTTAGCAATAGATGAAAATCTACCACATTTAGAAACGAAAAATGATTTCCACTTACTTTTATATTCAGCACTGTCTGTCGGAAACGTGTGTAAACAAGCTGATTTTGCTTGCTTGAGATCTGATTGTGGAAGACTGTTGAATCATAAATAACTCCTCTCCAAGTGTTATTTCTGTGCTCGAATTCCTATAATTACAAACTATTATGAGTAAACAATATTGTAAAAAATAAGAGCCAATATTTTAAACAGAACAAAATTCAGCAGAAGATGACAACGATTGTTTTATGAAATTCTCTTCTTTATCACATCACTGTGGTCCATGTACCGTTTATTCTATGATATCAACTCTTCTTACTTTGGATTATATCAGTCATAATTATTTATTGTATCTTTTCCTCTCAAAAAATTGCAATATAGTCTGACCACAGATAACGTACATCTGTGTACCTTATCTGTGGTCTGACCAATCTACTCTAATATAATCAACTCTTACTAAACTTTGCATTACCAATTACACATGATAAAATGTTTCATTGTATCTTTTCCCCTCGCAATATTGTAATCCAGTCTACAATACTAATGACATAGACTAACTATACTTGTTGTCTGTGCTAATGAGCAAATTTCTTTCTAATCATCTAATTGATGTTTTGTAGTTCTCACTTGGACTACTTCTACTAAATAGTAACAAAATAATAATTGAAATATAACATAGATATAAGGTATATGTGCACTATATAATATAAGATTCCCACTATCATCATGCTATCTTGCATCATACACTGCTTTTGATCTGATACTCACCAGTAGCGCACACAGAATTTCTTTTTGGGAGGTTTTTTTTTGGGGATTTGGTGACTGGGGGGTGTTTGAGTTGCAAATTAAAAGAGGAAGGGGTCCACTCGACATTTTTCGGCTCTGGAAGGGGTTTGAACCCCCAAAACCCCCCTCGGTACGCCACTGACATTTACATCAAAACACAACATAATTCAAAGGTGTTTGTCCGCTTTAAACTCTGATAACATGATAGTCATGATTTGTCATTTTGTTTAGTCATTTTTTTATATAAGTTAGTAGTCTGTAATTTATTAGTGGTGTGGTGTGAGCTTGCAAGCAGTGTTGTTTCTAGTGAAGTGAATATTTTGTGTTCCAGTGTTGAACATTCCAACGTTTTGATGTGTGTATATAATTATTGTAAAAGCCAGCCAAGATCACTAGACAAAGTAATCTGTCTAGTAATCTTGAAGGCCAGCAGGCTCTTTTGTTTACTTCCTTGCAACTTCCGCTGTGCCAATTCCACTTGTTTCCAGTCCATTGTCTGATCACATTCCTTTTAGTGCTATATCCATCCCCTTGCAACTCACACTCATTCTTTCTCTGTCTGTTACCTCATACCCTCTCACGCTCTTCCTCTTCTTTCAGTTGTCTTCCATGTCCTCAGTCTCTACCCGTCCCAACACCTATCTTATACACAAACTACTCATAGCTGCTGGCAAATTTCTTAATTCATTTTTGTCAATTTATTATTCATTTGTATTTATTAGAGCCTACTATCTTCTATCAATTTATCATTCATTTTTATTTATTACAATCTATCAACACTATTCATTTTTATTTATTGCAAACTACTAGTACAGTAGTTCTGTGAACAGTAGACCTCGCGAAAAAGCCATGCTAGCTGAAATCTGTCAATGCGTTTAGCCGTAAATTAGCTGTTGTATTGGTCCTGTCAACTGTGTCGAGAGAGATGTTGTCAGGCGCCCCCCAAAATACGTTATGTACATCAAATTTTTTTAATTTTTTACATTTTTATTTTCTATATTTTTTCTATTTTTTAATCTTCATTTCATTTTTTTATTATTTATTTTATATTTTAGTTATTTATTTTTTAAACATACGCGACGTCCCACAAGCCGCCGCTTTCGCGGCGCCCCTCTTACTGCGACGCCCGGGGCGGGCGCTACAGTCGCGCCGCCGCTTTCGCGGCGACCCTCTGGCTGCTGAAAAATGTTATGACTACAGCGAAAAAATCTTATTCTGACCCAGCTGATGATCATTCCATCATATGACGATGTTTAGGCCTATATTCAATTCAAAATAAATCCTATCACGTGTTCCATATAGCTATTGTATATTCCATACAGCCATTCTCTTTTCCTTCTATTTCGTCCTTAAAATGCAAAATTTAAAAAAAAACTTACATATACATCGTCGCGCAGTCTCAAAATGAACATTCCTGCCAAATCTTATTGAAATCTGTCAATGCGTTTAGCCGTAAATGCATTACACACAAACACACAGACGAAAGCCAATCGACTTGAAACAAGACTTCACTTCGTTCAGACTGAGCTTCGCTCAGTCTTCTCTTCGCTCGGTCAATTATTTCTTTGTTCATTTCTAATTCACTTGTATATTTCATTTATTAATGATTCACTTATACATTTCTTAGAAGGCCTATCTAAATTGGAGTCAGTTATGATTAATTCAATAAATTCAGTTTCATCAGCTGCACCTTCTTTTATTCCAAACCTTATCATTTTACGGAGTTGATAGAATTTGTAGATAAGTTTCCTGATCCGGGTGATTGATAGATTAATGTGCTTGTCCAATTTGAATTTGTTGTCCACTATTGTTCCTAAATAATTTGGACAACAAATTCAAATGGAAAAAATGTCTGAATTAATAACTTCAAACTTCACAATAAAAAACTGAGATTGTAGGTAAATAATTTCTGTTATACGAAATAAAATTTTAATAATCAATCTCAAGAAATTATATTAATTTGGAAATTCCAACATCTTTACCACTTTATATGTAATGTACCCAAAGCTTTACAAACGTTGAAAAATATTATAGATCTCAAAAGCAAGGATACTTTTAGAAACAAAGTTGTTCGTTGTTCCATAACTGCCTGCAAAGAAACAAAATGACAAATGGGTGGGGGCTTTAAAGGATATATATTCAATGGTGGGGGTGAGGTGTGACCTTGTTCAGGTATCCATTTCAGCAATGCGCTTTCTCTTCCAACCGGTCTATTTCTGTGCATTTCTCGAAAGGGAGTTTCCGAGAAATACTGAAACAATAATGTTTGAGTTTGGATGGGTTTTGCCCATATACCTATTTTGCCTTTCAGTCAGACTTCCATGGCTCTATGTATACAGATGTATACATGGCTATATGTGATATATTTCTATGGCTCTAAAGTGGATCACAAGAAAATGAAACACTGTGCACTGTTGCCACTTTATTGACAAAGACTTCCACCCCTCACTCCATAGTCTATACCCAATAGGCAAGCCTATTAGTCCTCTTTCGAATAGAAGTAGAATACTAGAATCAGTTAGTCCGTGGTCTGTGCCGAGTGAACATCGCAGTGTTGTTCAGTGAAACTCTGTCGCAGCAGAGTTGTTTTCGGTTCGGTAATATTGTAATTGTCGAATTAATAGTGCTTAACCGTAATATTATTATTGAACATAAATTGTGAGTCTCAAAATTACGTAAATTTTTCAAATAACTTCAAAAGTGTTTCTGGGATGCGTAAGATGACTTCTATAAACTCATTTCAGTTTTATGTTCTTTTATTTTTTAAGGGGTTAATTTTCGAGTTCAATGAGTTTTTTTCATCCAGATACCATTGGGACTTGAGGAGGGTAAATGAAAGACAATACTATTTACAGTTTATGAGTTGATAGGCCTAATAGTGATATTTAAAATGGTTGGTTACTTAAGATTGGAAGGAAACAGAGGTGCTATACAAATGTATGAATCAGCTTTAAAGTGTGCTCTTCCCAGTGTAAGAGAAATTGTTTTGTTGAAACTTGCACGAAATCGAACGTTTATGAGATTCAAGTATTTAAATAACGAACAAAACTCCAATTTATTCGTAGCATATAAACCTTTCATAATAATATAGAATCACAATTAGTCAATTCTGAGTTCGAAATATTCGACGTTTTTCATTAAATTTTAATAGGTAGATTAAATGTTATCTATGAGAAAAAGTAATAGTTGGTTGAATCGTACAATTCGATAGTGTGAGTGCTTTGTTAGTGTTACTGTCAACTGATACAATTGGATCAATGAGCAGATTCATACATCAATGCAATGTAGAGGGTTTGCGATAACCGACAACTGCTGGATTGAAACTTCAGGTGAAGGATTGCAGTTGAATACTGGATTAAGGTAAGCTGCATGATAATTACACTACAGTTATAGCTTCCCTCACCATTTATATTGTTCCCGAAAAACGGAAAAAACTTGTTATTTCAGTATCCTTGTCTCAATAGCATGTAGAGTAACACTATGGCTATCGGTGTACGGTATACTTGTGCTTGAGAAATTCTAACTTAAATTCTCCTTTGTTAGAAAGAGACCTTTCAGTCTCCTTCCAAAGATATTTAAAAGATAAACATTTGAATTACTTTATACAATTCTTCGCATTCGAATTTTCAAACCTCAGTTACCTACATTTTTTCCTATATTTGTTACCTGGATTTGAACAGAACTCTCTTCAGCTTGACACCTAAAGGTGGGGTTTCGTTACTGCGCCCGATTGCCGCAGCGGAGCCCGACCCAGCGTTGCCAGATGCAATTAATTAAAAAAACCAACTATTTATAGTGGGGATTTATCATCAATTGCATCTGGCAACGCTGGATCGGGTTCCGCTGCGGCACTCGGTCGCAGTAACGAAAACACACCTTAACAAGAAGACATATTCGAGTAGACTATATTTTGAATAATGATTCCACTACATTCGATCAAATAATTATTTATTTATTCATTGAACCTTGACTAAAACTTTGGCTCATGTAGCAAAGTTAAATATTTGTGTGATACTGGAAACTGAAACTAAAATATTAGAGAAACTAGAATATTTCAATTCAACATTTGTTAGAAATACAAGAAGAGAAGAGACTCAATAATATTAATTTCTCAATTAAGAAGGTAATAATCATTCATCTACAAGTCAGTTAATTATTCTATTTGCCAATGCGATTATGGCTGATCAATCTTCACATCTACTCTAATAGTACGCAATTATACTACTATTAAATTAAAGTTGACACTTATAACATTAGTAATTGAAAATAATATTGTTTCCTCTATAATGATACATGAAGTAGCATGAGCTATTAAAAATATCATAAGAAATCAGATAACTTTCAAACGATTTAAAAAATTCAAACAATGAGAAATAGTGGAGGTATGATGTTTTACGTTTTTACAGTATTCAACTTACATTAAATTAATTATTGTATTCGATTGCTCGTTTTCAAGAGTTATTCTGTAGAAGAGAAATCATACACCATATCTCATTATTGGAAATTACATTCCAATTTCACTAAATACTTCATCATCCATTATCTGACCGTTCAAACCGCTCTAATTATTATAATCGAGTTTTAATTAACGTGTCTATCGCAAAGGAATCTACATTATTTTGTGTGATCACATTGCACGTGTGTACAATCTCATTCTGTGTAATATGGTGCCTATTCTACGGCCAATCTTCTCATGAAATTAGGATTTTCAATTACATTCCATCAGTTTTTGTTGAAATTAAATAGCTGTGTTGATGAATGGCATTGCAGAGGAAGATTTAATCAACCATAAGACGGACAAAATAGATCATGCCTGTTTAAAAAAATACCTCAGAATGTAATCCACCCGTCCCATTAACTGATGTACTGCTACATTTTTGAATTTTACTGTTAATTTGATATCTTTTATACGAATTTTATTATATTGTCATTTAGAAGTTGGACACTTTCAACGAATAATATTTTCTTCGAAATTCTATAGCATTTATTGATTGATTTATCCCTAGAGTGAAGGGATTGAGAAGGCGCCATAAGTGTTAGACCATGCCTACCTATCTATAGTAGAGGTGATAGAGATGGCTATGGTTAGACCCATAGTAATATATCCATGAAACTTTGACTGGAAGGGAAAACATGTAGAAAAACCGGTCCAGCACCCGCAGCTAAGTTTATTTATTTTGTGGTTAGACCTGACAGGAGAGGCCTAAATAAAGGACTATTCCGACGTATCAGTCTAGTCTAGTGTCTAGTCAATGTTACGTTTTAGTTCAGCTTGTCCTATGAATGCGCCCAGAGCTCTGTGATTGGTCCATCGTTATTGACGCATGCGCAGAACATGCGGAACGTTGTCTAGATTGATATGTAGGAACTGGAATTGTCATTAATTTCCATCATGTTTTCGGAATGGGCCAATGGGCGATACTTTGGAACTCACATTAGGGTCTGAGGATGCAGGACCCCTACAAGGATCCCTTGTTAGACATGCTATGTCCTTGCCACAAAAACCCAGGGCTACACAATGGAACCAGTCAAACTAGGGCAGCCATTCATGAAACCAGGTCAACTTATGAATGGCGTAAAGTCTTCCCTATATAAAATATGTTATGATAGTACAATCCTACAATAATACAGATTACAATAACAGATGGATCATTAACTGATTCAACTAACATGATATGATAGCAATCCTTTCAATCGGAATGTTTGTACTCAGAAAATATCAGAACATATTTATCTGCCACCTTCATAGGAAGGCTCTGTTCAAGAATTCAACGCCAACTTATACATTTCTTTTATTGTAAACTTAGTGAAGGTGATATTGTGGTTCTTATCTTATCCTTGATTATTCAGTATAAAGAGTTGAAGACTAGGACTTGTATCAATAACCACAGATTCAGTAAAATATCGAGATACCAGTTTCGGTTTTTACACCATTATCTGGTTTACCAGAGATTGATAATGTTGTAACAACCGAATCCGGTAGCTATCTTGATATTTTAATAAATCTGTGTTTGTGACAGCTTTCAACTTTTTAATAATTCACCAACATATCGAATATTAAGAATCAATATTGATGAAACTTTCAACTTGTACAGAGATCAAAACAGTAAATAAATAGTCTGAATACAATTACGACTCATTGCGTGATTTTAAGTCCGACATTTGGACTTGATAGGGAGTCGACCTCGAACGTTCTTATACCAGTCTTGAGATGGAGCACTCCTAATATTTTCCAGGATATTATTCATTTAAAAATGATCACTAAACGTGAGTGCACGTCCAGAAATCGTGAATTGCTAATAAGATATGGGAGAGGCTTACAAATATCCATCAAGACAGGCAGCCCACAGAAGGTTCATTCGACATCCCAAGAATCATTACAACTATCATGCCTTACATTAGAACTTGTACTTACATTAGAATGACAGAAACTAATGATCGCTATTCATATTACTCAGAATCCACCTCAATTCCAATTGGTTTCAGGATGAAGAAACAATCGTCAATAGTTTTTGGAGCAAATTATGGTACTTTCCTGTTGACGTGAACTTTTTAATATCAAACAATTTTATCGATATTCCTATGATAGGAACAAAAGACAGCCTAAGCTAACAAAACATAGGCTACATCAACAAACACAAGCTTCTGATTGTTGTTAAATAGAACAAATTATAATATTATAATACAAAACTAAGACAAAATCAATATTTTGGCAATTCTTTCCTAATAACGGAGACAATCAATAACTTGACCACAATTAATTCGTCTTAGGTAGGCTAGGCCACTACAGAGACTGTGAATTAGATAGGCTATAGCAGGATTCTTTTAAATTGTCATAAAACAGCTGATTGATGTACGCTCGTTTACTAACGTTAAATCAGCTGTTTTGTGACAAGTTGAAAGAATCCTGCTATACCAGCTGTTAAATTTATGAATCAATAGATGGATATCAAACATCGATTATAAAAATATTATTGTTCGAATTTGAAAAGTTCGCAATAAAAAGGAAAGGAGCCAAATTTGTATAAATTCAACTTCAAAATTTCATGGTTTCAACAACTTGTGACTAGGCTACTACAAAAGCACATGGTTTAGAATCAAAGTTTTGCTTCAATTATAGGTTAGATTACTGATTGTGAATTATGTTCAATCACTGGTAATATAAATTGAAGCAACTGAAATCATACCTTAATATCGCTAAGTATTGAAGCTCGGAGTTCTGAAGTCTTAATTTATCAGTCATGACCTAAACATCTCTAACGAACCGGCAGTTATTTCTGCGTTGCTATGAAAGAGACTTTCAAGTTTCGTTAATATCGCAGAAATAATAACTAAGAGAGAAACTACTGCACTCTGTTATTGCTTTAGGACACACGATAATAATTTAATGAGTAAATGAGTATTTTTATGCAATAGGAGAAAGCGAATGATGATAAGAAGCCCGTCTGAAGAATCTGACCACAAAATACAAAAGGGCAAACCAAAGACAGAATAGAATCTCCAAGCCAAAGACTTGACGTCAAAGACAAAGAATGACGTAATCGGAAATGAGACCACAGATTACAAAAGTTTGCACCCCCCAGCACCACCGCCAGGTCCACCTCCTGTATAAGATAATATTTATGTTTTAAAAATTTTAGATGGTTGAGAAATTAAAAAGAAATTGAAAAATGGCATTGACACTGGAAATATTGGCATTTTTTGGCTTAATTATACTCCCCTGCCTTATCAATGACTTGAGTAATTAATTAATCTTGACTCCAGTGGATATCCTCCAAATAATTATTTTTCTCTTAATTTTGATAGTGGAATAAAAGAAACGGTACTTTCCTGTTATAGGACACACCTACTCATCTAGAGATATCGATAGTCGATATCGATAACCTATAATAACCAATAAGGTTATGTTAACCTATAGGTTATGTTAATAACCTATATTTTTCTAATATCGATGAGTATCGATACTTTTGAAGCTCGATATCGACTATTGATATCTCTAGATGAGTAGACGTGTCCTATAACAGGAAAGTACCGGATTTTTTTACATTAAAAAAATGTAACCCCATCATCAAAATCTTTAATATCGTCTATACATAGGTATTATAGGCTTACAGTTGTAAAGTATATGAGGTAGTACATTTTGCAGGAGTCTGAAGAGAATCGTTCAAGACCTTCAATAAATTGATAACAAGATCTTCTCAATGCTCAAAACATTGATAGATTGATAGATAGATGACTTTATTTTTCACTTTCACATTACAAAAGTGCTGTGGGCGAAGTTGAGGCATACAAGCCCCCTCTTCCACTTAACCCACAAATTGAATAGATTGTGATGCGCGTGAACACTACCTTGTATTCTAATTACCTTATTGTGAATCACTAGTCTTTGGCGCGGTTTCACGATACCAGTAGACGTGTAGGTTACTCATTATGATCTTTCACTCTATACAAACAAATAGGGCAATGCACACTGACTGGTTGTATAAACCCAAGATCACTAGACAAAGTGATCTTTGTCTAGTAATCTTGGTATAAACCTATTTGTTTCTATGATCATATGACCAACCTGCCTGCCAGTAACCTACACGTCTACTGGATCGTGAAACCGCGCCATTATTATAAGTGTTAAATGAACAATCATTAGATGTAGAAACTGTACTCACTGTATATACGGTAACCATAGACTAACTAACTATACAGTGTTGTCTGTGATATAACTTAACAATAGGCTATACTGTAATATTTAGACCTGCGCGAATACAGTTGAGGAATAACAGGTCTGAAAGTATTATTTCTTGATTGGGAAAACTATTTAGAATGGTACATACACTATTACAAATTGAAAATGTAATTTTTATGGGTTTTAAAAATTGTCAAAAATTATGAAATATTGCTTTTTATGATTCAACCCGCAACTTTAGGCCTGTTGCGCGATTTCAGTAAGAGAAGAATGGGTCTAAATATATTCTTTATGTATAATTGAAGACACTCTTAAGAACAGTGTTTTTCATATTTGAACAAAAAATTAATTTTTTTGAAATTTACCGGTTTTCACTTTGTTTGAAACTTTAGGCCTTCTGCGCGATTTAAAATTTTGAGATATATTTTTTAAATGTTTTTCCATTTGTAGGCCTAATGAGGTCTATGCACAAGTTTTCCGCGCTATTAGAATTCGATCTGTTTTTCGATCCACCCTAATATTCAGCCTTCAAGTTTTATGTGTTTTAGTGAGTTTCAAGTTTTGGGACTCGATTACATGGATGTGTCCTATCCCTTTACTCTGTTTAATGTAATAATTAAGATATTGTAACGAGTTTGCAGCATTACTTACTCACGATATTTTGTTGAGTAATTTCGAATACATGAAAGCTGGATATGAAATTATTACAAACAGAATACGACTTTTAACCCAGCATAATATCAAGTACATAATTATTACAAGCCAATTTGGAAAAATCAACAAATTTTGATCTTTGAGCTATATTTTCTATGATAATTGCACAAAACATAATAGCCTAGTACATAATAGAATTGGTTAGGCTACAGAAGTGAATGAATAAAAGAAGAAAATGACATCTTACGAATTTTATTTCAAAGAACAAAAGTAGGAAGATTGCATTCGAAAACTCATAATTATACAAGGCTCTCATAAACGTTGAACTAGAGCATTACAACAATCATTTAGAAAGAAAAATGATAATGAAAACACATACAGTACAATTGATATCATTGACACATAACTGTCGGACTGTCGGTATTAGACTCTATTTAGTGGAGTAGTTGATGCGGGAACAAAGCCTAACAAGTTCTTGTTGCAAATCGGTCCACGGGTCAGTAACGTCCAATGATGCATCAACTTGCTCTAGCTGATGCTGCTGCTGACTCACCTGTGACGAATCACGCTGACCAAAATCCAACTCATCATTTACTGCAAATAGAAGAGAAATCAAAATATTAATTAAAATAAATTGAAGAGGCGGACAGAAAACGTGAAACAATATTACACAAAAGTGAGTAGAATATAAAAACCGTTAATATAGCCTAAAGAGACTTAACTTAATCTAACCTAACCCAACCCAACCTAATCTAACCTAACCTAAATTTTGCAAAAAAAATAAAAATAACCGAGAGAATAGGAATATTTTATAAAATTCTACTGCGTCCCACTCCGAAAGGCCATTCAGTCATTCACCATATAAAACTTTAATGATCCACGTTACAAGTACAGTAAAATGGTGGTTCCACCATTTTTTTGGTAAGAAAGAATCGTAAGCATGATAGCGGCAGTGTGTTTGTTAACTTTATCAATATTTTTGAATAAATATTCCTTGTTGAATAACTTACTTATTTAAGAACTAAAACTGCCTACCATATGGGTAACTTGTGATACAAGGTAACTTGGGTAACATTGTGATTATAAATGATTGGAAGCTATCTATACCCTGTTCATCGAGAGTTGACAGAAAGGCTCCTCCTATCGTCACGGTCAGGCCAATTCACAAGCAGTCCTAGCGCTATTCTCTACTGCTATACTCTGTCATCGTCAGAGGCACACCTCAGGAATGTTTGTGTAAGGGATGACTGTGACCTGAAAACTGTCACTCTTCGGACGATGACCTTGCTCTGTATTGGCCGAGCGCTCTGTCCCGTTAGTTTTTAGGAGGATCCTTTCTGTCAACTCTAGATGAACAGGGTATAGACAGATTTATTCATCTTTATTCATGCCAAGTGGCTTAGGATCTGACAAATACGGTATCGTTCCAAAATATTATGTCAGGTAATAAATATTCTATCTGAACCCAAGTTCAAATATGCCAAAAAAGTATGTATCTCTCAAATATGAATATTCCATCTGAACTTGAATTCATATCTCTCAAATGCGTAAATACCTCTATCAAAAATCAAATACCCCACTACTATGGTAGCCTACTCTGTGATTCCAACAATTTAAAAAACTCACAATTCAACAAAAACTTTGAATTGGTTTCTCACCTGTTATAATAGGCATATCCAGCTGTTCACCAGATTGCGCCATCATGTTATTGTCCGCCGCCATTTCGGTTAACAGACTTGAATCCTGTAAGTTCTCCGAGCACTCCATTATCGCCGGCTGCTGTTGCATATCCGTTGAGGAGGCTGGTTCCTCCTCCTGCGCCAAGGGCGGCTTGCAATTGGAGGGCTCGCAATTTATCATAGTTATTGCTGCAGATGGTTTCTCGCCAGCTGATGCAGCCGAGTTTGCCTCGCCCACACCGATTCTTGCGTTAGAAGACTGCAATAGAGAAAACAAACAACAACATTAATAAAAGAATTAAATTTTAAGACAAGATTCTAGAAAAAGTTATGACGGGGCGGTCGCATAAAATCCATAAACAATTTGGTCTGAAATGAATTTCAAATCTCTGAATAAACATTTCGGAAAGAAAATAAAAGTTATCAGAGCGTTTATACTTGCAATGATTCACTTGCAACAGTATCAGCTGTCGCCAATGAGTCTCCCGGGTAGCATAGATAATGTCTGAAGTCATAAATTATTTTCCAAGAGAATGATTAGACTAAATATTGTCAATGCCCCATTAAACTAAAATAATTCCGAAAAAAACTAGTTCAAGTTGGTTAAGCATGATCAATAATTTTTTAATTAAATTTAAGTACCTATTAACAATATTCAGTCTTTATTCAGGATGGATATCAACCACAACATGACCTTTGTAACTGAAAAAAATTCATATTCAAATCAACCTTTACTTTGGTTTTACTTTTACAACCTCTATTTAGTTGAAGCATGGGAATATTCCTATTAATAATAAAATATTCCAGGGAATACTCTTAATTGACTATTTTTAAGAATACATATAGCTTAAGTAGGCCCTACAATAGCACTATATTTGGATAATATTTCAATTTTTATGTTGCGTATATTGTTCTGTTGTCCGGCCATTTTTAATATTTGTTATTTTCATTTAAACAAATGGTGAAGCAATTATATGAAGAAGCAATGAAGTCAGCCTTTGTGAGATGAATGTTGCAGTAGAATTAGTGGATTTTTCCACCTGAAACTTAGATCCTAAGTAAAAATACGGGACACTTGGGATTTGGGAGTCTCGAGAGGAGTTTTCTGGACGCCGGGACAAACTGTTAAAAAAGGGACAATCCCGTGAAAACGGGACGTTTGGTCACCCTAGTAACCCTAGTAATGAGTAATAATTTAGTTTAGGAACGTTGACCAAACATGATAATCTATTAAAAAATGTATGCAAACTGAAAATTAACAATGAAACTTCGTCTAGAAATTAGTCTCTGAATCCTCTCATCTCGTTGGCAGGAACTAGTATATTTTTATTCAAGATGAAACAATATTAGATTATGTATCATATAATAATAATAATAATTTTCACATTATAATTAAGTATCGATTCTGGAAAAATATCTCTCATAATCTATCAACAATCTTTTAATTTTCTTCATCAGTGACGTTGAATAATATTATAAACAATCATTCATTCATGAACAATTAGTATTGTGAATTATGTTGCTTCAAGGAGAAGGTACTAGGAATTAGTAGCCTCATTCTTTATAATTATCAATATCAGGGATTCCAATTAGCCTACTAGTAAAATAATAGTAATAGGCCTATAGGCTAATAGAATGGTGGCGAATTCTATGAGCATGCTAGGCACGCTGCAAATAACAGAAAAATGAAAGAGAGAATATAATTGTCAAAAAGTTAAAGGAACTTGAAATACACAGTGTAATATTGTAATCGTAGTTGATAAAGGAAGTAAATAAATCATTTTAATAGTGATGTCTGACATGTGACTTCGCAATCGTATGCTGTTGACGCCGTTGACAAGAGCGTTTGAGCATTTAGTAAATCATTAAAATTACCGATTAAACTTACTTGAGCATCCATGAAGTCGTCCTGAAGAAAATTATGTGGCTATCCTTTCAAAAGAAAAATATGTTGCAAACCTATTACAGTTCAATGTGGCTAGACTTTCCAAAGAAATAAATATCTCGCTAACCTATCACAGTTTCAGCATACACAGACACAGCATCTCGTCTGGACCCGTCTGGAAGCATGGTCGCCTTGCGTCACGTGCTATTCGCTGTGTGGGGATAATAAAGTCGACACCTGCGCTCACGCGGAAATTTAGTGAACGAAACGGGTTAGTTTAACATGAGAAAGGATAGGGAATAAGCATTTACAATATTACAATGCATTTAAAGTATTGTCGTATTCCTAATTGTATAAATACCGTTCACAATAGTAATATTGCGGCTTCTATTCCTTCCATATTTCCAAACGTAAAGTGATTTGACAAAGAAATCGGATCTCAGTTTTGAATTAATCGAGTGAAAAATCCAGTTTAAAAGCTTATGTTTGATTTGAAGTCTTGCGCCTATAATCCATTTCGGAATATTGACCAATGGGAATGAACTCAGCTTTGGATAAACTACTTCGTCCAGTGGCGGATCTAGAAATGGATTTTGGGGCTAAAACCGATGACCGGGGTAGTTGATTATTATTAGAATGATATTCGCTTTTATTGATTCCGTATGGATTCAAACTTAAACTGCACTCAACATCGTATAAAATAGTATTGTATTGCCAAATCTAATGCCTCGTTGAAATTTCAATCAGACATATAAACTTTAAAAATAATAATAAACAATAAGTAATCGTACATTATATCCAATTTATAACAAAAAATTCAACATTTTTGGATGTTATCTCTATGTACAAAATATTATTGCATATTATGTTCATTAGTTTTTCTTGAACCGAGAACCATTTTTCCTATCAATGCATCTCAAGCGATTTCTCGAAATTTCACTTGATTTTTTGCTATTCCACATGATTTCCGCGAGACTTAGCATGAAATAGCTTATGATTTGTATTATTGAAATAGATGAACTTTGAAGAGCTATATCTCGCAAACTGTTGGGCTGCCTCAGTAATTCTGGTATGAAATTGGGGCTTATTCAATTTAATTTTAAAATAATATTAGGTGCTGTTATGAAAAAGTTTATGCTTCAGGGTTGAAATTGTCTACATGTAAAAAAATTGAGCCATTTCATAGAGGTTTTTGGCGGGATAGAAGGTTGCCGGGATCGAATAATTGGATTCAATGTTCCACGATTATACAACATAGAAAAGAACCGGGCTACCCCATTTCATGCGAAGTAAACCATACTTCTGATGACAATTTCACTGGCTTATATCACACTTGAAGACTTATTTATTTATTTATTTATTTATTTATTTATTTATTTATTTATTACAAACAAGACGGAAACAACAGGATAAACCCCAAATATGTTTCCTTAACACAACACGATAATTTAAATAAAATGCACTTTACAAAACAATAATAATTATGAATAATAATAAAAATAATAATGTTGAATAAATAATAATAACTAACTCTATAAGAAAAATATCAAGAGATGACAGAATGATGGAATGAAGAAGAAGATGATGTTGATAGAATTGAAGATGACAAGGAAACAGTGATGATGATTATGATGATGATGATGAGGAAATAGTGATGATGAGGATGACGATGATGACAGGAAGAAGCGATTAACGGAGGTGCAAGTGAGGAGAAAAATGATAACTAAAGACAATAAAGAAATTTAGATATTATTTTGATGAGCCAAGAGCAAGCGGATTTTCCTCTTGAAGACTAAAGGGCCCTGTGAGAACACATCCAACTCACCACCAAGTCCATTGAGTAGCCTAGGTATGTGGTTCAAGGGTGTGAAGTATCCACCGACCGTTCTGGACCTTTGAATGAAAAACAATGGATGCAATCTCCGCCTAAGAGTGGGTACAGAAAATCTAATCCTTCCAAGTAGGTAGGGTGAGTCCACATCATTCCGTAAAATCTTATGAAAGATAACCAAGGATGATACCTCTCGCCTTAGTTTGAGAGTTTCAAGCCCAAACAGTGACCTCAGCTGCTGCGTAGGAAAACCAAGTTCACAGAAATGACCAAACCTTTTAAAGAAAAGATATCTGAGAAATTTATTCTGCAGTCTCTCTAGCTTTGTTATGTAAGTGACCTGGTAGGGACTCCAGACTGGTGCGGCATACTCAAGGAGACACCTAATCAGTGATTTGAATAAATACAAAATTGGCTCCCAGCTCTGGAAACCTGAGCATGTTCTGAAAACAAAGCCCATCAATTGATTACACCTTGACAACAGATAGTTAATGTGCTGGTCAAAATTAAGATGGGTATCCATCATCACTCCCAGATCCTTATAAACCCTTGAATACTCCAGAGAAGTTCCACCAACCTTATAGTCATAATGAAAAGGGTCCCTCTGTCTAGTGTATGACAAAACCTTACACTTTCCTACATTCAGTCTCAAACCAGAGTCAGAACACCACTTCTGCAATGCATCCAGATCCCTCTGCAGCAAGTGACTGTCATTCACCGAATTAATCTGTCTGAAGATTTTTGCATCATCGGCAAACATGAGACACTGTGAGGTGCTCAGTATACTGGGAAGGCCATTGACATAGAGCAAAAACAATAAGGGACCTAGATTAGAGCCCTGAGGGACTCCTGCAGCACTACAAAAAGGCTTTGACTTGCAGTTATTGAATTTTACAAATTGGACTCTATTGACAAGGTAACTTCTTAAAAAGTTCACTGCATTCTCCCCAAACCCCAACCGCTCCACTCTTGCAAGTAGAATATTGTGATTCAGAGTATCGAATGCCTTTGAAAAGTCAGTGTATATCACATCCACTCGGCCTCCAACATCCAAAACTCCCGACACTCTATCCACAAATTCCAAGAGATTTGTGACTGTAGAACGACCAGGAAGGAACCCATGCTGGGAGTCCACAATCTTAGGACGTGCATAAGCAAAAATCTGCTTGTACAATATTCTCTCAAATATTTTCGCAAATACATTTAAAATAGCAATTGGTCTGTAATTAACTGCAAGAGCCCTATTACCAGACTTGAAAACTGGTGTCACTCGCGAGCACTTCCAGATATTGGGAAATTTAGATGTTTGTATGCCTAGATTGAAAATATAGTGCAATGGACCACACAAGAGTTCCCAACAACCCTTTACCACAAAAGCAAAAGCATTAATTCACTTAATGGTGAATTTAATTACTTTAGAAGTAATGGTGGAATTCGGTCATTATTGCTAATGAATATTTATATTAAGAACTTAAAAATTAATTTATAAATAATATATTATGATATTTATAAATATTATAATTATATAATATATGTATGAATTTTACATTAATTCACATTAAAAAATTTACAGGCGTTTTGGGGGGGGCTTCAGCCCCAAAGCCCCCCCCGTAGATCCGCCACTGACTTCGTCTGCTCAGTCAGTTTGTAACTCGATCTCGCGAGTTTTCTCGTGAATCGGCCTATCTTTTTCCGTAATCTATTTTTGGCGCTAATTTGAATTCTGATTTTTTGTTTTTAGTATTTTCGGTAGTGATCTTGGTTCAGGGGAGAGGTGATGTATTGTACCATCCGCTATTCAATCACAAATCACTATTATATCACCAATTTAAATCAGAATGAGCTGTTCATTATCATTCCATGAGGGCCTGGTCACATACGATTGTGGTTTGCTTTACTTTACTCCACTTCACTTACAATGCTACTTCGATTGTGGTTTGCTTTACTTCACTTCACTTACTATATACCATACGATTAAATGCGAGTAAGTGAAGTGAAGTAAACCAGTTAGCTTTGTTAGTGAAGTGAAGTAAAGTAAAGCAAACCACAATCGTATGTGACCAGACCCTGATGTTTTATTTTACATCAATACAGCGCCAAACCTGGATTACGGAGAATGGCTGACATTCCTTATTTGCTACTCCCCTACCTATAAGGTGATGTTCGTAACTCCATTATTTCCTGCTACTCCCGCACGCACTCAGCTGCACACGAGCCTAATCAGGCTACTGCCTTGCTAAGCGTCAGCACAGCCTCTTCTCACCACTGGGCGGGGCGGGATATAGAATCCCTATTGCCATGTTTGTCTGCTCGCGATTCTCATTCAAAGAACGCGCAAGCACAACCATTCCCCAATGGTTGTCTGGCTTCACCCCCGAGAATTCAGCACCCTTTCTCAGTAATATTTCGTCTATGAGTATCTTTACTTTGACTTTATAATAGCAGGCAAGACACCATATATTTTTTAGTTTTTGATACGTGGGATAGGGTAGGCATACTGTAATTCAAAATAAATTCCTCAAAGATGCGAGGTTAAGGGGGGGGATCTTATTGCCAAATATTAAAGCATTTGAATGAAATTTTGAGGCATTGATTTTTTATCAATTATTAACTTTAGAGTTATAAGAAATGAATAATTCGAACTTGATAGTACATTCTGTTGGGTTTGAATCGATTTTGTGTTATTTTCCATAATGAAATGGACCGTACCAGACCTTCTTTTCAAATAAATTTTTAAATTAGACGAGCTATGTAATGGAAGATTTTTATTATCAAGTGGATTCCAAAACACCAGGAATATTATGTTTTGGAACTGTAACTTACCTAAATGCAGTCTTGAGCGCTAGAGGCACTGACTTACTGAGGTAGAATATTCTGAGTACTGAGGTAGTATATTCTACCATTGAATATATATCCTTTATATATATATTGGATATATATTCAATGCCTCTACTGAGATGAACCTCATAATCCATGAGATAGCTATCAGCGACTCTTCAACCATGAGAACGATACAATCAGTCCAAAATTATTTGACTAGTATTTCACTTGTAATTGGATCTAAATAACCTAATCACAGATGACCTACATCGATTAGCCGAGTCAAGAATTACAAGGGTCAAGAGTTACATTGATTATTTTGAATAACTGAATAATTCAGATATTATATTAATCTATACAACGACAACTACGTATCTTTTATATAGACTACTATATTAAGTACATTTTTATCTATTCATAATCTTTTAATTTACCTTAAAAGATATTTACGTTACCTGTTTTACTTTTAGTCTATGCTTTTAGCCTGCACCTTCATATAGATCGATATGGAGGCGCATATATAGATAGATATGCACCTAATTAAGTAGAGTGTGATAATTACGCAATAATTATAGTAATTGCTGAAGTTGCAATTACATTGTGTTGCAGTGATGCATATTCAACTCCTTATATTGATTTATTTATTCAACTCTACATTAAATCCATCGGTTATAAAACGCTTTCTGGAACAGTGAATAGATACATATTTTTGAGCTAGTGCTTATTGTTTTGTTGAAACAGTAACGGCTCTATAGCCAATTTCTCAAAATTCTGTCAAAATTAAAGTCACCAACAATGACCAATGGGCCAGGCATGTTCGGGACATAACAGTAGATGTATATAGTAATAATTCCCAAGTGTTAACTGCATGCCTATATCATGAAAGATATAGAACTTCCAATGCTTTTATTTGATAGAGCTTAACTCGCTAATGAAGAAAATTATTCTTCAATAATATATAAAATAATCAAGTTATTATGCCTACAATATAATAAACTTGAAATTAGTTTCAATTAGCTCTCATTGAATTTATTCTGGCGATAATCTAAGCTCAGCCGCCCCACTGATTAGGAGTACACTGACCCTTCAAGGTTTCACTTTTCTAGACTTTTCCAGTTCTACTTTGAGCTGTCGAGGAGGATAGATGAAATTCACAAGTTTTTCAGTAAATGACTGTATTACTATGGACCTGAATAAGTACTTTAATGAGTCTTTATTAGTTGATATAATCAAGTCAGTAATCAAGATAAGTAAACACAAGAAATTATAAAATTTTCATTACTACATGATGATCAAAACGTCCCTCCGCAGAAAATATACAATGAAATACTTAATCGCTCAAAAACAAGTTATCAACTTATCATTAAATTAGAATTTAACTGTATATTGCAGTACATGTTGAAAAAAATTCACAAAACATAATATGCTACCACCTAGCTATATTGTGTAGAGACTTTATGATCACTCTGTATAATCATCATATTTATATTTAGTGACATATTAAAGTTTTATGCTGCCTCATCAATCAAATGATAAGTAAACTTATGAACTGGGTTTTCAGACTTGCTGCTGTATATTAAAATAATAGTGTTTAAATACAGTACTACAATTTAATGCTTACTAGTTACTACTTCTATATTTACTATTACGATTTATACTAAATACAACTATTAACTATCTTACTACTATTAAGTATTATAGTTTTAATGAAGGCTATGTACAAGAGAGAATATACAAGAGGCCGAATTCTGGACAACCTGTTAATGAATGCAGAGTATACAGGAGGCAAATTCTGGACAACCTGTTGATAAGTTGACTTATAATATTATAAGATGAGATTTAATTGCTATTTATTTTTTTAATGATTCATTTATCTATTCTATAAATCAAGTTCACTCCACTTCCTAAACTCTTTTGATAATTTTGCTTCTTTCTGGGTTTAATTGTGCAAAAAATTTCTGGGCCCTTTGCAAAAGAAACAAGACCTGTAATCGTTACTCCTCTGCCACAAATTGTGAATGATGACAGCGATGTTTTCAGGACACCACTCTCAATTCGATTTTGCTGGCAGCACATTTCACGGTGTTCAAGTAGAATAGATTTTCCTGTATGAAAAAATAATCTTCGATTAGAGCGGGCACTTCGTACTCAGGGTAAGCTTCCCATACTTTCTCCAGTCTGACATAAAAAATTTCAATTCCAATTCTAAAAAAAAGTACAATAATTGCAAATCAGATTAATTCAGACGATCCAAATACAATATTTTACATAATACGGTGCATTGAAGGAATATTCTGATGGAATATTTCAAGAGAAAGTTTTTCTCTTTCTAAATTTATAAAAAGTTACCAAAAATAAGGTATATTCATTTAATTTGGCGGATGGCGAATAACTTCCATTTAACATTTCTATGGTAGGGTGATGTTCTGTTGAATTTTTCACACATAAATACTGTATGTAACATGTAAAAAACATATATAAAAAAGAACAGAACATCTTCCGTCACCACAGAAATGTTAAATGAAAGTTATTCGCCATCCGCCAAATTGAATAAAAATTTGATGTGATATCATAGCCTCGGCACTCTGAATTGTATCATCACCTCAGTTGCGAATTTTTTATTTTGAATTTTTCAAATTTATTCCGCCATCTTTGATTTGCCGTTATTTTTCAATAAATAGTATTGGTGATGCGATACTTAATTTCAATATGGAATTTTAAGGCAAAGTGAATGGCGAAACGCGCACATCGATATGTCAAATCGTTTTTGAGATATTAACAGATTTACAGTAAATATGTCTGATTATTAATTAAAATATTTCAAAAACCGTTTGCGACATATCGATGTGCTGTTTTCGCCAATCATTTTCTCTTGAAATTCTGTATCGAAATCATGTATAACATGACCAGTGACCACCTTACCATTTAAAAAACTGAAGTTGTATTTAAGATGGCGGACCAGATTTTTGAAATCGCAGTGAAGTAGTTTTCTCAATATTGTAGTACGATCCCCAGTGTCACCTACCGTCAAATTACCTTTGAATATGAAATATTAAGCCGTTTCCATAATTTTATTTTCACCAACCCTGTGTATCACTTACTTGATAATTGAGTGCAGTCTATTGAATTAATATAGTTTTTTTTATCTAAAATTTTTTTATCTGAATGTTTTGTTTTTAAACAGGTCCATGCTTATGCTACAACATGGAATGATACTGAATGATCCAGCCATGATTCCTGTGAATGTTAGCGGGTTCACTCTGAACTTCATCTACTTTGCTATCTACTATTTGTACCCTGATGACAAGGTGAGATCATTATAAACTACAGGGTGGGGCAGAGCCGATTGACGAGTTTGGGAGGATTATAAGTAATGAACCGTTAAACTTAGAAATTTTTTTTAATGGGTTCAATTTAGTTTGAAATATAGTTTTTATTGTTAATTTTTCAAAATTTATATCAGTTAAATGGCGGCCATCAGCAGCAATACACTGATATTGCGCATTTTGGCACACTGCCAAAACGTATGCAAAGAATTTTTGTAATATCAATTTGGTACTTAATTAATATAAAATATGTATTAATCCAAATATTTACAACATCAATTTAGTAGTAAAATAATCATTTTTTATAATTTACAGATTCATGCGCAAGGAATTATACAGAGAGGTAACACTAAAGATGTGGACCCTATGCCTTTCATTGATGGAATGGTGATGTGAGTATAGATTCATATTTTTCACTAGTTATTCTTCAAGAAATTACTATATACAACAATATGAACATGCCTGTGTTAGTTTACTCATTTCATGGAAAATGTAAAAATTGGGTGTATGTATACGTAAAAGTGCCTTCAGTTCTCAAGAAATTTGTGTGTATTGCATTGAACAAATGTTTGCAACGCCTGGTGTATCAGTCAAATTGATGTCTATGATTTACCAGGCCATCCATAATTGTTTACACCATTTACAAGTCATTTAACTTAATATAATTAAGTGAATGATACTTAATACTATCTGTAGGCTATCAAATATAAAATTAGGATTATATCAAGTTATGATTGATGTAGAGTAGATTATGAATATTCCTGATTGGCTACAATAATGATTATCAATTATTGGAAAAAAATGGAATAACGGATAAAAACATTATCACACAAAATAGACTCCACCCACACATGAAGGCTATAGAATTTCAATTTTGGATTTCCAGTTAGCTATATGGATTTGCAATTCACATCTATTGTACCTAATTATTTTCAAAATTTCAAGTCAACTAAGATGAGTACAATAGGGAATTCAATGTTTTATAAAGATTGAGCCAATGAGAATACAAGTTGGAACAAAAATCAACAGTCTGGTTTTGATTAGGACTGCCTCTATGCTCCGCATACTTTCTCCTGATTGGTCAACAGTAGGCAACGCAGCTGGTTCTGAATCTGGCGAGTAGAATTCAGTTGCTGCTGGGTCAAGAACAAGCTACTAAGCTACTCCCACTGACTTACCAGCAAGCTCCACCTACTCTCTGCTGATTGGTCGACAGATTTAAACGTAGTTAACTCTGGATCTGGCCAGTAGATAACAGTAGCTGCTGGGTCATGTACTTCATCACCCGTGGCGAAGGGTGGTATACGTAACCGGTCATCGCCGGGTATATTTCCTATAGGACACATTCGCCGGGTATATTTCCTATAGGACATATACCCGGCGATGACCGGTTAAGTATACCACGGTTACCACGCTTCGCCATGGTTCATCACTTAGAATAAGGTACCAATTCCTAATCAATAATTGATCTGTCATATACTTGCTTAAAAAACATTATCAAACTTTAAATTTGTAAAGAATAACATAAAAAGTTTTTAATGGTGATGTTCACATTGACTATAGGCTTGTGCGTGGCTCATGGGAGGGGCGATGAAATGATGAGAGGTGATGACTACTTTTTAAGCAGCCGCGACAAACTCAATTGAATAATATATCACATGTTCAAATTAATAAGAAAAAGATTTGGGAGGGTAAGAAAGTAGAGATTATCCGTATCTGATGTTATCGCCGTTTATGAGAATCGCGGTTTGCCGCGTTATAACAGTCCATGTCTAGTGTTTGATCGTCCTTATAAGATGTTATATTAATATCTTGAAATGTACAATTACATTGAAGAATTGAAAGATTCAATAAAAATTGATACTATTGATAAAACGTATGCAAAGAGTATTTACAACATCAATTTAGTAGTAAAATAATAACTTTTTTATAATTTACAGATTCATGGGCAAGGAAATTATACAGAGAGGTAACACTAAAGATGTGGACCCTATGCCTTTCATTGGTGGAATGGTGATGTGAGTATAGATTCATATTTTCACTAGTTATTCTTCAAGAAATTACTAAATACAACAATATATCAATTATTATCTAATAATATAAACTTCAAAGGAATCCATTCATTCTAATGATACAGCCAAAAACAATAATTTAAATACGATCATGGCTCCTTTCAACTTTTCCTGTTGGAACAACCAAAACTTATGTTTTGTACATTGCTTTTTCCATTCTTGAGAATTTTTATTGTCCCAGACTTCTGACACAGCCTATACACGAATGAAAACGTTATTACGTGAGGAAGGGAAAGAGGAAGAATGCTTACCAATGAATTGATGCTAATTTCCTCCTTGTCCGTAATTCACACGCATGATTGGCAGAATAATTTCTTCATACATCAAATCACCAAACTCCTTTCTAAAAGATTCCTTAATAGTGACGTTCCGCATGGCAGGGAAAGACATATCCATGGAACCCAGCATTTTTTCGACTGAACCAAAGCCGTTTCCTTTCTTCAAAGTATTGTATGCACTGTTAACAGATGACAGAAATTTCTCAATGAAGAAGGTTGGAAACAGCAATTAATTTTATACAGAAAATCAATGGTTCTGGTAAAATCAATGCATATACGGGATGATCAATTTAAAAGAGAACCCGTTGTTCATTAACTTGTACTTAATGTATTTATCTTGGAGAATGCATATATTTGTGTGCAATGGTTAAAATACTGTTTCTAATGTTGGTATGACTGGAGCTGGAGTAGGGGTGGCTATTTATTCCTTGCGCATAGCAGTTGAACTAATGAAGGTCAAGCATTTACGTTTGAACGTCGTATGGAGATGCTACAGGAATTTTTTGATGTAAGGATCATTTCAACAGGATTGTGGCCACCACGATCCCCTGATCTGTCTAGCCTTGACTTCTTTCTGTGGGGCTACTTAAAAGAAATTGTTTACAGGAGCAATCCTCATACCCTACAGGAAATGAAGACAAACATTAATTACTGATGCTTTTGATGAGATGGACAGAGAAAAGCTGAAAAGAGTGGCCAGGAACATGGTGAAACGTGTTGATAAGTGCATTGAAATGGATGGACAACATTTTTAACATCTGCGGTAATTTCGTAATGTAAGTGTTTGTCAAAAATTTTTATTTACACACTGAACTAAGAGTTGGGGTTTCTTTTAAATTGAACACCCTGTATAATCTTATAATGCTGCTCCAATTTTAAAGAATTCTGTTTTCAGCAAGAAGAATTTGACTTAGTCAACTTGTATTTTGACTACTTTGTACTGTGTAATTTTTTCAATAAAATTTCTGATTTCTGTATAGTTAGTCTATGATATTACGTAGCAAACAGACAAACCTAAGAAATATTTAAAAACTCAGAAGTTGTAACTGGCTCTCCCCCTGTTTTTTGTAAACATCTTGAATCCTTTCCCATTGGAATTACTCACCAATCAAGTTTGTCCAACGTGAATTCGATGTTTTTGAACAATTGGTTCACTAAACAGTAACGATAAATCAACTTGAAATAGTTGAAGTCATTCCATCCAGATTCCAGAAAATTGAACTCCTTTTCATTGTAGATTGCAGCTCTTCCAGGATGTACGGTCTCAACTTCGAATGCTAGAAAAATGAAATTTTCTCCAAATAACACAAAAATAAGTAATAAGAGTAATCCCGAACCTATTAAGGAGCATCCATTACAGAAGAGTAACATTACATTATATGTGACATAGATTTATTCATTTTATATTAACTAATATTTATGACATTCAAACAGGAAACTAACTATTTGTCAGTTTCACTTCAACTTGTAGGGGGATTCCTCAAATTTCATTTTAAATGTATAATGTATTTTTTGTATCATTTTTTATGGGAATAGGCCTATATTGATTTTTGAATTTGACATAGAAAAAAATGAATATATCAAAGACTTATAAAATATATCCACTGACATATCATAATAACCTTTGAAACATATTTAATCATATTTCATTATTACACATGGGAATAATCATTTTACAATATAAATTCCATAGCAGCACAAATTGCATCTGACAACTAATAAAAGTGTTTGAACATGTTATTAGTTTAATAACATGATGCACTACCCTACTGTAAATGGAGGACACCATCTTTATTATAATGGGATGGGATATGGCGTCTATTATCCTTTTATTATCCCATCTATTATCTCTATTATACCTTCTATTATCCTTTATTGTATTCTTATTACAATAGTTAAATAACATATTATGAGATCTCAAGCTCAACACAAACGCAACATCGGCTGAAATAGAGCCTTCCGTGTACTATGCACTATAAAAAATACCTTTTATTACTGGATTAAGCTATTTGAAATTGTAAGAAAAATGAATACGCACCAAATCTCTTGATAAAGCTTTTCATGTACTTGTTTCTGGAATGGAGAACATCTCCATCAAGTTCAACCTCAACGTCAACGTCACTAATGAAGTGCGAACTCAGCGATTTCAATCGTCTTTCAATTTCAGCGGCTTCAAAATTATCAATTTTGACGTCTCTCCCAAACAGCTCCGTCAGAAAATATGCACAAGAAGTACCTCCAATGCCTGCTCCAATATTTGCTGGAAAATAGTATTCAATGATATGAACGGCTCATTCCACAAAGATAGAACTAACTTTGGGTTTTGATAGGTTTTGAATCAAAACTTTTGATAATGGAAGGAATCATAAAAAAATTATTTGCTGAATATACGGGAACTGAGAGTTATTATGATATACAGTGAACGTTCACACAAACACTACTGTGATCTGTAATCATGTAGATTACGGTTGTAGTTATGTAGGTACGGTAACTCAAAAAATTCATATAAAAAAATGTAATTGTCTTCTCAAAATAGACCAATTTAATCAATTTGCAATAGGTTGATTGATCATAATTCTATGAAGAGTTTATGCAAAATTATGAAAATTCACGTACTATGAAATAATACCAGGACAGTCGCGTGGTTGGAAGGCGCCCAAGGCAAGACTCTTTTTGCCCCCCCCCCCAACGCAGAAGTGAAATGATCGGGCGCTATCGCCGATACGGACCCGAAAAAGGGTCCTAATCCAATTATAGATTTTTATAAACATTATAAACAAGTTTGCAGAACGCCAAAAAATACATTTTTACCCACTGCGGTGCCCCCCGGATAGCGGTGCCCAAGGCGACCGCCTCGGTCGCCCCACCCACGCGACGGCCCTGCCTACTACCATAGATAGGCAATACTCTCTAGTCTGTTCTCTGTGCTATAGCCTACTACCTATTCTACCCCAAATGCATTCAATTCAATTTCAAATTCATTTCAATGAATCTGTTGGAACTAGTGAAGTCAGGTTAGCTTTGGTTAACGAGCTTGGTACTTCAAATACTGTAATAACATGTTTACCGTGGATATCAGGTTAATCAATCAAGCCAGGAACCTGAAGAAAACGTCTAGCATTTGAGCTCCACAATTGCTGAAATTATTGAATAGTGCTTGCTAAAACTGAAATGAGATTTTCTTATTATCACTGAAAGTTGAATAAGTAGGTAGCCTAAAGATAGACCAGTTAGTCAACTGGAATTTAACAATGGGAAATAAAAGATGATACGGTACCGAGTTAGTTTTGCATAAAATGATTTTTCTTACCAATAGACGGTTTCTTACAACATTGTCTCTTGTCATTCTCCAACACTTCATGAGCCCCAGCATTGAATCCGAGAATGATCAATATAACTGTAGATGACAACGCATACTTTATAAAAGTACTCATTTTATACGAATTTTAATCTCTTCGATGTTCTGAAAACAGAAGAGATGACAACGAAAATGAAAACAACAACAGAGGTAACGGTACAACAGGCGAACGGAATCAATCTGTCCGGCTCCTGATTTCCATGACATTTTTTCAACATTGAGTTCGTTCTTGGAAACACCGGTGCAGAAGTTGTGCGTCCCTTGGGAGCATCACAGCCTGTAGACAGTGCCATTGTGCAACAATAGACAGTGCAAAGGAAGATGATAGGGAGAATAATTGCTAAGAGAGTGAACATGACGGGATAGTATGGGAGCTCCTGATAAGAAGAAAGGACAGTGGAAGGAGAAAGGGATAGTGATAAGGAGCACAGCACAATAGTTAACAAGGTGAATAGAATTAAAAGGAACGCAGATAATCATCACACCAAAATGAACCAAGAAACAGACCGATCGTCATAGTCAAAGATACAACTAATAGGCCTACTTGGTTGTATAGTTAAAGATCGATTTCACGGCAGACTGCTCTGAATTAGTTTGTCTCTCTACACTCGGTATTGTGTTAAAAGCTGAAAATGAAAACTAACACTGGCAAAGGCAAATAGTTGTTAGTAGGTAAGAAGTGAATCACAAAACATAACATAATTATGATTTGCGTTTCATTTCAATTCTTATCTCATGAAAATTGGTGGATTTGTCCAAGCTTACCAATCAAAAGTGTGACTTCAAAAATTGCCACACTGTTATTAAACAGTCTCTGTAGCCTGCACCAGGCGTCTCGGTCCAATTATTATAATTATAAATCTAGAATCTAGAATCTACCGCTTCCCAGAACGAACACTACAACTGTATAGCAGGATTCATTCAAATTGTCAGAAACAGCTGATTGATGTACGCTTGTTTACTAACATAAATCAGATGTTTTCTGATATCAGCGGAAGGAATTTAAATGAATCCTGCTATATTTATTCATATCATTGCCTTCTGTATTAAGTCAAAGCAAGGAGTTTAAATTCTATTATCTCAGTGTCAAAGATGAAGTATGAATAATAATGAATTATTGAATAATAATAAATTTTTATTCTTATTCACGTTTGATCATGATACACAAGATTGTAGTAATGAGAAGCGTTGTTCAAATGAGTGATTGATTTTCCTCCACGGGTAATTGATTCTAATCCGTTGTGTTGGTATTCTTCGTTCCAAAAATAGAATAACGACTGCTCATGGCGCGCATCGTCTCATGTACGCTCAGGATAACAGCAAGCTTCCCTAGCGTAGCAGCCATTATTATTAACTTCAGCTTCAGCCTGCTAGTAGCGGTTGGCATCCTGTTTGTGATATTCGTGTGTGGTAAGAATTATGATTATAATTATGAATTATAATATTGGTGATCCATCACGAACTGCGATGTTTACGCTAATGTTTTCACTTCACTTGCAACATGCAGTCACACATGCTTGGCTAACAAGTGGGAAGTGAAGTGAAAACATTAGTAAGTTATTGTTCAGTTCACATTTATTTTGGAAATACTTACATAGATAACATTCATTTTTTTATTTGCGTACATAATTACTTTCTAATGGTCATTTGCATCTAAAATCAATCCCAGTACTGTAACTTATACACAGTAGCGTCATTTCACCAAAACCTTGGGGGGGGGGGCAAACACCGGGGAGGGGGGGTTGTTTGCCGGATAAAATGCTCATTTGTACATTAGCTAGTACAAAATATTTTCTGTAACCCAGGAATCAGGGGGGGGGGCAAATGCACACCCCTGCCCTCCCCAAATGACGCCCCTGCTTATACAGTGTAACCAATTAGGCTATGTCTTCAACGTACGGTAGATATTGCATTTCAGACTTGTTTTCTAAACGATTACACAGTAATTTTAAAGAAGGTTCAATTCTTGAATGAGGGCGATGCTACCCACTATAATTATGTGTCTGTCTACTTTAATGAATACCGTATATAATATATACCTATATTTGTCCGCCCACTTTCAAGGTCATCAACTGTCATCAGGGCCGTCGAGAGGAAATCAGGGCCCGGTAGTATAGTTACCTCGGGCCCCTCGGAAACCCCCCGAGGTAACTATACCACCTGGCCCCTCCCCCATTTTTTTTTGTTTAACGAAGAAAACATCGTAACTGATTACGATAGGTAGATAATACACCAGTTACATTATTTTACGGTTCTTATCAGATTGCAAAAGTGCTTATAAAATTTTTCCCAAATTTTGAGATTTTGATTGAAATCCGGGCCCCGCTAGAAACTCCGGGCCCGGTGGGAATCCCACCTTCCCCACCCCCTCTCGTCGGGCCTGGTTGTCATAATATATACAGAACAGTGATGAGTAAAATACTTACCCTTCTTCTAACGGCCCCATATCTCCTGGAGAAATAACTTCTGATTACGAAGAATCATGTAAAATGGTGATTTTACCCTCACATTGCGATTGCGAGAGAGACCGTCGAAAGACATGACTGTAAAAGTGTTTTCTATTATCGAAATTTTTTTAAAACTTTTCTTTGTTCAGACCCAAATTATTCAAGTTTTGATTTTTCAGTGAAAATTTCGACGTAGACGACGAAAAAGTTGACATTGACGTGCTACCCGATGACACATTAGAAACTTTATCAAATCGTCTTGCTGAACAAGAATCTCTAAATAATATGAATCAGCTCAACAGCTCAACTGGTAAGTTGATGGTTTTTATACTTGGTAATATTACGTAGCCTATATTTGTCGGTCAGATTGATGAATCATTATCAAATCGCCTTGCTGAACAAGAAAGCTGCTCTGTAGATCTGAAACAGCTCAGCAGCTCAAATAAATGTGTACCCATATATTTGTTATATGACATGACTGTCAAAGTCAAATGTGTTTTCGCCCCACTAGGACGTAATGAACTGTTTTTCATACGTCATATGGAGGCCGAAAATGTTCGGTCTCCGACGGGGTCAGCTGTAGGCCGGATAATGACCTTTAATGACAGCAGCTGTTTCTATCCGATCAACTTTGTATAAGTTCTTGTTTGTATTCTAACCTCAAAGTTTTGATAGACAAGAGTAGCCACTGGGTTTGTATTTTCATTTGTTTGCTTTGTACTCTTTTCATTGTTTTGTTTGTTTCTTTTGTGGTGTGGCGAAAAATAGCGTTCGCAACGCAGGCAAAAATGTTTTACCGGCTTTCAAACGCTTCAAGTTCTCGACTTGCGTCTCGAACTTGAAAACGCGTTTTCAAGCCGGCAAACACACATTTTCCGTCCTAGGTGCGAAAAATAGGCTACTATTTCCATCATCGAGAATTTTTTAAAACTTTTCTATGTTCAGACCCAACTTATTCAAGTTTTGATCTTTACGTGAAAATGCGACTTTTACTTCAAAGTGACAAAGAACTACCTTATTTTCTAAACAAAATCCTGTATTAAAAGAAATGCTTTGCAATGTACTCGTAATTTCAAGTCTTGTTACACGAAAAACATTTTATTTTGTTAAAACACATTTTTGAGGCACAATTTCGAAATTATTCTCTTTCTGAATACTGTATTGCAGTTGCAATAGGTACCTTGTCCACTCACCTTAATATTCTGGGTTACTTCCTGAATTCAAGCAGTGGAGTGATCAATACGGTGGAGTGGTCCGTAGCCGAGGGTGATAAGCGCCTGTCTGATAATAATCCAAAGGTTCCAAGATCGAATACAGTTGCCGGAACGGATTTTGACAGAAACGGCCGCTCTCGTCTTTCGTAGGAGACGAAAAGCCGTCGGTTTCGACTGCCTAAAAACATTCATCATCTCTCATTATCACCCCACTCATTACCCACGCACAAGCCTAGAGCTCATGTGGGCATCACCCTCAAAAAAAAAAGAAAAATATTTTTTCTGGGGATGATACTCACATGAGCCTTAGGCTTGTGCGTGGTTAATGGAAAGCGCGAGGATGATTGATGAATTTAAAGACTTTTCAGGCAGCCAGAACCGACTGCTTAACGTGTCCTCCGAAACACGGGAGTGGTCTGAGAAAAAATATTTTTGTTAGACCTGGGACAATATTTTGTACAATCGATAGAGACGTATGGGTTTCATAAAATTATTGCCTCACCTTATTGTGTCGCAAGTCGCAATGAAGCAGATTTCATAATCTTATCTAATATACTAGAGTAAGCCCATAGCGTAAAGCACCGTTGGCTCTGCTCAAATTTGACGCCAAATTATTCAATACTTTATTTAGCAGACAGGCTCGAGCAGTTCCTTCAAGATTCGAGATATGAGAGGGAGGACCTCCTCCACACAGAAGTGGATGAGTCGCAAATTGTTCCGAGAAAACGGCTCTCCGTTAAGTATTGTCGGTTGTGTGCTGGCACTATTGAAGAGGGAGCTGTCTACATTTTCCAAGCAACTCCTACAGAACCTGGGAAGAATGACGATGGCATTGATACTTTGGCTGATAAAATAAACGAAACACTCCCCATATTGGTAAGCAATGCTCATTCTATTATGAATAATCTTTTATATTTTCTCAACTTGGAGATTAAGAGCCGTATTTATGAACGTTCCTTTCGTAAGATGAAATTTCAGAAAATGGCGATCTCACCTTGAACAGACAGATCAACTGTAGTAACTCAAAGTATAGACGGTATCAGATTTAAAGAGAAGATTCCAGATTTAAAGAGGTAGGTGGAAGGGACCACTAGCAGGAAGTGGTGAACTCTGTTCATCGAGAGTTGACAGAAAAGCTCCTCCTATCGGCACGGTCAGGCCAATTCACAAGCGGTCCTCGCGCTATTCTATACTGCTATACTAGGATAGGGATATCCTTTGTGTAAGGGATGACTGTGACCTGAAAACTGTCACTCTTCCGACGATGACCTTGCTCTGTATTGTCCCGTAGGTCGTAGGCTGAAGGTGATGCGTTCCCTGGCCCAGCGCACTGTCCCATTAGTTTTTAGGAGGAGCCTTTCTGTCAACTCTCGATGAACTGTTGGTACTGTTGTCAATATATCTATTGTGTTGATGAATGGGCAGCTGCCACGCCTGGGTCATCGACACCATTGAATATATATCCAGAGGATGTCGACACTGGAAATTCCTCGGAAAGCAGAGTCGGACAAAAATAGTGTTATTGGCAAACAATACATGTTTTGACAACAGCCATTTACTAATACCTGGAAGTGGTCCCGGCCATTGAATATATACTCTATATATTCTATATAGGATACTCTATATAGGATATATATTCAATGTCCCGGTCTACCTGCACCCTTTCTATTAAAATCTGAAACGGACTACAGTCATACCATAGCCTCCTCTAATACATTATGTATTACAATACATTATGTATTACAATACATTATGTATTACAATACATTATGTATTAGAGAAGGCTATGGTCATACACATTTTTTGGATCAACATTTTTCAAGTTTCATCCAATATTTGTATTCATATCATTATAATAATATTTTTATTTCATTTTAGAATATTAACAATAAACAATTGAAAATACTCACAAACATTGAATAAGATTTTTTTTTGAGTTTTCAAAGCTTTGACAAATTTTGAGCTGCTTTGTTCTTTGTTTAGCGTGTGATCGCTGTTTCCTGGAATTTTTAAGAAAGGAACGTTCATGAATACGGCTCCAAGAACATTTACACTTCAACTAAGTAAAACATTAATACTATTTCATTTTTCCATAAATTGTGATAGATATTCAACACAATCTTATTTATCTCCAATTCGTATTATTTAAGGTGTTGTTGAAGTAGCTATTATACTCTCTTGTAGTTTCCAATTTTTCACCTCAGATCACTCCAATTATTTATCCATTCATTAATACACAGTTACGATTAAATCTGAAATAAATTTTAATTTTAAGTCTTTGAACGGATGCATACACTTCATTCTTAGAGAGAGTACTTTATTATTGCTTATTCTTCGAGAGATGTATCATTTGGAGAGAGGCCGGTAGCCGAGGTGGCTTACCGTATCGCCGATCTGATAATACAAAGGTTTCTGATTTTATCTCAGTTGAACACAGTTGGCATCTCCATCTTTCAGAGACGTCAAGTCGTCTAAAAAGAAGTATTCAACTTAATCTGTAGTAGTCTGTATCGCCCTTAAAAGATCCAGACTGTTATTATCATTGTAGAGGCAATTTCACATTCACACTTGTTCTGTGAGTTAAGTAAAATCGCGATTGAAATTTATAGTTACCTTCTTATGTTTGAACTTTCCTTGTTCACGTTCGTTCCTGACATTGCCTTATGTGCTGAACGGGCATCTTCACGTACGCAACGGGGTCCCCTCAGTGCACCAATCCTATAATATTCATTTCCTACCCTATCTGTTCAATGCTCGTTCTCTCAACGCCCACAAAGAATAGCAGTAACATTTTCCCTCTCAATAGATAGTCAATAGTCATATATATATAGAGGGCAACATCAAGCCATTCTTCCCTTCATTCCTCGGCAAGGTGAAGACTGAAGAATCACTGTTAATTTTAAATAGAAAATAATTGATGGCGTATACTGTAGTTGTATCCACTTAGAAACCAAATAGTTCAATATCAGGTTCTCCAAAAAATTTTATTCTTATAGCCTAGGTAAGATCATAATATAAGATCATAGGTAAGATGAATAGACAACCTGAATATGGGTCAGTGTGAAAACATACAAATTCCATCAACAAGACTCCCAGGTTTCCAGCTCCCCCGCAGTATATGGTGTGCACTCAATAGAGTCCGAACTGGGGTTGGCTGCTGTCGCGCACTCATGCACAGATGGGGGTTTGTGGATTCTCCAGACTGCGAGTGTGGAGCACTACAAACAATGAGTCATATTGTTCAGGAATGTCCATTGAGAAAGTTTGAAGGAGAGATTAAAGATTTTTATTCATTGACGCAAGCTGCCAGCAGTTGGCTTAAGAAACTAGATGTTAAATTGTGATTTGGCTTAAGAAAGGTATCTGTATCTTGTTGAGGAAAGAAACCATACGCTATATATATATATAGGTAAGATTATAGGATAATCCTGTAATTTTATTTATTATAGGTATAAATATCATGTTTTAAAGTTATATAATTGATATTTCTTCAAGTCTAATCAGGTATTCAGATGATTTGACCAAAATTATCACAGTTAGAAAAGAAACTAGGTTTTCCAATCAAATTCTCATTCCATTACCAACATAGAATTAGTGGACTATCGTGATTCACAATGAAATTCTTTATTTTGGGATGAAATATCTTTTTCAATTTCCTAATAACATAATTTATGATTTTGTGATTAGGTGAGTAAAGAGGACGAGCTGCCGAAGCAGATATGTCTGAGCTGTGTGGAATGTTTGAACGCCAGTCATGCGTTTATTAGGAGAGTGACGGCTGCTGACGAACTGTTGAAAAAACTTTTGTATGAATCAAATGAGTTTGAGGAGTGAGTATTCCACAACTTAATCAAATACTGTATGTACGTAGTCTATAATGAACAATAATATATTCGCTGTGTGCACGTAGGTGGTGGGGATATCGAAATTCACCACAGCGCTCACGTTGGATTTTTTGTGCGAAAAATGCTGCACATGGAAAAGGATAGGATTTACAATGCATTAAAGTATTGTCGCATTCCTAATATTGTATAAATACCGTGCATTCCGAATTATACCGCGTAATTCTACTAATAGTAATTACGTCTTCTATTCCTTCCATATTTCCAAATGTTAATTGATTCAACAAAGAAATCGGATCTCAGTTTTGAATTAATTGTGTGAAAACCCGAAAAGCATTGCTGAAAAGCATATGATTTTGAGTTCCGCGCCCATGATGCCTTTTGAAATAATAACCTATGAGAATGAACTCAGCTGTGAATAAACTCTCATCGTCTGTTCAATCAGCATGAAACATAAACTTCAAAGTTGATTTTAAAACTTAGGTTAGAGATTACAAAAATGTGTAAGAACATGCGATGAGCTCATTTCATTATTCTAAATAATTTAATTCTACAATCAATAAGCAGGAAAAATAGCGACAGTTAATTCTATTTTAATTATAAATTGATTTCCACGTACTGAAGCCTATCCTTTACATGTTAAATCGACAGAAAAAATGCATAAGATTATCTACCAGAGCGCAACACTGTAGATGCTCACACTGAATAGTCTGTGCAAACCATATAATTTAAAAAGAAGTTTTATGACAATGCTATTTCAATCAATCAAAGTTTATTCATAAAAAATCATTTACAATACAAAGAACAATATAGCTGAGCTCATATATGGAATATCAGACCCCTGTTGCCCTGTTTCTGTTAAAAACGCTACTATTCTTCCAGCACTGTACCCCATAAGCAAAATACTGTAATTTAAGGTTTGCACAGACCATGAATTGACTTTCTTTAACCTTGCCGTTTCATGACTATCTCATGGCTATTTGATAGTCGTATGAACCAACTGACATTAAAACTATTCGTTTACAATGAGAACAAATAGCTGAGGAAAAATCGATTAACCTACTACATAAAAATGGTCTTGTAGCGTTTCGTCCGAGTAGCGATTTGTCCGACAGCTATGTCTCAGGTAGTTTTGGGATTAGGCAGTTTGGGGGTGTATACCTGAAGGAGTACGTGTTTCGTCCGACAAATAATAACAAATAAAAGAATGTCTGAATCGGCATAATGCATAATAAGAACGATTTAGTGGATGGATATTGAAAATACGATTGATTAATTAATAATAGAAATTCGATGGTAAAACTATTCATATACCAGTAACAAGAACTCTACTTAAAAATTAATAGTCTTGGCACACTATATATAGTGCAGCTCAATTACTGTATGGGAATCCCCAAAGTGAAGCCGAAGTTAGATTAAATTACTTCATCCAAGCTACCATTTTTGAAATGCACTCATCCACAATTCATTGCTATTATTGGATTGATTCAACGTTTGCCAATGTATAATGAATTGGCATTAATTCTTATATGAGCTTCTTCTGGATACAGTTTTTTAGGGAGAAAAATTTTTTCGATGGATTCAACATTTAAAAACTCTCTCACATGAAGATTCCAGTGTGGTATACCAACAGGACGGTGCCCCACCACACTGGAATCTTCATGTGAGGTTTTTAAATGTTGAATCCATCGAATCCATCACTCAAGACATGCTAGCTAAGGTGTGGGACGAATTTCAGTATTTTATAGACATATGATGTGCATCTAAAGGGGGCCATATTGAGCACCTGTAAATGGTATGTAAAAAAAAACTTTATTAGTTGTCCTTTAATATGAAATTAACCTCATGACCATATAATCATTAGTTTTGAAATTATAACCCTTTAAAATCGGATGATTCTTTTTGAAACACCCTGTATTTTCTCCATCTATTATAATATTGTGATCACTATTACAGTTGGAGTTGAAAGTAGTATTGTATCAATAATTTATTCTACAGAAACTCGGATGAGCACTGCCCATTGTGCTGCGACGGCACAATGAAAGTTCTTGAAAAAGACGAGATCCCTGACATGGAGGATGATTTCGAACAGATATCCAATGAAGAATCTGAACAACAGCAGCATGAAAATGACAAAGCAGAAGGCGACACTGCAATGGATAACGAGAACTACGAGGAATATAATGAAAAAGGAAACATATATGAGCCGAACAAGACGTGGCGTGGACGTGGACGTGGACGTGGACGTGGCCGTGGACGTGGACGCCCAAGTGGATCTCGCAGCGAACCCTTGAAGCGGCAGTATCCCTGGGATGATGCCGTAAGATACTTTTTCATTTTGACAATTCTATTCACTCAACAGAAAGTGGATACATGTGTTCGCTATGATGGTGGACTTTCAAATTGATTATAGAATTCATTGGGATTCAATACAATACAGTCCAGGGGCGGATTAAATGTTGGCGGGCGGGGGCGGGGTTGACGAGATTTAGATTTAGATTTTAGATTTATCACTTTATTCATGTAGATTACAATGTCAGCTTAAATTCTAGACTATATAGTTTAGCAATGAATCTCGTCAAAAATGAATCACAAAAAAATAATTACGATCTCCAATAATTCACTTAACAAAGCTTATACTATGGAAGCTAATCAAATAATATGAATAAGAGCTTTACTTCTAGATAATTTCATACAGCTATTTTATTTATCAAAATATATGGCTTAGGTTCTAAAGCATGACGTTTAGTTTTGAAACTAAAAGCAATTACAATAATCCATTCAATAAACAGAGCAGAAGAGAACTATGGAACCTCATTATTATACTCTACAGCTGTATTAAACAATAATTGCTAAAATAACTAAAATAATCGGTCTGTATCCACAATATAGATATGAGATTCAATACGCTAACATTAAAAAATGATCGTTCTGTATCCACATGAAACGGCGAGACAGAGATTGAAAATTTTACTGACCAATTACTTATCATAAACTAATATGTACGATATAGGATTCAATAGTTTTATTATTATTATAGTAGACCTACATTAGTATTATTTTGTAACATAAATGATGATTAAACTGGTTATAGGCTATTATAAAAAGGAGCATAGAAAGCATTGCTTCCGCTCAACGACGAACGCCTCATCGCGCTTTTATCAAGTACGCCTTCCTTTGGCAACAATCCTAGTTCTCAAAGGCACAATAATTCGGTTGATCTATATTAATAAAAGAGAGTTGGTGTCTGTACGCTCGCTTATAACTCGAGAACGGCTGAACCGATTTAGATGATTTTGGATTAGTTTGAATTGTTAAAGGACTGGTTAACATAATATCTATTAAAATATAAGAAAATCCTTTTATAATTAATAAATAATTAGTAAATTAATGACCTAACCTATAAAGCATTCTGCAGACCTACGTTTCAAACTTGCGGCCGAGCGTCTACCGAAAAACGGAAAGATGATCTGTTTCAAGATCAGGAAAATCAGCTATCTCACCCTAAGCCTCTGTAGCGCAGTGCATAAACTTCTGCGAGTGAAACTAGACGATTCGGGTTCAATTCCCGCTCCGGACTATTTTTTTTTTGTAATAGGCTTTCTACTCTAATTATTTTTTTACGCTAGAATCATCAATATGAATGAGTTAGAATGAATTATCGTTCGTATCATACATGTTTTATTGTTTCTAATAATAAAATAGAAGAACGGAAATAAAAAAAAAATAAAATAAAATAAATTAGAATAAAAAAAAATTCAAAATAAATAAATATAAAAAAAATTCTTTCTTTTGATTAGAATATGACTGAGAAATAATTGAAGAACGGAAATGAAAATAAAAAAAATAAAATAAAAAAAATATTAAAAATAAATAAATAAATATAAAAAAATAATTGGCGGGAAGAGTGGGGTGACATTTGATGGGAAAGAGGGCGTTGACATGAAGAGGGATATGTGGGGTGACATTTGGGGGGGAATGGAGGGGGGCATTTGTGGGATGACATTTTTTGGGGGGTGGCATGAAGGGGGGACATTTGTGGGGAGAAGAGGGGGACATTTGGGGGGGGGGGAAGAGTGCGATACGAAGTTCGCCGGGACAGCTTGTTTGAAATAAATTACAAAATGTATGTGTTTTATTTTATCATACCGTACGTAGTTAGCATTAGATATATCTATTGTTGAAGGTATGGTTTAGTATGTTTTAAAATATAAAAAACCAAACAAGTTTATAAATATAACTTGTTGTTTGTTCATTGCAACCTATTCATATAGTTAATCATCTGATATATATATATATATATATATATATATATATATATATATATATATAAAGATGGAAGGTAATGAGACATTGCAACAATACAGTTGCTGTTAAATCATAATAATTAATAAACGAAATTCCTAATAAATGCCATATAATATTCTGAAGACTTCTGCTACTGCAAATATTGACAACAGATTAATAGCTAGTAAGGAAATTCGATGAACGCTACTGCACAAAAATTCTTCCCGGGCGGAATCGAACCCAGCACCTCTGGTATTCATGACCAGCGCCTTATCCACTCGACCACCGAGGATCTTCTGTATAGCAGCGTTCATTTTTGACTTAGCCAATTCAGCCAGATAATATAAAGATGGAAGGTAATGAGACATTGCAACAATACAGTTGCTGTTAAATCATAATAATTAATAAACGAAATTCCTAATAAATGCCATATAATATTCTGAAGACTTCTGCTACTGCAAATATTGACAACAGATTAATAGCTAGTAAGGAAATTCGATGAACGCTACTGCACAAAAATTCTTCCCAGGCGGGAATCGAACCCAGCACCTCTGGTATTCATGACCAGCGCCTTATCCACTCGACCACCGAGGATCTTCTGTATAGCAGCGTTCATTTTGACTTAGCCAATTCAGCCAGATAATATAAAGATGGAAGGTAATGAGACATTGCAACAATACAGTTGCTGTTAAATCATAATAATTAATAAACGAAATTCTAATAAATGCCATATAATATTTCAGACTGCAAATATTGACAACAGATTAATAGCTAGTAAGGATGAACGCTACTGCACAAAAATTCTTCCCGGCGGGAATCGAACCCAGCACCTCTGGTATTCATGACCAGCGCCTTATCCACTCGACCACCGAGGATCTTCTGTATAGCAGCGTTCATTTTGACTTAGCCAATTCAGCCAGATAATATAAAGATGGAAGGTAATGAGACATTGCAACAATACAGTTGCTGTTAAATCATAATAATTAATAAACGAAATTCTAATAAATGCCATATAATATTCTGAAGACTTCTGCTACTGCAAATATTGACAACAGATTAATAGCTAGTAAGGAAATTCGATGAACACTACTGCACAAAAATTCTTCCCCGGGCGGGAATCGAACCCAGCAATCGAGTGGATAAGGCGCTGGTCATGAATACCAGAGGTGCTGGGTTCGATTCCCGCCCGGGAAGAATTTTGTGCAGTAGCGTTCATCGAATTTCCTTACTAGCTATTAATCTGTTGTCAATATTTGCAGTAGCAGAAGTCTTCAGAATATTATATGGCATTTATTAGAATTTCGTTTATTAATTATTATGATTTAACAGCAACTGTATTGTTGCAATGTCTCATTACCTTCCATCTTTATATTATCTGGCTGAATTGGCTAAGTCAAAATGGACGCTGCTATACAGAAGATCCTCGGTGGTCGAGTGGATAAGGCGCTGGTTATGAATACCAGAGGTGCTGGGTTCGATTCCCGCCTGGGAAGAATTTTTGTGCAGTAGCGTTCATCGAATTTCCTTACTAGCTATTAATCTGTTGTCAATATTTGCAGTAGCAGAAGTCTTCAGAATATTATATGGCATTTATTAGGAATTTCGTATATATATATATATATATATATATATATATATATATATATATATATATATATATATATATATATATATATGCTTATGCTTTTTTCAGGCCAGTTCAGTAAAAATAATAATATAAATATGTACGTACATTTAGGATTAGACAGTGAGCAGATAATATCATCTGATCATTTTATTTCATTCTTTTCATTAGCGTTCGTGTTTTCATTTTAAAATTTGCTCATCTCATGCAGTTTTAGAGCATAGATTTTTGGTTTTTCAGTGTTAATTGTTCAAAAATTTTCCCCAGGCCCCCTGCATCTGGGGTGTATTCCATACCCCCAGGCCCCCCGGAAGTGCCCCTCCTAAACGACTCCACCGCCTCCCCCAAAACACAGATCTTAATCCGCCCCCTGGAGTACACAGCATATAAGATGACTGATGGATGGCTGCATATAAGATGAGAAGAATATTGAAGCTTGTATAAAACGTTGCAGTTAGTCAGCGGCTTATAATCATTATACTGTATTCATATGAAATGGATTTAGTTTAACTCTGTGTCAATGTTTTAGTTTGTGCTTACTGTTGTAAAATTTACATATGTTGTTGGTTTAAATACTAAAATAACTATTCAGTGTTTCGGAGGACACGGTAAGCCGTCGGTCCCGGCTGCCTAAAAAACAGTCGTTAAGTCACGTCAGAGACCCTGACTGAACTGATCAGGAGTGACCTGAAAACTTTGACACCAGACCTGAGCCAGCTACGTTACACGCAATTATTATTATTTTTACTATTTTTGTTTATTATTTCTCATTTTGTTATTTTAGGATGATGGAAATACGTCATTGAATGAGGTAAGAGGTACCAACAAAAAAAGGGGAAGACCAAAGGGATCGAAAAACAAGACTAAACCGCAAGAGCAACCAGTGCAATGCAGCCTTTGCTCTACTTGGTGAGTTTGATTTTTCAACTTTATGATTTAGTCTATAAATGCACTTTCATTCATCAATACACATTTCAAACACGCTCTCTACTGAAAAATACTTTTAAAAATGCCAGATCAATCAGTTGAACTTTTATATATTTTTTCATGGGTAAACTGCTGTGATCAATAATAAATCGAAAGGAATATTGTGAATAAATTTGATTGAAAATGGTTCAATATTTTTTTTTCGCAAAGCAGCAGTTTTTAATTTAATTGTTATTGTTAAATTAGTTATTAATTCAATTTTATTTTGAACTATTCAATGCTCTTCTGCTCTTGAGAAATCTCTTTCTAACATGTGTTGTAGCGTTGTAGAGGCTAGGTTCCCCTTCCACAATTCTATGTTAAGTCAGTCGAAATATGGAAGAAACTGCTCTGCAGCGTTGAATGAGCGTTGTTACTTTTTCAACTGCATTGGTCATGCACCATTTTGAATAACAAAACAAACTTGTGTGGTGAAAACAACATATTTAAAGGACAGCACTGCCAGGTTGTTGATCAACAAGGAGGTGGGTTGGAGGACGTTTAAAGCTTTAGAGGATGATTATAAATAGCTCTATTTTAATACTGTATTGTATAAAGTATTAATACAAAAGCGAGTACTGAAGGCGGTGTGAAGTGAATAGAAGAGGATCGATAACTCATTCTGTTTTTGCCTCTTGTTGAAAGAAATTTCTGTCGAACTGTAGATAAAGTAGCCCAGTTTGATTAGTTACAACTTGTAAAACCTAATCGCTGTTGTATTCGAAGTTAATATTTCCAATTCATACAAATTTCAAACTAATTGTTGCAGGCATTCAGATACCGCTGCCGTGTTAGTACACACGTTGGAGCTTCACTGCATAGATGAGACAACGTTTCCGTGTCCGCTATGCAAAGACGTGCTGCCGGATGAAGGTGAACTCATCTACCACGTATCTATTCATGAGAGTGATGCCAATACTGCTGCACCAGCACCACCCCTTCCCCCCGTACAGCCGGACGAGTCAAATCATGACAGTGATGCCAATACGGCTGCACCAGCACCACCCCTTCCCCCCGCCACCGTCACTAAATCTAAGGTGAGTCCAATTGTCTCCACTTCATCCTTACTTTCGTAAGTACGTGATTAAATAATGTATTGATGCTGATTAATCAATTTTCCTTTTGATTAAAAATACTGAAATGCAGACATTGAATTTAAAAAAGTAAGTAAATAACTTTTTCTTACATTTTTAATTATTGACAGACTGCATGTTGTTATTGGAGTGAAAAATCGAAAAGAAATTGTGGTCTAGCGGCCAGTTGCACAAAAAATCCAATCAAATTATGTCATTGAACGAAACTAATACAATGATTACTAATGAACGAATCTGACATCAATGGAATATGATCTCATTTTACGGTGGTTCAATTCAATTGTATTTTCATGCAAAAGGGCTGAAGTCCGTTTCTTTATCCTTTATTACTATGAAGAAGAGTGTAAATGATAATGAATGAATATTAATTCACAAAAGTTGCATATTATCTTCTACGATATTCAAAATCTGCCTAGTGTGCGGTTTCGGAGTGGAAATTTGTGTCTGTGAAATATGCTACATGACATAAATTTGAGCTGTTTACAAATTGGAAAAGGACAGTTTTGGGCGTAAGCCAGTTGGATCATTGCTGAATAAATAGATCAATATTTAAATAGGCTGTCAATCCTTATATATTGGAATACTTATGGAAAAAACCAGATGACAGCCGATGTAGAGGTTTGAGTCGATCTCATCGGTTCTGGTACAATAATTCTGTACTTCTAACCGGTCTTTAGTTCTTAGTTCCCCTACTAGATTACTGTTATGTACAAGAAGAAAAAATTGCAGATGAAAGTGGTAAGTTATCTTTCATTTCATATTGCATTTTGATTAATTCTAGTAATACTGATGAAATATTATTAGACTGCCTGCTATTTTCTGACAGCTCAATACTTTATCTTCTTTCACTCCAGTATGGTATCTATTATTCTATATCTTCTTCAACAATACAATCACTCCAGCAATCAACAATACCCTTTAGATAGGGATGTTTTAAAACTTTAGATAACAGAGGCGAGTGCAACACCATCTAGTAGAGGAACTGAGAACTAGAGACCAATTAGAAGAAGTACAGAATTTTTGTACCAGAACCGATGAGATCCAGTTATTCTTAGCCATTCAAAAAGTCTATAATAATATATTTATTACTGTTAGGTGAAGATGTGGGGCTGTCCAGAATGCAACCAAGTGTACAAGACTCAGGATGAGCTAGGCCGTCACATTCTAGCCGATCACGTGCAGGCCGTTACGGGCGAGTACCAGTGTCATGTGTGCGACCATCCTTCCACTTATTACGGGCAACAGCTTTTTGCGGAACACATCACCGAAAACCACACGGCGCCGCCCCACTGGAACTGTCCTTTCTGCAAACAAACAACAGGTATGTCAATAATCTGTTGCATGATCTTGGTAATCAGAACAATAAGTAAGTCATGATTATTGTTTTTATTACAAAGATTAAGCATGTTTTCGTTTTAAATTTTTAGATAGGTTCTTTATTGTATCTGTTTGGTATTAACTCAGGCTTTTTATTATATCTATGAAAAGATACCTCCTGTATTCCAAATGTGAACCTTCATTTTGTATTCATGTTTGAAGGTCAATAAACTGATTTGAATTTGATTTTTTCAATCTGCATGTGTACATTATTCTGGCTCCCAATGGAATGAACTTGGACGATTTCTTCAGAAATTATTATCCAAGCAATTGAAATTGTTGCATTGGATTGCTACCTTTATTTCTCCTTGGAGGGCAAAGTTGAGGCGCAACCGACCCCCTCTTATACTCAACTCTCCTTCTTATTTATAAATTCAGTAGCGTCATTTCACCAAAACCTTGGGGTGGGGGGGGGGGGGGGGCGTTTGCCGGATAAAATGCTCATTTGTACATTAGCTAGTACAGAATATTTTCTGTAAACCAGGAATCAGGGGGGGGGCATATGCCCCCCCTGCCCTCCCCAAATGACGCCCCTGTATAAATTACAAACTAATTTAAGAGAGTAGTTGTCAAGAGTTAACATTCAGCTTCCCTATTTTAAAAGTAAATTATAAATAATGTAAAGTGAAAGAATTATTCACAATGAAATAATTATGTTCTTGTCCTATTTCTCCTCTCTTCACTGTATTTTTTTTAAGTTTTATAGTTGAACATAAATAATAAAATGCAGTTCTATATCAATAAATATTTCAATAATTTGTTGATGCAACTATTTTCAACATTCGTTTAAAATGTCTTATTTTATACTTGAAATACACTCAATTTGAATATAACAATCCAATTTACATAATAACAATAAAAAGGTTTCATAATAATATAACTGTGTCCATGTATTTTTAACTGTTCCGGTTAATTTTTTACAGATACTGTTGTAGTTTTCTACCTGAGAATAGAATAGAGTAGAAGAGAATAGAATAGAATAGCTGCCTTTATTTTATCCTGGGAGGGCGAAGTTAGGCGTCCTGAGATAGGCGTTTTTGCTTCTATATCCGACCTCTTGGCAGTTCCAAATATGGTAGGATCCCTTCATGGTCTTGTATGGGGGGGGGGTATTTTATTAATATAAAACAATATTGTATTGTACACTGTACAATTTAAAATATGTACACAGTAATGTTTTATATAAGATGTTTAATATAAAACAATATTGTATTGTACACTGTACAATTTGAAATATGTACACAGTAATGTTTTATATAAGATGTACACTGTTGAAGGATTTTTGAGCGACATGTTGTGTGTTGCAGGTCACGACGACAAGCAATCGGTGCTGGACCACGTGATGAGAAGCCACATGTTGGTGCAGCCGATTAAACAGTGCGGCCAGTGCGAGGAGCTGTACATGGTCGACGAGGAGATGGTCGACCACGTGCTCAAGCAACACTGTCTGCCCACCCTCATCGACTGACCCCAGTCCCAGTTCAGCTCACCTGCACCGCCTGTGGCACCAACTTCTATTCGCAGTTCACTCTCTTCAAGCACAACTATCTGCTGAAAAGTGCTTAGAAGTTCAAGAAAAACCACTTTTCCATAGCCTAATTCTGACACAAACTCATTGAGAAATTGCATTTTGAATCCAAAAACTGCTCAATCCCTTCAGGTGATACTATTGTTGGATACTGTGTCATCAACTTTCTCACCATGGTACTTTAATAATGGTGGGAGTTGAAAACTGCTCGATCTCTTGAGTTGAAATTCTAGTAGTTGCAACTATTGTATTTATGTATTTATTTATTTATTTATTTATTTATTTATTTATTTATTTATTTATTTATTTATTTATTTATTTATTTATTTATTTATTTATTAATTTATTTATTTATTTATTTAGCAATGGAGACAACGGGTTACCCCAAATCTGTCTCCTTTACATAACAGTTTACAATAGAATATAATAATTTATAGTACAAGAGAAATAAGAAAAAATAAATAAAATGAAAAGTTACAAAGTAGTCAAATAAAGAGAAAAATATAACACTGTAGTCATCAGTAGTAGTATTGATACTATAGTTGTAGTATATAGTTGTATTATAGTACTACGTTGTCATCAGTTTTCTTAATTAGATAATAATGGTCGGATTTATAAACTGCTCAATCCATTTGAACTCTTGTGTTGAAACTATTGTAGTATACTGTGTCAGTTTTCTTACCATACAGACTATCTGGTGATAGCAAAGTAGATGACGAAAATGATCATCAACTTCATGGAATGATTTTCTAGCAGTAGGCAGTAGTAGTAGTAGGAAATTTTTGTATCAAATGAATAAATATAGAAATAAATGGTCCCATAAGATCAAGTAATCTTTTGAAACATGTAGGGCCGTTGTTTTTGGAGAGAAAATTATGTTTTTCGTTTTACTTTTCTAATTAGATAATTACTGCGATAATTACAGCCAAAATAAACTTCTCAAATTTGAACATTTTAAAAAAAATTTTGGGAGAAATATTTAAAATTTGAAAAAGACATGCCCCCGTAACATTTAATAATTTATCAAATTTATTTATTATCTTATTATTTATTTCTTTATTTATATTTATTTATAATATATTTATTTATTATTTATTTATAATATTATATTTATTTATTATTTATTTATATATTATTATATATTTATTATTTATTATAATTATTCATTTAGCTTATTTATATATTTATTTGGCTAAATAAATAAAATAAAATTTATCAAATAAAATTTTTCAAGAAGATCCGAAGTAAACTGTAGACGTGATGTGTTACAGAAGAATGAATGTTTTAGCTATAAATTACATTGATCTATGGAAGCGGGAACTAATACAATCTGCTTGATTTGTAAGAAACCTATAGGATTGTACTTCTGGGATAGTTTGTATTGTTCAACTTGAAACTTGGAATATTAAAAAAAAAATTTCACCATGGTCTCATTAGATTTGGTTTGTTGCAAGATGAAAGCTTAGGGAGTATGCTACTATGTGCGTGGTCTTAGATGACTAGTGAATAATTCCTTAATTGATTTTATCTATGACCGTTATCCTTACATACCTTTAAATATATTGGAAAATTATATTCAATAAGGGGTTTTTGGTGTTTACTATTTGTAATAATTTTGTGTAGTTTTCTTGATATCAGAAAACATATTTTTCTTTTGTGTTATTAATTTATGAAGAAATTGTACCGATGAAATCATTCACTAATAAAATGATTTAAATTTATCTATTCTATTTTTTCATTGAACCATAGAAGTGCAAAATAGTAGTATAGTATACCAATCTCGAGCATGTATAGAATAGACACGTTTGTTGATATTTGTCTTCTTCTTTTTCTTCTTTTGAAGTCAACATGAATTGGACGAGTGACGTCATATTGGTGCAAGACTGCAAGTCAAAACTATACGAGCGTTCTTCGCTTCCGTATTACACACTAAATATCGGGGGACCGAGCTCTGCTCGGGAGTACAAAGGCACAGGAATGGAGATTTCAAAGAAAAAAAAAATGAAATTAAACTGTATTATTATAGCAGCCAATATGTTTTGATATTTTTTTCAATTTTGGTAGTGTAGCTTTTGATATTTTTTTCAATTTTGGTAGTGTAGCTTTTGATATTTTTTTCAATTTTGGTAGTGTAGCTCTTGATATTTTTCTCAATTTTACCAAGGAAGTTAGAGTCAGCGACCACTTAATACAAAATAATAGACGGAGCACTCAGGCTCAGTATTGAAGCCAATTCTGGCGCCTAAACCCAAGGGAGACCACTGTAGCCTCGACACTATGTACTAGGGAGGTGGCACAGGCTCTCTATGCTGCTAACCTAGCGACCAAGAAAGGTTAAGACTGGTGAGAACATAGAGAGCTAACGTTTGACGCGACTACGGTACGGTATCCTCCCTAAACCAAAGGAAGATGGCGGCGGTTTATAGGAGAGGGGGCTCTACCACACACCTAAGGAAGAATTGCTATTATTCATGTAAAATTGAGAATACAAAAGCAAAAGCGTAGTCAATACAAAGTTAAGTTTGTCTACTACAAGTAAGACATAGGAACTTTTGATTTATACAGCTGTTTATATATTTTAAGTTGAATAGTAAAAAATGATACACTGTACGAAATAGCCCCGACCCCTGGGGCTACTGAACCGTACGGTTGGAAATTTGCATGCATATGAGAGTAAATTATAGAATAACAATGAATTATTACAAAAGCCATTTTATTTCCTACTATATCATTTTATTATTACTATTACTAGGAACTCAACTATCTCTCTATCTCTAAAAAGCTTGGATGGGAATTAAACCATAGGTCCATAGTATATCTATATGCTTGGTGCAGGCACGGCAACCAACTAAACTGCAGACATTATAAAAATCTCGATTTCTAAATTGAAGAAAACTATCCTTTCTACAATAAATTATTCGTAGTATCACAAACTTATCCTATCTGGTGAAGGTTCTCTAATTCAGTGAAGGTTTCAAACTATTTTCCTTTGATACTCTTCTATAATTTCCTTGTAGGGGCTTGGATTTGATTGTGGCATTCCAAATTTTGCGCCAATCACTCGTTTGCCAATCGAGAAGACTAGTTCATATTGACTAGTGTGGCCACCATTACTGCAAAAATCCCTAGACTCACCTAAATTTATCCCTAGAAATCCCTAGATGTTAAAAAAATATCCCTAGACTTATTCCTCACGGAGTGGCCTAGCCTTCAAGAGTGTTTTTCCGGGTTACAACCCCCCCTTCCTCCAATCGTATCCCAATAAAGAGACCCTCAAATTCGAATAAGAAAGCCACAATGAAAAAAAAACTTGAATAAATTGGTAAGTTAATTTTGTAGGCTAATTATAAATAAATTATACTGTAATGGGATAAGAATAATGAGGTAAGTATATAAATTAGTTATACTGCATAGGCTTAAAGAGCCCATTTTCCTCCCCCGGAAAAAGTTTGAATTTATAAGACCTAGAATTGCTTTGGAATAAATAAAATAAAATAGAATAAAATGCTTAAATGCTTTAGCATAAAGAATATCTAATATTACTCAAAAAGCCAAATTTTTAGAAGATAAAAAGCTTACGTCTACTTACTCAAAATACAGAGAGTATGAAGAATAAATTACTGTATTTAATACAGTAAACTTAATACAATATACTTAACAATAAACTTACTCAGTTTTACGACGTATTAAGTTCGTAAATGCATAACACAGTATGACATTGTGTTGAGAGTAATTGGTTTAGTACTGTTTGAAGAGTTTAAAGTACCGTATTACGAAATGCTTTAAACTTACATGCAAAATGAAATTATCCTTCTCGATAATTTGTCTATTCTCGACAAATTATTGTGGGGGCTCCGCCCCCCCAACTGAATGTTTGGGGGGGCTCGAGCCCCTCGGGCCCCATGGAGTCGGCGCCTATGTGTAGTGATATAAAATATGAATAGATGAAATATGGAAAATATGAGATGTAAATATAATGTTGTGATTGAATTAAATATTATTTATAAAATTTGTAGAACAAATTATTATTTGTGTGAAATAGTTAATGTCTCCCAAATAATAATGTTTATTATACTTGCGATATCGATTGTTGCACGAAGCAGGAAGTTCAAACTTCAAACATCATAGATAGACTCAAAAGATCACGAAAATTATGATAAAATACTTTAATCCAATTAATACATTCATTAAAACACCTTGAAACCACTAAATAATTGATAGCAATAAAGTATTGATGATACCTTAATGATTTTTGAATTCTATCTCAAAATCGTGTTTTGTTCCTATCTCACAATGGTTAAAATCCCCCCCAATTGCTCACTTTCTCTCACTAGAGCGCGCTGATCAGGTCTATGAGCTACTCCTCAATAATTATTGTAATTTAATTGTAAACTGGGAGTGGCCATAGCCGAGTGGGTTAAGTGCTGGCTTCGTAACCTAGAGGTCCCGGGTTCAAACCCAGGTCAGACCGTGAGATTTTAGCACGAGCCACTCCTCGTGTTTCGGAGGACACGTTAAGCCGTCGGTCCCGGCTGCCTAAAAAACAGTCGTCAAGTCACGTCAGAGACCCTGAACTGATCAGGAGTGACCTGAAACTCTGACACCAGACCTGAGCCAGCCAGGTTACACGAAATTATTATTAATTGTAAACTAATAACCTATCCCAATATTATAAACTAATTTTTACGTACTTAAGCCTATCCTTCAAATTTCCCGGAAATATGAATACGATCCGCCAGAGCGCAGCACCGTAGATGCTCACAGTGAATACTAGGGCCTCTCTATCTATTCTACTGACTGCTTTTAATGTCTTTGCTTCCGCATCTCAAATCTTGAAGCTATGCTATGATTGGTGTATTTTGATCCTGACCAGTTTGGCTTTGATGTTTTATCATACCAAGTTGATAAAACATCACAACAATCATATCATTAAATTCACGAAGGATAAAACACTATATCCGTTTTTCTCTAGAAAAACCCTAAAAATAGCTTATCCTTAGAATTATCCCTTTAAGGTTCAAAAATCCTTAGAAGTGGCAACACTGATTGTTGAGTGTTGAGGATTCCGTGGAATTCGTCATGTAAACCCCAAAGCCGACCGGCAACCGGCATGTAGCAATGGCGGTTGATAGCACATTCACAAAGCATTCACGTTCGTTTGCTGTTGTTGTGATTTGAAGCTCTTAGTTTGAAGATCTTGAAAGCTTTTGATAAAAGGTAAGATTTTCATAAGTTTCGAACTTAAATTGCTTTTTAATCTTTGATTCAATTGAAGTACGGTATATATTTTTGCCAAAATATCTTATCACAATATCACTTCCCCAAACTATGCAACAAGATTTCTAGGCTAACTCATTCTTCCTTTTTAAGCCCTATAGTATTCAACTGTATCAAAAATAATGTATGATTTACTCAAACTAGGAACTATGGAGTTGAGCTGGAGATCGTTTTATGTAGACAATTTATCATTTATCAATTTATCATAACTGCTGTTCTGAAAAATTGGCGCGAGTCATGGTTAAGTGACTGATACATCAGACGCCAACGTCATCCACTTTGAAAAATATTCAAATTTCAAAAGAATTTTGAATTATTTTAATTTCTTGCTTCAACTAGCACGAAAAATTATTAGTTTGAGTCTCATTCAACTACTCAGGTATCCCTGACGATTTGTCTTGTTACGCCATAAACATTACTAGAACGTTTTCACTCTATGTAAAAATTTCCTAACAGAAATAAATGTGGCTCGGAGCAGCCGTTTATTGCTAGTCTAATGACCTAAAGTTTACTGATTCGATCCCAGTTGAATTCAAGATATTTCCTCGGGTCACACCCGTCTTTCGGCTAAAGTTTACTGGTTCGATCCCAGTTGAATTCAAGATATTTTCTCGGGTCACACCCGTCTTTCGGCTAAAGTTTACTGGTTCGATCTCAGTTGAATTCAAGATATTTTCTCGGGTCACACCCGTCTTTCGGCTAAAGTTTACTGGTTCGATTCAAGTTGAATGCAAGATACTTTCTCGGGTCACACCCGTCTTTCGGCTAAATGCTTCTGGTTCGATTCCAGTTGATTGCAAGATATTTTTCTCGGGCCTTTTCTCTAAGAATAAATGACATTAATCATACATTTTATCATTCCGTAATACTCTAATGTCACTTATAATACCATTTTTAATGGAAAACAAGCGTTTCCTTTGCTGAAATTTTAGCAATAACCGTAAAGAGTAGTTGACTATCGCCAGTCAACTACCATCATGCGCCTTCATACTCGGTCCTCGGTCATCTACATTTTTTTTTTGCTAGGGATAATACCTACATAAGCTCTATGCTTGTGCGTGGGTAATGGGAAGGATGATGATGAGATATGAATGGACCTACAGCTTTAGGTGGGTTCCGAACCACCGGGAAGCAATTTTGAAGCCCATAAATTTTTGTATTTAGAGGAGCCGGTCACCGATACAACGGGAGTGGTAGGCGCTGTCTCTTATCTAATCTCACCGATTAGCCTCGCCTCTGCCACTGGGACCAACACGCTTCCCATATATCTACATATATCTTTACATAATATATATATATACATATATCTTTACATATATCTACATACTATATATTCTACAAAAGGGTTGAATATATATCAGAATATATATCTGACCGCGTATGCATGGAGAGTGAGAGCGAATGATTTGTGAGACACTCTCATCCCTACCATGCCAGTCACTCGTAAACCGTTTGAGGGGTTGCTGAGGGAGGTTCGTGTTTCACCTCGCGGCCTCTATATCAGCTGTTCCAATAACCTAAAAATTTCATTATTCTAGATCTGTGCTTGATACACGTATTGTAGAATTTGGTTGGTTTTCTACGTCCACTAAGTCATTGTTCATGAAGCTGTATTTGGATAGTCCAATTATTGAAAGGGTTGTCATTCACATTAGAAGCGAATAACGTTTACTGCACAAATAAGTGCCTACAGTAGAATATTGAGAATACTGAACGTTCATCAACATGTATGATTTGAGGTAATCATTCGTCAATGCCTATTCTAACGTTTTATCATTAATAATTTTCATTTCTTACATATCTGCTCCAAATTTATCACTACTAATTGTTAAGGTCAAATCACTCGAGATTAATTTTATTGAGTGGCTAGTAAATTATAAATTTATACCTAACCTAACCTAATGCAGTATGTTCTCTTAACTTTCCCATCATTACTTTTATTCGGTATGAAATTATTGCCTAGTCGATTAGGAACCCACATATTTTTGGGAATTTAGCAGCTGTGTCCACACTTGATCGATTTTCTTTTCGTTTTGCCGTTTGTTTTGCGCTACACGCATCCCATTAAAATTGGGTGGAAAAATGAATGCTGCTTCATGTGCAGACTGCAACAAAGACAATTTAACTAGTAGCTAAATAGTTGAATTGTCTTTCGCTGCACAACATGCTGTTTCAACATTATTAGCTTCTCTGGGTCTAGTTTATATTGTGATTAAAATTCAATAAATAATATTATGATTAGCTTTGACAGTATATGGTCAAAGTATATTAATTATAATGTATATCAGCTCTGGCCAACCAGACGTAATGTATATCTATCTATATATCTATCTATGCACACATTCAAATTCTAATTGAATTTTTCCGATTTACAGATAGTATGATAAAAACAATGTGGATAAATCGAACCTGATCAAGATAGAAAACAAATACCGATCAAGAAATATTATTGATTTAAGCTTGTAAGATTCTACAAATTTGTTTTGTTTGATTGAATAAGAACATTTTTTTCTCAATTTATTCTTTTCTGGTTTTCTCTGTTATAAATAATTAGGGTGCTATGTGAAGCACTATAATAAAGCAATTCATCTATCACACTCTTCCAGTTTAAGCCTCACTTCTTGAGATAATGATTGCAACCACACTATAACAAATAACAACATTGTGGTAATCAAGTTGAATGACAATGACATTTGTTGATGAATTATTTAAGTTATTTTTAAATTATAATTTATTGTCAAAAAATTCACTGACGGCATTATAATTTTCATAAACAATACTTTTCATTTTTTTTTATTTATTCAGTAATGTACAAATGATACTCTTGTTTTTTCTTCAATAATGTTTTGTTAATGGATTTACTATTGTTATCTTTCTTTTAATTTGTTATATTTATGTATGTCTGGCAATGTATAACATATATATTATTGTTTGTGTGTATTAGGTATAAAACTAGCAGAGGCGGTTTGAGCGGTAGAGGAGCAGCAGCAGCAGAGACACAACTACAAGGCATCTGTGCTGCCCAACAAGACAGCCTCCTACCTGGAGCAACGCTCTCGTACGCGCAGTGGCCGGACGGGCATGAACATGGAGCAGAAGTCCAACGATGAGATGCCGCCCATCTCCAAGCCAGTCATACCTGACGAACTAGCTGAGGACTTTGCCTTGCCGGCGCGGCTCGATGTCCTTCTCGACATGCCTCCGGCTTCCCCCGAGGCGCAGCTCAAGCACGCCTGGAACGCCGACGATAGATCGATGAACATATACGTCAAGGTAAGATCTATTAAATGGTAGCAGCTTTGACAACAATACATCACAAACATAAACAGGTCATCACTTATACAAGGTGGCGCAAATGGGTTGGATGGTTTTAAAATACTTGTCAAACTGTCAATTATGAAGGTATTGGATTGAAATAAAGTGCAAAACGTGTAGTTACAAGGGGAGTTTATTAACAAAAAATTATTAATGTTCGTTTTTAAAAATTACATCCATCAAATGCCCTCCTTCTCGAGCGACGCATTCTGCATTGCCCGCTCAAGCACATCACCAGGAATTGATGTGATTTCGTTGTGAATTGCTGCCTCCTGAATGGTCCGGGTTTTTTCATGTAGACCCTTGCTTTTAAATAGTCCTATAAGAAAAAGTCACATACTGTGAGGTCCGGTGAATGAGGGGGCCAATGGAAATCTCCATTACGGGAAATCAAACGGCAGAGCGCTCTGATCCCTACCCGTTTGAAAAATGTATCATTACAACTGGCTAGCAAACCTTTGAAATCTTATTGAAACTTTTTTAAATCATTTTTGGCTTGGAAGGCTTTGAAAATTGTGTTTGTATGTTTGAAGCTCTACTACTACCGTGTAGGTATCAAATGTGATTCAATATAGTTAAGGAAAGGAGAATTCTTTATTAGAATGAATGAAGATGAGGCATCTTGACATCTATCATTTGATAGAATTACATTGTATCAAGTACACAAATTACATATTGTAGCTGGGAGAATTTTTAATAGTAGTAATTCATTGATATTTTTTTTTATCAAGTAGGCGACTGAATGTTGTAGGTTCAATAGTTTGTTTATTGTTGAATTAAATTAGTATTAGTGAAGATTCAGTGTCATTAAATCGAAGGTAAATTATCCTTGATTATTATTGTTTGGCTATTAAACAATGACCACTGTGAAATGAAGGACAAACTACTTGAGTTTCACCGTCAAAAAGTATCTAGTACTACCCACTGTTCCTCATTGATAAATTGAATGTATCTCTTATTACAATTTACTTTCTAATCCACGTCTGATAAAGCTCAATATCTGTGTAGTAAAGGTGAATGAAACAATCTTGTTGCATAATCCTACCGGTTATATCTGTACAATTTCAAGTTGAATAAAGTTTTTTTGCCATGGTAATACATCTTAACTAACCAAAAATGAACTATTTTAATTTTTTCAAATTATCAACGTTTGCATAGAAATAATGATTGAGGTGTATTACTGAAAATTCGCCCTTGATGAATGCACTGTCTTTACAGAAACAGAGGAAAAGAATTGATTTTTAAAATAAGAATCTTATTTGACTTTCTCACCATTCCCTCTTGAGGTAATATTTCTTTATATTTTCTAATTCGAATGAAATAATCGGGTTTATAAAATAAGAGGTGTATAACTGAAATGTGCCCTTGATGAATGAACTGTCTTCACAGAGGAAAAGAATTGATTTTTAAAATAAGAATCTTATTTGACTTCCTCACCATTCCCTCTTGAGATAATCTTTCTTTATATTTCTAATTCGAATGAAATAATCGAGTTCCTCTTCTACTACTACTACTACTACTCGTGTCAGAGACAATGCATTGCATGTGAACAGCAATAAATGTACATATACATAAAACATATTAAATAAAACGTTATAGATGGAAATAGTAATAGAATTATAGTTAAGATCAGATTGTTCAAGATATAAGTTAAACTGTATCAGACCAGAAATTGGCCACCAAGTATCAATATAAGTTCAATAAGATTTCAAAGGTTTCCTTGATACAATATAAGTTCCTCTTCTTATTATATGATGTCACATTTCAACAAAAGAGCTCCTCAGTAATTCCTCTAGAGGTACTCTTACTTCATATTCGTTTAAATTTTTTGTATAATTCAATATTTAATTTGAAATGTGCTTTCGTGAGTATCGTATTAGTGCTGTTAATCTATAAATTTAAAAAATTTGATTTTGAAGATTTTTGGGACTTATAAGTTGAAAATTCAGTGTTGGACTTAACCTATAATGTTTTCCATATTTCCCATTTGGGAAAACTGGATGATTCGGCAAGGTGGAACACCCGAAAGGGTCTCTCCGCCAAAAAAGCCATAAGCTTAATTATAACTTCATATTCCCAATTTTGATGAAATAATTGAGTTCTATCTTGTCACATTTCATGTGTTTTGACTAATTAGTTTGTGTTTTGCTCTGCAGGACGACGATCAGCTCACATTCCACAGGCATCCTGTGGCACAGAGCACAGACTGCATTCGCGGCAAGGTGGGTCTGAGCAAAGGCCTGCACGTGTGGGAGGTGCACTGGTCGACCGAGGAGCGTGGCTCGCATGCCGTAGTCGGTGTCGCCACGCAGGACGCGCTGCTACATTGTTACGGCTACCACGTCAGTGCAGTAACAGTCAATTATTAATTCAGACAATCTACTGAAACACAGTTGTTGTGTGATGTGATGTTTGCTATTTGAAGAAGACAAAGATATTGTCAAACTACTTATTTATTATAAATAAGATAAAGATGGAAGGTAATGAGACATTGCAACTATACAGTTGCTGTTAAATCATAATAATTCATTGAACGAAATTCCTAATTAATGCCATATAATATTTAACAGCATTCAAGACTGTTCTTGGATGGGTGACCGACACAAAAAAAATTGTGCAATTAGGCGAGGTGGAACCTACCCGTAAGGGTCTCCCCACCATAAAAAGCCATACGATAAAAAAAAAATTAACAGCAACTGTATAGTTGCAATGTCTCATTACCTTCCATCTTTATATTATCTGGCTAAATTGGCTAAGTCAAAAATGAACGCTGCTATACAGAAGATCTCCGGTGGTCGAGTGGATAAGGCGCTGGTCCGGAATACCAGAGGTGCTGGGTTCGATTCCCGCCCGGGGAGAAAGTTTTTTGTGCAGTAGCGTTCATCGAATTTCCTTACTAGCTATTAATCTGTTGTCAATATTGCAAATAGCAAAGTCTTCAGAATATTATAAGTAGTTTGACAATATCTTTGTCTTCTTCTTTTATTACAAAGAAATAGCAATCGTGCAGGATTATTATTATTAAGTACCTGTCAATCTTTAGTGTGAGTGTACGGGTATTTCTGATAATATACGTATGACTCCTGCTTGCCTTCAAGTGACTTTGTCACTTTGCAAGCCAGTAGTTTATTTCACTGGAAAGCTTTATTGTTATTTTTCATGCGGTTTTGACTATTTTCATGAATTTCAATAAGTAGTTTATATGCTGTAATAATTTTACCTTGCTCCTAATAAATGGGTTATCTTTAGTTTTAATTTTTACTTTAAGTAGGCTAAGGTTATAGTTATGAAATTCTTGAAAGTTTCTACACAATTGTATTTTATTTCTGAAAAATTTATTTTGTAATTACTGTTTCTGGTGAAATAAAAACATATTCTATTCTATTCTATTATATGGCATTAATTAGGAATTTCGTTCAATGAATTATTATAAATAAGATATTACTGTATAGATGAGCCAAAATTTGGAACGATTAGCTGAGAGCATAATCACATTAGGGTGGATTTGAAGATTTAAAGCAGCAGGCAATGTTTGTAGAAATTGAATGTGGACCCATGAGGTAGAATACAGCCTTATTCTGTGAAGATCTTAATAAAAGTATAAGTTATTTTGAAGGATGTGGCAGGTTATGCCATGAAACATGATACTGTTATGTTTTATTTATAATACAGTATATAAGTGGCTTGAGAATATCTTAGTCGTTTTCTTTCAAAACGCAGTTGAATTAATTTTCAACAGATTTTGTCAGAATCATTCAACATTTATCACATTATGAATCTGAGCTGGTACCAATTGTTCAGGTCTAATATAAATGGATACATATTATTCACTCAGATTATTGTAACAATAAACAAAAGTGCAGTAAGGTTGTAGAAACATATTACGAATGTGAGTGACAATTGTTCAGAATCGAATTCATGAATTATTATAGTTTATAGACAATCAACGATGGTAAATTGAACGTAATATCATATGAATCTGAACTGGTACCAGTTGGTAAAACCAATAATAATTGATGCTTATTACTCACTTAGTTGACTTCCACAATAATTGAAACTGCAATATAAGTATAAATATCACATGATAATGTTAGTAAGGTACGTTTCCATTGCTACAAATCACATGTTCCCGACACAAATTTCTAATTTGTAGTAATGGAAATTTTTTGTCGGGAACATGCGATTTGTAGTAATGGAAACGTACCTTTATTGAATAAATAAAAACTTTACTTTTTTAATAAAACTTGAGAGAATTTTAAAATAAGAAACCAAATAATAAGTACGAAAAAACTGTATATCATCAATACTTCATGTACTAATATTTTTTTATCGAATGGCTTTTTATCAATATTATGTACTTATATTGATTTTAAGTTAGAATGCAGTACTGTAATGTACAAATGTGAATAGTGCCATTCTTGAAATAATTAAAAACACATTAGCTAGAAACCAGTAAAGTAAAAACTTTTCAGATTCCAAAATTGCTAATTTGAATGTAAAATAATTTTGATGTGTTTGTGATATGTTTCAGAGCCTGGTAGGTAGTGATGACCAGTCGTGGGGGTGGGATCTGGTACGCAATAAGCTTTATCACGATGCAATTAATAACCCCATCGAAGTCACATACCCGTTGAAGTTGAAACCTGATGAAGCAATTGAAGTGCCAGATAGAATCCTCGGTAAGTTTCCATTCATTCATACTTAAGATACATTGAAATGATCTTTTTTCATTCATAAGGTTGATAGATGTATTATTTCAATGGTGTTATTTCTACATAGAATGAAATGTTACTTTGTGTTGAATGTAAGAGCCATGTTATACTAGTGTTCTGTGATTGTTTCCGGGTTATTACGCATGCGCAGAAAAATTGACGTGACGTCAATGACACCTCGTATATTATGGCCCTAACTGCGGGTGCCAGTCAAGGTAATTGAAAATTCTTCAGTTCCACACTCATACGGCCAGTTTCTCAAAAATCTGATTGAAGTTGCTGTGACATTTGTGATTCATAACGAAATGCAAAATTAACCCTATTGAGTTATCACTAGAATTTAAAACAGTAAGTAATAAATATGTATTCACAAGTCTGCATTTAGTTATTGACTGCATGTCGTGAATTGTAGTGATGAATCAATAATCCAATTGAATTCAACCGCCGTAAACCATCTCACCTAACGGAACCAATAAACCTCATTCTTCAAATATACTTAATTTATTACATGGAAATTTCTTGATAGTATGTGTTTCACAGAAGAAGCCATTACATTGATTGAATCGTCTTCTACAATTCAGTAGTATGGACAACTTGCAATCACAGTACAAATGAGTTTTCTTATTTGTCAACTCGAACCTCGTCCAACACATGAGTAGAATGAGCTATTTGATTACTATACAACAACAATACAAAGTTGATCATAGTGAATGCTGGAACTCCCTCTCAGGAGAGACTTCTATATTGTTTATTGAGCTCAACTCTTTATTGAGCATGCTTTTTCCTTCAACGATTCAAGTACCAGCAAGTAAATTTACGGGAAATGCTCGTTCTCTTCTACTTTGGCTAAATCTTCTCATATCAGAAAATATGATTTTATGATTGAATAAACTTTCCTTATGTTTGATATTGATGTTTCTGTTTGTTGTGACACTTGCTAATTTTATTGTAATTTCACATCATTATACAAGTTTTATAGATCTGTTTGTGGAGCCACATTGATTATCATTGTAAGATTTCGAATAATTTTAAATGAATTAATATATGTTTCTTTATTTTATTTTTACTGATTGTTTGTTTTAATTTGTGTTTGCAGTTTTGTTGGACATGGACGAAGGTGCGTTGTCTTTTGTGGTCAACGGCAAGTATTTAGGAGTTGCATTCCGAGGCTTAAAAGGAAGAAAACTCTACCCAATAGTTAGTGCTGTTTATGGTCATTGTGAAGTGACTATCAAATACTTAGGTGGCTTGGATCGTAAGTATTCGATACTTTTCATCTGTTACATTTTATTTACAATAATTTTAATATTATCACGATTGGAATACTATCGAGAATGAATGCAGTAATATCACACAGAATGGAAAAGAAGTTCTCTATTCTATAGTGATATGCTTTAGGAAGATACAGACATCAACTACACCAATTTTATTATACAGTAATTGTCAGAAATTTTATGTGGTCGTTATTGGAAGAAACATGGTTTGCAAGCACCAGGTCCATGTTGCTGGTTGTTTTAAACTGCTCAAACTCCTTGCTGCCAACATTACCGGTGGTTTCATTTATAACCCAAATGAATTTTTAGTATCATTCAAATCCTGTATTCATCCTCTTCGCTCAAATGTTAAATGCATTCTATTTCAACTGTGATAGATGATCTTGGTTTTATTGTTACAATTATTGCGTCTAAAAAGTGGCAAATACAACAATATATATTTCAAGTACCCTGAAGTCACGCAGAATCTTGAGTTTTGTAACAATTCTTGTTGTAAATTTAATGTAAGTTGAACAAGGTTGGCTTATTCGTAACATTTCCATTTGATCAATATCATAGTATGGGCATATTTTGTCAAAACCAAGCTTGTGAATAAATTTGAAATCGCATTACTCCGGAATGGGACAACTCGCCGCGGCCAACTAGCCGCCGACCCAACTCGCCGCGACCAGCTCCACACAAGGACTGATTCCCTCGGCATAATTTATTACCACTTTCCAGGGATATTTAGATGCAGCTCACGATTCGACATGATAAATGAATTATAATTGTAATAATTATAAATTATAATTGATAATAATCAGCGGTTGTTATTTTTACTGGAATAAAAATATTCACATGGAGTACGGCACCTATAAACATATAGCTGATGTAACTATCATATTATTTTTGTTGAAAATCAAAGTATTCTAATTCAGTAAATAGTTTCTGTAAACCATGAATGGTAAACAGTTTCTGTGATAAATGAAATTAACTTCGTTAACTCAGTCAAAATAGTATTTTACAGAGAACCTAAAGGTTCAATACGAATTTCATCAATGAACTAAATTTTTGTACCGATTAACATGTTTTAGTTGTTTTTTCAATACACTAGTTTGATCAGTAAATTAAAAATTAATTTATATCATGTCGAATCGTTAGCTACATCTAAATTATCCCTATATGAGCTGGTCGCGGCGAGTTGCTCCTGCGGCGAGTTGGCCCGGCGGCGAGTTGGCCAAGGCGAGATGTCCTAGACCTGCATCACTCGATTAACTAATTACATCAGGATCAGGCTTGTTTCACACCAGAGCTATCCAGGCCCGGATCGGACGGGAAGATTGATATATTTTAATGGATATTTTCAAACTAATCGTCTGATTACACTCATACGATTCATCATTCGATAACTTCTAATAAAACATTTTCAACATTGAAAACATTTTCATTCCATCCGCAATTGTGTGTAAGGAGCCCTAGATTACCAAATTTGAACTCATTTATTCCTTCAGTTGATACTTGACACAATTTATTCTCAGCTTTTACTATGAAAATTGAAAATAACAAATTTTGAATATAATGACGTTATAATTATTATCATGATTAATAATATTTCCCAATGTGTTTATTTAGAAATGATTGATGAACAGTGTGTGTGTTGTTTGTGTGTTGCAGCTGAGCCGTTGCCGCTAATGGACCTGTGCCGACGGGAGATTCGACTGCAAATGGGCAAACAGCAGCGCAAGAAAAGGATCTCAAGCTTAGATCTACCTCAGTCTCTGATAGGATACCTGTTATACCGTGATCGCAGATAATAATCGTCCCCTCCTTCTCGTCCGTAATAAAAATTCACTGAATTTCAGTAATTTTAGTGTAACTTTTGACTGATGAATAATCTGTAGATGATATGGTTAATGATCTCTTCAATCATAATCAATTTGGTACATAGGCTATATTATATGATCGTGTAATAAGGCCCTAAGAGATAGAGAATAGGCCTATCATCCCCAAAAATATAACATGACGACTGGTACTGTACCCAAATTATTTTGCATTTTGGGGCTTACATAGATAGGTTTTTGGGCATTTGAATTTATCTTACTCATTTAAATCATTTATCTTACTATCTCATTATATCATACATTTTTGAAAATGTGTGAGCCTCTACTATCGGACAGGCGTTTTTTAGTCATCAGTTGTTTTCTATCCAAAACAAGCAATATGCTTTATCTTAAGTTGCTTACAGATGAATAATCTCTAGATGATATGGTTAATGATCTCTTTAATCATAATCAATTTGGTAAATAGGCTATATATGATCGTATAATAAGGCCCTAAGAGATAGAGTATCTATCATCCCCAAAACTATAACATGACGACTGGTACTGTACCCAAATTATTTTGCATTTTGGGGTTTACATAGATAGTTTTTTGGGCATTTGAATTTATCTTACTCATTTAAATCATTTATTACTATCTTATCATATCTTACATTTTTGAAAATGTGTGAGCCTCTACTATCGGACAGGCGTTTTTTAATCATCAGTTGTTTTCTATCCAAAACAAGCAATATACTTTATCTTGAGTTGCTTATAGGCTTAGTTTACATTATGATTGAGCAACAATAGGTTTTATAAGAAGTTCTAATATTATAAGAAGCATTTGCAACATCGTCACGAGTACCTTTATTTTTTGGCAACTGGAAAGAATAATTTTGATAATAGATTGTATGTACCAGTACCCGACCAGCTTTTTTTTACCAATAACCAACCAGTGGTCGGATATTGGAACCAAGTTATATTTATAAAGCCATAATGAAACCAGTATGTTTTTTATATCAAATACAGCACAATAACAGCAACGGCAAAAGAAGTACAGTCTTACCCAATAACCGACCAGTTGGTCGGGAACTGGCAAAAACCCAACTTTATAGTTCCAGTAGGCAACCATCTCATTTTTTTCATTAAATATGCAAATAAATTGAAACTTGTAATGCCAATTGAAAGCCTTTATTTTTCTCAATGTAAAAACGTTACCACACCGTAAAATTATTATATATTAAAGATAAAATTATTATAAAATTATTGTATATAAAAGATTTATTTATTTATGGTAGAGTAAAAGAGCTGCTTACCTTCCACGCTCCTTAAGAGGGGGCAGTAGTAGTCTGCCGTATAGGATTATGTTCCATAAGAACAGTGTTATTTTGTGTAATCTTTTGAAACATGTAAATGAAACGGCGAAGTTTGGACATTTAAATGTCCATTCTTGGAAAAGGATGTCCATAAAATATCAAAATTTTATTGTTTTTTTCAAAAAGGAATATTTAAAATTCGAAAAAGACCACCCCCTGAAGAATAATATTCTCTTTCTCATTATCTTGGCCTTTGTCTTTGGACATCCTTTTCCAAGAATGGACATTTAAATGTCCAAACTTCGCCGTTTCATGTAGCTAAATCTCACTTATGTTAACATTATTAGATTGCATTTTACATTGTTGAAAATTATTAGTTACAATTCATAAAATTACTAGAATTATATTACTTATACTTACAACTTTTGTAATCTAGTATCTAAGCAATTATTGTTATCTACATGAATCTTATCTTATCATTCTAAAAGATTGACAATCAAAAAATCTGTTTCCTTTATAATAAATTGGTTGCAAAAAATTTCTTGTGTTTGAAGACTCTCATTATTATTATACACCTGAAACTCTTGGAGTATTTGCCTGCATAGTGTAGGTGAGTGCCATGAAAAATTCACTGGCATATCATTCAAGTTCATATTATAAAATAGAAATGAATTCGGTTTGATTTTGAAAATTAGTTCTATGCAGCTATTACATTCTGTTACAAGCAGACAGCGAAAGCTTAAGCTCAAGCTTGCATCGTAATGAACGTGACGTTACAACTTGAAAAATGTAATTTGATCAATTATAATATTATGATTATTTGTGGGAAAAATGGCATATAAGACTGTACCGTATACCATACAGTAATCTGTGTTTTATTTTTTATTTAATAGGTGGTAAAAAGACATCGTTCCAAGAGTAACAACTGAACAATTTCAAAGGGAAACCTTCAATTCTTAGTTGTTTCATCAATCATACTTATATTAGTACAGATACGAGGATCCAATGATGCAGCTATTAGCATTATTATATTTATAATAAAATCATATTGATATTTTTAATACTCCATTACATAATTTGAAAATATAATTATTTATGTTAGTAATTGGAGGAGTAGTACATAGGCTACTACTTCACAAGGAGTGAAACACTTGAACTATATTGGGAAATTTATAAGATTACTTGAAATTAATTAAATCATTGGAATCAATCTCTACTTGAAGAATTATTGTTTGTATTGATTTTAGTGTAGTTATTCTAAATACTTTTAAAATTACTAAATATCCTGAATTTTGAGAAATGGAATAGTCATGTCACTTAGTGGCGAAGCGTGGTATACTTATTTGGTCATCGCCGGGTATATTTGGATACCCGGCGATGACCATATAAGTATACCACGCTTCGCCACGGAATTGTCACTCTATTAGATACTGTGGGGAGCTTTGTTCTGAAATCATTATACATTCTATCTTAATTATTTCTGCGTATTTCCAAAACTCTTAATTTTGAAAATTTAATTTACTTGATTGTTTTTTTCAGATTAAGTTTTTATGAATCTGTTTAATGGAGTCATTGCAATTTCATGGTCAACATGAATGAAAATCTTTTTCGCATAAAAGCTCATGTGATGTATTTTTGTATCTGAGACAGTAATAGCCAATTATCCTGATGATAATAAGAACTTACACGAGCCTTTCACTCAAAACCTTATCATCCTCCTTATAATAATAGGCTAAGATTTTACTCATCAAAGCATTATTATTTTTAGCTCTCATACGGAAATTAATAATCTTTGAATGACACTTCTGACCTGTTAACAAAATGAGTGTAAAACAATATCATTAGTTTTCAGAATAGTCAACGTTTTTCTTTCCCTAAATTAGTTACAAAAGTCACCGACATGCCTGTTATGATGTTTAAGATTTTTAATACATGTTTTAGTGTAATCTACCGCAGGTAGGTAATTTGACTGCAAGTTGTAATTATTTTCAGTTCGTCACGGATCATGGAACAATAGGTTCAATAATTATTTTAACCATTCAACGCTCACAATACTCTAATATGATTGCTGTGCATAATTTAAACCAATTAGAGGTAATGGATTGGGGCCACAAAAAAACATTGGAAAAATGCAGATAATCGAGAAAAAATTTGAAAATCATTTCCATACATCACCAGCAAAACGGCATTAAATTCATTTTCCAATTAATTATCAATAGGCCTATTACTAATATTTATATTATACTAGTGGACCTGTGCTGCTCCGCAGCATTACCTTATATATTTTTTGGTGCCGGGTGGGGAGGGGCATGTTTATAAATTGTTGACATTGTCAAAGCAGAGAATCAAAATCAAATCGAATTATTTCTTATTCGCGTAGTAATTTAGTAGTTTATGCAACGTTTGTATAATGAGAGCCTTTAAAGCACGAGTTAGGTTAGGTTAGGTTAGGTAGTAGTACAGAATACTTAATGTACAGTAGTACATTTCTTATTTCTTATTCTGTAGTTAGTAAGTTAGATTGTTTTTATTCGTTTCAGCCCACAATAACGGCATGCTCTCCCCCCCCCCCAAATCCAACCTCTCCCCCCAACACTCCCCCTCCACAACGAAATAATAGTTGACAACATTATTGTTCCAACCCTATTAACAAAAAAAAAAACTTATTTCACTTTCTGATTATAATTGATAAATTTAGCAGGTCACCCGTGCTACTGGGTCTCAGAAATCCCTTTGAGATTGAGGATACTTGTGTGAGATATCTAATCCCTACGTGTACGTTGTTAGAGGAAATTTTAAAGATATATGAAAATAAGTCTGGCAAAATATTAATAATAATTGTAATACAGTATTTTCCTTTGTAACTAGCCAACTTGGCTTCTTAAAAATGAATACAGATTTGTTAACTACTCTATAAAGGTGGAAGGAAATAGGATATTGCAATTAATCAATTGCTATTAAATAATAGAAATACCATATTAAAAATAGCAATTGAGTAAAAAATGCTATAATTCAATAGTAGTTGAATAATAGCAATACTGTACTGTCTCCTATTTCTTTTCACCTATACTGTATAGCTCAATCAATTAGGAAATTTGTTCAGTAAATTAAAAGAACTACGGAACTGCGGAAGGGGGGTAAATGAAAACTTTCATGTTCAAACATGCTCAAGTGATGGCCTAGATAAGAATAAAATACTTTATACAGGGGTCTGAACCGTGGGAATACGTTATATAGAGGTTATCTACGTTATGTAGGGGTTTCTTAATTTTTATATACGTTATACAGGGGTCAAAATATTACTAAAAAACACACCAAAAATTCGTTATATAGAGGTTCTAATACGTATTTTGTACGCTACATAGGGGTTAATTTTCTATTAAGGTTTATGGGGTTTTCAAGGGACCGGAAAAAAAATACGTTATACCGGGTTATTCGTTATATCGGGGTCCGTTATATCGAGGTTGCACTGTATTTGATAGATGTAAATTTAAATGAGGTTACTGATAGAAAATGTGGGATACATTTTTGATGCATTGTGGTATCTCTATGTTTTTATCATCCTTGATCATACTTTCAACACATGTTCTTATTCAAATTACTTCACTGACAGCTTTCCCATTTCATAATGGTATACAGAACATCTGTTTGTTACCTTTGAATGATATTCACAGGTGAAAACTTGGCGTTAAGTTCAAAAATGTTTAGTCCATAAGGATACATTGATAATTTAAAAGTCCTGTAGAATGAACTCCTTAAGGTTCAGGACCTTGATTAAAATGATTAGTAGGAGCTAGTAACCATCCTTGGGTTAAAATGATGTAATATGCAAAGTTTCGTGACAATCCGATGTATGGTATTCACACACCGTGGAAAAAACGAAAATCCTTAGTTAATTAATATAGATTAATATTGATATCAATATTATTGATAGTTTCTCATATCATATTTGACGTTGTCTTTGTTCTACGAATTTTATGACAGTAAAATTTTATTTATACATTTCTTTATTTAGGCAAAGTGGTTGTTACACTATCAATAGATATTGTAATTTACAGTATTGGTTCATTTCTAGTAAGCATTTTAAGTTCAATAAGTTCAGCCAACTATGAATAATCATTAAAATAATTTATATACTTCCTAAGTATAAACCTATTAAAATTCAGTTAACATAATATTTATAACTTGTTTAATGATATACTTTCATCAGAATATATTATGAAAATGATTTATCGGCTGTATTCTACCTCATGGGTCCACATTCAATTTCTACCTGTAGTCGACAGGGCAACAAGTTTTCAGGGTGTGGGAAGGCACAGCTATTGTTCTTATATCTATGAATGTCCATTGTTAGTAACTATAGGATGAGAACTGCACCAAATGAAGTTCCATTTAGAGAGAGCACGAATTGGAGTAATGTCAAGTTTACTGACTGTCATTTCGGCAACTAAGAAATTTAAAAACACTACCGATTCATCTAGTAACTTAGGTAATTTAAAGTTTAGATATTTTTTTAAAAGATTGAGCTGAAAATTCAGAAAATCTATTCTTTATTAAGAAATATTTGTTTATTAGGAAGCAATCAGAATTAACTGTCCTCAAGAATGAAAAAAGTAGTCAACCAGACATAATATGAAGAAAAGCTCTCAATATATTTACAGGAGACTAATAGGACCAAAATTAGTTTACAATTATTGCAATAAACTCATAAAAAATAATTATGCTCATCTACGGCTTCTGCATCTCATTCCATGAAATCTCACATTCATCATACATAGCCTGCATTGTCTTTATTTCCAGAATAAACCCGAGCCACAGCATCTCATGTATAGTTCGTTCACTTTGCGAAGGTTCCTGAACTGGAAATTAATTATTATTATTGCATTGCAACTTATTATAGCTTTTTACCATATTCAAAGTTTATAAGATTTAACCCAATATCCAATATTGGTATCGCTGCTTCATAGTGGATAAATTCTTATACATTTAAAAAAATAGAAAGCTGTAACATGAGGCAGAATCAGATTCATTTAATTTGACACTTGGGATTAGATAGATAGATAGATAGAGAAATATTATTTCTTTGCCATCGTAATCGACGGTCATCAGCAACGTCAAGGAATAATATCTCTCTACCTATCTATCTATCTGATGCCAAGCGTCAAATGAATCTGATTATAATACATTGTCGGTCCAGAAGCACTAGCAAAGTGAAAGAGCTATAGGTTTATTCCTTTTCGTATGGAGAAAAATTATTTCAGGTAGTTGGCCTATACTGCATAGTTCCTGTCATCACCTCTCTTATTGTATGTACTCATATCAGTGGCGGCCCTGGAAATTGCGGGGCCCAAGGCAAAGTTCAATAGCGGGGCTCTCTTAATACTTGAAATAAACCTAAACTAGATCAGGCAAGCAGGATCGTAGTTTTGCCGATTATTTATGATATTATATACATTTTTTTCCTATTGCTAAACTGGCGTTATTTCATTTTCCAAGCCGTGGTTCGCGGCTGTGCGGGGCCCCTGAAAAATGCGAGGCTTCAGGCGCCGCCTTTTTCGCCTTCATATAGAGCCGCCTATGTATTTACGGTACCTACTTAGTTATGTTTTGTAAATGAAATAAAATTTCTCATCGAACTTGACTCATATTTTTCTCCAGCTCCTACTGAAGTTGATAAAATCCTTATACTGTACATTTTAATTATATTAAAATTTAGCTTTTTTATTTTTACCTACTTAGCTTAGTATATTATAAATGTCAATTCACAATTTAATTTCTGACTTTTAGTGACCAATTACCAAGCAAGATCAATCCAGGAACAGTACAATGCAAATTGAATGGGATCAGCTGATTCAAAATAGTTGATCCCGTTTGGTACAATCCAACATTAGTGATTTCAACTCAAGCTCATTAATGAATTGACTCAATTAACAAATTAATGAATTGACTTAATTGTTAAATTATTTGAGTATAGCTAAAGCATCCAAACTTTTTGACTTCATAATTGGCTTCAAAATGACCAAAAATCCTCAGCCTACTCGACAGTTTTTCATGTGATAAATACTACATTGATCATCAAATAAATATAGCTCAAGATGTACTAAACTAAGAAATTATGTTTTTTACTGCAGTAGTGTATAATACTTCAGTCGAAGAGTGTTTACTCCAGTCTCATTGTTTGAGATAGATTTCTCAAATCACCAAATGCTTTTTAATGCATAATAAATGCATTTTATATCATAGAAAGCACCAAGGAAAATTGACTTGTTATTCTCAAATGAATTGGGACACCATACTTACTTACTCTAGGCAACTCAAGCAACTAACCTATAATCGATTAGAATAACCATTTTACCATTTTACCATGCTAATCTTTTGTACCTAGTTGAATAATTACAAAGTAGGACTTGGACTTGTTCTGAGACCAGGTTTAACATAGGAACCCGGTCCTATCATTGTAATAAATATAACTAAAGGTGCTATAATTTAAATTGTAAGCTCCCATATGAAAAGTAATAAACTATTTATTCTTGAAAATTATTTCCAGCCATCTTTTGGAACTGGGTTTGGCTGTTTGTGGGTGGTATGAGCAAAAGATAATTTCAAAATTTATTTTTTTTCTTTGTTCATCCCATATGTTCCAAATTTATTCATAACTCTTTACAGTTAGTGAGATAATTGAAAATTCTTTATGAAATTTCGTGGAATCTATTTTCTTTTGAGTTGGTCCATTAATTATAGGCTATGATTCAATTTTTCAATTTCTTCGATGGCAACTGATTAACACCTACAATTATTATATTAATACAGACATGTATTATATATGGGTATCATTCCATGTAAATTCATATACAGTCAGATTCATTTAATTTGACGCTTGGCATTGGATGGATAGATAGAGAGATTTATTGACGTTGCTGATGACCGCAGAGTACGATGGCGAAGAAATAATACCTCTCTATCTATCTAATGCCAAGCGTCGAAATAAATGAATCTGAGTGTACATTTTAACGCTAAACCAATCAATTTACACAGTGGTGCTGATCAGTGTAAAATATTATTCGTTAAGGAATAGGAATAATAATATTTTGAAATAAATCTTTACATTTCGTTTTCATGAAGGATAAGCTTTATTTTTATCATATGAAGCATATTAATTATACATTGATTGCGAACATATATAATTACAGTAAATTAATTTCAAACAAAAATATTTCATGGATCTGTAGAGTAATTTGTGGATTCTTTGAGTTTTTATCTTATTAAGTACCTATGAAAATATGGTTTAAGATAAATAAATTCTCGCTCATGCAGACTTGAATGATATAAATATCAAATTTTGAAATTTCTCGTTCAGAATGCAGTTGTAATTGGAATATATTTATGTTTAATAACAATAAACTGTATGAGAAACCTTTGAATCACGAAGTATTTCATCAATTTAAAAAAACGTTTTCTTTGTTTTCACCGATAACATTCTATTATCAAATTTTATCAAATCACATTAACAAATCAAAATGTTGCATGCGGAGATAAGAAAGTAATTTCATTAAGTCAATTCACTCTACCAGATCAAAAGCATGAGACAATAATACAAAACATGCCACTCAATATTCATTTAAACTTATCAACATGAAAATTTTACTTCAGTTTTGAATAACAATAAATAACTATTAATAGTTTAATATTAATATAAGTAAGATAGGCCAACTGATAACTACAATGTGATTATCAAGAAAAATTCATCTGAATTCCGTTCCAAGTGGAATTGTTTGAATTTTTTTTAAACAAGCATTGATTTACTAATTATTCAATATTTATTATGGCACTCGACAATAAATTATGATAATTATATTATTATAATTATATATTATATTTTTAAATTCTATATAATTATTATAACTCATTGTTAAGTACACGGATAATCAATATTTAATAAACCGTAAACCAATGATTTTTTGTGAAGAACTCAAACAATTTCAATTAAAATGCGGAATTCAGAGGAGTTTTCACTTGATAATCATATTATACTATATTATAACATTTATATTGGAGATAAAAATACCTTAAAAACTCTCCCCTTCACCAAAATATAGAGCATTCAACATTATTATTATTATTATTATTTCAGTAAATTTTAATGTTGATGTACCACTTTTAATCTAAAAGTACGGTTTGGTTAGTGGAAGAAGATCTTGATTCCCCCAAAATACTGTACAATTTTGCGGTAAGTAATTAATTTTCAATTTGCTGCACTTGGGGTAAGTAAAGTGAAATGCTGCTTCTGCAAGGCCAGTTTTATCGAAAATACTAGCTATTGAAGTCACACAGCGAATCATTTCTTCATTACTATGAACTTTCATACAATTTTCAGGAGATTCATAGTGCTTATTCATATTATGCTCCTTATCGTGAGCAGAAGCAGCTTCCTGAAACTCCTTATTATTTTTCAAATAATTATACATTTCTTTCAATTTTTGTAATTGGTCTGGATCTGCTGGTGCCTTCAATTTATCCACACTACATGCAGGAAAACCAGTTGTAAAGAAGAGAAGAACTTTAGAGACAGAATGCGTTTGATTACTAATTATTGAGTGACATATATCGGACGTTTTGGCAGCTCCCAGACCACAGTCATGCCAATGTTTTGGTGGTTTCGACCAGCAAATAGGACCAAAACCTTTGAAATCCTGTTTGCAATGTTCGTAACATAACCCAGTATCCAATTCGTGGCCGCTTGGACAGACACCGACTTTTGGATGACAATTGATAATTTTTTTAGCACAAGATAGATCGATTCCAGGATTCAGTCCAAGAGCTTCGCAGTCAGGTTTTTCAGGACGACACCAACCACAGAGAAATGGCGAGAAACCAGGCGCACATTTAGTGTACACAATAAGTCCACACTTTTCACATTCAATCCCAGGGTTTTCAGTTTCACAGCGTTCGAATTCTTTTTTATCATTAAGCGCGTCACCGAATTTCCATGGATAAGCTTTACGCATATATTCAGTTTTTCGACAGAAATGTCCTTCATCGCGAAAATGTTCTGGACAGATTGAGTGGCAATCAAAACCAGATCGTTTGAAGCCGGGTGGACATTTCTCGTAGCAGGAATGAGAAATTTTCTCTTGATTTTCACCGCATTGTTCAGGCACTTTACCTATTCCACGTGAATACGTATCCTTCCAACAAAAATCACTTGTAGCTGTGACACCAACAATCACAGCACAAAGAAGAGCACCCAAGCCGAACATTTTCGAATGAAAACAACAATAACAATGAACAGTGTTTTGGATTGTGATTTCTTAAATAGGAAATCTTCGATACCTCGTACCCCAAACTTTTCGATACTTCCGTTGCATATTGGAGGTGAATATCGATAACGTACAACAATCGATATCCATAGTTGTGTATGCTATAATATTATAACCGATTTTCGCGTAAATCTTGTTGAAGCCTCCCCACTTTTCTACCACCACTGTTCCATTCCAGACTTTCTCCCACCTCCCTCCGAAATGTTAGTTTTCTTGTGTTGTGAAAATTATTGAACTCTGTAGCCTAGATCAGTTTTCCAAAACCTCTTAGCTTCTTGAAACATACTATGATACTAACCTACAAAACCGTTATACATGTATCATAATTACTGTATTTTATCATTTAAAGTATTAAAATGATAATTTGAATTTGATAGTTTTATAATTTGATAATTGAATCACTAAATTTCGATAATTTTAAATTATTTAAATGATGATTTGCCTGAGGATGTAAGCAAACTTCTATAGGCTAGGAAACATAAAATTAATGTCTCCTTCTGCATTTTATCTTGTCAACTAATAGCATGATTATCGAAAATACCAAGTGTGCTTTTTATCAGCTGTAATAATGATGCCTGTACCGGTACGTCAGAGTAGAACACACAGCGGTAAGTAATGTATCTGCTTCTTATTTATGTATGATTAAATGTTAATTGAATTGTTAAATTAATGTTAATTCAAATGTTAACAACCATTTACAGATACGTTCCACAACGTTTTTATTTTTAAATTCCAAGCTGACTTCCAGACACCTTTTTTCAATCCATCCTTATAGAATTGATTTTAAATGATTCTAACTTCTCTAATCATGAAGTACTTACAGACTACAGTTTATTCTTTCAAAATAATAGAAGCACCAGAATAAGTGTAAGGAGCAACGCATTGGAAATTCACGAAGCATAGCGACGAGTAATGAACTGCTAGAAAGACATTTATCAAGAGACTTGCTTACTTTGAATAGAAAGATCCAAAATTCTCCTTTAGTTTTCTGATCGACTCACTTCTAAGCGGTCACAAACGTTTCCAACACACAATAAAATGGTTCAATCACTACTTCAGAAACACTCTTCATCTAGATCTAGAGCTCTTGAGTTATTGATAAAGCTGAGACCAAAAATATTGTCGTTTACTGACATTTTATTGTCTTTATACTGGGTGGTCCACGGGAAACGGATGGTTTCAAAATAGCAATTACTCTGTTAGTTTTGAAGACAGACAAATTTTATTTACACAAAAATAAAGCTGAATTTATGCCATTTAAAAAACATTACTTTATTTTTTAAAAATAACATCACTTAAATGGCAGCTATTTCCACAAACACACATTTCAAGTCTTTCTTGAAAATTGACATCCACTCTTCTTAATAGCTCGTCATTGATTAGAGCGATTTGGGTTCGTATTGCCGTCTTAGGTGCTTCCAGAGTGCGTGGCTTTTCTTTGTAGACATGAGCCTTAAGGTGACCTCAAAGAAAGTTTGGTTCCAACAAGACAACATGACTACTGCTCATACGGCCCGAGCTTCTATGGATGCAGTGCGAACGTTGTCTCCTGGGCGAGTGATTTCAGGGTTTGGTTCGGCTTGCCCTGATCTATCCATGAGCGATAACTTTCTTTGGGGTCAGCTTGAGGCTCATATCTACAAATAAAAGCCACGCACTCTGGAAGCACTGAAGACGGCAATACGAAACAAAATCGCTCTAATCAATGACGAGCTATTAAGAAGAGTGGATGTCAATTTTCAAGACAGACTTGAAATGTGTATTCGTGAAAATAGCTGCCATTTAAGTGATGTTATTTAAAAAAAAGTAATGTTTTTTTTATATGGCATAACTTCAGCTTTATTTTTGTGTAAATAAAATTTGTCTGTATTCAAAACTAACAGAGTAATATTGCTATTTTAAAACCATCCGTTTCCCGTGGACCCCAGTATCATTGTCTTCACATAGCTAAAATATTTTGTTATATTCTATTTTTTACATATTATAGATACAAAATAATATATTTTATTCTATTGATATTATAGATATCATTAATGATTATTCTATTGACTTTGCATTCTATTGTTGCTGAGACTTAACAGGTTTCGTAACAAAACTCATAAGAAATAGCAACATTGCACATCTCGGTGGTCATAATCGTGTTGAAATAGCTCTTTACTCCCCCTGAAATGCTATCTGTACTATCTGTTGTAGTCAGAGAGAAATTTCTTCTAACATGAGGCAGAAATAGAACGAGAGTTCCGATGCTCTATCCTCATTTAGTGTGAAACAAGTTTTTTTTACAGCATACGGTATTGATATTAATTAGGTACCGTGTAACAGGCAGGGACGTATTGAACGTTCATAGAGTCAATTACACCAAAAGCCAATTAAATTTTACTACCGTAAGATGAAGTCATTCCACGGAGCTCAATTGGAATTTCGTTAGAGGTGCCGATGGATGACGTCATTTAATACGGCGGTTAATTAAATTCAATTTGATTTTCGTGCAACTGACCAATAAAGTATTGGAATACGGTACGCTCTAGAACTTCCTTCCATTATAAAGTATTAGTACTGAAATATAATTTGTGATTTTAAATTTTATATGTTATTACAATCACGAGTTTTTCCAGGTCGGAGGGATCGGAGGGATTTCCAATCACGATACATGGATCGGCACGCAGACTTCCTGATTTGAAATGCGCGCCATTCAGGAGGTAGGGATTATAGCGTTCAGGGACCTATTTCATTTGAAAGATATGATTTTGAAGTTTTATTTCCACCCGTTTCAGACGCCATCATACCTCACAACAATGGGCAGCGTGCGTTTGTCGTTAAGTTGCCCTTTCTACACATTAAATCAAAATCATAAACATAAAATTTATGGAAATGAAAAAATACCCGGAATATTCGGCAATATTCGAAAGATTGGGGAAAATTGTTTTCAGACGTTATGTGGATGAGAAAGTGAACCTTGTATTCCAAATTCATCAAAATGATTTGTAAAAACTAGCAACTAGTATAATGCTAGCTACAGGCGAGATAAAAATTAAGAATATTCTAAGGTCCTCCAAAAGATAATAACGTTTATTCACCTATTCTGCTTAGTTAATACTCGTTTTCCGGATTTTTTAGAATTTACTAAGGGTAGTATTTTCTAACAGTTTTATTCACCTGAATCCTAGTATTTACTCGAAAAAAGTTGGTTTTATCTAATGACATCAAATACCAGGTTTTAATCAACCCATCCATTGACTTGATCAACGTTCAAAAATAATTCAATAAATACAATCAGATTAATTTAATTTAACACTTGGCATTAGATAGATAGATAGAGAGATATTATTCCTTTGCCATCGTACTCTATGGTCATTAGCAAAGTCAAGAAATAATATCTCTCTATCTATCCAATTCCAAGCGTCAAATTAAATTAATCTGATTATAACTGAAAACTTTTTTAAAATAGTTACAGCAAGAGCTGTATCGTAATGTTCGATGCAAGCACTGGGGGAAGCAAAGTCTCCTCAATAAATCATTGATTTTGAATTGGATGATGAGATATCATATTATCAACCATTGAGAGAAGCTGAAATTCATTCAAAGTGGTGTGGGCTAATAAAGTTATCAACATTTGCATACATAGATATATTATAATATTTCTCACATTGAACAAGAGTGAATCTCAATTTTATTCCGAAATACATACATCTTTTGATGATACACCTATAAAATATAAAGAAATTTGCATAGCAAGAGTAATGCACGGAATAAATTTTTCAACACTGAGCTTGGATGTTTTTTTTTCTCAAATAAACTGTAACTTGCATACTTTCAAAAACCAATACAATTAACAAATACCTTCGTTTGATATCAAATCATATTCAAGAATTTCAAGTAAATGATAATTATTACTATGAAAAAAAAACAATTTTGAACATTTTTGGATTGACAATGTTTTAAAAGAAATTTTGTTTAAGAGCTTTCAATAAATTTGAATACTTGAACATAATCTACATCACAAATAATAGTTATCATGTTTCAGTAAATTTCACATAAATACTCCTTCCTTATTTTTATCAACATGAAATAAGAAAATAAGTCATCATAGGAATAAGTAGGCCAGCAAATAAGAAAGTTGAAGACTTAAATTTTTGAATTCACTGTAACTTACTTGAACTAACATCAAATGACATTCATTTTGAGTAATTCAAAATAGCTCTTAGCACATAGAAAATGTTATACAGTATAGGACATTCATTCTGAGTTAAGTATTTCAACATCCATCAAAATGGAAAAGACATACGGTACATCAAGTTTGAGTATGAAATGACAGACAATGCAATAATATTGTAAAGTTGGTATTTTATATGATTTCACATACTGTACGTACAAATAGTAAACATTAAACATTCATTTGCTCAATCACATTGACATTTATAGAGCATTGATCCATACTTTGTTCTATCGATACAAGAATAATATGAATATGAATATTCAAAATGGGGTTCCCTGTATTTTTATAGTCTGAGAAATTACAGTTAGAGATAAGATGAAATATCAATCAATGAATTGAATGTAAAATGAAATATTGAAATCGGTGTTTATTGTTAATTTTTTTAACAACTGTTCAGGAAATACAGTAACATTATTCCAACTATAATTTCAAATAAATACATTTTTACTTATAATCAGGAATTTATATCTGAAGGTGTCAAAATGATGGTTACAGTGGCGCCGACTTTAGGGAGGCAAGGCACTTTCTGCCCCCTCAATAATCAATCAGGGGGGGCAATGCGTGTATTTTGCCCCCCCCCCAATGTTCATACGTTACAAGAGAAAATTACATGAATAAGTATTGAAAGAATATTTTTTATTTTTTCCATCTTCAATTCCAAAAAGCCCAAATGAAACCAATTATAAGAAACAATGGACCTGTCTAGCAATTTTTATTACATCTGGAAACTGGACTATTACAGTTTGAACTGATAAAATAGGCCTACTGCATTATTTTGAAAGACTACTTCCACAATGTCCACAAACGATAAAAATAGACGATCAGTCTCCTGATTTGTTTGTTTATTATTTGCATTGCCCAGCTAGGCGCCTGGGCTTAGATTGTTATCGCCGGATATGAATCATCAATTGCAACATTTTGTAAGAAATTCTTTCATTCATTCTTACGATCGACGATGGGCCAACGAAGACTCAATTCCTTGAGTCTTCTGAACTTCTACAAGGAGGATGCTGAAAAATTAGATTTGAACATGGTGGCTGATGAGTTCATCTCGAAAAATGACCAGCGGAAGAGAACATTTTCTCAAAATAATTATTTCTTCAAGTGATTTGATGATAATATTGATATTATATGAGAGGAATGAATTAGCTTGCGGTGTTATCTACTAATCTATTAACTTCAATCTTGTGCAATACGGTATGTTATAATGTGTTAATAGTATAAAAGAACTATTATTTTTTACTTCTAAATATTTTGTTTTTTATTTTCGTGTTCAAAATTTAAAGAGAAACTTGATTTATTTACTAGCTAGAATCACGATTATAATTGCCAATTTGAATAAAATTAATGATAGGGTAATAATATAGGGAATTCAAGTTGAATGGATCAGATTATATCTATATTACAGAATTCAGTACAAAATCACATGCATAGAAGCAGTCTTACTGCTTGCGTATTCTTGCGTATTTTCACAACCCCCTCCCCCCATCTTCGGATGACACCCCCCTATAAATCTTTTGGTAGACTTTGCCCCCCCAATATTTGAATGAAGTCGGCGCCGCTGGATGGTTATATTAAAAATAAGAAAATCACAATATATGTGATGGTCAACTGAAAAAGCATTCATATAGCTGTTCAGGATAATAATAATAAAAGAAGATAAATGCTGAAGAGAATAGTGTGAGTGTTCCTGGAATGATTTAGTCATAATCTGAACGTCGATGCAGACTAAGATAGAAGGAAGGGAAATCAGTTGAAACCATTACTTAGATAAAAAGATCACAGCTGAGATGAACAAGAGAAGCACAGTGATGAGTCACTCCACATATTCTTTCCACAACAATGGATAAATAGAATCTAACATTAAACAGTAATATTTTTTCTATCAATGGAATAACAACAAATAGAGCAACATGTAGAGATTAGGTAACTATATCAAGTTGTGAACATCGAACATTTATTAAACGCACTTTTGAGTGATAGCCATTATGTTCAGGTCACATCATTATAATATTATGATGAGTCAGAACATGAAGAATATAATTTACAAACATAATAATTATAACAGTAACATTGGAAATTTTGAGAGAATTCCACTTGAAACATTACAGGTCAGACAAAGAAGTATTTTAATAATAAGTATATTAGTAACATTGGAAATTTTCAGAGAATTCCACTTGAAACATTACAGGACAGACAAAGAAGTATTTTTAATAATATCCTCTTCACAACATTGAGTCTGAATCTAACTATACAATTTCATTCAGCAATGAAACTGAATAGGATGAAGAATATTGAGAATGTTGATAACTATTTATAAAAGAGGGAACATTGAACATTTATCAAGAAGCACTTGCGAGTGATAGCCATATGTTCAGATCACATCGTTTTACGACGAGTCTGAACATGAAGAACAATATACACTTTAATAACAGAACGGTAACATCAAATTGTTGAAATCAACATTTCAATTTTCAACTAGCGGATATGCTTCCATTTGAATATCCATTTGACAGGATATCATTTTAACAACGAATAATTTATTTATTATATTGTAAACATTGAACATCCAACTTAATCTTAGGTTGTTAACATTTAACATTATTTTCTCAATACATTTAAGGGAGAATGAATGCTTTGAAATTCTTTTGTAACACTGAATACATTAACATTCAAGAAAAACATCTATCTGCTTGTTTACACCAACATTTACAAAGTTTGAATTCATATTCATTTGGACGAAATAGACCAATGGATGGAGCTAAATTCATCAATTCATTATTATTTATGGAATAATATATAGAATAAACTATTGATGAACTCTTATGATACTCTTTGTTTTTCAAGAAATCGAGCTGTATGATACTGGTGAAATTTGATTCCTTGGATGAGCATTTTACAATATACTCAAAATGTCAAGCCATCAATCATGAAAACCTATTCATAAATTCATAGGCCGAATTATAATTTATCACTATTATCATGAATCTGGAAATTTGACTTCTTGTATACTATTAAATTCCTGAAAATTATTTTTATTTCAGATAAGGGCTTTTTTATTATTTTCTTATAATCATACAGATAAGGGCTTTGAATCCATTTTTAGAATACAAATGATAAATTTTGACTTCTTCATACACTCATTCTGACAAATTGTTACCATCCTGACCTATATTTGTAAATGAATAAATTACATTTTCAGATTGAATGGAGTAGCATACTCAGTGAACTGAATAATTGATTATGAAAAACTTAATTATTTGTTATTTAGAACTGAACTCTATCTTGAAATTTATCATAACATGCAACGGTGATGTTAGCGTTGTTGAATGAAGTAGAAAGACTTATGTTATACTTCCTTTGCATACATTGGGGAGAATAATATATTATATCAGTTTAATATAGTATAAATATATTATTTGCCACATTTGGAGAGTGAATTGTTTTCACTGAGATTTATTATAATTTATTACACAAAGATTGATTTTCAATTGAAAACTAGAACTGGCAATCTATTGACCTGTCTGGAGTTATGATTTAAAATTTATTGTTGAAAAAAAATCGAACTTTACTCCTGTTTTAAGAGGACCAAAATACTGTATTATGGAAATAATTATGGGAATAAAAATGGAAAAAAAAATTATAGAACTAAAGTCTTATGGAAATCCTTTTTACTGAGAGAATTTTAACATTCACTCACAAAATCTTACAAGATTTACGACAAAGAAAAAATTTGTTGAGAGGTTTATTCACGTGTTGATAATTATGATCCCTCAATTGTTCCCTTCAGAGATATTATCAATTAGTTTCAAGGATTAAGTGTTACTTCTAACTCTAGGAAAGTCAACTTGCACCCTACAGATTAATTTAGAAAAATCAGCTGTAGGCTACAATAACTAATCAATTGTAATCCATGATTATCTGCCATCTATTTATTCATACTCTTTTTATCAGAAATTTGAGATGACACCAGACACATTCAGTGCGATAAAGTATTCAATATATTCAATATTTCAAATATTTTGATTGCTTCGATAAGATAATGTCATGATAGTAGAACTCAAATTCAAATTATTTCTTTCTTTTACTTTATGGTAATTACGGAGAGAATTATGGCTTACTTTGCATTATTAGATAGCAAAATATTCGGATTAATCACTCACATTGATTCAGAACCTTCCAAGTTCATTGTAACCAAGAGACAAACAATGGTTGGATGATAAAGCAGGATTTTTTCAGGATGATGTCTGATGAATGACTGTTATTTAACATTTTAATATATTATTTAACGTTTTAAGATATTATTTAATGTTTTAAGACTGTTACTTCTGAAGGTCGATGCAGACTAAGATAGAAGGAAGGGAAATCAGTTGAAACCATTACTTAGATAAAAAGATCACAGCTGAGATGAACAAGAGAAGCACAGTGATGAGTCACTCCACATATTCTTTCCACAACAATGGATAAATAGAATCTAACATTAAACAGTAATATTTTTTCTATCAATGGAATAACAACAAATAGAGCAACATGTAGAGATTAGGTAACTATATCAAGTTGTGAACATCGAACATTTATTAAACGCACTTTTGAGTGATAGCCATTATGTTCAGGTCACATCATTATAATATTATGATGAGTCAGAACATGAAGAATATAATTTACAAACATAATAATTATAACAGTAACATTGGAAATTTTGAGAGAATTCCACTTGAAACATTACAGGTCAGACAAAGAAGTATTTTTAATAATAAGTATATTAGTAACATTGGAAATTTTCAGAGAATTCCACTTGAAACATTACAGGACAGACAAAGAAGTATTTTTAATAATATCCTCTTCACAACATTGAGTCTGAATCTAACTATACAATTTCATTCAGCAATGAAACTGAATAGGATGAAGAATATTGAGAATGTTGATAACTATTTATAAAAGAGGGAACATTGAACATTTATCAAGAAGCACTTGCGAGTGATAGCCATATGTTCAGATCACATCGTTTTACGACGAGTCTGAACATGAAGAACAATATACACTTTAATAACAGAACGGTAACATCAAATTGTTGAAATCAACATTTCAATTTTCAACTAGCGGATATGCTTCCATTTGAATATCCATTTGACAGGATATCATTTTAACAACGAATAATTTATTTATTATATTGTAAACATTGAACATCCAACTTAATCTTAGGTTGTTAACATTTAACATTATTTTCTCAATACATTTAAGGGAGAATGAATGCTTTGAAATTCTTTTGTAACACTGAATACATTAACATTCAAGAAAAACATCTATCTGCTTGTTTACACCAACATTTACAAAGTTTGAATTCATATTCATTTGGACGAAATAGACCAATGGATGGAGCTAAATTCATCAATTCATTATTATTTATGGAATAATATATAGAATAAACTATTGATGAACTCTTATGATACTCTTTGTTTTTCAAGAAATCGAGCTGTATGATACTGGTGAAATTTGATTCCTTGGATGAGCATTTTACAATATACTCAAAATGTCAAGCCATCAATCATGAAAACCTATTCATAAATTCATAGGCCGAATTATAATTTATCACTATTATCATGAATCTGGAAATTTGACTTCTTGTATACTATTAAATTCCTGAAAATTATTTTTATTTCAGATAAGGGCTTTTATTATTTTCTTATAATCATACAGATAAGGGCTTTGAATCCATTTTTTACAAATGATAAATTTTGACTTCTTCATACACTCATTCTGACAAATTGTTACCATCCTGACCTATATTTGTAAATGAATAAATTACATTTTCAGATTGAATGGAGTAGCATACTCAGTGAACTGAATAATTGATTATGAAAAACTTAATTATTTGTTATTTAGAACTGAACTCTATCTTGAAATTTATCATAACATGCAACGGTGATGTTAGCGTTGTTGAATGAAGTAGAAAGACTTATGTTATACTTCCTTTGCATACATTGGGGAGAATAATATATTATATCAGTTTAATATAGTATAAATATATTATTTGCCACATTTGGAGAGTGAATTGTTTTCACTGAGATTTATTATCATTTATTACACAAAGATTGATTTTCAATTGAAAACTAGAACTGGCAATCTATTGACCTGTCTGGAGTTATGATTTAAAATTTATTGTTGAAAAAAAATCGAACTGTACTCCTGTTTTAAGAGGACCAAAATACTGTATTATGGAAATAATTATGGAAATAAAAATGGAAAAAAAAATTATAGAACTAAAGTCTTATGGAAATCCTTTTTACTGAGAGAATTTTAACATTCACTCACAAAATCTTACAAGATTTACGACAAAGAAAAAATTTGTTGAGAGGTTTATTCACGTGTTGATAATTATGATCCCTCAATTGTTCCCTTCAGAGATATTATCAATTAGTTTCAAGGATTAAGTGTTACTTCTAACTCTAGGAAAGTCAACTTGCACCCTACAGATTAATTTAGAAAAATCAGCTGTAGGCTACAATAACTAATCAATTGTAATCCATGATTATCTGCCATCTATTTATTCATACTCTTTTTATCAGAAATTTGAGATGACACCAGACACATTCAGTGCGATAAAGTATTCAATATTTCAAATATTTTGATTGCTTCGATAAGATAATGTCATGATAGTAGAACTCAAATTCAAATTATTTCTTTCTTTTACTTTATGGTAATTACGGAGAGAATTATGGCTTACTTTTGCATTATTAGATAGCAAAATATCCGGATTAATCACTAACATTGATTGAGAACCTTCCCAGGGACACGGAGCTTAGACTCGGGCAGTAGTTGCATGTGTGTGTGTGTGTGTGTGTGTGTGTGTGTGTGTGTGTGTGTGTGTGTGTGTGTGTGTGTGTGTGTGTGTGTGTGTGTGTGTGTGTGTGTGTGTGTGTGTGTGTGTGTGTGTGTGTGTGTGTGTGTGTGTGTGTGTACGCGTAACCAACAAACACGTGTCTGTTCACCCTCACTACCAATGCTTGTTTGATTGCCATCCTAAAAAAATTCTACTATATTCAACGATACTCGAGAATGATAGTTGATTAATCCTTACAATTAGGTTACGGTCACAGATGATAAAGTTAGACTGAATTTTCTGTGTGACGTACATGAAATTGCCAATTTTAACATATCTTTAGTTTCTTCTTTGTAACTTCTGAGATACTTTGTGTATGTATCCTTAACAATCATTTAACAACCTTAACGTGAGCCTTTAATACTGTTGAATAACAATAGGTTCCTGTGAAAACTCTATGCAATGCCTATTTACTTTCAGAATAATTATAAAACTAATAAATAATAGGAGGAAAAGCATCGAAGATTGCGTATTGAACAGATTGAACTCCACTGAAACTAGTGATGGCAAAGAAACATCGTTGTTTTGGTAACAATGTTTTTGCTCAATACATCGATGTTTTGAAAAATTTCGCTATCTTACGGTTGTTGAGCTCCAATCTACTTATGCTGATAAAAGCTAATCAGCCGTGAATGGAGATACGAATATATAGTTACATAAAGAAAAAACAATTACAGTTAATTATAGTATAGTTAATTAATGGAAGAATCCTCACATTTGAAAAGAATTCGAGAGAATACTTTCAAAAATCAAGTTTCAATAAAGTTGTATGCTCTACTATTGTAATTTAATTTAATACGCTTCAGAGCTATGTAGTTCTACATGACTTTACTGTTTGTTATCTCTGCAAGTCCTTATAAATATCTTATCAATCCCACATCAACCTAATCATGGAGACTTGGTCAACTATAATTTCTTTGCACATTGAATACTTCTATCCGAATAATCAAGTTAGGCCCCATATACATTTTTAAATTCGATCTAAATTTCTACCATTATATAAAAATACATAGCTCTATTTGATGTGAATGAGAATTTAAGATACATCTCTAAAAATAGCAAATGAATTAGCAATAAAATATGTTTGTGCATACTATCGTATTAGTACCTAAATAAATGTAAATAATGTAATCAAGTAAAAACTTGCTCCTAATTGCATATTTACAGGTATTTTATCACCATTGTGTTCGAATAAGTCAACAGATTTTTACATTTTTCCAAACACACAACCCTTTGATTTCTATCTAAACCGTTCTCAAAAAGAAGTGAATTAAAAATACCTAAATATAATTAACAGACTCGATAAATAACGAATAATTATTGTAAAGATAAATATTTATAACTAAATTCCATTCGAATAATTATACTCTAGCTACAATTTGAATGCCCAATGAAGTGTTACCAGTTTCACGCTTTAGTAAACTTCATGAAGAATCACTCAGTTTTATATAGTACTCTAACTCTGGTCCACTGTTAATTTCATTGTCTCATTTAAAAAATCTCCTCTAGAATTAATTCTTATTCTATTTGAATACAATTGTTCCATTCCTCAATTTGATTTAGATAAGAATAATCCAACTTTCTCTATAAACTCCACAAGATGTGAATACAGTAAGTTGTTCTAAGCTAGATACATAATTATTCACATACGAGGGGAAGTCTAAAATCAAACTATTTTTTTAAAACGTGCCATTGCGGTTTTCTTAACTAAAATAAAATTATAAATGTTAATTATCTACGTATTATAAGTAATTGATTTTTCATCATCATGTTATAACAGAGGATTACTTGAATAGGAACAAAACTACTCACTTGTATACAGACTATGTATAACCCACAGTGGACTTGGGAGAGTCGTATGAATCCAGACTCATCAGTATTTTATTGAACACTCTTAATCTGGAATCAATTGACTATAAACGCGATCCTCAGTTGTTGTAAGATCGCACCCTTTGAGTAAACGAAAAGCTATTACATACACAGTTGATAAATGGCACTATTGTTTTGGCACATCGGATAGTAGTTGTCAATACAATAATTGTTTCAGTCGAAATTCTTGAAAAATCATGCATGCCGCACCTATTATAATCCAATATAAATTATTGTGCGCAGTCACTCGTTCAAATGTCTAATTTTTAAGATTTAATAGCTTCCCTACGTAAATGGCAAAATACAAAAGTTAGAAATACACATTTTCACATAAATTAGGCTACAATAGATCATACAAGCACAAATTGTTTCATAGATCGCAAATAATGCTCTCTCACTCTTTATCACCCATTTTCTCCTTCCAATAGAAAACTATCTTTATACTCTTCTCCAAATTTACAGCTATTCTTAGTTCTCCAAATTCTACTTGTGTTAATAAAATAGTCGAGTATCTCTAGGGACTTTTCACGTTTCAAATTATTTTAGGCCTATCAATTTATAAAATTCAAAATAGAATAATGCAAGAGCTGATTCAGATGTCAGGTGGTGGTGAAGAACTGTGAGAAGGGCAGGTCTGTGAAATGGTCGGTATGGTTTCCTGCGAACTGGCATTCTCGTTCTCATTTCCCCAGATGAAGTTTCCAAGACCTTTCATGAGGGTTGAATGGAGATTGCCTATGGACATGCTACGGTAGAGGGATGAAAACCTGCCAGAAACGTCATTGCATTCATCCAGAGATTTGGTTGTTTGCAACGGTTTCTTCTTGCTTCTCATGTCATCGTGTTGAGTTCGATGACCGCTGAAGCTGTGACGTTTCCTGACATTACTGGCCTGAGCACGGTGATCGGTTCCTCTCTGATCAAGCTGCTGTGCAAGCATTTCCACCTCCCAGTTTTTGTTGTAAGGTAATGACCGATAATCAACCTCCTCATCTGAGCCACTCGAGCTACTAGACGCTGATGAGCCTGATTCTATTTCAATGTTTGTGCTTTCCCACATAGTAGGGAGGAGAGGTGAGACCGGTATGCCGCTACTTACAACCGCTGCTTCTTCTTCAGCTTCCGAAATGTCTTCTTCCAATGGGTCTTCCCAGGATCTCCTGCTGCTAAGTTTCGATGATGGGCGAATGATCGTATCAACGGAGTCTCCTCGCTGAAAACAAAAATAGCATAGGCCATGTCAATAAATAGATTAGGCCTAATCCTAAGAGTCGATAAAAGTATTCATTTTGTGTGGATGAATCATTTTTAGCAAATATCAAATTTTATGAATTGTTTTATTAATTATTTATGTGTAGAAATAACACGTGTGTATAGAACAGAAAATTATTATATGATTCATCTGACATACCAGAAACGGTTGGTCATTATCTGAGCTGTCACCATTCTCTTGAGGATCGTTCTGTAAAAAACCCAAACAGATCTATTTTAAAGATTTCATTAGATGATTTTCAACGTTCAACTACAAAGCAAATAGCTGTTAACCCTGATAACCCTGAATTAGCCATGTACATTTTCATCACAAAATTCAAGTGAAATTTCCATATTTTCAAAGGTTTGTATTATTGTGATTGGCTTTCAGATCCTTTCTTATTGAACAATGTAACAGATAACACTATACTCTGTTCAGGGAAAGAAGAGCCGATGTAAACAAACCTGCGCGTGCGAGAGTATAGCTAGACCGATTCACAGTAGAACTACTGAAATAATATTATTATTCTTTGCATTACGTGATTCCAGAAAATTTATCGAAAACAGCTGTGAGTCATCGCTTTTATACGCACACAAATGTAAACAGCTTGTTTTGGCCGTCTCTCGATTCCGTGAACAGAGCATAGATGATTTCAATACGTTTTCAATCAAAAATTTTTATGAGATGTAAGTAGCATGTGGAAATGTTTGATTTGTTCAGCAGTTTGTTCATTAGCAGTTGAATTCAACATAGAAATAAGTAGAATGTACTGAATTGGTTGAATTCAACTTACAGTATTAATGAGTAGAATGGAATGGGCTGAATATAGTCCGAGTGAATAATTCGAGTGAATTATAATATAGATGGTAATTGATTTCTAAGGAAATGTCTAATCTCCTGAAGTCGAAAAGAAAGTCGCACTGAAGTGAATAAGAAAATTCATGAACACGACTGTTGAGAAAAATGAATAATGTTCATCGAATCAGAGATTGGGAATCTGAATTTTCTCCAGAATTGAACGTAAAAACAAATAAGATAATAGAAGCTCTCATTTCAAAATATTGAAAGATGATTATATATTTCTTTGTATACTAACCTCTTCCAGCTCTTGTATCCTTGTCTGCAGTTTGGAAATAATATCATCCCTCTTCTTCACTTCATTTTCCAAATCATGGAATTTATTAAGGAATTTGCTTTGAAACTCTTCCTGTTGGGAAAGAATGGGTATGTTATCCTTAATATCTTCATATATGTTATGAATAAATTTATTGAAAAAACAATTCTTCACAATCATTTTAAATTGCACATCAACATTAGATCTAAAATAGATACTGAAAAATACAAGAGTAGAAGACAAAAAATGCAAAAATAAATTGTCTTTTGGCACAGACAACAATAATAATGTTAAATAGAATTTATCCGCCATCCACCAAATTTAATGAATATTACTATACTTTCCTTATCAGATTCCATGTTTGATGTGATTTATCTCATTGAATTATTAAGGAACAGAACTAGACTATCTATTTATCAACTATCAAATTGAGAACCTCTGATTTTACATAGCAACTATGTAAACTCCAACAATAAAAGATGCTTTATTAATATTTTCATTCAATTTTTCATAAGTTTACTAATCTGTTACTTACCAAGTGGTCTTGAATCACATGCTTTATGCCAGAAAGAACTTCTCCAAAGCATTCTTCTTCTTTGCTGACTCGTTTCATCAGCAACGGACTCGTGCGGAAAAAGTTTTTATCTCTTGGCTTCTCAATAATACTCCTCTGGATTAATCTTTTTGATATGTGTTCATCTTGCTCGTTCTGCTCGTTGGACAGATGATCAGAAATCATATTGTATCCAAGTTGTAAATCATCAATAGCTACTCTGGATTCATCACTGTCCTGTTCAAGCTCATCTGATTCGTTTGTGCTATTATTCAGTTGTCCTGGTCTACTTGTTTGATGTATTTCCTGTTTTTCTTCTTGAGAAGTGGGGATTGAGGGATGCTTTGAACTGGGGAAATGAAATTGACTGCTTGGTGTAGTGTTATCACCATAAGGGGGTGATTGCAATGTGTCACGATTGAATGTTACACTCTTGGTGAGCTTGCTATGTCTAGCTGCATAACCTTCCACCGTTTGTGCACGCATCAACTTTTTCAATTCGCATCCGTTTTGCGCGACAGGAGAAGACGCGGTGGTTTCCTCATCGCTATTGCCCTGTATAAGTGAAGATGATGACAGTTTCTTCAGAATACTTTTGAGATTTTGCCTTTCTGCAGTCTCATTGCTCTCTGGTGACACTGTTTTAGCTCTATTGAATATTTCAATATCTTCATTACTTTCCTGCAAGTTCTCTATGCAGCTCTCATGTTGACTTTTCAAATCTGAGTTATCAATCCTTTTCTCTTTTGACTTTGTGCTTGATCCATGATCTTTAAGAGAAGAAGACATAGTCGCACTAGAATCTAGACTTTTACTTCTCAACTGTTGATTCTGTTCATCACCTGTTCTTCTTTGCATTCCAACACTGGAAATCAGCTGCCTTGCATCTCCGAAGCTGAAGCTTTTTGATGCTCCTGCAGGAAAATCACAAGACTGAGCATGACGTACCTTGCCACTTTCTTGTTTGCTCACGAATCTGATTCGCAGCTTCGAGCTAGGACCAATTTTCTGAGTTGTATCCGATAAATCATAAGCATCATCGTCGATTCTATTCCTATCATTAGAGCTAGATTCGAAATAATCATCACACTGAACTGATAAGGTTTGAGCTTCGTTTTTGGCTTGAGCAAATTGAGATTCTACTTCTTTTTTATCTCTGTTACTAGTTTCTTGGTCACTATTTTCCATAACTTCTTGGCCCCTTGCATCTTTTCCATCAGGATCCGGTTTGATCTCAGCTTGTGAAAGAGATGGAGCTGATTGACCAGTAGGTGGTTCATCATCAATTGGCAAACCATCAGTTTGCTGTGGAACAGGTTGTGTAGTCTTCACAGGGTCAGGAACACCTGCAGCTTTCTTTAGTGTTTTCCATGATGATGCTTTCTTACCAAAAGCAGCTGAAGGTTGAGATGGGGGTTTAGCAGTCGAGATTGGCTCAACCGGTTTTTGTTTGATTTCTAATGTATGTAATGGATCAGTCTTTTGGTTGCGGCTTGATTCATCAGAACTGAGGCGTTTAGGGATTGCTCCGCTCCAAGATACATTTCCTTTTTCAGGCTTATCACTGATGGTGATGCCGGATTTCCCATCATCTTTGGATGTTTTCAAAATTTTTGATATAGAAGGCTTCTGTTGAGTTCTGACAGTTATAGATGAAGGGGTTGCTTTTAATTCGGTAGTTGGTTGTCTGTCATCTTTGGTTTTCAATTGAGCCAATCTCTGCAGCAGTGGCAGTTGGCCATGTCCTGGTTCAACGTCTTTTTTATCCTCGATCAGTGGAGTGGAGGATGATGATGAAGGAATTGGAGTAGCACTTGTAGACGCTGCAGCTGCTGCAGCCTGAGCTGCTTCTTTTTCTCTGAGAAGTTTCAATCTTTGAAGAAGTGGCAAGCCAGCTCCAATGACTTCATGACCATCATTTGATTGTGTTGCAGTTGGTTCATCCTCCTGTGATGTTTCATCACTCCAAACGTGTGGCATCCTATTTAGTATCCCTTTTCCAGAGCTTGGACCTGCTTGATCTTGGAGACTGGTTAGGGGTTGCAGTTCCAATGACTCATCTTTTGATCTGCAAAAACATTTCACATTATTTAGAATCAGATATAGGCTACTTAATTCGTCAAGAGTACATCTATCTGTTTGGATTCCATATTTATAAAATTTAATTATGATACACATAAAATAATATGAGTAACCCTACGAATAAATATAGTATGTTACGCCATATTTGGAGAAACTATTCACGTTTTAGAGCTTATTTATTTTTGAAATAGAGTAGACAGGGTTTGTTACAAAGGGGGTTTAATACAGAGTCAAACGATTCGTTCCCAACTGGTTTAGCCATGAGTCCGTGGAATGATCCTTGTTTAGTCATCACGCGATGACTAAAAGTTGGCCAAAGTTGGCCAAGAATGTACACTTGTACAGGGCTCTAAGATGGCAGCTATTACAATGCTACCAAAATTCCTTACGAAAATATGCCTACTCCCTAGTAATATGACTACAAATTTTATAGTAAACTCGCAAAACATGATTATAAAGAATGTCACTTATGTAATACATAGCAAAATATATAAAACTGGCTAAGGCCTAACAAAGGAATAGCGATTCAAGAATAAATTGTCAAGCTTTATGCAAGCTACGCAATGTTGGTCGCATTGATTTTACACAAGAATTTTCAGTCACGCATGCGGAGTAACATGTTTCCCTTCATGCCACTGATCGAATAATTTCGTTCTCATCGCGCAGTGGCTATAAGCAGCATGGATACTAGAAGGCGCAGGTTATGCAAACCTGTTATACACCGGTTAGCTTTCTGTGATAATTAATTACTACAGTGCATTCTGACCTTGAGACATTTATGACCAATAAAATACATTATTAACTATACAGTTGGTCTATGATATTGTGTTAAAAATATATATGCATGATATTTCACTTGATGTGGAATGTGGATCCATATCCTTTTTTTACTTGTTCAAAATTATAATACTTGAAAAATTATTTTACCTTGAAAGTGAAATCTACTCACAGGTTAGTGTTGATAGCTATTTCGGACTGCTGTTTTTCCATCTTCAGAACACGAAATGTGAAGATGGACAAAGTAAAATAATTTTTTAAGCATGATATCTACTTTTTTATAGTACTATAGTATACATCACTTTACAGTGTGGCGTAGAACGTGTGAAGTCTTGTGTCAAGTGTGAAGTCTTGATACCCAACTGTCAGAATTTATTTTATACTGACTGTTTTCGTGGATTCATGATTCTCATAATTATAATGAAAACTAATTTCCTCATAACGTATTAGAATTCATGCTACAAATGATAATGAACCTGAACATTTTATATCGATGTACATGTACATGGAAATATTACATTAAAATAAAAGTGTATTTTTTTCTCATCAATGCTGTGATAACAGTTCGAGCATTATCATGATAGAGCGTATTATGTTTTGTATATTTATTACAAATATCTGTAAAAGGATTTGGACATCAGTGATAGGCCCAATGGACATTTTCTAATATTTTTATGGAAATGTAGGCTTTTAATATCATTATGACCAAAAAAATTTCTAAATAAATGCTTAATTTGTAGTTTCAACTGTTTTGGGAAAATACTTGTGTTTCAATTACTAGATTGTGATAATAAAATTAATGAATAGTTTTTCTTAAATCTTACCTTCTCAATCTTATCTATCTATCTATCTATCTATCTATCTATCTATCTATCTTATCTTATCTATCTTATTCTATATTATCTATCTTATCTTATCTTATATTATCTTCTCTTATCTTCTCTTATCTTCTCTTATCTTACCTTGCTCCTCTTCTACTTTTTCTAAGAACATTTTTGAGGCCCCTTACATCACTTCGAAGCCTCTGTACGATTTTCTTACTGGTTCGGCCATTATGTTGATCCGGCGAAAAACTTCTCCCAAAACTTTTCTCATTACGGTTATCTATAGAGAAAATAAATAGGTTCCAAATGAATTTGATGCATCTACATTCAACATTCCAATGCGTGAAAAATGGATTGCAAATAGATTTGGTTCGTATACATTGACTTAACATTCCAATGAGTATGATATTTCAGTGTAAGTTAAAAATATGTGTATGAATGGATAAATCACTCAATACGAATGAGTGAATTAGTAATTGAATTAGTGGATTGATAAATTATGATTAGTGTCAGTGTACTTTATTCTTCACAAGAACATTGAAGTACTTTCAAGGTAGAATCTTGTCTATTCAAATACTGCAAGTGAATATCCATTTCAAGTAAAGTGAATTAGTATGATGTGAGGATATGAGTCCAATTGATTAGATTGATGTAGTGTAGAGTATAAAGAATGAGTTTACAATGAATTTTTTTACAATGAGTTTACAATGAGTTTTTTACAATGCCGTTACAATGAGTTTACATGAGTTTTTTACAATGAGTTTCTTTAAAATGCGTTTTTCAATGAGTTCACTCACAAACACACAAAATGTGTGAGAACTTATTCACTTGAGAAAATGAGAGTCTTGATTAACACGAAAGAAATATGAATTAATTATTGAAAATTAAGAGCTCATTGTTAGTGAATTATAAATGACTGTTACTCTATTTCAATCGTAACAACAATACCAAATTCGATTGATTATTTTTCAAGGTAGGGCCTTCTCTACTTAAAAACTGTATGACCATATACTTGAATCTAATTAACTGATGCCTGGTTATTTAGTCGTTCATTGATAAATGAAAATTAACTTAATCATTTAATGGCCGGATCTCTCAAGATCAACTGATTCATAGTTCTCCAGCGGAAGAATTGATTTTCAATATTATGAAATGCATTGTAGTACTAATGAATTTTGAAATGATATTAATTTTCATTTGAATAATACAGTAGTTATTATTGCGTACCCAAGTTTCTCAAATTCCTGTTCACATTTCTAGCCTCCATTAATCTTTTCCTCCCCAAGCTCTGTAAGATTTCTTCGGCTTCTGGGTAGTCCTTCATAGCTGCAAGCACATCCTCTCGGGAAAGGCTGAAGAGTTCTGAGTAGCCAACTGATCTCACATCTGCTGTTCGTCTGAAAACAATGTGGAGTATTTTATTTTTGAAGCAATACTATAAGCATAAAAATTCAGTACAAATATGTACTAATGATATAATAATAATAATAATGATATATAATAATACAGTCTTATGATATCATGGTCTATGAAAATACAGCTAGTACATCACAGTCTAATATCATATTCATATTTTTTGTTACGTGCTTATTCATATGGGTTCATTCATTCGTTTGCCTTTATACAAATTGTACGATGTATTCACCTTCTTCACCTGTACCCGGTTAGAACTATTTGTCTCATTTTATTACTTCATTCCAGAGGGCTGTTGCACACTTGAATAATGTAGACGACTGATCTAGATTAAATAAATACCTCACTTATTTGAATAATAATATTAATATATTTCATGAGAATTTCAGAGTCTAAAAATGGAGGGAAAAGACAGACACACATTAGAGATGCATTAAATGACGAAATATTGATGAGTTCCAAAGTTCAGTGCGCTTCTGACGTTTCCCTGTACAACAGGACATAAATTTTCATGGAACTGATATCAAGTTTTAAACCATTATAAAACGATCTATTTGATGAATTCACAAGATAGTTTACTTATCACAAATCCAAATTTATAATTCACAAATCCATTCACATTTTCATCTACACTTCATCTTAGTCACACTCGTAACACAAAAACTGACAAAGTATATGAATATTCCGAAAAATTGAATAATGTACAGATCGATAAATTCTAATAATTGAGTAAATCAACTATTGAAAACACTGGGGGGGGGGGGAGGCCCCCTGCCGAGCGCGAAGCGCGAGTCAACTATTGAAAACATAGTTCAGTCAACTATTAAATCATCTGTCACATTTATGAATCAGATTCTGAACAATATAAATATTTCCAACTATGGTATTTCATAATATAATTCATGAAAATCCATGAATGAAATCTAAATTTGTAGCTTCAACGGTTTAGGGTGGTTGCATGATTTGTTCATTGTAACATGTAAATGAATAAAGGACTTAAATGATTTCAAGTCTATGAATGATTTTAGTCATTAAAAGATATAAGTCTTAGTCATAATCTTTAGTCATAAAAGATTTTAAGTCTTAAATGATTTTAAGCTTATTGTGGGTGAAATCATAGAAATAGATATGAATTTGAATAGATTGGAATGAATCTTACTTATTCAAGCCATCCAAGTTCAAAATACCAATTTCTCCGAAAAAATCACCAGCCTTCATAGTAGTTAGTACGCGCCCAGTCTCACTGAAAAATACATTTCATCATTATAGTCTCATTATAATGATTAGAGTGGATTTCAATAATTGTTTATTCGTATTAAGTGCTCTGTAAATGGAAAGAATTTCTTTTGAAATTTGTTTCAAGAAAGTATTTCAATAATGTGTTCTATCTCACTGTTTCAAGTGAATCATTATTTGAGTCATAAGCTAGTAGTTTCAACCGATAAAACTTACGGAGGATTCATAAAATGTTCAGTCAATGATTATAATAACGAAAAGTTTGAAATGCAACCGATCAGAATAGAATGGAATTAGAACATAATGATTTTTAAAATTTGCTCTTTTTCTGTTACGGATCTTATTGCTTTTTCTTTACAAAACGTTGATAATGGTGTACCAACCGAAACCAGTATCTTGTTAATCTAATAAATTTGTGGTTATGACAACTTCGAGTCTTCTTTATTAAGATCTTTTTGATTCCATTCAATTCCATTCCATTCAATTAGGTTTGCGGGCGTTTTACACTATTATGTTGATCGCACAAATGTATCATCGGTTTTGCAATAACAGTTGCGAGCACAACCGTTATGCAACTGTCTTGTGAACTATGCAATAAATTGCAATGGAAATTGCACATGCACACTTAGTAACAAATAAATATTTAAAATTTAATTATAGTCATACTCAGTGACCAATTGAATATTTAATATTTCAATTTTAATTATAGTCACACTCAGTGACTAATTTAAATATTCAATATTTAAAATTCAATATATAGTTTAATTGATAAATATTCAAACAAATAAATATAAATATGCTATTGAAACAGAAATAATTTTTGAAAATTTACCTCATAACTTCAAGTATTCCATCCGCGATGATAAACATTTCTCTAGCGACCTCCCCTTTGCGACAAATCAAATCTCCAGGAGTAAAAATGAAAGCTTTCATCTTCAATACTAAATCGTGAAGGAACTCTGGTTGACATTCTTGGAATATGGTGACCTGAAATTGAGTTTGGAATCACATGAGCATAGTAACGTTGCTCCATCAAACAGTATTTCATTAATTTGGATTGTCGTTCTTTATTTCTTCTCAAAAAAGAAGTAGGCTACAATGTGAAAGCCAACAAAATGTATGAGATTTCGTTTTTTGCAAGGCACTCGCAAGCTTATACCCTTTTCACAAAGGCCTGTGAGCAAAGAAGACTCATTTTCAAGAAAGAGTAATAAAGAGATAATAATAATTCCGTGTAACCTGGCTGGCTCAGGTCTGGTGTCAGAGTTTTCAGGTCACTCCTGATCAGAGATAAACTTGTTAGACAGGTTTTGAATTATTAATGAAAAAATATTTTTCACAAATGCATGATGATAATTCTCGGAAGAAACAGGTGAGTACTTGTATTGAACTTGCATTATAATGATTATAATTTACATAAAAGAGCGGTGGTCGATTCCTGTTATAACTCAACTTTCGGAGAATCGTAGTCAATGAAGACTCATGCAGACATACCCAGTGCAGCGAATTGTTTTGCGGTAAGTTGATAGCAAATGCACAGTTTCAGGTTCATCCTAGATAAATAAGTAGATTCATATAACATTTTTAATCGCTGAGGAATTTACTGTCTCAAAAAGCTTTGATTGTTTTGTACAGTAAAACACTGTAGTGCAACTGTATTGTAACCAAGTACTGCAATCATTATACTGATACTTTATTTGACAATAAAATTGGAGAGCAATTATTGGTTTTTATCTCTTGGGCTTTATCTCTGAATGCTGAGCATGGTTCAGCTAAGAGCTCCCATGATTGTAAAAATATAGTTGATTAGGTACAACTGTTACACATTCATCAACTATTTCAGTAATAAAGTGGAAACATTAAGAATTGTAGTTGAGCACTTAAGCAACTCATCAACTCACATAACTCTCACTTGACTAGAGCACGAACATGAAACTAGTAAAGGGATAGGCTACTGTATTACCTTTTTGAGAACACTGAGATTCACATGAAGAGCAAGCTCCGTTTTTAGCTTATCTGGTAAGAGACCCAAAGCAGTATTTATGTCCCCTCCTCCTTGTATGCGTCCTCTATAAATTCAGAATAACAGTTTACTTCCATTTATTATTGTAACTCGCATGAACAGTAGATAACCTACGAATACTTATAATGAAAAATATTTAATATAAATATTGAATTTTACATTTGAAAGTTTATTAATTTCAAATTTTATAAATTAAAATAATAATAATATAAAAGTTAAAATATTTTCATTGTCTGTGAAATGTGAATAAATTATTATTGAAAAAGTTCAGTTAATTTATTTATTTAAATAATTATTGTAAAAATGAATTATTATGATTGATAAATTTTCAAGCCATGAATTTCATCAGTATGACTAGTGATTAATAGAATGAATAAACTCAAGCTCATAATCTCGTAATAATTCTTCACTCATATAAAGTGGAGCACAACAATCATTTCTTGATTGAGTGTTTGAGGCATCATTGTTCAAACTTTGCCACAGAAGCTCTTTATCTGACTATCGATAAGAGTTATTTAGAACTTTTTCCAGGCGGCACTAAGCCATGGAGAAAATTTGCCGTCAATTTGTATACACATACATATCTTGTACAACTGTTTATCTAAAAAAAAAACTGAATAAAGGCCATTATTTATTTATTATTAAGAGTTATTTTACTCTTTTCAATTTGAATTGCCGAATATCACATAAAATGCAACTTGCATATAGGCTAAGTGATAATCAAAGAAGAAAATGTTGTCCTCAGATTTCTTTCTCCTTTTGATGAATTTTTCTTTGGTTTACTCTTCATGTAAATTAATGATTCCAAGAGATTGTGTATGGTTATGAAGATGTTTCTTTTCTAGTTTTCCAAAGTTTTTTTTGCAAGAGAAAATAAAATTATTAATTAATTAGAATATTGGAGATTGGAGCTACTTACCTTGACCATGAGTAGTCATACCATCTTAAAACCCTTCTTTTCATTCCTCCAGGTACTTTATGGTGTCTCATGTAGGTCTTAGCTCCGTCAAGTAATCTTTCAAATTCCAACCGATTAGCATTGCGGTTGGTGATTACGTTTCCAACTTGACCTGGGATAAAAAATAGGGCTTATCATTCTCAACAATCATTAAGACAGATTGATAATCTACCAAACTATCATGCATTCATTTTCATTTCATTTATTTACACACAATTTCCAAAAACAATACAATAATACAACATATAAATACAATACAAGATTGGAAAAAGTGGTTAGTACTATCTAACTATCATAATCTGAAAAATATTCATATAGTATTTCGTAGGTATGTTAATACTTTGGAGTCATTGAAACTTCAATCTTTATGAAATTGTTTTTCAATAACCCAAAATTACTGTATAAGACACATAGACGTTTAAAATTTAACATTTTTTCATTACATATTTGAAATTCAATCGATATTTAAAATGTCAAAATATTACTTATCGAATAAAAAATGGAAGGAAAATTTACTATTGCTGTTTTATTGTTTGAAATATTTTTCTCGAAGTTCTATATGCATGCTCATTATTTTATTATTTTGCTTACCTCTCCCGTCCTTGTTTACTATTACCCCATCACTATCAATAATTGAGATTTAAATGTGATGAAGTGATATTATGTTATAATCTTAGAATCACTAAAATTTTAGAATGTGATGAAGAAATTTGATATTCTCCTGTTTGATATTTGTTGTTCAAATACTGGAAATATGTCATGTATATTGCATCCATTTGTATTAGAAAAATTGATAAAATTTTCACTCAGAGGAATTTGTTCTTAGTTCTTAGTTCAGCGAATGTATCAATTAGGGATTTGATTCTTCGCAGGTCTTTTACAATTCTAGCTTCATAGACATCTGGGTGGAAGATGATTCAGAAAAACACTCACCTACAATTGTAGCGAAGATGAATACACCAATCAAGTAGCTGACGATTGTGAAGACATACCTGTCAAATAGAAGAGAACAAAGAAAAAGAATTGTATTAGATTTTGATCCAATGTAGCCAACTGTAATAGCTTTATCAGGATTATAGACTGTTCATATTATAAGTGATTTTCATGCTCTACACTTTCCAGGCCAAAATATCATGACATGATCATTGTTTAACCAAGTTGGTCGATTATACAAAAGACAATTAAATTTAACCATCTCAAAAGGACGTCAAATTACGGAGTTCAATGGGAGAGTCTTTCATATCCTGTGTATAATGACGTCATTTTACGACGGTAAAATTTATTTGACTTTCGATCAATCGGCCAAATGAGTCCATGCCTTATTAAAAGCCCATAACATCCACAATGACTGAAAATATTCAATAAGAATCAAAATCTAAATCTCAAGGAGTTTAATCCTTTCTATTCAATCCAATAATCAATTACATTACTATTGATAAGCACAAAATTGGAGAATGAAATTTATATTCTAGCTTATTGGTGAAGATGCAGATTATAGATAAAAATGTGGAAAATTTATCACAGACAGAACTAAGAGATAGAAAAATTTAGCTTATCGAATAGAGCCCTGTCGAATAAGAAGGCGGAAAGATATTCTACTCAACTAGATCAAAAAAATATGAATTCGCACAAATATATCGTAAACCATGTAATGGTCGTATATGTGATGTGTGTACAGGAATGTATCAGATCATTAATACTGTGATGATTGATGAAATTTATATTGAGCAGAATCACTAAAATACAACACTCACAAATGAACCTGCTGGAGATTCCAAAGTCAAACAATATGATTGTACTTTATCGAAAATCAAGAATTTGAAAGTTCTTCAAATCAAGAAAATCTATCATTAATTATTATGATTTAACAGCAACTGTATAGTTGCAATATCTCATCTCCTTCCATAATCAAAAATATTTATCAAATTGGTGGTGGATTCAGAATATATTTGTGGGAACAATATTATTTATATTGAATAACTTGGAGCAGTTAGTAATATTTCATACTAAAATATTAAAAAGGAGAGGAGCGTTTATTCCTTTTGAAGAGAACACTGACTCATACATACGAGCGTATTGCAGCATTCGCTGCAATTATTTCTCATTTGATGATTATTTCTCATCATATTTTTCCAGCCTTACTGGTTGAAAATTGTATTTCAATATTATTTTATCTTGCAGTAAGTACAGTACAGAACTTTTATCTGCAGTAATTACATGTGCCAAAATTAGCTATAAAAAATATTTTATCAATTTGATTACGGATCATTATGGGAGGAATAAAATAATGGAATAAGATTCATCATCGAAATTATCATTACTATACAGTAAAATACTACAATCAAATAGATGAAAGACACAGCAAAGTTCACAAACAAATACCAGCTCATGAATTTAGAATATGATCTGACCAATTTTTCAAGCTATTCCAAGTGAAATAGAGTTCTATTCTGAGAGTAACCGGTGTTTTTGAAGGCTGGTCGAACACATTAGACAAGAACTAAAATAGATGAAAAAATTGAATCCAGAACACAATAGAAATTATCCAAGCAGTACATAAAATAGATTAGTAGTATGATTAACTTCTGGATAATTCTACCTTGGTGCATCAGCGCTTCAATATTATTCTTGCATGGTGACGAACAGCCTTCAACTAATAGAAATATTTCAATGCCATAGATAATTGACTTACTCAGTAAGTTACTAACTTAGTTATAAAGTTAGTAACCAAGCCAATTCTTGAAATTTGAACTCCCGCAATATCCAGTTAAGTACAATCTCTTTATTTATCATCATCTCGTTTTTATATAGCATTGATATTCTGGTGAACGCAGCATATCATTACTAAATCATTACTAAGTTTCTACTATAAGCTGGCTGTCATAAAGTATGACATTCTCATTCAAGATCAAATGAAATTAATGTGAGAGCATGATCAAACTGGCAGATACAATGCTACACTAAATATTAAAGAGTTTTATTTCAATTCCAAGATAAAGAACTGTGCAATAGTTCTGTGTTACAGTTAGGACCATGATGAGATCGAGTTTTTAACTGTAGATTATTGATATCTTTCTCACATCAAATGGTTCTCCATTATGACAAAATCTTGAATCCATACTTGCTTAATCGTCAGTATAGGAGAGTGCAATGAAGGTATTAAATTTGCAAGTCACATCTAGGTTGTCAGAATCAAAATCAATCAAACTCTAACAATATTATATATCATAGAATAGAATGTTCAAGTCTAGTATATTATAGGAAGAACATTGTAACATTAGGACATAATTATTAAGCTTAAGACTTTCAGCGTTCATATTAATAAGATAATTTGAAGGGCAAAGTGAGATTGATTGATTGATCCCTAGAAAAACTAGGGAAATTCTATTGTTTGAAGATAATGGGTTGCTTAAGTGTTTTCAATCATATTATCCAATCAAATTTATTTTGAGTTATAATGAGCAATCATTCTTGTACAAATTTTTCCAGATAATTACTGTTCATTCCATGAAGTTTGAATGTGATCAGTTGAACCTGCACATTAATTCAATGAACTAATTTTATAAAGTCGGTATCTTAATAAAAAAAATTGAACTTCCAAGTGGGGGATTTTAATGTAAGGGAAGCAATAACTGCAATATAAATAATATTATTAAATGAAGAGTGTTTCTTCTTGAATCAGGATATGAATAACCTTTTCTTCATTATTATATTAGATAACTCCATTATAATTCAAATCTACATCATTTTTCGGACAAATCAATGCATTGAAATATTTCAAAATATATTAAAATACAGTTCATTCCGTGTTTGACTAGAGCAGTAGAACTCCTTCGACAGAAGAACGTTGAAAAAATATCTTATTTGTTCTCACAATACTGCTGCTATCTTGCAGATAATTTATTGAATCCACAATGATACTTGAATTACAATGTATCTAAGCTGTTTAGCTACCAATTAAGATTCAAAATATAATAATTGAAAACCTTGAAATTTCAAGAACTTGTTGATTCCGAAGTAGGGAATTTCTTTTAGAATGAATACTCGTAGACAGACATAAAAGAGATTTTCAAGGAGCTCAAAATCGTTTTTCAAAAAGTTAATTTGCAGTGAGCTGTTTGCTAACATTAGTCTACACTCTAATCAAACTGGAGACTGAAGTTAGAATACTAAATTTATCCAAACTGAATATAAAATGAGAATAAGATATTCGATTGCAAACTTTGCTGGGTCTAATACTGACCCTCGGTTATTTTTAAACTGGAGGAGACGTGATTTGTGTCCTCGTCTGGGGAGCATTTGAAGGCCATCCGTCGTTACGCGACTTGAGTGCACCAAGACAAAATATCAAGCTTCAATTCATTGTAAATATAGCAGCCATGAAATATGATAATTTAGTTATAATAAAATTTAAAATAATGAACACATCAATAATTTCTATGAATTGCCAAAAATTGGCCTGTTACAAAATTTGCCAAAATACCTGTTACAAAATATCATGTTCTTATGAAACAAATTTTACAATCACAGTAGAGCTTCATTGATAGAGTCGAAGATTTTCAAAGTTAATCTTCACAAAAATGCTCCAAAACTAAATATAAAAATTAACGGAACTGAAATTTCTGAAAATGATGCATTCCAAACACATTCAGAAAAATCCAGGAGATCAGTTGAGATATAAGATTAGCATGCCTTAATTATCAATTTTGTTTAGGGAAATCATTCGATGATTCCATATGGTAGTTTTGATGTGTGCCATTAATAGTTTTACACCTATTATTATTGTTTCAAAACATTAATACATACCTTGAAATTTCAAGAACTTGTTAATTTCAATGTAGGGATTTATTTATTTATTCATTCATTGGCAAGATACATTACAATGTGGGAAGAATCAACAGACATTTGTCCAAAACTGCTTCTTTCCCAAATTTTGATAAATAATTATTATGATAATTTATTATCAATCCATTCATATATTCATCTAAATAATCTTTTTTCAAGGTTGTACGAGTGTGTTATTCACGAGTATGTTATCGCAAGACAAGTAACAATTGAATTTAAGAATAAAGCTTGAATAGTTTATAGCGTATAATAGCTTATAGAGTATGGTTTAAGAATAAAACTTTAATTCTCAAGGTTTTGAAATGAGAGAGGACTGAATAAGATGCAAGTAACATGACATTGGAAAATAATAGACCCTTTTCATTTTTTTTTCAGTAATCCTGAAATTTTCTGGATGATTATTGTAACAAGTGTATAATCTGTATAACAGTCTTTAAATGAGAAATCTTATTTTCAAAATAATTGGCATGAAGAGATAGCGCTTAAATGGAATAGTAGGATTGTATGAGTTTGTTAGGGTATAGTATAAGAATGTCAATCATGATACTTTATACTTATAGTCTCATCTCATAAAGTCTCTCAACGACAACAGTAAAGACTCCGATTAATAAATCACGATTCCAATTAGTCCGTGAGAAATTTTTTAATTGCTCACGAATTTCATCAAAGTATTGAAGAAGAAAATTAGTGTGTGTAGTATGATACTTATTGATTACACTAGAAACCTTTTAATAGTATTTTCAAATACTTCATTTTATCCTCACAATAGGAATTTATCCATATAGTAGATATTTAAATAGGAGATTCATGTATTATTTTTGTCTAGCTTGAATTAGCCTATCTGCAAAGAAACAATTGCTGTAATGCTAATCAGAGAGACTAATCCACTCTTGAGAAAAGCATTAATTTTCAAACATTCACTTGTTATCTAGTTTCTAGTTTAAAGCTGTTTGAAACAACTTGAACGTACAACACAGTTTAGAACCAGGAAATCTCTCATTTAATCTAGCTATATCATAGTATCAAACATTTCATCTTCTACATACTGTTATATAATTCTTCCAACTAACAACCAATCAATACCATGTGTTTTTAGAAAAAACTCTGAAAGTTTCTTGAACAGTTCATCTCTATTATTAATTTTGCACTCTTTCTTATTATTGCATGAATTATAGATAAATAAATTTTCAAAATTTAATAGAAAGACATAATTATGTTATTTTCTTTTATATTTTGCTCAACTACCCAGCCTCAAAACTGTTTGAAAATATGATGAAATAATTTATTTCAAATAGGATTTTTCATTCATAATTTTTTTATCAATGGGTATGGATGAATATTAATCATCAAATTTTTTCTCTTGAACGATAGATTGCTATATAAATACTAAACAATCAAATAATTATGTAATTTTTTTACTGTTGGTGTCATAGTTTCTAATAATACATTTTAATTAAAATGGGGAATTGGTTTATAGTAAGTGTTTCATTGAGAGAATTGGGGATTATCAATTATCATTATAATATTTCAGTGATTTTAGCCAAAAGTTTTCATGACTATTTCCATGAATATAATGATAAAATTTCATATTCTGCCCTACTATGAAGACTTCAGAAACTGTTAAAAGAGGTTTATTCAGATAGTATCTTCATTTACTTGATTATTTTTGTGTAAAAAGACTGGTTAAGTTGGATCAGTTTGGAAATACAATCTTCAAAATTATTCTAAAGATTTTTTGAAAATGATACTTACTCAGCATTTGTTTCAGGCGTTGGTAGATCGCCTATAGTTGTTAAAGTGAGAGTTGACCAATACAGAGAACCGAGATATTTCCTTGTGAGTGTTGCATATTCTCCTGGTCTATAAGGATAGACCCAATCTCCCTGGAAGCGTTCTGCTTCTGATAGTAGATAGTAGAAACATCCAAACCAATGCGCCAGGATCAGCAGAATGTGGATCAAGTTGATCACTCTCCATAGATTGGGATAGACTGTGCGAGACTCCACCATATAGTAGTAATCATAGACTCGGTACACCTAGAAAGATATTAAAGAGAACAAATTACTATTCGATTTTACATTTAAAATTCATGTATTCAGTTAGTCATCATACAACAAACTAATAATGATGACTTATTCGAAGAAACAAATAGTATTCGGCAAACTGTAGATGATATTATAATAATAGATTATAATTATTAATGGATTAGATTATTTTATAATATTAAGACCTTCTTCTGAATAGATGATTCTACGTAAATCATTTTGTTATAGTTGGATTGATAAAAAAAAGAGACTGAGAGTGTTCTAAAATCGGGTGTAAAGTGGGAACTAAGTTCCATTTTGTAGATCATTATTAGAAACTATACTTGTAATGAATAGTTAGTTATATTGATGTGAGTTAGTGAAATGGGAACTGAGTTCGATTTTGTAGATAATTAAATTATAATAATAATTATAATGAATAGTTAGGCTAGGCGAACACCGGTTAGTCAATACAAGACAAGACGAGATTAGTCACGTTTAGTCACAGTACTTCACATAGTTGCTTATGAAGCAACACACACCGATTAGTCATTGCATCGGTGTGTGCTGCTTCATAAGCAACTATGTGAATTACATATTGAAAATTCAGCTGATTTTCAGAGTGAAACTATGAAAAGTTCCAGATTGGTTAAAATTCATTGGTGAATTCGTCACTTGTGACTTCCGTGAAACGGGCCCCGGGTCTGTAATAATATTGTGATTGTTATATGTTGCTGCTTGCAATAAACTATTTTTGTAACTTTTCACTAGATTTTACGTTTTTTATTACCATTAACTGATCTTAACCTTTGTATTATCCGAGTTTCCCCGTACCCGAGGTCGTTCCGGTTGCAATTACCTCGGCTAATCGCAAGTCTATTACCAATAGTAGCAATGAATTTGGTACTACCAATAGGTAACTCCAATATTTGAAAGAATAATTTATTTTTAATTATATTAATAGCCTAATTACTGTTTATTAATAAATTAATAATTATTATCAATAATTAATTGAATGAAATTCCTAATTAAAAATGCTATAATAATACTCTGAGAACTTCCGCTACTGCGAATATTGACTACAGAATAATAGCTAGTAAGGAAATTCGATGAATAGTTGCAATATCTCATTTCCTTTCATCTTTAAGAAAAATATCCCCTGTACGGAAAATATTCTCACTCAAACCTTGAGGTGCGTCCTTTTCAGAACACCCGTTATCATTTTATTTATATGATTATAACTGAATCATACGTAGACTCTAGATATTAGATGATTGTTGAGATTGTTGTAAAGTTGTGACGAATATGAAACGTCTTTTCCAGTAAGTGTTTATTTCAATTCATTCTAACAAACTCTACTCTCTCTCTCTCCCTCTCTCTAAAATGTTTTACATGGTGTTCCCCAAGGTTCTATACTAGGCCCCCTGCTGTTTACTTTGTATGCAAATGACCTCTCCTCTGTTATTAAGTTTTCCAATTTTCATACTTATGCAGACGATCTTCAAATTTATGCAAGTTGTTCAACCACTAAAATCAATGAAACAATACACAAAATGAATGAAGATATAAATTTAATAGTTGAATGGACCAAGAAAAATGGCCTTAAACTCAACCCTATCAAAACACAGCCTATAGTAATTGGATATTCACGCATAATCAACAGCATAGATTTTAATTCAATCCACAAAATTATTGTTGATGGTAATGATATACCCTATTGCAGCTCAGTCAAAAATCTTGGAATACTCATGAATAAAACTCTTGACTGGTCAGATCATGTTAATAGCACTTGTAAAAAAGTATTTTCAGCCATGCATTCATTGAAGAAATTGCAAGACATTCTTCCTGAAACATAAGATTATTACTAGTTAAATCTCTGATCTTCCCTCACTTTATCTATTGCAATTCTGTACTTAATGACATGCAAGTTACTCTAAACGATAAACTACAGCGCTGCCAAAATTACTGTCTAAGGTTTGTGTACTCCCTCGAACGTCATGATCGGATAACCCAAGCTCACATTGCAAGCTCAACTTTAAAATTGCCAGAACAGAGACTTTTCGAATACTGAAACTTGTTAGGGATATTTTAAAATATGGCAAACCTTATTATTTCAAAAATGATTTTAAATTTGTTTCTGAAGGTAGGAGGCTAGATGTTTCAAGTACTAGAACAGGTGAAAATACTTTAAGAATACCAAATCATCGAACAACCATTTATACTAAATCTTTTCTTGTCAGCGCCTGTCGCGCTTGGAATTCACTCCCGAATTCTATAAGATCCATTGAGAGTCGAGCGGGCTTCATTTTAAAATTGAGAAAATATCTTTTTGATAGATTGACTGAGTCCGTCCAACCCTGAATCAACCACATGACATCTCCTATCTTTCATCCCTTCATTCATCCTCTTCGTAGTTATATGAATGATTCTATTCTAAAATACTTTTATATTCCAACTCTAAATAATTTAATATTATGAAATACAGTATTAATATTCCAATTATCTTCTTTTTTTTATTTTTTTTTATTCTTATTTTCATTTATTTAGTGTACAGTATTATTCCATATTGACTACATCAACATTTCATACTCTTATCCTTTACATCCCATCATTATGTTAGAATTAATTATTCATCTTACACCTACATAATAATATCACATAGTATTAAATTCCTAATATTAGTTCTAGTCGAATTTATCAGAAAAATAAAGGCCTGCGGTTGAGTGTTAATGGGAAGGATGTCCTTGTACATCCTTCTCCAAGAATGGACATTTATATGTCCAAACTCCGCCGTTTCATGTAGATACAAAACTATCATAATACCGTTAGAATATTGAATCTTATATCTGTTAATCCATATCATCGAATAAATTTTCATAGTTTATTTTTTCTTTAGTTGAATCGAATATTGAATATATGGTGTTCGTTTAGTCTGGCGGATGGCGAATAACAGTTATTTTGCTCGATATAATTATACAGTACATACAGAAATTCAGTTGAGTGGAAGTTGCTCGCGGTCCGCCAAACTGAATAGATGTACCTGGATATTATCATTTTATTAGTGAGCTCTAAATTAAATTTACTAGTATAAATAGAATTTTATTTAATAAGCTCCCTTAAATTATCTTTTGTACTTAATGAATACTGTAATTACTTTTATCCTAAATGACGTTCATTGTATATTATCATTTTATTAGTAAGCTCCCTTAACTTATCTTTTCTACTTAATTAATACGGTAATTACTTTTATTACACTAAAGAACGATCAATGAAATAACTACTGTATCTTGATATAGAATTTAAGCTGACATTATGTTGTATTCTACATGAATAAAGTAAATAATCTAATCTAATCTAATCTTCTCTCGAGCAGCTGATAATATTATGAATACATACAACGTATGCTTATGCTTTTAAAACACTACAATATTGTTATTAATGAATAATATTTAGCATTATTCGAAAAATATGAACTTACCTTCAAGAACCGTGGAAAGCGAAGCATTGGATGTGTACCCATGTGGTATTGGAACAGATCAAGGGGTGTCAGAGAAGTACAGTCCAAGAAAAACGCTCTGCAGCAAACGTAGTGACGAGCCAGTTTCTTGTAATCATAGACCATGAGGCCTTGTTCCAAGTACCCGGTTCTGAACTGAACGACAATATCAAAAAGGTAAATAAAATCACTGAAGATGTCACAAGCGAACCAAACTTTCGATCCCAAACGTTGCAGTTCAGGAAAACTTTCCCGGACAATTAACGTCCACAAGTTGTACAGAACACAAAGGGTCAAGAGGAAGAGCCAGTAAAAGTAAAAGTTTTCATCCGGATTAACAACGGTTCTGGATAATCGAGAGTGTTTGCGTCTATGTCGGCGTCTCTGCAGAAAGCTTCTGGCACTCTGTGAATAGGACCCCCCTTCCCCATCACCATCATCTCCTGTGTCCATTGTTTCCTGCAAAAACAAATAGAAAATAAAGTAGTTGGATCAAAAAAATACAGTAGTCCGAGCAAAACATCACAAGTAGCCTAATTGTGCTCCCTACACCATCATCTCCTGTGTCCATTGTTTCCTGCAAAAACAAATAGAAAATAAAGTACCTAGTTGGATCAAGAAACCAGTAGTCCGAATGAAACATCACAAGTAATTGTGCTGTCCAGTAGCATGCAAAATGAAGAAGATATTCTATTATAGTATGATTTGTAACAGTAGTAAACTACTAATAACTAATGAAACTTTTTATTACAAGTAAAAATCTTTAAGAGAAAAAAAGCCAAAACTTTAGAAACTTTTAGAAATAGTGGAGAAATAAGTCACCAAAGATGTAATATTAAAGAGCTTTGATTGATCACTTTAATGGATCATAAATAAATTAAGGTATTCCTTGAATTTAGCAGAGGATAATCCAACATATTATGTGTGAAACAGTATATCAATTGTAACTGTGGAGAAACAAAGCAGCAAGGTTTACAAGTTTCTTGAAATTAAGGTCATACTTCATAAATTTAGAATCAATCATAATAATCGAAGCAAGGTATGTTTCAAGCCACATTATTTATTTCTTCGCAACGAACTCTTCAATCTCTTCACAGATTATTTCTCAGCCTATATTTGGAATTTTCTTCATAAAACTAAACTGTTTATTCAATCACTAAGAATATCAGTGATACATTCACATACTTTTTTCACTTCATGGAATGATTTCCCTGAAACAAGCAAGCTACGCTCGAATAATCTATCCTACATTTTTATAGAATTTGAAAACCATCAATTCGATGGTTGAAGATGCTGAAATTCATCAATATAAGTGACAGTTTCTTTCAGATGACGATCATTCAAAAGCATGCATTATCTATCTCTCATCCTCGATAAAGTAATGGCCAATCATCTCTCGTGTTGAAACAGCACACCAAACTCCAAACTTTAACTTTCGGCTGTGCAACAGTCGTTCATGCAAATGATGACGGTCCTTGATATCTGCGATTTCGTGTATTAACATAACCCCTGGTATGGAAATGATCTTCACCCCACATGCGAAATCTCGCCTTTTGCTTCCAGGAATGCGTACGTTCGAATAGTCATCATCTAAAGGATAAATTGTCTACAAGAATTAATATTTATTTATTAGACCAGTTAATGAGAAGTATGTTTCTTTATGTTTTTACCCTTATACTTTAAAAGTTGATTTTTATTCCGCTCATTAGTGTTAATTCAAAATTTCCCGTTTCTCTGGGGCCCTCTGTACCACTAAATACTTGATCTAAGTTTGAATGAGTCTTAGGCGGCTCGCACACCGGAGCAATAAGCAACAAACAACTAGCAACACGCACAACAAGCAACCAGCAAGTCGCAATATATAATACTGTATATAATATATATTGCTATATATTATATACAGTATTGGTTATTGCGTGTTGCTAGCTGCTTATTGCTTATTGCTCCAGTGTGCAAGCCGCCTTAACGTTTTAGTTATTTGGTTGACTTTTTGGTTGTCTTTGGTTTTAGTTTTGAACTGGTTGTTATCTTGGATTCTCAACTAAAATGAACAATGATCTTTTCTATTAAAAATACTCATATGTGTTTCCGTTTAAGAGTTTTTTCTCGGCCACTCTTTATCACTAAATATGTGATCTAAGTTCGTAATGAACGTCTTTTAACGTTTTAGTAATTAATTCTTGGATTCTTAACCAAAATGAACAATGTAGCTGATCTTATTTGTAGAAATCTTATTGATGTTGTGGAACTCCATAATGAAATAAAACACTAAAAGATATAGTCATTTCCACTGTTTTATTATTTTCAGCACTGGACCGCGTTTTCGTGCCTACTCCAGTACTGTTGAAAATGTGACTGGTGTAGCCACGAAACCGCGGTCCAGTGCTGAAAATAATAAAACAGTGGAATTGAAAATATATTTTTCCTCCACCTACTATCTAAAGTCGCACTTTACTCCCTGGAATCTGATACTAAAGTATCACTTTTTCTCCCTAGGGAATAAAGTGACCACTTTACTCCCTAGGGACTAAAAGTAACGATCATTGTACTGTAGAACAGTATACACTGTAGAGTACACCGTTCAGAAATAGAAAGTTTGGTTATGTTGGTATAGGTTATGTAAAAGTAAGCTTTTTAAAGCAAAGGATCATGATGAATTATTTATAAATAGAAATGAAAGAAATTCTTATACATTACAACACTACGGAACTACAGTAGAATACTGAGTAAAACTAACCTTATCAAGATGACTTGTGTGACAAACCGACAACAGTTAGGAATAGCAAAGTTTACGATCAGCTTCTCTATGAGACTGAGTATCTAAGGTTACAGTGATTACACATGGTTTGCCATTTGTTGTTGTGTAGACTGTTGTAGACTACTCAGTTGAAATTCGCATTAGTGAAATTAGTCAAGTATTAGTGAAAGTAATGGCAGCCGTGATCTGCTGTGTAAAGAAAGTATGAAATAGTGTCCCGGTAAAAAGTTTATTTTTCGCGTGTGAACTACATAAAGTGACCGTTCCGAAAGAGTGATACATTTAGAAAGACCTGACGGAAATTCTGAAGTGAAATACGTTTTTAAAGACGCTGTATTTACCACAGAAACGGACTTTGAAAGTTGGCTAGGGTAGTTTTAGGTTAGAAAAAAGTGAGTCCAGAGTAGTAGCATAACGTCATATTCGTGGAAGACTTAAATGAACTTTGAACTACTTGCGCCGAACCTCTGAAAGTACAATTTACCTGTCAATTAAAGACAGGGAAATTTCAGTACGACACAGAAGAAGAGTAATAAGAACAGCAATAAACGACAGTCTACAGGTAAACAGGCTGTGTTATCTCTGTGACCTACAAACCTACTGCACTCCGTTATCAACAGTTGCCATTCAATAAACGTCAAATATAACTATCAGTGATAGAGAAGAACGTCGTTTGAAGAAAATGAATACCGCTACTGTGAATGAAAAATTAGAAAAAATTCTGGAAAAATTGGAAAAGCTGGACACTTTAGAAAATAAAGTGGATTCAATAAAGGAACGCTTCGCACAAGAAATAGACACGATTAAATCCGAAATTCATTTGATAAAAGAGAACTGTTCGAGGACCGAAAATATCAGTGCAGAGAAAGACAGGAAATTAAACTTATTGATATTTGGAATTCAGGGGAAGAATTTCTTCACAATAAATAGAGAATCAATGAATGTATTGAAATTTTTGGTACCAGAAATAAACGAAAACTACATTGCAGATATATGGAAGACGAACAAAAGCAAGGAGAATTCACCTGTAATTGTCAAGCTGAACTCATCAATTATCAAAACCTGGTGTTAAGAGAGGGCTCGGTAACTGTAACTTATTTTAATTCGACTTTGGAGGACCGCGTGTATTACTTTGAGAAGTAGACTATATTTGAAATAAAGTGTATTAAACTCACTGAAAGGTATATGCGGATGCCACGAGAGAGAAGCAGAGGCAACTTGATACATGAATGTCTGGTAGACGACTGCCTGCACAAGACGAATGAATTTCGATCCCATCACTTCGCAGGCAAAACCTAGACAAGCTTCTCCTCACTTATCCATACAACGGGCAAGGCATGGGAAGGAGGGGATAAGATTCGTGGTAGCGCCGTATTTAAATTTTAATAGTTCTATACAGCACTTAATTCCTAACATTCCGCCCACCTTGAAATAACATATTTCAAAACTTAATTGTCTGGCGACATTTTATATAATACACAAAGAGTTCGTATGCACGACGCACTATTCGATGTACGACGAAAAACGAACAAACAACAAGAAAAGCGGAAAAAAATTCAAACAGTTGATAAACACGAAGTAAGAAAGAAAAAAACGAATATGTACAAATAGCCCTTTTAAACCTTTTCTAGTTTATGGGCAACGCCACGAGGCGATTTACTCCTTGCTTGAAGGTGCTGGTTGATGTGCGTAATGTGACAACCCTTATCACACCATCAACGCCAGGATGGACTTTCTCAACTCGAGCTAGTGGCCACTCAGTTGGCGATGTGTTCAAATTTTGAATTAATACGACTTGACCAATTTTTATTGGATCACAACTCTTTTGCCACTTATTTTTCTGTATAAGGGTGTGTAGGTATTCTGTTGGCCATTTGTGCCAGAAACCTTGTACAATTTGACGTAAATGAATCCATCTCTGTTTGACGGTGGTTTTGGAAACAAGTGGAATCTCAGGTACTTGAAAAATGTGTCTACCAGTAGAGGTAACAGAACTTGAAATTTTATTCCACTGAATAATCAAATCTTTTCGTAGCGGATCATCCCAGCTGAGATTTTCCAACCAGAGCAACTTCAAAAAATATTTGAAACTGAAAACAACAGGACTCAATAAGCCAAGAGGATCATACAATTTGGCAGTGTACGACAAAATCGATCTTTTTGTCGGTTCATCAGTGAATGGTGATACAGAGTAGAAAAATTCATCAGATGATGGGTTCCATCTGAGACCCAATACATTCAAACTTTGAGTGGAATCAGTGAATACCAACGGATTTTCTAAAAAATCATCAGAAAATTGAGCTATGGCTTCATGCATATTTGACGACCATTTTCTCAATTGTAACTGTCCTTCTGACATGAGTGCATTCAATTGATTGATCAATTCTTTCACTTCTTCTAAACTATCAGCTCCTGTTAAGACATCATCAACGTACATATCATTTTTTATTGAATGAGATGCGAGAGGGTATTTATTTTCATAGTCAGTTGCTAACTTGACCACTGTTTTTTGAGCAAGAAAACTGGATGATGTTAATCCATACGTGACAGTTTTCAATTCATATTCACTGAGTTCCTCTTGAGGTGAAGGCCTGTAGAAAATATGCTGATATTTTCTATCTTCTGGTCTTACTGAAATCTGTCGATACATCATTTTTATATCAGATGTGACTACAACTTTGTGTGTTCTGAAATTTGTTAAGATGTGAATTAAATCCTTTTGAATTTTATAACCTTTGTGTAATACTTGATTCAATACTTGGCCATTTTTGCAAGGTGCACTGGCATTGAAAACACCACGAAATTTAGTTGTTGAACTGTCTTCTTTTCTTACACACAACATAGGAATAACATATGAGCTCTCAATGTTTGTTTTAGCCATATGATCTAACTCAATGTATTGTTTCATGAATTCATGATACTGTTCTTTCATATTACTATCTGAAGCTAACTTTCTTTCTAGTGCAAGAAATTGATTCTTTGATGATTGACGATTATCGCCCAAACATACGTTTTCGGTTGTGAAAGGGAGTGCTACTTCATAGCGACCTGACGGCAGACGTACAGTTGTCTCCGTGAATAATCTGTCACAGTATTCAATAGAAGGATCAACAGGTTCACTTACTTTTACTTCTTCCGAAGCCCAAAATTTTTCAATTAATTGATCAACAGGCTCTATGCAAGTTAACAGGCTAGAAATCGAATTTTGCGCGTTTTGAGTATTGGTTTGACCTATTATTACATAGCCAAATACAGTTTTCAGTGCGCCAGGGGAATTCTCAAACTTGATTGAATTACCTTGTTTACTTTCAGACAGGGTGTGTAAGAAAACATCAGCACCGAGAAGTACATCAATTGGGGCTGAATGATAGAACTTTTCATCAGCTAAGTGTATATCTGACAAATATTCGAAATCACTTGGGTTAAATGACACAGATGGTTGATTACATGTTATATTCTTCAATACCGTAGCTGAAGTTTTGATATTGAAATTTATTTGCTTAGGCGATGAAATATGGAGTTGTACATCACCACAACTTTGAGTCGTATGAGAACCGATCCCAATTAACTTTCTCTCAGAAACTTTAGGCTTTAGATGCAGTTTATCAGCTAGACTTTTATTGATAGCTGTTATCTGAGAGGCCGAATCAAGTACTGCTCTCGCTTTGTGCGGTCTACCATACGTGTCATACACTAGTATAGTAGCGGTACCTAACAGACAAACTGAGTTTACACTTTGATTAGCGATAGCCAGACTAGTATTGCTCACAACTATGCTGGAATTTTCATTTGACTTATTTATGGGGATACTATCAGATTTTTCAACTGATGACTTATCAACGTGAAGCAAGCTATGATGCTTTGGTGACTTACAAAACTTACAGGTCTTTATAGACTTACAAAGATTTCTGTTGTGTTTTCCAAGACATTGAAAACACAAGTTCATCCGTTTTGTGACATTATATCTGTCAGAAATTGACATTTCAATGAGTTTTGAACAATTATAGATAATATGTTCACTTGATTTACATACATTGCACGACTGGCGAGAATTAGACTTATTTTTATCTAGAAATTTGCTTTCTTGACGAGGGCTTGAAATCTGACTTGTAATGAGACTTGTTTGGTTTTTCTTAGGGTTTTCTTTAACCGTAGCAGACGAAGTGGATGGTTGAACTAATTCAATTACTCTTGATTTGTTTGTCAGAAAATCAACAAGATCCTTGTATGTAGGAGCATGATTTTGAGCTAGACTATTTTCAAAATCAATTCGAGTTTTCTGATCAATTTTCCTGAGAAGAATTGACAGTAAAACGTAATCAGACAGGTTTTCAATATTCTGTAATTTGAGAGCTTCAATTGAAGTTGAGACAGTGTCAATAAATTCGCGGATAGATGTGTGATCCGGCTTTGTGATTGATTTACAGTCTATAATTTTATCCATGAAATGATTACAAGTTAGACGTTTATTGGCATATCTATTGGTCAACTGATCATATGCTATTTTGTAATTTTCGTCAGACAACGTTAGAGCACTTATGCAGGTTAAAGCAGAACCTTGTAAACACGACTTGAGATATTGAAACTTTTCTATATCTGCTAAATTTTTGTTTTGATGGATTAATGAGTCGAACAAATTAATGAACTGACACCATTGGGAAACATCTCCATTGAATTTGGAAAGTTGAACCCGAGGAAGTTGAATGTTGCTAGCTTTTACAATAGGTTGTGCAGCCACAACTGTATCCGAACTTGACGGTAAACTTTTTGACACTTGGATGTACCTTGAGTACGAAGATTTGAATTCTTTAGACAAAGTTTCAAGAAAATCATCATTTATTCCCTTGGAAATACAAACTGATCTTATTTCATCACGAATGTCTTCGTAAATATCAAGCTGATCACTTATTTTTGCTAGGATAGCAGTTGACGGTTCATTGCCCATAAGATCCAAAGTGAGGGAAACTTTCTCTAAATTAGAACAAGCTTTGTGTAAAAGGAGTTTTAATTGTATCTTCGCTTGTTCAATTGAACTACTTTTACTCTCATCTAGAGTTGATTCGGATAGTGAAGAGTTTAAATTTGCGAGAACTAATTCGTAGTTAGACATTATTGACTTTGGTTATGTTTACGTGAAGCAGACGAAGACTGAGCGAAGCAGAGTAGATAGTATTGGCTGCAAAACCAGCTGTTCACAACGATACCAACCTAACAGACCTAATTACTTTCACTTTCTAACGCGAGAAAGAGAGGGAAGGGAGAAGAGGAAGCGGGAAACCTTGCCCATTGTGGAGGGGCGACCCTGGTAGATTCTGCGCAGTGATGGTCTGCGACGATCTGCGCAGTGAGTCACACGCCTGGAGTTGACCTTGACGAACCGGCTCGAACGGGAACGCGAACCGAGATGCGCGCGACTCGCGAGGAACGACAATATTTTCCGCGAATTAACAGACGCGATAAACAAACGACAGCAATGAACAAACGACGCAATGGCTACTTCTTTGCCTACTGCGTAATTAAAACTTTAATTTCGAAATTCGATAACTTTTGACTCGATAGGGTTATAGACTTGAAACAAACGTTAATCTTCATCGAATTTTATGTTCTTTCGAATATAACACGATTGGATTATCGATACTGACCGATAAAAAACTTTGAAACTTGAATTCTTGTGGTCACAACTGATTGAGTTATTACACGCACAAGACATGAAAACTGAACAAACTTATGAACTTTTTCAACAATTATGCTTATTAACAAGGAAACCAATACTTGAACAAACTTAGATTAAGCATAACGAGAAACAACAACACTTTTCACGAGTTTAAACACTTGAAGTTAACACAAACTGATTCATATCCGGCCCGGAGGACCAAAAATGTTAAGAGAGGGCTCGGTAACTGTAACTTATTTTAATTCGACTTTGGAGGACCGCGTGTATTACTTTGAGAAGTAGACTATATTTGAAATAAAGTGTATTAAACTCACTGAAAGGTATATGCGGATGCCACGAGAGAGAAGCGGAGGCAACTTGATACATGAATGTCTGGTAGACGACTGCCTGCACAAGACGAATGAATTTCGATCCCATCACTTCGCAGGCAAAACCTAGACAAGCTTCTCCTCACTTATCCATACAATGGGCAAGGCATGGGAAGGAGGGGATAAGATTCGTGGTAGCGCCGTATTTAAATTTTAATAGTTCTATACAGCACTTAATTCCTAACACCTGGATTTTGAAGAAAAAACATACTCTGCGAGGAGAAACCCGCTTCAAGCATATTCAAATAAAAGAAGATTTATCCAAGGATGTGCGAGAAACAAGGAAATTATTATTTCCACACCTCATCAGGCTTAAAGAAAATGGTGAAAAAGTGATAATGATGAAAGATAAGCTGAAAGTCAACGGCAATATACTGTCACTAGAAGAACTGAATAAGCAAGAAACCACTACAAAAAGAGCTAGGAGTGAGGAAACTTCGCCGAAAATCCAGGAGGAGAGGAACACATGGAGTCACAGCGGAGGGCAGGCAAAGAAGAAGGAAAGGAAAACTGCAAGGCACAATAGCCTGGATAGATTTTTCAGAAAAGGATTAGAAGAGAACAGCACAAAGCAGATTGTGCGAAATGAAGAAGAAAGAGGAAGAACGGAAAACAGGAAATGAAGAAAAAACAAATACAACACAGCAGTCATAGCAAACAAAAAAGGAAAACAGGATGGAATTTATGGAGAAAAGGAAAGAAATCAAAACACTTAACATGAAAACAGTTTATATAGGAACATCCAATGCAAGGTCGGTGTATGGTGAAGATAAATTAATGGAACTTGAGGAGGCTATGAAAGAATTACTGTGGGACATTATAGGAATAGCGGAAATCAGGAGGAGCTATGAAGAAATAGCGGAACGTAATAGTGGACACATCTTCTGTCATTCAGCAGCCACAAGGGGAAATAGAGGAGTTGGATTCTTTGTAAACAAACTACATTCGAAGAGTATTACAGAGTTCAAACCTGTATCAGATAGAATCGCGTTTCTCAGATTATCAATTGGAAACAATAAGCTAATGATCATACAAGCACACGCACCAATATCCGACAGCTCCGAGGAAGATATAAAATATTTCTATGAGTCAATAGAAGAGGTAATGATGCACAGGAAAACTGGCGAAAAACTTATTGTGATGGGAGACTTTAATGCAAAGATTGCAGCGAGTAGCATTGGAGAGGGGGGAGTCAGCATGGGAAATGAAAGAGGTGAAATGCTGCTAGACTTTGCTTCAAGCAACAATCTCAAAGTAGTAAACACGCTCTATAGTAGAAATATAGAAGAAATATGGACGTGGAAATCCCCGTCCGGAGGCCTACATGAGCTTGACTATTTTATGGTGGAGCAAAGCAATAACACGGTTCAAGACCTAAAAGTAATTAAAACATTCAAGTATGACTCTGACCACCGAATGCTGATGAGTGAAATAGCATTGCATAAAAGGAGATTTTTCATCAAACAAAAAAGCACGAGAATACAAAAAGCAAATTATGGAAGATATGTTGAGAATTTAGAAGAAGAAATAAGAAAACAAAATATAAGTCAAAATGGAAGCATTGAAGAAATATATAACAATATTGTGCAATCTATTCAAATGGCTTCGAACAGATTAGAACGAGTTCAAAATAGGAGGGGAAGATTGAGTAATAGAATCTCACCCGAAACAAGAGATCTGATTGAAAAACGTGAGAGGTTGAATAAAATTGTAACAAAGACAGACGAGGAGAAGGAGGAGCACCGAAAACTCAGAAAAGAAGTAAGGGAAAGGATCAGGAGAGAGATTAAGGACTATGAAGAAAATGTAATAAATTCAATCATGTTAACAACAGGGTCAACTAAAAAGATAAATCAAGAGCTAAGTGTCACTAAGAGAAAATGGATTGCTAAATTAAATACGGAAGATGGAATTGCAACTGAAAGAAGTCAAATTATAGACCATGTCTCACAGTTTTACAAAAAACTATATAAGAAGGACAATGTAAATGAAGGATTGATTGAGCCAGGAAATCAACAAATAATAGAATTCGATTTTGGTGTGCTAGAAATATTAGAGACGGAAATAATCAATTCTGTTAAAAGTCTGAAAAAAGGAAAAGCTCCTGGAGAAGATGGTATTACCGGCGAAGCATTGACAACAGGAATGGAAAAACTTGTACAACCACTGAAATTGTTATTCAACAAAATCTTGGAAGAACAGGCGATACCTTCAGCTTGGAAAAGGAATAAGGTCATTATACTTTTCAAGAAAGGATCAAGACTGGATATTAAAAATTACAGACCGATTACTCTCCCCTCAGTAACATACAAATTATTTGCCTCCATAATTAAGAATAGATTGTTGAGAAAAGTTTACGAAAACCACCCTACAGAGCAAGCAGGATTCAGGCCAGGATACTCCACAATTGATCATCTTCAAGCTGCAAACCAAATCATAGAGAAAGCCATAGAATATAATATACCACTATACCTAGGAATGGTAGATTTCCAAAGTCACTGCAGGATGTGGGATGCTCTACAGGAGGCAGGCATAGACAGAAACTATATAGACTTAATCAAGAGTCTATATGACAACACGGTGGTCTATGTGGAGCTGGAGAGAAGAGGAAGAAACATTAAAATAGAAAAAGGATTAAAACAGGGATGCCCACTCTCCCCAGTCATTTTCAACTGCTGCTTAGAATATATATTTCGCAGGCTGAAGTGGGAGAACAAGGGCCTCAAAATAGATGGAAAGAAGCTTTTAAATCTCAGATTTGCCGATGATGTGATGGTTGTAGCAGAGAGCGCCTTGCAGATGAAGGATATGTTGATGGAACTGATAGATGTTAGCGAAGTGATGGGCCTACATCTAAATGCTCAGAAAACAAGAGTAATGTCCAATTCAGAAAAAACAAGGATTGAAGTCAAGAACGGAAATATTGAATATGTTGATGAATATGAGTATTTGGGCCAGATATTATCATTCAGAAACAGAACAGAAAAAGAAGTCAAGAACAGAATTGAAAAAGGATGGAAAAAGTACTGGGCGTTGAGAAGTATCTTCAAGGGTGACTACTCCAACAAACTGAAAGCAAAAGCACTGACCATGTGTATATACCCTGCAATATTGTATGGATCGCAAACGTGGGCACTCACAGAGTACTTGGATAAGAGGCTGGAAACCACGCAAACAAAATTGCTGCGTAGCATCCTTCGTATTAAGTTGAGTCACCGAACAAGAAACACCGAAATATTGAAAAGAGTGCCCGTGAAATATCTGCAGAAGGAAGCTCACGTATCAAAATGGAAGTGGGCAGGGCATGTTGCGAGGATGAACGATGACCGCTGGACCAGGATTTGTACAGAGTGGGTGCCGAGAGGACGACCGCCTACAAGATGGAGAGACGAACTGTGCCAGAGAGTAGGATACGCATGGGCAACTACAGCAAGAGACCGTCAACTATGGTGCAAAATAGTGATGAAGCTCTAAAAGAATAAAGTGCCAGCTTTCTTGAAATAAAAATGGACAATATATCACATATCATTTTAAATTTTGTAAATAGCTTAGTCAAATAGAGTTGCCAACCTCTAAAAACTTTACCTCATATAAGAGAGGCTTTTGTTCAATTTGGATGTAAATAAAGCTTTATTATTATTATTATTATTATTATTATTATTATTATTATTATTATTATTATTATTATTATTATTATTATTATTATTATTATTATTATTATTATTCCATTTTCTCTTCTCTCAACCTTACAGTTGGTGGTTAAAGTGCATACGGATCTCATTGATCAAGTATAGCCTACACCTTTTTTTCTTTAATCATGTGATTGTTTTGTTGTTGTAGCGCTAATTTATTAATATAACTATATTTTATTTATTTCACCCTATTTTTTTCCCCTCCCTATTTCCCCTTACTGGTTTTTTTTCCATTACTGTTTTTTTTTCATTACTTGCTTTCTTTCTTTCTTTTATCTCTTTTTCCATTTGTGTTATTTTTTTCCTTTATATATATATATTTTTTTTTATTATTATATTTTTTTCCATTTGTTTCATCCCCATTATTCCACCCTACATTTTTTTTTTTTTTTTTTTGGATGTTTAGGATTTGTCTTGTGATGTTACATGTGTCCAAGATTACTGATTTTTGGATACTTTTATATATATCTGTATTGAGGCCCAAGAGTTTGAGATAGTTTTGGAGATTTCTGGGTATAAGTCCTGTAGCTGATATTATTATGGGTATTATTTTTGTGTATTCCTGTTTCCATATTTGCCTGGTTTCTTCTGCCAACTGTGAATATTTTTCCATTTTTTCTACATGTTTCTTCTGCACATTATTGGAATTAGGGATTGCTATATCAATGAGGTAGGTCGTTTTGTTTTTCTTATCAATAAATGTGATGTCAGGTTTATTATGAGGCACTGTTCGGTCTGTTACTATGCTCCTGTTCCAGTACAATTTTGTGTCGGCATTTTCCAGTACTTCTGACGGTACATACTTGTAGTATGGTTCATGTGCGTTTATGAGGGAGGATTTTAGTGCTAGCTGTTGATGAATTATTTTGCACACATTATCATGCCTCCTGGTGTATTGTTTTGGGGCCAAGATCCTACATCCGCTGATTATGTGGTCAATGGTTTCCGCTTCCTCGTTACACATTCTACATTTGTCAGATGGTACTTCCTGTCTGAGGATATATTTTCTGTAGTTTCTTGTGTTTATCATCTTGTCCTGAATAGCCAACATAAATTATTATTATTATTATTATTCCATTTCTCTTCTCTCAACCTTACAGTTGGTGGTTGTGCATACGGATCTCATTGATCAAGAATACACCTTTTTTTCTTTAATCATGTGATTGTTTTGTTGTTGTAGCGCTAATTTATTAATATAACTATAATTTATTTATTTCACCCTATTTTTATTATTATTTTTTTCCCCTCCCTATTTCCCCTTACTGGTTTTTTTTCCATTACTGTTTTTTTTTTTTCATTACTTGCTTTCTTTCTTTTATCTCTTTTTTCCATTTGTGTTATTTTTTTTTCTTTATATAATATATATATATTTTTTTTATTATTATCTTTTTTTTCCATTTGTTTCATCCCCATTATTCCCCCCTACATTTTTTTATTTTTTTTTTATTGCATGTTTAGGATTTGTCTTGTGATGTTACATGTGTCCAAGATTACTGATTTTTGGATACTTTTATATATATCTGTATTGAGGCCCAAGAGTTTGAGATAGTTTTGGAGATTTCTGGGTATAAGTCCTGTAGCTGATATTATTATGGGTATTATTTTTGTGTATTCCTGTTTCCATATTTGCCTGGTTTCTTCTGCCAACTGTGAATATTTTTCCATTTTTTCTACATGTTTCTTCTGCACATTATTGGAATTAGGGATTGCTATATCAATGAGGTAGGTCGTTTTGTTTTTCTTATCAATAAATGAGATGTCAGGTTTATTATGAGGCACTGTTCGGTCTGTTACTATGCTCCTGTTCCAGTACAATTTTGTGTCGGCATTTTCCAGTACTTCTGACGGTACATACTTGTAGTATGGTTCATGTGCGTTTATGAGGGAGGATTTTAGTGCTAGCTGTTGATGAATTATTTTGCACACATTATCATGCCTCCTGGTGTATTGTTTTGGGGCCAAGATCCTACATCCGCTGATTATGTGGTCAATGGTTTCCGCTTCCTCGTTACACATTCTACATTTGTCAGATGGTACTTCCTGTCTGAGGATATATTTTCTGTAGTTTCTTGTGTTTATCATCTTGTCCTGAATAGCCAACATAAATTATTATTATTATTATTATTCCATTTTCTCTTCTCTCAACCTTACAGTTGGTGGTTAAAGTGCATACGGATCTCATTGATCAAGTATACACCTTTTTTTTTCTTTAATCCGGTGATTGTTTTGTTGTTGTAGCGCTAATCTATTAATATAAGGATAATGTATGTGTTTCACCCTATTTTTTTTTTATTTATATATATATATATATATTTTTTATTATTATCTTTTTTTTTTCCATTTGTTTCATCCCCATTATTCCCCCCTACATTTTTTTTCTGAATGTTTTTTTTTTTTTTTTAATGTTTTTTGAATTTTTTATTGGATGTTTAGGATTTGTCTTGTGATGTTACATGTGTCTAAGATTACTGATTTTTGGATACTTTTATATATATCTGTATTGAGGCCCAAGAGTTTGAGAGAGTTGTGGAGATTTCTGGGTATAAGTCCTGTAGCTGATATTATTATGGGTATTATTTTTGTGTATTCCTGTTTCCATATTTGCCTGGTTTCTTCTGCCAACTGTGAATATTTTTCTATTTTTTCTACATGTTTCTTCTGCACATTATTGGAATTAGGGATTGCTATATCAATGAGGTAGGTCGTTTTGTTTTTCTTATCAATAAATGTGATGTCAGGTTTATTATGAGGCACTGTTCGGTCTGTTACTATGCTCCTGTTCCAGTACAATTTTGTGTCGGCATTTTCCAGTACTTCTGACGGTACATACTTGTAGTATGGTTCATGTGCGTTTATGAGGGAGGATTTTAGTGCTAGCTGTTGATGAATTATTTTGCACACATTATCATGCCTCCTGGTGTATTGTTTTGGGGCCAAGATCCTACATCCGCTGATTATGTGGTCAATGGTTTCCGCTTCCTCGTTACACATTCTACATTTGTCAGATGGTACTTCCTGTCTGAGGATATATTTTCTGTAGTTTCTTGTGTTTATCATCTTGTCCTGAATAGCCAACATAAATTATTATTATTATTATTCCATTTTCTCTTCTCTCAACCTTACAGTTGGTGGTTAAAGTGCATACGGATCTCATTGATCAAGTATACACCTTTTTTTTTTCTTTAATCATGTGATTGTTTTGTTGTTGTACCGCTAATTTATTAATATAACTATAATTTATTTATTTCACCCTATTTTTTTCCCCTCCCTATTTCCCCTTACTGGTTTTTTTTCATTACTGGTTTCTTTCTTTTTTTTACATTTTTTACATTACTTGCTTTCATCTCTTTTTTCCCTTTGTGTTATTTATTTTCCTTTATATATATATTTTTTTTTCATTATTATCTTTTTTTTTCATTTGTTTCATCCCCATTATTCCCCCCTACATTTTTTTTTCTGAATGTTTTTTTTTTTTTTTTTAATGTTTTTTGAATTTTTTATTGGTTTTTTAGGATTTGTCTTGTGATGTTACATGTGTCTAAGATTACTGATTTTTGGATACTTTTATATATATCTGTATTGAGGCCCAAGAGTTTGAGAGAGTTGTGGAGATTTCTGGGTATAAGTCCTGTAGCTGATATCATTATGGGTATTATTTTTTGTGTATTCCTGTTTCCATATTTGCCTGGTTTCTTCTGCCAACTGTGAATATTTTCCATTTTTCTACATGTTTCTTCTGCACATTATTGGAATTAGGGATTGCTATATCAATGAGGTAGGTCGTTTTGTTTTTCTTATCAATAAATGAGATGTCAGGTTTATTATGAGGCACTGTTCGGTCTGTTACTATGCTCCTGTTCCAGTACAATTTGTGTCGGCATTTTCCAGTACTTCTGACGGTACATACTTGTAGTATGGTTCATGTGCGTTTATGAGGAGGATTTTAGTGCTAGCTGTTGATGAATTATTTTGCACACATTATCATGCCTCCTGGTGTATTGTTTTGGGGCCAAGATCCTACATCCGCTGATTATGTGGTCAATGGTTTCCGCTTCCTCGTTACACATTCTACATTTGTCAGATGGTACTTCCTGTCTGAGGATATATTTTCTGTAGTTTCTTGTGTTTATCATCTTGTCCTGAATAGCCAACATAAATTATTATTATTATTATTATTATTATTCCATTTTCTCTTCTCTCAACCTTACAGTTGGTGGTTAAAGTGCATACGGATCTCATTGATCAAGTATACACCTTTTTTTTTCTTTAATCATGTGATTGTTTTGTTGTTGTAGCGCTAATTTATTAATATAAGTATAATTTATTTATTTCACCCTACTTTTTTTTTCTCCCTATTTCCCCCTTACTGGTTTTTTTTTTCATTACTGTTTTTTTTTTTTTTTCTACATTACTTGCTTTCATCTCTTTTTTCCATTTGTGTTTTTTTTTTTCCTTTATATATATATATATTTTTTTATTATTATCTTTTTTTTCCATTTGTTTCATCCCCATTATTCCCCCCTACATTTTTTTTTCTGAATGTTTTTTTTTTTCTAATGTTTTTTGAATTTTTTATTGGATGTTTAGGATTTGTCTTGTGATGTTACATGTGTCTAAGATTACTGATTTTTGGATACTTTTATATATATCTGTATTGAGGCCCAAGAGTTTGAGAGAGTTGTGGAGATTTCTGGGTATAAGTCCTGTAGCTGATATTATTATGGGTATTATTTTGTGTATTCCTGTTTCCATATTTGCCTGGTTTCTTCTGCCAACTGTGAATATTTTTCCATTTTTCTACATGTTTCTTCTGCACATTATTGGAATTAGGGATTGCTATATCAATGAGGTAGGTCGTTTTGTTTTTCTTATCAATAAATGTGATGTCAGGTTTATTATGAGGCACTGTTCGGTCTGTTACTATGCTCCTGTTCCAGTACAATTTTGTGTCGGCATTTTCCAGTACTTCTGACGGTACATACTTGTAGTATGGTTCATGTGCGTTTATGAGGGAGGATTTTAGTGCTAGCTGTTGATGAATTATTTTGCACACATTATCATGCCTCCTGGTGTATTGTTTTGGGGCCAAGATCCTACATCCGCTGATTATGTGGTCAATGGTTTCCGCTTCCTCGTTACACATTCTACATTTGTCAGATGGTACTTCCTGTCTGAGGATATATTTTCTGTAGTTTCTTGTGTTTATCATCTTGTCCTGAATAGCCAACATAAATTATTATTATTATTATTATTATTATTCCATTTCTCTTCTCTCAACCTTACAGTTGGTGGTTAAAGTGCATACGGATCTCATTGATCAAGTATACACCTTTTTTTTTTCTTTATCATGTGATTGTTTTGTTGTTGTAGCGCTAATTTATTAATATAAGTATAATTTATTTATTTCACCCTACTTTTTTTTTTCTCCCTATTTCCCCCTTACTGGTTTTTTTTTCATTACTGTTTTTTTTTTTTACATTACTTGCTTTCATTTCTTTTTCCCTTTGTGTTATTTTTTATATATATATATATATTTTTATTATTATCTTTTTTTTTCCATTTGTTTCATCCCCATTATTCCCCCCTACATTTTTTTTTTCTGAATGTTTTTTTTTTAAATGTTTTTTGAATTTTTTATTGGATGTTTAGGATTTGTCTTGTGATGTTACATGTGTCTAAGATTACTGATTTTTGGATACTTTTATATATATCTGTATTGAGGCCCAAGAGTTTGAGAGAGTTGTGGAGATTTCTGGGTATAAGTCCTGTAGCTGATATTATTATGGGTATTATTTTTGTGTATTCCTGTTTCCATATTTGCCTGGTTTCTTCTGCCAACTGTGAATATTTTTCTATTTTTTCTACATGTTTCTTCTGCACATTATTGGAATTAGGGATTGCTATATCAATGAGGTAGGTCGTTTTGTTTTTCTTATCAATAAATGTGATGTCAGGTTTATTATGAGGCACTGTTCGGTCTGTTACTATGCTCCTGTTCCAGTACAATTTTGTGTCGGCATTTTCCAGTACTTCTGACGGTACATACTTGTAGTATGGTTCATGTGCGTTTATGAGGGAGGATTTTAGTGCTAGCTGTTGATGAATTATTTTGCACACATTATCATGCCTCCTGGTGTATTGTTTTGGGGCCAAGATCCTACATCCGCTGATTATGTGGTCAATGGTTTCCGCTTCCTCGTTACACATTCTACATTTGTCAGATGGTACTTCCTGTCTGAGGATATATTTTCTGTATTTTCTTGTGTTTATCATCTTGTCCTGAATAGCCAACATAAATCCTCGGTTTCCGCAAAGTGTACCTGTTTTTAACCAGTTATTGGATGCTTCTGTGTCTGTGTGTGCTGGTGACATCATGTGAGGATGGATACCGTGTAATATTATGCTTTTCAAGGTTGCTGTTTTTTGTTGATTTGTGGTGATTTGTTCTATAGGGTTGTATTCTCGGTTCTGTAGATTCAGTGGTGTGGGAGCCTTATCAGTTTCTATTATCAGTTGATGAAGTGTACTACCTGTTCGAGAGTGGAAATAGTTCCTCAGATTTTCTATTTGTTCATAATGCATATTTTTCACGTCTATGAATGCTCTTCCTCCTTGCTCCCTAGGTAGCGTGAACCTTTCCGTAGCAGAGTGTACATGGTGCATACGATGTTTTGTAGCAGTTGTTCTGACCATTCTATTCAGTTCATCTAACTCTGTATTCGTCCATTTAATTATTCCAAAGGTATAAGTGAGCAAAGGAATTGCATATGTATTTGTGGCTATTGTTTTATTCTTTGAATTGAGCTGTGAGTTGAAGATTTTATTGAGCCTTTTTTGGAAATTGGTTATTGTTTTATTCTTTATTTCACTATGATTGATAAGAGGATTTTGAAATATACCGAGATATTTGTAAGTCTCGTCAGGACTCAGACCTTCTATTCTACTGTCCTCAGCTTCATAGCCTTTGTGCTGTCCCACTTTACCCTTTGTTATTTCACATGTTCTGCATTTTTCAATGCCGAATTTCATGTTCAGGTCGTTACTGAACGTCTCAGTTGTTTTGAGGAGGCTATTTAATTGTTTTTCTGAGCTGGCAAATAATTTTAGGTCGTCCATGTATAATAGGTGACTTAGAGGTTTGCTCATGCGGTCTTGAAGATTAGTTTTATATCCACACATAGTTTTATTAATTTAATTTAATTTTATTTATTAATTTAATTTTATTATTATTATTATTATTATTATTATTATTATTATTATTATTATTATTATTATTATTATTATTAGTGAAAGTAACATTAGTGAAATGGCAAGTGAAAGTGATAATGAAAATTCATTGTTAACTCCGCCGAACATAAGAATCGAAGCAGAAAATGTGTCATCGAATTTGCTTCCAGAAAAATCGAAGGATCTCTATAACAAACGCTACGATTTGTTCATGAAATGGTGCAGTATGAATGGTACAGTGAAAATTTCAGAGAATGTAATGCTTGTATATCTTTCTGAAGAATCCAAAAAATATAGGCCGAATTATCTGTGGACAATTTATTCGATGTTGAAAGCCACACTACGTATAAAACAAAATATAGACATCAGTTCTTATTCAAAAGTCCGTGCTTTTTTGAAAAAGCTAAATGTCGGTTATCAATCCAAGAAGTCCAAAGCTTTCTCTAAAGAGGATGTAAATAATTTCTTGTTGAACGCTCCAGATGAGCAATTCTTAGTGAAAAAAGTAGCATTAATTCTTGGTATTTGTGGAGCTTGCCGAACTGGTGAATTATGTAATTTGACAGTTAATGACATTGAGGATAAAGACTCTATTCTTGTAGTAAATTTGAGAGATACGAAAACTAATAAGGGACGTATTTTTAACGTAGTCAATGGTACAAAAGACATAGACTTTTTACATTATTGTCGAAAATATTTCAATTTACGGCCAAAGACAGCAAATTCTCCCCGTTTGTTTCTAAGTTACAAGAATGGTAGATGCTACAACCAAGTCATGGGGAAAAATGCACTGGGAAAAATTCCATTTGATATTGCAAATTTTCTTGGACTTGCAGATGCAAAATTGTATACAGGGCACGCACTTAGGCGAACTTCAGCAACATTGTTAATAAATGCAGGAGGAACGATGACCCAGCTAAAACGACATGGCGGGTGGAGGAGTAATTCCGTTGCTGAAGGTTATATTGATGAATCAATACAGAACAAAATACAAACGGCGAATACTATTCTAAGCCAAACAGGTGGTGATATAAATTCGAATAACACGAATCAAAATATTCAAATCAATGCAGGCGGTGAACCTCCTTCAAATCAACCTATTCCAGTAGCTGCGACGCAGTTACAAGTCGGCTCCATGTTATCAGCTCCAAACACAGTTTTTCAAAATTGTCATCAGTGCACCATAACAATCAACAATTATAATCAGAAGTAGACTGTATCTAAAAAAAACAGTGTATATATATTGTATATTAGGAACCAGTGTAGGCTATATTGTTATTCAGTGGAAGTGTATATTATTTTGATTCGTAAAAATGAACTTTTTTTTGAAAAACCAGAGTAAAAGTGTATATATTTTGATTTCTAAATGTGTAAATAAAATGGACTTGAAACCAACCTCTCAAGATTGGATCGATCAAATACATTTGCAATAAAAAACGGAATAACCCAGCTTGAAGCACAGGATTACATTATAAGGTAAAATTGAATTATATATTTTCATACTTATCAGTAGCCTGTTGGTGTAGGTGGAGGAAAAATGTTATGTGCACCACGGGACTAAAGTACTTTTTCTCCCTCAGGAAATTGTTGCCCTCGGCTATGCCTCGGGCAACAACCGTTTCCCTCAGGGAGAAAAAGTTGCACTTTAGTCCCTAGGCGCACAAATAACTATTAGTGTTTTATTTCAATGGAGCTGATCTTTCCTATTAATATACAAAGATGTGTTACTGTTCAAGCGTGTTTTTCGCTCTATTTTTCCTGGTTTGATTTTATTTCTGCGATTTTATTTCATACATTTCTCTATACATTTCATACATTTATTTATGTATTTAAAAACGTCGGTTACACTCTTTCTAGTTGTTACAATCCTAATGAAGCATATTTTTAGAATGAGTTTTAAATAGCAAGAGAATACAACAATAATTTTGAATAGTTTTGAACAATGATTTTAAATTGTTTCAAACAATGATTTTGAATTGTCTTAACTATTGTCATCACCTGTGTTTCTGGGATCTGTCTGGTGGAAAAACGCTTCAAGAATGAGTCTTCTCTTTTCAATGGCGGCTTTTTCTGAATGGTGGAGATGGCACCAGACAGCTGAACTGTTGTTCTCAACTTCAACCACCTCTGATTGCTCTTCGTTCTGGAAAATGAAAAATAATGAAAGCTTTTACCCCAAACAGTACATGGCTTTCTCTACCTTAGATCCGTGTCTTAACGTGTTTTCATATCAAGGGTTCAAATTTATCTACTTATTCAATGTGTAGTCAGACCTGGAAGCCGGTAGTCAGACCTAAATGCGTACAATGTCTTTGGACCTCAATCTCACATAGAAGTTAGTAATTCAAATCAAATCTAATTTTTTGCCATAAAACAACAAAAAAAGACAAAATTCACAAGATACAAATTTGAATATGACATACATAAATCATCCTAGTCTTCCTGAGTATAATCAGAGACAATTGGAGTACTTTTAGTTCCAATTGTCTCTGGTATAATTCATTGATCCAAAGACTCAAAGAGCATGCCATACACAAGGGTAAGGTACGATTGTGAAGTAATGTTATTTTCTTATTAAATTCTCAAAGCTGTATGAGCTCTTATGTGTATCGTATCTGCTCTTGTCTCTATCTGAGCTCGTATCAGAGCTCGTATCTGTTTCGGTAAGTCCTCCAGGTCAGGGATACTCACTAACTGGCCAAAAGAACATTTTTTTTTTTAAATAAAGGTTGGGCACCCCTGGACTGGAGGATTAATGTTCAATTAGTGATTAAGTCACCCTACTAGCCATTTTAAAAGGTTGGGCACCCCTGTGCTAGAATACCTGTAGATAAGCAAATATTATGAATAAAATTTGTATTTTAATTATACAGCATTTGGAAGTGTGATGAATTCTGCAATATTAAATGGTATCAATACTTTTTTTTATTATTCCATCCTTCATCTATTCTTTGCAATTTTAAGCTTATTTTCAGAAGACGAATTAGTTAATTAAACCAAAATCACTTTGTAAAAATACACTGTCATTTTTTCCCTCACAGATAATTTTCGACCAAAATAATTTTGGGATATAATCCAATAAAATGGATGAAACATTGTATGTTCAGCTGAAAACTCTACCTTCTTGTTTTGTCTGGAAAAAATTTCAACTTATATAAATCGCAATATTCTTGTAGGGAAAATATTCTTCATTGAATTCTAGGATAGGAACATCTGATAAACCCATACCCGAAAACCTTTCGTTACTGAGTTACACGCCGCCAAAGATGAGAAAATTAATTATTGTTTTATTTTTTTCTGGAGTTACTTAATATCTAATTAAGAAATAAAAAACAACTAATAATCAAAAAAACAACCAAAGAATAATCTAAAATTTGTTTCAAGCTCGTAACTAGAAAATTCCGCGAGTAATCTCCAAAAAACCTGAAATTACAAAAAAATTTTCAGTTTAAAAGGCTGCAATTCAGAAACTAATTATAATTATGTATCCGAAGCACCAAACGTTTGAAATTGCCACTTGCGGCCAGAGCAGCCTGTGCCACGTAGCGGCAAAATATAGAAATACGTCTTCAAATTCCTTAGCAAATAAATACAGTACAATCTGGTACAGTCTCTGCCATCTAGCGCAAGTGGCAATTTCAAAAGTTTGGTGCTTCGGATACATAATTATAATTTTCCTACAATTCCCACAGTGTTCGAAGCTTAAAAATGACTATTAATTATGAGGAATCATCAGATAAATCTAATGAGACATGCTGCAATCACGTAGCTACCGTAGTTTCTGAATTGCAGCCTTTTAAACTAAAACAAATTATGTAATTTCAGGTTTTTTGGAGATTACTTGCGGAATTTTCTAGTTACGAGCTTGAAACAAATTTTAGATTATTCTTTGAATCATTTCGCATCGTATGAGTTGTTTTTTATTTCTTAATTAGATATTATAACTCCAGAAAAAAATAAAACAATAATTAATTTTCTCATGTTTGGCGGCGTGTAACTCAGTAACGAAAGGTTTTCGGGTATGGGTTTATCAGATGTTCCCTACAAGAATATCGCGATTTATGGATGTTGGAAAAATTTTTTGATTTATATTTTTTATTTCAATGACCTTGATAGATGAAACCTCGGAACTAGCCTCGCTTAATTTCATGACCTATTTGACATGTGATTGATATTTTTTGGAACCTCTTCTACACCTACAGAATCCAGGAAAATTGAAAATCCACTTTTCCATGATCATGAACACTTTTTGAATTTCAATCATTCTGAAGCAAGTTGAAAGTTTCATGATCTGAAAATGTTATCAAACCTTGCAAATGAAATGGAGAATCGAATAAAAATATTTGCAAGTGTTTATCTGTGCTAGTTTTTCCATACGAAGTGAAAATTCACGGAAAATCATTGATTTTCAGACGCGTTTTTCGGTTTTTTTAGCATATATCTCAAAAACTATGGAAGCTACACTCGTAAAATTTGGCTCAAAAGATGCGCCTTCGCAATCTGCGTCATAGGACTGAAACAAAACCTTGAAACCATCCGACAGCCTCAGAAAATTTTTTTAAAGAAGTCATTTTTTGCATCTTTGGTGATTTTTTACTCAATAACGGTCTATTTGCGGACCTTGGTTCATCAGATGTTCCTATCCTAACTTTTCTCGTAGAATCATGTCCGTGATTTGTATTTCGTTATTTCGAAGTTTCAAAATTTTTAGGTACAGTGTGCAAACTTTGGTCATTTTTAAGCGAATCCATATATCGCATATATTATTATATCTAGTTTGTCATATATATATGTAGACGTGGTTGCATACATTGCCGCTAGATGGCAGAGACTTTACCAGATTGTACTGTATTTAGTTGCTCACGAATTTGAAGACGTAGTTCCATATTTTGCCGCTAGGTGGCAGAGACTGCTCTGGTCGCAAGTGGCAATTTCAAACGTTTGGTGCTTCGGATACATAATTATAATTTTTCTACAATTCCCACGGTGTTCGAAGCTAAAAAATGACTAAAAATTATGAGGAATCATCAGATAAATCTAATGAGACATGCTGCAATCACGTAGCTACCGTAGTTTCTGAATTGCAGCCTTTTAAACTAAAAAAAATGATGTAATTTCAGGTTTTTTGGAGATTACTCGCGGATTTTTCTAGTTACGAGCTTCAAAAATTTTTTAGATTATTCTTTGGATCATTTCACATCGTATGAGTTGTTTTTTATTTCTTAATTAGATATTATAACTCCAGAAAAAAATAAAACAATAATTAATTTTCTCATGTTTGGCGGCGTGTAACTCAGTAACGAAGGGTTTTCGGGTATGGGTTTATCAGATGTTCCTATCCTAGAATTCAATGAAGAATATTTTCCCTACAAGAATATCGCGATTTATGGAAGTTGAAAAATAATTCGATTTATACTTTTTATTTCAATGACCTTGATAGATGAAACCTCGGAACTAGCCTCGCTTAATTTTATGACCTATTTGACATGTGATTGATATTTTTTGGACCCTCTTCTACACCTACAGAATCCATAAAAATTTAAAACCCACTTTTCCTTTATCATGAAGACTTTTTGAATTTCAATCATTCTGAAGCAAGTTAAAAGTTTCATAATCTGAAAATGTTATCAAACCTTGCAAATGAACTGGAGAATCGAATGAAAATATTTGCAAGTGTTTATTTGTGCTATTTTTCCCATACTAAGTGAAAATTCACAGAAAATCGTATATTTTTAGACGCGTTCTTTGGTTTTTTTAGCATATCTCAAAAACTATTCAAGCTACACTCGTAGAATCTGTCTCAAAAGATGCGCCTTCATAATCTGCGTCATAGAGGACTAAAACGAAACCTTGAAACCGTCTGACAACGTCAGAAAAAAATGTTAAAGAAGTCATTTTTTGCATCTTTAGTGATTTTTTACTCAATAACGGTCCATTTGCGGACCTTGGTTCATCAGATGTTCCTATCCTAACTTTTCACGTAGAATCATGTCCGTAATTTGTATTTCGTTATTTCGAAGTTTCAAAATTTTTAGGTGCAGTGTGTTAACTTTGGTCATTTTTAAATTCATGGGCAGCGCTATCGCGCTTTCTCTAATTTATTCAGCGACCATATTCACGTCTGTCGGTTCCGTTGACGTGATCACGTGAGGGTGTTCGTACATTCACCGACCCAGTTTTCTCGTATTTGTTCACTACATTGAGAATAGTCCTCTCGATAGGACGATTATTGCGACCGTGAAATGGTCAATCGCTTGGAACGTTGCTCGCACAGACACATTTTTATAAAACAATTTTATTATTTCAACATGTGTTGAGGAACGCTATAACATGGTAATGTTGCAAGACAGACTGAATAAAGGACCGCCAATTTTACATTCCTATCTTCAACCATAATTTTACAATCAGCTGTTGAAGTTAGAATAGAATAGAAAATAATTGTTCAAATAATATACAATAGAAATAATTATATTGTTCTCATTACATAAAGACATCGAATAATAATCGCTATACTACATTCCATTTTCAATAAAAAAAATCAATTTTTTTACTAGCTGTTGAAGTTGGAAAATCCTTTTTAAATAACCCTATTTATAATAAAATAAGAAACATCGAATGTTACTGTTTCTGAATAATCTCTTGAACAACTGGACTCCAAGACAAACTTGAACTAAGACTAAGTTTCTCTCATTTTTTGTGAATCTTTTGTGCCTTTTATGCTGAAAATATCATTTGCTCTTAACCCTAGTATCATATTTTTCAACTTGTCTTTCATTTGTCTCATCCCTACTGATATGGCAAAAATTAAGATATTTCATGGCACATAATAAAACTTTTGAAGCGATTGACACATTTCATATAATTATCTTTCAATTTTAGTTTGTACAAGTAAGTTAATATTTCATTGATATCAGCATTAGTCAATGGCATATGCATATGGCTGCAAGCTTTTGTATCTAATCAAACATGATGAGAAACGCTTTTCTCGTAAACCTTCATACCTGTTACCTAACCATTAGAATAATCTGGAAATGAACTGTTCCAAATCGGAAGTGAAACTGATTTATGCAAACACCTGTTATTCATTGCCCTAGAGTACATTCATCTCTCATCATCATCCTTCCCATTACCCACGCACAAGCCTACAGCTTATGTGGGCATCATCTCCAGCAAAAAAATGGTTTATTGTATGTATAGGCTTGTAAGCTTGTTTTTGTAGATATGTATTAGGCTTTTTGTGTATGGTTGAATAAAGATACTATTTAATATACAAGACTATGTTTTTAAGTGTTAACTGCATGCAGCACAGCTACGAAAGGCCCGTAAATGAGAAGGATAAGGTAGTGTTCAAACAGAGAGAATAGAAGCAAAGACAATTAAGCCTGGTTTTTATTAGTAGAGTTAGTGGTAGAGTAACTATCATACTAACTCTACCGTACTAGCTCTACTCTACTTACTAGGTCGAGTAGCTGTTTTCACTACAATTGAGAATAGTAGGTAAAGTGTGTTGTCTAGTGAACAGATCTAACCTTAAAATGACTCTACTCTACTAGCTCTACTCTACTAGCAGACTCTACTCTACTAGCTCAAGACTGTTTTCATTAGGATAGTGGTGGTAGAGTAGAGTGAGAAGCGGTGGTGGGGGAAGGCAAGTGGTAGAGTACTATCCCACGGTGCTATCCCACTCTACTCTACCAAAAACAAGTACTCTACCATCACTCTACTCTACTATGAACGTTTTCATTGGGAGAGTTCACAAGATAGTTAGTACTCGCCCAGGGAACTCTACCACTAACTCTACTAATGAAAACCAGGCTTTAGAGTACTCTAGTAATACTAATAGTTTCCTATCGTCTTTGATAGAAGTAAAAGTCTCTGTGTTGAAGCCTTTACAAATGCTGATCCTATTATGAATACTCATAGAACTATAAATACATCTAGAACATTGGATATATTTCTATGTAAACATCGTACGTAGTACGACGTTTTCAATGTCATTCTCCAGAGTAAAGAAAATTAATTACGCAGGTAGTGTTGATCCTTTCACGGAACACTGACATTATTCACTCATTTGTCAATCGATTTTCACACGACTGTTTAGAATGGAAAATGATTTAACTGGTTCTCTACAAGCTAGATTTATGTTGACTGTTCACTGTTAACAGTTCTGCCTTGCAGTTTACATGACCGTGTGTGTGTGTGTGCATGTGTTTGTGTGTCCTTGTTCGACAGTATCTGGATACAGTAATGAACACCATTATTCTTCAGGCGAGTAGGTAATATTTCAACTAGATTGATTTGAAAGAGTCAGAATGGTTCACAGTTCGCATTGTTCTTCTGCCTGATTTCACTTCGCCCGGGTAGTATCCAATTCTCTATTCATCAATTTGGACTGCATCCATTTACATGGATAGTTATCGAGAATTGATTTGAGCATGCTGACATCTTATTTTTCTCCTCTTCGATTACAGACAGCTACGATTTATTGTGATGTCTGAAGCAGTCTGTTTTGACTCTGGTCAATATTTTTTCGAAACACCGTTTTTAGGTGAGAGGGCTCAGCCGATTGTCTTTTTTATTCCGACGAGTAGTGTTCATACACGGTTGTTTCAGGAAAGTGATGAGTTTTTTATCGACGATTTTATATGTTTTTTTTAGGGCGCTGAATCCGAATCCGAGATCTTCTAAAACGCCAGGATGCCGTTTACCCCTAAACCACAACCACAAAATTTCGGGACTTTTTAGCTTTTTCTATAAAAACTATAGTTTCTTGTTTAGAAAATATATTTTCCTATAAATTAAAGGCAATGAAATATTCAAATTTTGTATGAAACCACTGAGATATAATAGAGTCAATCAACCCCCCTATCTACACTCAAGTAACATTTCCCAAACGCTTATAAGGGCAATAATTCCTTAATTGACATTTTTTATGATCATTTTAATTCAATATTATTTGAATCAAGCCAAGGAGAAAAATAATAGTGGAAAATTACAGAGCTGAAGAAAAATACTAATGGAATATTACAGAACTATGGAAAAATACTGTATGATGGAAAATTACAGAGCTAAAGAAAAAATACTAATGGAAAATTACAGAACTATGGAAAAATACTGATGGAAAATTACATAGCTACAGAAAAAAAACTCGCTTTCGCTCGGCAGGGGGCTATGCCCCCTGCACCCCCTTTTGATACCCTTGTGGTAAGTGCCTCTTGTTTGGCTGGTTAGTTGCTCCGATGAAGTGAGTACTTCACACTTACCAGGGGAGTACACCTTCATTGATTCAGTGGAAAACTGAATTTAAAAATGTGCTTTACAAATCAAACCCCATAGGTACGGTAATGTGATCTGCTCTCTCCTAGAGGACTTTGCTAACAATTGATGGAAAAACACTTCATGGTCTCAATATCTTTGCTTCCAATTAATGAAGTGGATGCTTTGCACTTTTGGTAGTGAGTGCTTTGCACTCTCTAAGAAATTTAGCTCCTCATTGATGAAATAAATGGTATTTGCTGACCAAGGCTTGCCTCCCTTATATTCAAGTTAGTACTTTACATTTACCAGGGAGGCTTTTTAAACAAACCAGGAGGCCAACTGTCATGCAGAGGTCAAGGGCTTTGTCCTAATTATAAAATTAAGTTGAAAATTATCAGCAAAATAAAAATTATGAGCTAAAAAATTGAATATATATTCTTTTATAAGGTAAAAATCAATATGGTTCATACATAATTGGAAACAAACGAAGAACTGATTCTATTTCGATAAAAAAGCTAAGATAATATTGCTTTCAGTTCGAATTTTTTTGCAAAAAAATAAACTTTTTGTTTTTTTTTACGTGCTATACACTATGATATTAGATTGTTGAAATTACATATTGGGAAATAGTACCTAATCAATTCTAATCATATCTATTATTGGAATTTGCCAGGCTTAGTGGTCTTTAACACTGATAAAAATTACAAAATTGTTATGGAATTATCTAATGGAATAGATGTACGGTACTGGAAATTGTGGTACATAAATGAAGATTTGGAGTGAAGGAGGAGGTATTCTTTTAATTCTTATAATTTTTGCAGTTTATGAACATTTTTTGTCATTTGTGACATTTGCATTTAATGAGATTAATACCGGGCCTTCTTAAAAAATGCCAACTGCTAACGGGAATATTGAGCTTATGATTTTTTACAAATTGCTGTACACTAAGATATTGGATTGTTGGAACTACATATTGGGAAATAGTACCTAATCAAACTACAGTATTATTGGAATTTGCCAAGCTTAGTGGTCTTTAACACTGATAAAAATTACAAGATTGTTATGGAATTATCTGATGGAATAGATGTACGGTACTGAAAATTGTGGTACATTAATGAAGATTTAATACCGGGCTTTCTTAAAAAATGCTAACTGATAACGGGAATATTGATCTTACAGGTAACTTACTTGACAAAAGATGAATGTGTTTACTGTAAAGTAGCATAAATACTACTTACATTAAGTAAATACAGTTGTGTTAATGTGTTCAAGAATAACATGGAGCCTATGCCACAATTATACTTCTCTCCATCTCCTTCCTAATATTTTCCCCATTAATTTCTGAATTGATCCAATTTATTACTTTATTGGATGAAATGAATTTCTCAAAAAATTTAAACTATTTTTGCCCACCTTATATATATTCAGTTTTAGCATAGCATTTGGCTATACAATATTTTAAAGCCTAATCCAGAAAAATAATAATATCTTTAATACACATAGTAGGGAAGAAATCAGTTTTAGCTTTGTTTTGTGGAGCTCCGTTGCGAAGCACGGGTGACTTCTAGTTATCAAATATATGGGGCAGTGCGTCCTGGCAAGAGATTACTTTTTCCATATGTTCAATGTAGGGGAAGATGGCATCTGTGTAATCATCATAATTTATTATAAATAGAAGAACGTGTGTGTGTGTGTGTGTGTGTGTGGTGTGTGTGTGTGTGTGTGTGTGTGTGTGTGTGTGTGTGTGTGTGTGTGTGTGTGTGTGTGTGTGTGTGTGTGTGTGTGTGTGTGTGTGTGTGTGTGTGTGTGTGTGTGTGTGTGTGTGTGTGTGTGTGTGTGTGTGTGTGTGTGTGTGTGTGTGTGTGTGTGTGTGTGACCTTGACCTTGATCTAGACCTTGAAATTTTGCATAGAACTTCCAAATAACCTCTCAATTTTAGTACTGCTTCAAATTGCGTGATAGCAAAGTGAGTACTTCACACCACCAGGGGTGGGGGAGGGGAGTACAACTTCAATGATTCAGAAGAAAAAATGAATTTACAAACATGCTTTACAAATTGAACCCCATAGTGGGGAGGCAAGAGCTCCGCCTTTCCAATATTGCTGGGAGGGGGGAGGTGGTGATGTGCATCCTGGGAGCCAAGGGCTCTGCCCTCGCAATATTGTTGAGAGGAGGGGGTGGTGCTGTGCATCCTGGACGGCAAGAGCTCTGCCCATGCAATATTTTGTGGGAGGGGGGTGGCGCTGTGCATCCTGGGATGCAAAGACTCTGCCATTGCAATATTGTTGTTAGGGGGGAGGTGGTGCTGTGCATCCTAGGAGGCAAGGGCTCCGCCCTTGCAATATTGTTGAGAGGAGGGAGGTGGTTCTGTGCATCCTGGGAGGCAAGGACTCCGCCCATGCAATATTGGTGGGGGGGGGGGGGTGGTGCTGTGCATCCTGGAAGGCAAGGGCTCCGCCCTTGCAATATTGTTGGGAGGGGGGAGGTGGCGCTGTGCATCCTGGAAGGAAGGGCTCTGCCCATGCAATATTTTTGGGGAGGGGGGTGGTGCTGTGCATCCTGGGAGGCAAGGGCTCCGCCCTTGCAATATTGTTGTGATGGGGGAGGTGGTGCTGTGCATCCTGGAAGGCAAGGTCTCCGCCCTTGCAATATTGTTGGGAGGGGGTGGTGGTGCTGTGCATCCTGGGAGACAATTTTGTGGAGGTGGGGGAAAAACAAAACATGCAAAACCTTTTCTCATGACTATGTGTGAGGAGAATAATATTGACCGTTTCCACTGGAGGTAGTGTTCAAAATGGTAGAAGTGTTTTTCCATCCAGAATCCATTAACCCCCTGACCCCCTGAGTATCCAAGAGGGTCAAAATGCATGATAATGGGGTATAAAAGCCCAGCAACACAATCTCATACTCTAATATCAAAAACAAAAAAAGCCCATGACAATGTGGTGAACTGTCAAAAATCAGAAAATTAAAAAATGTGCCCCCCCAGGACCTCCCTGTGAAAACAAAATTTTTTCAAAATCAAGCTAATTTTGCAAGCTGAACACAAAAATTCCATCATAATTACCAAAAGAAGTTAACTAAAGAGTTAAAAAAATCTGGGGGGGGGGTTTGGGGGGTGGGTACTTTTTCAACTTTTTGAGCTGCATCCAATTGTGTAGTTGTGGACATCTTCCGGGTGCCAAAAAAAAAGATACAGGCCATTTCATGAGTGGCCAAATTCGACCTACCCCCCCAGGGCCCCCTCTTTTCAAGAGTGTCGAAAATCATGACAATCGTGTCTCTGGCGCCCAGCGACACAATCCCACTCCCGAAAACCGCACTAAAATATCAACCAAAATGGTCCTCCAAAATTTGCAAAAATTGGCGGAACAGCTAAAAAAGCCCCCACAGGGCCCCCTGTCGACCCGTTTGAAATTTAATTTTCGAAATCGTGCTATCTTGGCAAGTTGAACAAAAAAGGTCTCTTGCTCTTTTGCTCTAAATTGTCAAATAAAAAGTTGGAAAATTTCAGGGGCGCATAACCCCCTTTGGGGGGGGACTTTTTCAACTTTTCAGATTTTTCTGTTCATGTGCTCAACTTCATCTGCCATGTTAAGCACAATTCAACCACCCTTGTACAGACAACAACAGCACACATTAACGTATTACATGTTTCCCATATGTTTTGTATAGGGAAAAAGATCCTCAACAAATATGAGTATACTTTTTTTCTCCAAATCATGAAATGAACCACCATATCAGGTTCTGGTCATCATTCCAAGCTCTATGATGTGCCACATGACATATTTAAACCTAAAACTCACCCAAAAATACGCATTCTAAAAGTTGCAAAAAAATGTACATCAATTTTTCACGCCCAATCCCATCAAATCACACATGGCTGCTTCCGCCTTGTCGAGCTGATTACAATGATATACAAGAGCATACACTTTTGTTGAAAAATAAACACACCAGAGCAAGAAAACTGAAAAACATAAATAGCCGGTTTTCCCCTTTATTTTCAATGATAGGGGGTCGAAAAACCGGAAGCCTGTATCCAAAGGATACAGACTTTTCTAGACCATCTTTTTGAGCTGAATCCAATGGTGTAGGTGTCGACATTTTCCGGGTGCCAAAAAAAAAAAGATACAGACCATTTCATGAGTGGCCAAATTTGGCCAAATTCGACCTACCCCCCCAGGGCCCCCCCTGGGTTTTCAAGAGGGTCGCGAATCATGACAATCAGGTCTCTGGCGGCCATCGACACAATCCCGCACCCGAAAACCGCACTAAAATATCAACATCCATTCAAAAATGGCACTTGAAAATTTGGCAAATTTTGTCGAAAAACTGAAAAATCTAAAAATGACCCCCTACGACCCCCCCTGCTGACCCGGTAGAAATTTTATTTCTTAAATCGAGCTACTTTTGCAAGCTGGACCCAAAAATCCAACCGCCAGCACCGTCAATAGTCAAACTAAAAAGTTGAAAATTTTCGGGGGGGCGTAACCCCCCTTAGGGGGGGATTTTTTCAACTTTTCAGATTTTTCTGGTTGGTTTCTCGCCGTCCTCTCTCCAACGATGTATACTGACACCCCCTACGATGTCGGCAAGTAGAAAATCTTTTCTATCAATCAGTCAGTCACTTTGTGGCTTTAGAGATATAGGACGTTGTCAGATACTAACGGAAAATGACAGAGATTCGTAGAAATACCGGTGTTTTGTTTGACTAGTAGTGATGTTTTCGCCACACTTGGACGTAATGAACTGTTTTTCACACCTCAAACGAAGGCCGAAAGCGTTCTGTTTCCGACGAGGTCTGTAAACGTTTACGGCCCTAGGGCGGAAAAGAAAATGACCTTGAATGACAGCTGATCGTGTCCGATCACACAAATAACGAAGAGATAATCACATAATTTCCATGGAAATAAGCTGTATATTTATAATATATTTTATAAATAATTATTGTTCCATAACTTAATATGTATTATCCTTTTTTCAAATAGTTTTATTTTTTTCAAATAGGATAATATTTCCTTAACCTCAACAATTTATTATTGTGTTGGCTGCATTGTGTAACACAGAGTTATGAATTTTGAATATTGAAAAGTGAAATACAGTAATTGTTTCTTTTTGAAATGGAATTTGACATATTAGTATTAATAAAATGCATCGTAGTATTTAAAGCATCAATAAATTAATTTTTTTATAACTTAATTTAAGTTATAAAAGTTTTGATATCAAACAATAGAATGCGATAGTATTTTCATAGGCCTAACCTCAAAACATTGAATTCTCCCTAGAATTTCACTTTCAAAATTGCCATAATTATATATATTTTGGTGTGGCTCTCGATCGCTTCAAGTTCTCGACATTCGTCTCGAACTTGAAAACCGCGATCTCTAGCCGGCAAACACACATTTTCCGCCCTAGGTGCGAAATATACTATTGTAACATCAAAGCTTTTTAGGAATGCAAATAGTGCTTGAATGGGAATGTGTTTGATTAGACGTTCAATGGGAAATTCCAAGAATACTGTACTGAATGTGGAAAAGCATCCACTCTCTGTGATCTATTAATAATGTAGCATTAACTAATTGACTTTGGTGTTCACTGACTGAATTTATTTCGTTTGCTTTACGTAGGTAATACAGTACACGGTGCAGCAGCGGGACTTCATTTTTTCAAATTTCATTTATTTACAAACAATATAACGAAAAAATACAGGAATAAATATAAAATACAAGAAGGAAACAGTAGTTAGGTAGCCTCATTGAAAAATCGTGTTGAGGCTTAATAAATGCTCACCATTCAGTTGGTAGGGATCATGGTGGCCTGGACTTCCTTGAAGTGACATCTTATACAAAACAATTTAGTGTGGTACTTCTTACAACACATATCTCAAGCGTGGACTTTCTTAAAAAGGCGAGCATTTCAAAAAAGGAGGCTTAGTTTTCGCACAGAGTATGTTTTACAGCAACCGAAATGAATTCAGACAGTAAACACCAAACTTAATTAGTTCATGCTGGATTATTAAAAGATCAAAGTGTCTTTCCAATCAACTTCACACCTTTTTTTGAATATAATTCTTGAAATTTCCCATTGAACCTCTATTCAAACAGATTCTCATTCAAGCACTACTTGCACTCCTAAAAAAGCTTTGATAATACAAACCAGCACCAGCTTTTTTCCTGAGTTCTCTAATTTCCCGTTAGTATTTTTTCTGTAGTATTTTTCCTGTAATTTTCCGTTTGAGCTACAAACAAATATCACTACAAAACAAATGAAGCATGCGAATGGTATTTCGTGATTCTTGTTGATTTCGCACATAATAGATCCATGTTGGAAAACGTATAGGTCAAGAGGCAATTCAGAAACGATAGAAAATGAAACACTGAACTTTACGATTCCATTCAGACTGGATACTCTTTATTTACCAGTCTACCGTATCACTTTGAAGGTATCCACTAATAAAAACTACGTATAAAACATTCACTTTGTTTCCCATCATCATCTTCTGATCTAATTTATCGGTCGATCTCAAGCGTGGCTCTCATTTATCGAAAGCTTCCACCCTCTTTATCTCGTTAAAGCATGGAACTGTTAAAAACAAGCTAAGTGCCTGATCTAGATGACCCCTCGACATTTTATCGAGACCAAAGCTGAGAGTGCACATTTTGGGAAAATTGAAAGTGACATAGCCTACTGTATTTTTCCAGATTAGCTGGAACACGCAAATACGAGGAAAATTAGCCAAAGTTCAGTAATGTGTAGCCTGTCATGTAATGTGTAGCCTGCATTAAATAGAATGGCTTTAGGCTTTCTAGGCTTTCCTAAGCGTACATGGAGAGAGATTACTGCTCTTGAGAAAGCAACAAAATGGTGTTTTAGAGATCATGATTTACAAAAAAACTTTAGGGAACCATAGAATGTCTTGCAAAATTGTTTTGTCTTCAAAAAATTGTGTTTTAGAGAACGTGTTTTATAAAAAAAACTTCAAGGAACCATGGAATGACTTGCAAAATTTTGTCTTCAAAGGTTAAAACAGTGTAATTTGTAGATTTTTTGAGTTGATAAACTGGAAAAACTGAGTTGTTTTTAGATTTTTGTGAGTAAACTAAATAAACTGGAAAAATCTTTCATATACAATTGAACTCCATTATTTTTGTGATACCTATGCTGAAGAATAGATACCTGAGATTTGTGATCTTCCTCCTAGCTGAAATGTCAATGTGAATTAAACTTAGTGATTACTAGAGAAATGAGAAAAATTACAGTAAACGTTCATGAGGAAGCATATTGTTCCAGGGAAGAAGTCAGCTCTTGTTATCAAGAGTATGGTATGGAGCTTTGAGATTGAATTTGGCAATAGTTCAGGAATATATAAAGGAAAAAACATTGGAGCAGTGTTAGATAAGACTGATTTGATGGAGGCTGAAAGTTCAATAAATGTATATGATAGTTGATAGATCATACTGAACGCTCGTTTCATAGCGAATAACTTCTATCAATTGAATTCAAGTACCAAGAAAAAAATTTGAATGCATTTTTATTTGAATGCGGTACCCAAAAATACGTGACAGAGAAGTAGGTTAGTTAAACTGAGAAACAAGTTAGAGGAAGAATCACTAGATCTGAATTGATGTGAAGGAGTACCAGTATGAGACTCTAATGTAGAATTTTTTTTAGGTTGGGCGGATGGCGGTACATAACGTTTTCATGGTAAAGAGTGATGTTACTCTAAAAACTGTCACAAGTTTGTTCAGTCAGCAGAATGTAACGGTCCAGATGCCAAGTGAACTCTTTTTAAAAAACATAACAGCAGATATCACAGCGCATTTCTAGTGGGAAATAGTCGTATGTTTTTGAAATCGTTGGAGGCAGGCAAGCATTTAGGGGCGTGTAGTGTAGGTGTGTAACCAATAAACATGTGTCCATACCCTCCAAGGTTTTTTGATTATTCGCCCTCTTAGAAAAATTCTGCTATAAACAGAAAAATTCATTGTTAAAATTGATTATTCATGATTCAATATTTTTATATTAGGTGAATCATTCATTATCTAGGGTTGAATTAATATTTTCTCATAGAATAAGAGCAGTGGCGAAGCGTGGTATGCTTATTTGGTCATCGCTGGGTATATTTCCTATAGGAAATGACCAAATAAAATAAGCATACCACGCTTCGCCACGGAATTAGAGAGGATTCGTTGGTATTGGAATCGGGGTTTCTTGATTATATACTGCCTAATATACTGCCTAAAACATCGGTAATTTATCTGAACTTTCCAGTTGTAGTTCTACTTTATTTTTTTCAAAATTCAAAGACGTTTACTGTACGCTGTAAATTGTAAACTGTATTATAATACATGCAGTATAATAAAACTGCAGTATAACTCATGAAAACTGTTGTTGATCGATCATAACACTTATTTCATGACTAAAATCTTTTCATTCAGTGGCAGGTGAAATATCAAAATCAGTTCCATTCGAGACTGCATAGTGCATGAAGCATGATGCTTCGCGAATGCATTACTGTACTTTTCAGATACTCAGAAATAGTCGATAGACCAATAAATCATAGATTACAGTGGTCTATTTGAATGGAACCAGGTTGCTATCAACTCATAAGGATGGAATGCTTTCAACTCCCAGTCAATGCGCTTTACATGCCTCAAAACGCTTCATTACGTCGAACAGCGCAGCTCTCACATTCAAATATGAGAATGTCGTATCAATGGTTAATGTACCTTGATTAACATAATCTATGTACTATACTCTACAGAATACTCAAGATTTATCAATGGCTGGAGTAATCGGATGTCATCTTGCCATCAATTTAGGGAAAGTTATGCGAAGACTATCCGTGATTCATCCCTGAAATTTGAATTGGATTGAAATCTTAGCTGAACTAGTATACCATGTTTCAACTCCTTTAATCAGGCCGTTCTCTTAGCCCCTGCGCCCACTTTGCAACTGCTATCTGATTTCAGTCAGCAACCCAATGTTGCCAGATGACATTTGGCTGTTTTTAGGGTATTCGGGTAATCTAACCCATCAGCCAAAGTCATCTGGCAACGCTGGGTTGCTGACTGAAATCAGATAGCAGTTGCTTAGTGGGCGCAGGGGCTTTTAAAGTATGGGAAAACGCAAAGAAATACTGAAGACCACAGATTTTGAGCGCAGTTATGGTACATTTTGAAGACCCTTTAAACACACCCACTCTCAAGTCTTATCTGAATCTGTGTAGGTGTATTGAATTAAAATCTCAGTCGTTCATAAAGAGTTTTGGAAAACCATGGAAAAACTTTGATTTTTGGCGTATAACTGGAATTTGTTTCATTGATAGTGCGCGTCTAGAGATTCAACTGAACATGCGTTCTATGTTCCAGACTTTTTAGTTGAATAGAATCTGACTTAAATATTACTCTTTCGTGTATGCAGAGTGTAATTTTTGAATATAATTGGTGAAACGAAAATCCAAGGGAAGCTATATAAATAGTTGTGATGGCTTCTGCAAACAGCAAACATCGACAACAGAGCGAAATAGCAAGAGAATGATTTATTAAATATTCATAGCAGCTGATTAATTGCAACGTTTATTAATTTCTTCAATCTCTTGAAATACTTGTAGACAGTGGCGGCCCTAGAAATTGCGGGGCCCAAGGCAAAGTTCAAAGGCGGGGCTCTCTTAATACCTGAATTAATAATTCCTATTGCTAAACTGGCGTTATTTCATTTTCTAAGCCGTGGTTCACGGCTGTGCGGGGCCCCTGAAAAACGCGAGGCCCCAGGCGCCGCCTTTTTTGCCTTCATATAGGGCCGCCTCTGCTTGTAGATCTTGATGCACTCACTAAAATAATAAGTAGCTACAAGACGTGCCCGAGAATGATTTCTCAGGTACCTAGATGACGATATAGCAGTAATTACTTGGTAAGAAGACTGAAAAATAATTATTTTTGATTAGTACGTATGTTTTGGATAATGAAACATAAGATTCATGAGGTTTGGGTATATTGAAGCCTATTGAGTGTCATCTTTAGAATTTAGGTCTACAAAAAGTCTGTGAACTATAAGTAGTTGGTTCACGAGAAAAGTTTCATCCCATTAAACTTTAAATATCATATTCTCAGAATATTTTGTTTTCACTTACCACTAAACTTATTGAATGGATTATTGCATTTCATATTTTACATAGTAACTGATTATTTTCATACCCAAAAATCTAAAAAAATTATGAACTATTGCGGAAAATCTGCCATCTTTATCTTTGCACAGATAACAATCAGGTATTATTCCCTTATCTTGGAAATGAAGCACTTCTTCTAGGAACATTCCCCTTGGATTTGATGATTGAAAAAAAAACAAATTGAAGTATCCTGAACACTATGAGCAATAAAGAAAGCAATATGGTCTGGAATAATAAACCGATACAACGATGTATCAAAGGACCCGACATGGTTTAGTCTTCAAAAATGAAAATAATTATATATGTGCTACTTTTTACAGTTGATAATATTATCAAATAAAAATTCTAAATACTGTACTATTTAAAAAATAAAATTACATTCCTGACATGAATAACTAGTTGAATAATATCAAAATCAGTTGCAAAACAAGTCACTAGTAGGAATCGAGCCCAGGACCTTCTGTTCATTAGTCGCGTGTTCTCCCTCTAGGCTACAGGGAACTATGATTGTTTGAGCGCAAAATTACAGTATTTGAAGAGTTCAACGAGCTGTGACCTAAATAAAAAAGCCTAAGGTTACATTAGGTTACCTATTTTTTGCTTGTAACGTTTCTTAAATTCAACCCTCAATATTCAGAATCAATAGGCCTCTTACTTGATCTATGAAGATATTTTATTCCAAATTTCAAAAGGTTACGATCTTCCGTTTGTTAGGTATCACGAAGACGTTCATACAGATAGACGGACACTAGTACGATTGCATTACGGCCCTATTCGTTCCTTAATAAAGCTAGAGTTCAATAGAAAATAGCTTTGGACACCTTTCAGAGAGCTCCCAGATGATAAAACGGAACAGAGATCAGAAATTTGCTTTCTTTCGAAGTGAAAAGTTCAACTAGGGCGAACCGATAATAACACCTTATTAGACTACCGTATGAAAGCTATAAAACGGAAGTAATTTTTATGATCGGTTCAAGACATTCCATTCTGTTACCCGATGTCAACTATAGAGAATGGCTTTTGAAATTGCTGGAGATGACTGCGTTCCATTCAGGAGTTGAAGGCAGCAATTCACAACGAAATCACATCAATTCCTGGTGATGTGCCTGAGCGGACAATGCAGAATGCGTTGCTCGAGAAGGAGGGCATTTGATGGATGTAATTTTTGAAAACGAACATTGATATTTTTTTATTAATAAACTCCCCTTGTAACTACACGTTTTGCACTTTATTTCAATCCAATACCTTTAAAATTGACAGTTTGACAAGTATTTTAAAACCATCCAATCCATTTGCGCCACCTTGTATTAAAAATGTGTCTCCTATTTTCACAAATTACAAATTAATTTTCATGCCACCCACATGACTGTATTCTCGGGGCTCTTTATAATGATTTGTTTTCTCTTTGTTTCTATTATTGTATTATAGCTTTTCATATCATTAACATAATTCAAAAGTTACATCATGTTTGAACATTGTATTCACGTTGATATGAAATGTTTTAATATACTCTGTTTTCTCAATAAATTCATCATTGAAGATTATTTAGTCGTCAAGGAATTGATTGAATGCCCTTATTAAGGGTGTAGTTAGGACACCCGTTCTGCCAAACAATCCTTTACAATATATACAATTATACATGTTAATAAACTTCACAAATCAATAAAATTTGTTTCATTAAAACTTACCTATGAACATGAGTCTAGAAATGCTTTGTTACCGACAAAAAATTTGCTCAAGATTGTATATTAGCCTTCAAATTCACAATATCTTTGGGTATGTTGTGGAGTCTATTAAAGTATGTTATTGTTGAGGTGATGTAAATTTGACCGATAAATCTATTTAAAACAATGAGAAGTTTGTGAAAATGGTTATTATTGATATATTTAACAAAGTATGACTCATCTGATATTCAATATACTCAAAATTCTGAATTACATGGAATCAAAACAGGGAAAAATAACGGATTTGGAAAATCAGTTTCAAATGATCAAATACCGCTCTAAGTTTACCTACTAAGTTTTTCATTTTTGGTTACTGGGTGATTGATTAAATCATCTTTCGGATTGAACTCTCTACAAGTTGCATGCTAAAAATAGAATTACTTTATGTCAAAGTTGAATTCAAAAGAGGTGACTCTATCCATCGTTTGATCCATTTTAGGAGAAACAAAATTCTAATAAAGATACATTGGGAATGATAATTATTATCCAACATCATAGAACATATCGTACTTTAATAGACTTTAATTGAATCATCTGGTTCGATTCATTTTTAACGCTGAAATTCAAACTTATCAATAACGTTTCAATCAAAACTTTTCCATTTATGTGAACTCTGAGTGAAGCAGCAGCAGTGCAATGACTCTCTGTTGAAAGAAAGTTTGAATTTAATCTCAATATCAATTTTTCATTTCTAGAGCTACACTTTCATGAAGCTTTTAAACTGAAAAGCGTTTTTGTTATCCAAATTGGATTATCTAGCAGAGGCGATAAAACTCTCGAGAATAAAACGCTGGAAAATGCAGAGGTGAAAATGTTGTGAGTGAACTTTTTTCATGATATTGTATCACCTATTTATAGAACAGCTGTCTTAAAAACTTGCTTTGATTCCCCTTGCACTGTATAGAAAGTAGGCAATTGAGCAGGTTATTTACTGGAAAATCACTTTAGCTTATGAAAAACAGCTGTCATTCAACATACAACTTCAATTCAAAGTGTGTCATTGACAGCTATGACAGCTGTGACAGCATTGACGTGACAGCTGTGTCATTGTTCACGCATAAAATACATTTGAATAATTAAGAATTCATCTGTAATAATTCTTTGTTGTCAAGTGCTTTATTGTAACCCACTCATGGGTTACATGGGGTACATGGATCTGCAAGTTGAGTGGGTTAATTTCCATAAATTTTATTTTTCCTTGATGTCTGTGTAGTTATTCAAATATTCTTCAGTATTTTATGCATGTATTTTCATATTTTATTTTCTTGAAGGAAATGAATTTATTCAATTTATTCTCCAAGCAGAGTGAGAAAGAGACAAGTGTTCATAATTTTTAATCTCTTGGATACTTTAATTCAGAGGAATATCTTTGTTAATATTGAGATAAAAGTGATAACAAAAAATGATGAGTATTTTGATGGGGAGAAAATGCGTGGTAATTAGAAATCAATACAGAATGAAGTGTCTGTGACTGGAAAAATGGATAGATTCTCTGGAATTTGATATTAAAAATTCTACCAATATGAAGGAACTGCAGTGAATTCAATGTGAATAGACTATTATCTCTTATGGAATGTGTAAATGTAATCTGTAAATGTGTAAATGTAAAACACAATCCATACATGAGAAAAATTTATAAAACTAACGAGGTTAGTTGAATATTTCATTGGAGGTCTCCTGGCTTCCGGACCTCCTTCCTGTCTCAGCTAGAGCACCCATGATAATATAGCCTATACATACGTATTAAAACAGTATGATCATTATAAATGTATCACGAAAAAATTGATTTTTCATCATCAACAGGCACAAATCCCTTATCAATCTTGCTCACGGCCTTCAGGAAAATGAACAATACTCAGTGGAATTTTGTGGACTGATTGAAAGTGAGAATTGAAACTTCACATTTGTAGCAAAAAACATTCTCTCACAAATCTCAGCCTGCTAGTATCAGAGAGCTACCAAGACGTTACAAGATTATGTATAAAAGTGACAGAAATCCCTGTCTATATATTTAGTATCTATTCATTTTAGAGAAACGCAGCTGTAACCCGGCGCTGTAAGTGTGGTGTGAACGTCAGCATCTGACTATGATTTACGATGTGGGGCTAGAATGGAGAGGAGAGGCTCCATAGAAAGTGCAAGAAATTCCCCAGACGATCTTCCCGTGATAGTCGCTCCTTTCCGAGGTGCAAGTTTAACATGTCTCATCAACCCCATTGTTGATCCTGAATTAATTCATCTGTAATGTGCCGGCCTATTCATTTTGTTACTCAGCAATTAATTAACGGAAACTCAACATAGAAGTGGAAAATTAGACTCACATCAAAACATTTCCTATTTGAATTGTCGATTTAGTGATAACATAGAGTTATAACATAGAGTGGTCCGTAGCCGAGGGCGATAAGCACCTGTCTAATAATCCAAAGGTTCCAATATCGAATACAGAGTAGACTAGACAACCTAATACAGTAAGTGGATAACCAGAGAATATAATTATTATTTCTGGTATCACCATATTATAACGAAATTTTTCAATTTGCTATGTGGTATCATATGCTTCTTACATTACATTAACTCTTAAATTATAAATTATTGTGAAATTTCTAGTTTTAAATTTAATTTTTCGTCAGTTTAATACTGAATTTTAATTGTGGTCTCGTGAGTTCGTGAGTTTCAAGTTGTATTTCTGTAAACTTATTCTTTGTATTTTCAACCTTAGTTATGTAGAGATAAGTAGGATAAATAGCTTAGTAATCATTTTATGAATGTATTGTTTTCTATTGATTGATGCGCCTGGACAGCCAGTCGGTGTTCAGCTCTTGTAACGTTAACATGTCTCTCCAAATAGAATAAAATTTTTTTAAAACCAAATTTCGACTCGTTTTGATTTAACTCTTGTAAATATTGTGAGTAGACACATTATCGACCATTAGTCGATTTACGAAACTTGACATAATTTGAAGAAATTATGTCGATTGAATCAATTGGATCGAGCTAATTCTAATAGTAACGTGTTCAAAACGTTGTCTATCATTGGTCTGACATTCTACCAATAGGACTCTTCGTGGGCTTCTTCTATTAGTCAGACATAGCCAGCTTCACGACGGAGAGATTTTTTTTAGAAAATCGCGACTTATATAAATCCCCTTTCTTTCATTATTATTTTATGTTTTTGGCCAAATGTGATTCTTGCTCTTCAACTTTCATTTTCACTTTTCAACTTTTTCTTCCACTTTCATTGTTCCAAGTACTGGATGCGGATAATTTATCCACAAGTACTTAGTGAATCAAGTTACTAAGTGAAATGTCAAACAAAAATAATTCATTTCCAACTGCCTTCATTATAAAACTTTATAAGAACATATGTGGCCCATGGTGTTTGTATACGCTTACAAAGAATTTAGGCTATTTCTTTACCAGAAAAATAATGTCCCTGGCGGAGTGATATCTAGCATGCTCGACCGTAACCAGCGTTGTATCGCTGGTTACGGCTCGACAGGCTATTGCTGCAGGGACTTTCTTTCTCTGGTCAAACAGTACATGTACTTTGTTAACATTTACTATTAGCACAGAAAAACAATGGATTCTATAGTTACTCTATGCTATTAGTATTCTATAGTATTCTATAGTTACTCTATTATTAGTTTATGGAGTCGATTGAAGAAGAACAATAACCCCTGAAGTTTGAAAACATCTGTGATTATAAAAATATTATTATAAAGCCTTTCTAGTATCAGCTGTTTAGTGGATATCAGCATGATTTTGTTCATGATATCATGAGAGCATGGGGATTCTGTTGCAAATAAGTTCATATCTACATCCAACATGCTCAATTGCTCATGCTTAATGATTACTATCTCTTAGTTACTGAGATTTAAATTTGATATCACTTTAGTTCCTGAATGTAACTCGTAATAAAACCTGGAGCGTACTGTGGGAATGGGCGTAAAAGTCTATAGCCTAGTACTTTGTTTAGTTTCGCACTCCCACAATACATGATACATGAGAGGTATCATACAAATGCATGCGATAAAATAATATCGTAACGGGTTACATTGATATCCTGAACACAGGAAAGAGCACTTATAGACTATAATTATTTTGCGGAACACCAATCACATATTTAGTACATAATATTCAAGTACACCTAACAATGAAGAATGTCACGTATTGAAGAATATTGAGGAATGAGTGGGTAAAAATACAGAGAAAACATAGATTGCTAATGGCATTAGAAAATAAGAAGTTAATGTGAGTGACAGAAACAGAGACAAATTTTAATGAGAGCATTTTCAACTGAAAAAATAATATTGTTTTATAGTGGAAGTCCAGAACGTTGAAGCACGTTTTAGATAGAATATTGAATTGAAATTTTATTTGACAATGCAAATACTCATCTATTTTTTCAAAATTAATGAATGATTTGTCACGAAGGCTTTCTAAAATTATTTTTGCAAAATGATTATTCACGGAACAGAATTTTATGGTCTTAGATTAGTGCTGTTGTTAAATGGTACTGTTTCTACTGTTATCATGAGGTTTGTAGAGTACTGTTATAGAATTAAAATGATAAATAATACTTCTAAAGTATATTAATAAAATCCTGAAATTAATATTCTGATGTGAGGTTAGTTTAACGACTATTCTAATATAAGATTGAAATATCCAGCGACCACATAGTAGAATAGACGGAGCATGCAGGCAGACTTTTGAAGCCAGCTCTAGCGCCAATACCCAACCATGATGGCGGCGGCCTTGAGTGAGTCACTCCAGTAGCGAGCGCTCCGACAATATCACGCTCAGTTCTGCCCAGTTGTCCACACACTGCAGGGCTAATTTAATCAACCGGCTGTCACTGTCTCACTGAATTGTTTTATTGAATGGCGTTTTAGTATCATACTGCACTACAATGCCAGCGTATTGCATTGCTTATGGATGCTTCAATAAAGGAGGAAACTTTGAAGGAATAACATTTCACAGGTTAGTATATTGTAGGTAGTGTATAATTGGTGTAGAATAGTCTGATTGCACAAAGATGGCAAGATGGAAGAGCCTCCAGTTCGGTTTGTATTGTAAATTTGGTCTCAAATTGTAGAAAATATTCAGCACTACAATTTGAGACCAAATTTATAATTTTTGAACCAAATACAAACCGAACTGGAGTACTTCTTCCATCTTGCCCGAGTAAAATCTTTGTGCGATCAGACTATATTAAGTGTTCAATACTATTACTAAATTACTATTTAAGGTTGGAAAACGACACTTAATACTATAATAATAATTATTTTTTTATTATAGTGTAGTACACTATTGTATTGCTGGTACGCAGTACGGATTACTGGGACTACACGCACTGCATTTTAATAGCTTGTAAATATCCTGTTATTAATTATGACAGGTTAACCGAATGAAAGTATTGAGCATATAAAAATGTTCTGAGTTCAGAGCTCTGTTGATAATTGAGAGTTAATGTGATATCATGGATAATGAAGAGGAAGCATTCATTATTGATTATTATTTATTGTTATAAGCAAAAAATTATTTTTGAATAGTCAGTCTGCAACAGAAATTGCTCTACTATGCGTTTCATGGAATTGGATGATAATTTGCAAGATTGTAGAATACAGCCTTTTATTAATAAAGATAATATAATTTGCTGAGATGTGTAGCTTTATTTTATGCTTATATGTAATTTTCCAACAGTTCTCAAATCAAAAAATCAAATCGCAATCCAGTGTTCACTTGGTAAGAATAAGAATAAGATAGAGTGATTAATTAAGTATTATTATTCCCATTATTATTGTCGATTAGCTGATTAGTGATTTAATTATTATGTGAAATATATAGGCAAATCCATAGTCTGTTGGAATATATAGCTTCAATTATTACGTGAAAATATATAGGCAAATCTATTATTGAAATGGTTCTTGAGAAAAAGGTACACACAGTATGTTTTAGAGGGAAGAGCTCGGAGTTGAGGCGAACGGAATTAATCAGAGCGCTTCGCCTCGTTTTCTCGTCTATGTTCTACCGAGAATATCAGGAGAACGGCTGATCTTAGAAAAAAAATGTTCAAATGAAAAATAAAATTCAACTTTTTATCTAAAACTTTCTCGCTTACGAAACTTGCCTACCTTAAAGATGAAAAATTTCCTCGCTTACCAACTTTTTCATGTCACGTTTTCAAATGTATGAAAAACTTTCAACTTTTTTTACTCGTAAAAGTTGAATGAACTGGAAACTGGTAATTTGAGTTACACCATTAGAATCAGTGTTTTATTAGGTATAAGAACACCAAATTTGAAAATTTTAACTTAATCCTAAGGGGACTAAACGACGATGTATTTGAAACTCGCGCACTACAATTTTGAGCTTCTGTGAGCTCCATTTCGCGTTTCTATACCTAACCATGATGGCGGAATTGGCTTCACCACCCGTAATGCTGTAGTAATAGGAACACTCCGTCTATTCTACTATGTGGTCGCTGGAAATATCACATCGAATTAGAACGCAACTTTCATTTATTGTGAGCTTAAACTACATAGATGTTGTCTATACATGAGCACTATACATGTTGTCTATGCTGTGAGTAACAAGAATCTTCAGTTGAAGTAACGACTTGTATTTCACTGTGAAATACAAGTCGTTACTTTAACTGAATTTTCTACAAGTATTTCGTCATGGAAAACAACATTGATAACAAGAATCGTTCTAAAGAACTGAAGTCACAAATTTCCTATCTATCATCATCTTATCAACCGGGTTTTGGGTTGCGCCTATCGCCACGTTAGTAATGTTATAAAATTTATACTTTTAGTACTGTTATTTTGGGGTTAGAATAGTACTATTTGAGAATTCATATAAATTAATTTAGGAAATAAAAACTCACTTGTCTCCTTCATTAGGTAACAGCAAAGAAGACTCGCTCTTCGATCTGTTCAAGCCCGATAATTCCATCCGTGAAGTCAAGTATTCGCACTCACTAAAACCATGGAGCTATCCACTTACAAAGCCATCGCCAGCCAACTTAAATTTTCTACTTTTGCGGTAGTGACACGTAAAAAATCTCATGTACCTTGTGTTTAACATCAGAAGGACGCTTTACTACTGAGTTGTACAGTTAGAATGTAGAGAGACTAATTGATACTGATCCAACATTTCAAACAAAAATGTCCAAAGGAAGCCGTAAAAACGAAAGCTTTCGCTTTCCCCATATGAATCTTAGTTTCCACCCTTGTCGTTCTCAAAGCCTTTGAAGAATCACGCAAAAAACTGAGAATCTGCTTATTTATAACATGTTCAAAGTCAGTGCGCATACATTTTATTTATATTCATCTGAAAAGGAATATTTTGTGAACAGTCATTAGCATATTTGAATATTTTTATCACCAGTCGAACAGTACAGTTAGTTATTACGTATCTGGGAGATGATGAGAATCAATTAGTTGCCATTATTCACTGATGTATGAATTATTATTTATGAAATCATCTATTGTAAATAGTATAGGCCTATTTTGTTTGATTTGGGGTTATTAATGTAATAAATTATGATAAAGATTAGTTGTAAGAGTTGTAAGAGTTGTAAGTTGTTTTCATTCTTTTTTGAATCAATAAGTCAGTTCAGACAGTGTAATTCTAGAGCACCTTCAGTTATAAAATCTAATTACCAATTTCAATCGTGTGAAACATAAAAATTCTGTATTGAGAGAATTTTCCATGTCACGATTGTCTTAGCATTTATAAGGTAAGACAAAAACAATAATTCTATGTTAATTATGATATAGGAATAAGGAGAGTGTTTATGAGTATTTCCTATAGAAATATAAGAAATAGAATAGTCTTTGGTACAGTACCATCGTTTTGTCTTTGGTTCTGTCTCATCGTTGAGTCGATATCAGTTGGACATTTTTCGAGTTTAAATCATTATCTTTTTGGATAGTCTGCTCCAATAATTATTAAATGTTTTATTCAATTTAATTAATGTAATTTATCAATTATATTGATATTATGTTTAAGGAATAAAAAATACTTCAGAACTCGAAAATTCCTAAAACAAAGACCGCATGATTAGAGCATTCAGTCCATTCTTGATTCACGCTATTTTATAATTGTTGCTGAGTTTTTCTGTTGTGAAAGTACTTTATTTCTTCTCGATGATTGTTTTGTGAATAGTTTTAAAGTGCCATACACGCAACAATTTTTTCATAGTCTTGATCTAATTAAAATATAAAATTAAAAAAGACAAACATATATTACATTTGTTTCTTTAAACAATATTTCTGTCTTTTCTTCTACTATTAATTCGTTTATTCATTACAGATTTTAGAAGACCAGTCCGAAACAGTCTTCATCAGAAGAATCAGTATAAATCAAACTTGCATTAACAAGTTTCTAGATCAAGTAAGTGACAAAGTTTAAAAAAAAGAAAAACAATACATTGAGTAGTATGAAGCTAAACTAGTGAAAAGAGAAAGAAACAGTGGAAAGAAAAAAAAAGATTGTGGTAATAATAATAATTCCGTGTAACCTGGCTGGCTCAGGTCTGGTGTCAGAGTTCTCAGGTCACTCCTAATCAGGGTCTCTGACGAGACTTAACGACTGTGGTAATGTATGGAAGTAATTTATAAACTCTTTAGAAGAAAATTGTGAAGAAATTATGTAAGTTTTAACATACAACAGATAATATCAAATAAGTTATGATTTTTGTATAATGAAAACACTAGGATGTAGTCAAATGATTTTTGAGATATTTTGAAAAAAGCCTAATCATTTACCTGTTAGCCGGACTTTTATCCATCCCCCCTCCTTCCTCGTTTTTGGGCGTTGAAGGAGAGGGGCTCTGGTCGATTTCAAGACAAACGTTGTCGTTACTTCTCCGATCCGAGTCGGGATCAGCTGGCTCACTCCCATCAGGCCCCACTCCACTCTTATCCACCATCATTGAAGCTGCCACGCTTGCAGACTGCAACAAAGTAAACAACTAGAATTAAAGTATTTCCAAAATTTGTTCATCTTGTTCAAAGTTGCTTTGCAATTTGAAGTTTCCAAGAGTTAGTGTGAGTAGTGCCTTCATCTATTTCTACGCGGAAAATTGAATTTTATGAGATTCTATCAATCATAAGTCCTAGGTTTCATGAAAAAAGCAGCAAGGCCATGTTATAAATGCATAGCGCGTGCCAACGTTTTTTCTGTTTTACAGGACTTCTGAATCTCTATGAAACAGGATAAAATAAAGGCAGTCATTCAAACAGATCCTGAAATAATGATATAGAAAGCTCATATATATTATTAATGTTACATTGCACAGCCTTTTCTCAATCCCAACTGTTTTTGCCATTAAAGTAAAGTGGCTCACCAAAATCACTCAACAAACTAATTGTAATTATCGCTATTATTAGATGATAATTGACTTTCAAAGTTCCTCCAAAACACCTCAAGCAAATTGAAGTTTCACTTTCTTAGTTGCAAGCAGTTCTTTCACGGTTCATTTCAGTTTTGCCCCGCAAGGGCGAATTGCTGCTAATCGATAATAGGTTATTGTCCATTAAACAATATTCTCCCCAGCTCATGGGTCAACTAGTCTGTTGAGAGGTTTGAGGAGTGAATAATAATCAACAAACAATTATAGAGGAAACAGAAATTTACAGCTAGATTCAGGAAGAAAGATTAGCATCTACCATAGATGCTGTCAAAGTGTCAAACTCTACAATACAAAGTCAATGATTTTGGATTATTTATGAATTCCATTGCTGCTTAAAACTGTGAAAATTTGGGAGCTTCAATTATGTTTAAAAATGTCTCGTTTATATTGATCTTTAATCACGTTTTTTAACGTACTTACGTTCATATATTGATATTAGATAAAAAAAACTCTCTACATTCAAAATGGAAGTCCTCAAAAACATAGTAGGAGAGGAGAGAACCCTTCTCCCCTCTCCTAAGATCTCCTTCTCTCAAGTAAGCTGTCGAATTTCTCAGGTATATTGCATCTATTAAATAAATGGATAAAACCTTTGTATTATTCAAAACATACATGGATTAGTATTTGTCTTAATAACTTCATGAACAGATAGTAGGAGAATACTCCTCCACTCAATACTTACCGTCCGTAGCGAAGCATGGTATACTTATTTGGTTATCGCCGGGTATATTTCCTATAAGTATATATTTCCAAATAAGTATACCACGCTTCGCCACTAGTTACCGTCCACATTACGGATACAGACAAGTACAGGCTACACATGTATAACATAACGATATCAGAGAGAGATCATTTGGATTATTTACTAAATTGTTGTATAAAATATCCTATTAAATATTTTCAATGCTTAATGTCTTGTTCTATCAGTCTGCAAGAGCTGACAAGTGCTAACTATTTGAAGAATAAAATTTAGAAATCGATGCTGAAAGTCCTTAGTCAACATTAAAAAGTGTGCTTATACAAGTTGAAAGGGCGAGGAAGGACTGAGCATCATGAAAAATAGAGTGGTCGGGAAGAAGTGAGATAACACCTCTGCTAATCTGAGCGTTTATGTGACCTCGCAATCTATGTGTAGGCCTGTCTACTGTTATTTGAACTTTTTATTTCCGAAAAAATGATGGAATGTTATCTATTCATGGATGAACAAAGTGTGACGGATCGAATATTTAGTGGATTATAAGTGATATTCCGGTGCTGGATGTTGGATAAATTGTTGCGTGAAATAATGCAGAACGCTCTTTTTGTGATAACCCGATCGTCCGCTGATAAACGGCAACGTGACATGAATATAAATAGAGTTGAGTGCTGCACCTATCCTGGTTTATGATCAACAATGGAAATTCGTTTAATCTTCTATGAATATCAGACACGTCCTTGCAATAGTTAATCTCAATAAACAGATCGTTTTGTCACATAGGATTACAAGATTCTGATTCGGAGTACTCAATTAACAAAGTCATACAGAATTCATTAAAGATAGCTTTCTTTATAAAGATTTCATAAAGATTACTTGACAATACTTGTCGAGTTCTTAAAAATCCTATTGGAATTGTATCAGTCAAAAAGAAATTTTTGAATCAAAAGTCAAAAAAGAATTACAGACTCAAACACATATAATATGCTTAAAAACCTACATTACAAAAACTTACAATGTTTAATAGGCTAGAAATAGATAATTATGTAATATAATCACAGGGAAGGACAATAGGCCTACGTATAAATGATGTATTATTAAGAAAACTCTGAATTATCTTTGGTATAATATCGTATTCAATATCTGTGTTGCACTACTGTGAGACTACTAAAATATTTCTATTCCTCAGTGGAAAAGTGGAGAAATTAACGAGAAATTTCGAATAAGGAAGTCTCACTAAACGTTAAACTTGCGAATAGAGTAGAAACCAAATTGTATACATCTGCAAATTAATAGCAAACAGGAACTATATAAGAAATATGTAAGTAACTGTAGGCCTATAGTAGTATTCATTCAATTGAAGGTGGATGGCGAATCGGGCGAATAACTTCCATTAGATAGCTAGATAGATAGAGTAATACTATTTCTCTGCCATCGGACTCTACGGTCGTCAGCAACGTCAAGAAAACAAATATTTTGCAAAAAAGGTATGAGTGAACGTTTTAATTAAGTGGTTTGCAACATTTTTATGTTTTCATGACATTACTGATGACCGTAGAGTCCGATGGCAAAGAAACAATATCTATCTAATGAAAGTCATTCGCCATCCTCCAAATTAAATGAATATTACTATAGTAACCCATGGTAGGCAATTACCTCTAGAGAAAACAGGATTCAGGTCAGTTGAATTTATACCAATGCATACTCTATCATATGTTTTGAGGTATGAAGGAAATAACCTTGGGATACAAGTATTCGTATCCTGCTACGGTAATTTGTTGTGATAAGTCAAAGTACGTGTTTCAAGTGAACAGATCTATCAAAACTCTAAAAAATATTTTTTTTTAAAAAGCAATCTAATTTAAATCGTACACTAGTTGGAATTCATGGTTTCAACATTTTTGAAGAGAAAACATAATTAGATGAGAGGAAACAAAAATCGTATTCAGTATTCCTTTGGATACAAGATTATTTTCAATGGTCGACAGGGAGAAGTTTCATTCCAATTAAAATTCCTGGCATCAAGCAGCCCTGACAATCCAGTAGATTGCTTCTTAAAGACGCGATGTCGATTCTTGAAAAGAATAGTTAATCAAATTCATTCCCGTATCCATTCAAAGTGCCTCACACTTCTCTTTTCTCCGAATTGATGATATACTTGTGAACAACTTTTTGTGAGGAAATATCAGCATTGGCGTTTTATGATTCATCTGTGAAATTGAACATATTCCTCTTCAATGACTGTAAAATGATATAATATTATGAACTTAGCGGCTGTTGAAGTTATAATAATCACATCTATGTATTCTAGTGATAATGATTAAATATTATTGTATAATATTTCACAAATCTTGGCAAGTGATCCATAATTCAAATATTGAAATACATAATTAAAAAACATAATTGAAATACTGATTAATTGTTGATGATCAACCTCTTTAAACATTCTCGATCTTTTCAAGTAAAATACTAGAAAATAATACAACCATTTCGAACAATAATTTAAATGTGTGTTTGAGTTCACATGAAACAACGATTTGATCCAATATAGTCTACAACTATTTTTCATGGTAATCATGAATGATAGTGATGTAAATAATTTATTGGATTCTGTGATCAAGGTTACAACTAAATTTGAAACAGGAGAGATGAAAGAGCTGGGACTATGGATGAAACACTGGAAAAGCAAAGAATGAAGATATTTTGGGAGTAGAGTTCGCAAGAAAATCGATACGCACGTGGTTGTTCCAGTTTAGACACTATCCTGAGAGTGGGAAATGTACATGATCATGGAGATCTACTTGTCTAACATATGAATATACGATTCCTCTATAGCGTACGAAAAATTTTCACAAACGAACTCTGTATTTGCACAAAACAACAGAAGAATTTGAAGTTACCACATAAATGATTACAATAGTGCTTCAAAACTCTTCACAGTCTTCAATTTATTCATTTTAAATAAGAGATGATCAAGTTCATAAAACTTTCCTTGTTAACAAAGCATTATTTCCGGATTTATTATCATGAGATCTTTTCTTACAACTTTTATGAGTGCAACAATTCCCAGACCTAGAGGTAACGGTAACATTATGTGGATCACTCTGTATGTAATCCAGATAAAGAATAGACATTGAATGTAATCACAAGTCATGTCAAGAATTATCATAAATCACCTCTCCATTTTCTTTCCTATTGTTATGAAATTATTTTCTTTTGTATTTTCCTTTTTGTATATTGCATAACACTTAGTAGGCTGATCTGTTCATGATTGTTGAAGTACCATCTCAAAGAAAGCTGGTTTCAACAATAGAAATAATGAAATTTATTCCTTTAACTAAAGAAGAAAAGCTGTCTGTGGAGTGGTCCGTAGCCGAGGGCGATAAGCAGTGGCGTAACGTTTGCCAACTGGGCCCCCCGCAAAAAATAATTCCGGGCCCCTCCTTCTAAAATATCACGCCCCTCTCTTAGCCCCTTTTCCCTGAACCGCAACCATTAAACTCATTAATGAGAGCGTACCTCATGAGTGAATAAATAAAATATGTAATTGTACAGCATTCATGTAATAAAATAAAACATCATTGTTTCAATTTTCATAATTGTCAGATTCATCACGCACCTCTGGATTCACTGAACTATTATTGTTCAATTAAACTAAAAAAAGAATCGAGTTTCATATTTTTATTAGACTGTTTTTCAAGTTCCTTCTTTTTTTCTCTTTTGAGCTCCACTCAAATGATTGTAGGGCTTCATAATGCTGTTTAATTAATATATAAAAGACCATCAAGTCTGTGTCACACCTGGTTACTAGATTAAAGTAGCCTGGTGTGACACAGGCTTTACTAATATATTACTGGCACACAGACAACACTCATTTTGAAAGCTAGCATAATATTTTTTGTTCACTTGAAGGAGAGAAAGATAGTAAAGACGGAATAATTGAAAATCGAACATCATAATACTGAAAATACGTGTAGGAATGCAATATGAATCAAATAATAAATATGAATAAATTTTTTGTACCGTAATAAAGAATTAAAACCCACTTTCACAAACTCACTGCTTACAGCTCACTTCACAAATTTCTATTAACCGAAACGCGTTTACATGTGTCTAGTCTAGCACAACGGTTCGAGACGGACTAAATGAAAATGAAATAATGAATTGAGATTGACTGAGTATAGTGAATAAGCTATAGATAGGCTATTCTTCGACAACTCTTGCAGTCTATTTCTTTTATGATCAGGAATTCGATGGGCGAAACAATATATATTTGTGTAAACAGTCTGGGTCTGGGAACCGGATGTCTGTCTCCAATCCCCATTCAATGATTTGTAAACAAAATCCATCATTTCCCGATATATAAGCTCCTTCGAACCAACTGACATTCTAATTGTTGATGCATAATTTTTCTTACAATGGACAATTATGAATTATTGAAATTTGTGTTTATGGTTGTTAATTGCCCAAAATAAAACTTTTGCTTTTCTTGTTCAATCATTACTTTAATTTTATTTCTTAAAAAATTATATGATTATTGATTATATGATAATTATTATTTCAGGCCCTAGCCCGGGCCCCCCCGCGCCGCGGGGTTTGCGGGGGTGTAAGTTACGCCACTGGCGATAAGCGCCTGTCTGATAATCCAAAGGTTCCAAGGTCGAATACAGTTGCCGGAACGGATTTTGACAGAAACGGCCACTCCCGTCTTTCGGAGGAGACGAAAAGCTGTCGGTCCCGACTGCCTAAAAACAGTCGTCATCTCTCATCATCACCCCTCTCATTACTCACGAACCATAGAAAAACAGCTGGCTGTATACCCGCACAATTGTTTCAGTAAAGCATAAAGCGTAAAGCGTAAAGTAATCCGTAAAGCGTAGATTTAATGTAAGCACTTGCAATGCATTTTGGAGTAGGAGCTCGGCTTTCGAGCAGAGCGGTCGTGCTTATCACAAATGATTAGAGGTTATTTTCCGTAAAGTATTGGTTTCTGTGAGAATGCAAAAATGTGCGTGTTTAAACTGCAGTAACAGTGTTAGTGAGGGAAGATTGTCGATTCGTTGTGCGGACTGTAAATCGCTATTTCACTACAGTTGTACTAATATTGGTGAGGCGAATTTTAAAAAATTATCAAAAGAAACTCGATCAAAGTGGAAGTGTGCAGTCTGTAAAGCCGGTGGTAATAAGCAGTCGACCGGCGAAATGGATAAACTCACGGACAATCTCAAAGATCAATTATTGGTTAAAATTAAGAACATTATAAGAGAAGAAATCAAAAGTGGTATAGGTCAAGAGGTTAAATCACTAAGAGGAATTTCATACAATGACCTCTAGTATGTCTGAATTTGGTAAATCGGTAGAAACATTCTCGGCGATAATTGACGGATACACTAGTGATTTTGAATCAATTAAAAAGGAACATTTAGAATTAAAAAAGTGTAATAACATTCTTCAGATGAACTTAAGTGAAATGCAATCAAGAGTTTATGAATTGGAACAATATACACGTAGAAATAATATTGAAATACATGGACTGCCAGTCACAAGAAATGAAAATATTACTGAAATAATTAGTGCAACAGCTAGGGAATTAAAAATTGAGTTTCAGCAAGCAGACATTAATGCTGCGCATCGTCTTGCACCAGGTAAACACGATGTGCCTCCTATTATCTTATCATTTCATAGTAGGATAACAAAGAACAATTGGATAGATGGGTATAAAATGTATCGCGATGAGATAAGAAAAACAAAAAACTACCCAAAAGCTAATCTCCGATCTACCAATATAAATAAAAATCTTGCAGATAGGCCGGTGTTTATTAACGATAATTTATCTCCACACAATAAGAAACTTCTGTATGAGGCAAAACAGTTCATAAAGAAGAATGGGTATAAGTTCATCTGGACAAGAAACGGAAAAATCTACATACGAAAAGATGAAAATACCAGAGCAATAAGGATTTCTAATGTGAATGATTTACAACAGATTATCAATAAAGAGACCACTTAGGAAAAATGAACATTGAAAAGGACTTATCCGGTTGATTTTTCTCCTTGTTATGAATACTTTCAACGACTTATGTGAGATTTTGGAAGACGATGTGTATGCAACGGGAGAGATAGATGATTATTTGAACTATGACTTGAATATTATCAGTAGGGGTTTAAGTTCTGTGAATTCTTTGAGTCTTTTCCACATGAATATCCGAAGTATTTATAAAAATTTTGATGAATTTATTGTTGGACTCAATAGCATGAAACTAAAAATGGATATAATAATATTAACAGAGACATGGTATTCCGGTAATAAACCTATTGAGTTTAATATAGATGGCTATAGATTAGTTAATAAGCCTACAAAGCTAAACAAGTGTGATAGTCTATGCATTTATTTAAAAAATAACTATAATTACAGTGTGTTGGATTGTGAGCTGATAGATGCTAATGCAATAAGTATTGTAGTGGAACTAGAAAAGAGTCTAATCTTGCAAATTGTAGCAGTATATAGGTCACCCAATAGTAATACAGATAACTTTATCAGTAACTTGAACGACTATCTAAATACACTTCCAAAAGATAGAAATATTGTTGTCATTGGAGATATTAATATTGACATTTTGAGCATTGACCGCAGTTCACTTGGTTATTTAAACGTAATGAATGGAAATGGTTTTAGGTCTTTCATTAACAAACCAACTAGAGTTGTAGATAATAGTCAGTCCTGCATCGATCATATATTTTTTAGAAATGCATCTAATTCAATAAAACCTACAGCAGCTAATGTTTTTAAAATGAATGTTACTGATCATTTTGCAACCACTCTGCACTTAAAAGCTTTAATGATATAACTATAACCGCTGGTAATTCTGTTGTTCAGAGTCACATAATTACTAAAACTGATTTGATAAAACTTGAAGTTTACTTGAAAAATGAAAAATGGGAGTTCTTGTATGATTGTAACAGTGACAATAATTTAAATACTGATAGTGATAGTAATAATGGAAATAATAATGCTGAAAATAACAGTGATACTAATAGTGGTAATAAAAATAATGAAGTTGACTTAATGGTAGAAAAATTTATTTCAAAGATTAAAAATTACATACATCTTTCTTCAATGGAAGTAAAATTGAAACATAAAAAGAAACCACTCAAACCTTGGATCACTCAGGGGCTGATTGAATCAATTAATAAGAGAGATAAAATGGCTAGCCAATTAAAAAAGGAGCCTTTCAATGCTAATTTAAAAAATCAATTCAAGTCCTACAGGAACTTATTAAATAGGCTGATTACCCATACTAAGGATGATTATTACAGGAATAAAATAAATGAATGTGGAAATGATGCAAAAAAAATATGGAATTACATAAATGAGCTTTTAAATAGAGGCAGAAAGGAAGCAGGTGACATAAAACTGAATGCACATGAAATGAATGATTACTTTGTGAATGTTGGAAAGATGTATGCAGATAAAATACCAAAATACAACAACCAGACATCATTGAAATTCAATTATAAAAAGAATAACTCTCGATTAGCTAATTCATTTTTTCTGAGGCCTGTCGATGAGAACGAAGTAAAAACTGCTATTTTTAGTCTTAAAAACAACACCAGTCCTGGCATTGATAACATAAATAGTAAAATTTTGAAAAAAATAGCTCCCTATATTTCACAGCCATTAACTTTCATAATAAATAAATGTTTTGAAAAAGGTTTTTTTCCGTCGTTATTCAAAGTGGCCAAGATCAAACCTCTATTTAAATCTGGGGATAAAAAGCTTGCAGAAAACTATAGACCAATTAGTTTGTTGAGTTCATTGACTAAAATAATGGAAAAGTTAATAAAAAAACAAATAATTAAATTCTTAGACCTACACAGAATAATAGAAGATAACCAGTTTGGATTTCAGAATAACAAAAGTACAAATGATGCCTTGATCCGATTTTCAAATGATGTGGCGGATTATTTGAACAAGGGAAAGAAAACACTGGCTATCTTCCTGGACTTGGCTAAGGCCTATGATACAGTGGCTCATGACAAATTGTTGGTGAAATTGGAATGGGCAGGAATAAGAGGACTTCCTTTGAAATTGTTTGAGAGCTATCTTGCACATAGATCCCAGATTCTAACTATCAATAATACTGTTAGTGAGAAGCCTCTTTCTTGCTATGGTCTCCCTCAGGGAACAGTATTATCTCCTATTCTTTTTTTGTTGTATGTGAATGAATTGCTGAGACTAGACCTGAATGGAACCCCGCAGGGGGGCAGAAATTATTCTGTCCGGGGTGTGGCAATCCTCCGGGTTCCTGATGCAAGTGGTAGATGTAGGCTGGTTGGCAACTAACACCGTTGCGTCCCAGCTTAAGTAGGGTGTTCAAGTAGGAACACCTGAAGCATCAACTGCGCAAGCCAAGCCAACATATGGTGGAACAGCATACGCCGACGGCTGCATGGTCAGGGGAGTGCCTGACATGAGTATGCGAACTCTGGATACCAGGCGACCTCCAGTTTCAAGAAGCCTTCCCTGGGTGAACGCGGAGCTCTGCCCAGGGTGACTGAATAAGTCTCCAGCTACTCGTGGGAACAGGTTTCAGAGTTATTGCTGACTCAAACCTGCCGGGAAACGGTACATGCAGAGAAAGGCACTACAACTGAAGATTCCGCAATGGAATCTGAGGAGTGTGCAGACCCATCCCTGATAGAAGTTGAACAGCTTCTGAGGGTGGGTCCATAGCTGAAATCAGCAGCACATTTGCTGCTGGAATGTCCAGCACTCTTGCAAATGAGGAGGAGACTTCTTGGAAAGGCAACCCTCCTACCAGAGGAGGCAAGAGAGCTGGACTTCAAGGCCCTGAGTAAATTCTGCTCTGGCCTTGGATTATGGAACATGGCATAAGCCAAAGAGGGGATGCCACAAAAGATCGAATAGCGGTCGCGGTGGCTAAGGGTTACGAAGCCCAACCCAATTAAAAAAAAAAAAGAAAAAAGACCTGAATGGAGGAGAAGTATATTCATTTGCAGATGACACAGTGTTATTATTTGGAGGTGTAACTTGGAAGGAGTCTTATGGAGCTGCCTCCAGGGGCTTCTCCACTCTAAAAAAATGGTTAGACTTCAACTCCCTGAGTTTGAATATAAAAAAGACAAAGTATATTGCTTTTTCAAGGAGTATTGTTGGACAGGAAAACACTAACTTTGAACTTAAACTCCACATGAATTGTGATAGATTTGATGATGGGCCTAATCTTGCTCCCTGTAATTGTCCTGCAATAGAAAAGACCAACCATATGAAATACCTGGGTATAATAATTGATGAGGGTTTCAAGTGGAAGCGGCATATTGATTATTTATGTGACCGATTAAAGTTTGTCTCGTATAAATTTTACAAATTGAGGTCGGTTCTCCAGTTGCCAATGCTACGAATAATATACTTTGCAATAGTACAGTCCTTACTGCAGTATGGTCTAGTTGTTTGGGGAGGTACATTCAACTCACACTTGTCAGCTCTTTTTATAATGCAAAAAATGATCGTAAAAACAATATTAAATAAATCAATAATATTTCCTTCAATTCAAGCTTTCAAAGAAATTAGAGTCATGTCAATCCGCCAGTTGTATGTGTTGAATGTTTTTAAATACTTTTTGAGATACAAGAGCAAATTTTTAAAAATAGATAATCAAAACCATAGAACCAGATATAATACAAGAAAATATGAATGCTATGTTTCGGATCTGACATTAATACGTAAACAGCTTATTTACATTGCTCCAAAGCTAATAAATGAATTCCCAACAGAACTTGTTTTGGATCCTACCACAAAAACTGTTCCATTAATAACCAAAAATTGGATTATTGAAAAGTTTTATTTTGATTTAAATATTGTTTGATTGTTTTTGGATTCTGGACTGCGTCTTGAATTGACCATGATTTGGTTTAATGATTTTTAGTTTCATAGTTTCATAATTTTAGGTAACATAGAATGCCATCATTGATTTTTTTTTGTTTGACGATTTATATTATGTTTCTGTTGTATTTATGCAGTGCATGTGTATTTTTATTATATTTTTGTTAATGCTTTTCTTGTAGGGTAACCTTTAATTTATCATCCTACTCCCACTGGCGAACAAGTTGATCTTATGCCAGTGGTTCAGTCACATGATGTAATAATTATTTTGTATTATTTATATTTTGTATTCTTTTGTGTGTGTGAAATAAATTTGAATTTGAATTTGAATTTAGTTTTCTTTGTAAATGCAACTCAAGTTTGCTAGTTGGGAAACGAGCCAACATTTTCTTAATGATCTTTGAACTACGTTTCCGAGTTTTTTAAAGTATCGATTAGAGTAGAGTATTAACGCCATGATTTGATTCTTTTTAGGAACTGATTAAGCAGTTGAATTGCTCACCATAGAGGAAGTGGAACTAAAGAACAGACGAAGATTGTCCGCTCACATGAGTAGGCTAACAAGATCACGGAGGTTTATCAGTGACCCACATTGACCGTGCTCTATGAGAAGCCCTTGACAAGCGAAGGCGGCGAGGTCCCCCCAACACTCTCATTGGCACTTACCTGCCATGTCACACCCTACCCCACTCTCATTGTTCTCCGAATCAAGCGAGAAACAAGCTCATATCAACGCAGCCCCTCGTTTACAAACAGTTGATAAGCAATTGATACATGTATGCATAAATAATGATAATTCTTTATTGTTTATCTAAAAATATGTATTTATAAAAATATTAAAGTAATCATGTGGTTAAGTAACAAACATTCGAGACCGCTCTCGGATGGGTGACCGACACAAAAAGACACAAAAAATTGTGCAATGAGGCGAGGTGGAACCTACCCGTAAGGGTCTCCCCACCAATAAAAGCCATACGATAAAAAAAAATCTAAAAATATTACAATATGGGTTTGACAACAAATTAATTATATTCCTTCACAATATTATGGATTGATAATTGGATGAACAAGTAAATAAAATAATTTAAAAATATATGAATAGGAGAATAGATGAACAAATGGATGAATAAACTTATCTATATTAATAAAAGAGAGTTGGTGTCTGTACGCTCGCTTATAACTCGAGAACGGCTGAACCGATTTAGATGATTTTGGATTCGTTTGAATTTTTACAGCACTGGTTAACATAATATGTATTAAAATATAAGAAAATCCCTTTATAATTAATAAATAGTTATTACATTAATGACATAACCTATCAAATATTTCACAGAGCTACGTTCAAACTTGCCGGCACGAACGTGTACCTACAACGGAAAGATGATCGCAATTCAAGATCAGATTAATTAGCAAGCTTATTCTAAGTCCCCGTGGCTTAGTGCAAGAGTCTCTGCTTGATAACCTAGAGGTTGCGGGTTCAAACCCCGCTCTGTACCGTTTTTTTTTGCTCTAGGTTTTCTACTCTTAATTATTTTTTACGCTACAATCATCAATTAAGAATGAGTTATCGTTCGTATCATGCATGTTTTATTGTTTCTAATAATAAAATTGAAGAACGGAAATAAAATTAAAAAATAACTAAAATAAATTAAAATAAAAAAAATTAAAAAGAAAGAAATAAATATGAAAAAAAATCTTTTAATTAGAATAGGACTGATAAAAATTGAAGAACGGAAATAAAAAAAAAAAAAATAAAAAATAAAATCAATTAAAATGAAAAAATTTAAAATAAATTAATAAATATGAAAAAATCTTTTAATTAGAATAGGACTGATAAAAATTGAAGAACAGGAATAAAATTGAAAAATATAGGCTAAATTAAAAAAATTGAAAAGAAAGAATTAAATAAATAAATAAATATAAAAAAATAATTGGAGGGAGGAGGGTGACATTTGATGGGAAAGAGGGGTTGACATGAAGAGGATATGTGGGGGTGACATTTGGGGGAATGGAGGGGGCATTTGTGGGATGACATTTTTTGGGGGTGGCATGAAGGGGGGACATTTGTGGGGAGAAGAGGGGGGACATTTGGGGGGGGGGAAGAGTGCGATACGAAGTTCGCCGGGACAGCTTGTAAATGGATAAATTAATAGATAAGTAAATAAATGAATAAATAGAAAAAACAATTCTCATTATTATGTGCGGGACAATGAATAGGAAAATGAGTTTAGAACCCGATTGGAAACAGGTACTCTTTGGAAACTCTTTCTAGATTGCTCAAATATAGCAGGATCCTTTTAACTTGTCAGAAAACATATGATCGACGAGCATATGATCACAATACTTAACCTACAATTGCTGAATCTCACAGATTATTGAAAAGGACTTTTAAAAAGTTATTCTTTGAAAGGTCTTCTTTAAAAAGGTCTTTTAGAGACTTTGAAGGTCTTTAAGACTTTCAAGTCTTTTGATTATTGTCTCGAAGTCACTGTTTAATTATTACCAAAACAGCTGATTTCTGACAAGTTAAATGGATCGTGCTATAGAGAGTTTCATCCTAATTTGAGTGATCTGATGAGAATGCGATGCTTCTCAAAGTAAGGAGATTCCTATGAATAAGGAGATTCTTCCCAAGGTAGCCGATGAATAAGGTGAGATCACAGAGATTCATTCATAAAATTATTTGGTTTATACATTCAATACCAGTAGCTTGCGCTGAGCCTTGCACTTGCTTGCATAGCATGTATGAAATACACGTGTGCGCTCACATATTGGAATCTGCACTCAGAGTCGACCGTGTGAACCGACTCTCAGATGTTTGAAGCAGCAACATTTCTTGGTGCAACATTACAAATGCGACAACATTATTGATGCGAACTGAATATTAAATTGGACTAGTTGGGCGTAGAGTTACTTAGTTATCGACCGAGGCAAGTACCCTACTAGACAGAGATGTGATCTTGATTATTATACATGGTGTATGATGAATTCATCGTCTTCGATCACAGGAAAGTAAAATGTCGTACATTTTCACTGTTATGTATTAAATATTTCCCTTCTCTATAGACTTCTTATTCAACTTTAGCTATTCAAGTTCAATTTTTATTTTCAACTGGATGATTCTTTGTGTATGATGAGGTCTTTCTGGTCATCCTAGTCGTCCTGGTCACATATTTCAATTTTCCATGAACGAATTCTCTGTTAGATGACATTCTACCACTGAAGCAAATGTTAAGTAAAGAAAAATAAGGTGAAGAATCAAAATATTATTTTTCTGATGATGCCCACATAAGCTTATCACTTAATGTGTGTAGTATCAAAATCAACAATCTTTACTTTTGTAAATTGTTGGCAATTGGCAAAAGGAGCATCTGAGATTGATACTTTTGATCCCAAACCAGATGTTTATACACGATTTTATGCGTTTACATCGGGGCATTATGCGTTTTGATAAAAACCGACAATTCCTTCGGAAAGAGCTAGAAAAATACTTTTAGACACATATGCTACTCAATTTTGTCAAAAAGGAGATTATTGGTTTTGATTCTACCCTACTCAATTTTGTGTTTGGCTAATGAAGTCTTTGCGTTAAGGCTGTGCATCAGCTTATTTGGAACTTTTTTCTGGTGACATTTTTCGAAGTTTTACGATTTGGATACTATTAAGCTATCAAAATGAAATAAATTTTACTCGAAGAATTTTCTTTTTTGTTCACTAGTTTGTGAGATATGGGCACCTAAAGTTACAATTTTTGGGGTAATTGATCTCAAAATTGGTTGCAAATAGAATCATGGAATTTCGAGCATACATGTTTGAAGGTATTGTTCATGATTTGAAATACTAAATTTCTCAAAATATCTAATTTTGAAAAAGTTGATTTTTTAAAATAATTTTTTATGGACTAACTATTTAGTATATTAAAATGAAAAATATCTCAATTCAATGTGTTATGTCTCATCTTGTTATTGAGAAAGTATAGAAGCTTCAAATCATTTCACTCAAGAGATCAATTACCCCAAAATTATCATGGACTCAATATAGATTTGCCGAGTCTGGGTGAGATGCTACTAACACACACACACAACCGTTCACACACGAGCTCTCATACGCAATTCGACGTACACTCAAGCAGTGTTGTCTGATTGACTCTATGCGAGTGGAAACAATGACAAGGTCATCGTATCGTACGTTCTCTTTCTCTCAGCCGGCTACTACATACACCTTCTCATTATAGACTTAGCTCTGTTGAATGACGACAGAATAGAACAAAACGTAAAAGCAAAAACAATTTCCGCTCAGCTGTTTCTCACTATACTATCTCTCTCTCTCACTATACCATCAGCTTATCTTCATACTATCTTTCATCCTCTCACCTTTCCTCTCCCTTCTGATGGAAAGGTAATATTCAAACCATAAAAGTTTTATTCATGAATGGGAACACAGATTACTCAGTACAGCTTTTTCGTTATACTTTGCTGTGTTTTTGAATTCACGAACATGGAATGAAGCAAAGATTATAGTAAATTAGTAGTCTTGTGAGACAGGTTACTCACTACTTTCGGAAGAGAAAAGAGATTATACTCAAATCTCAAATTAACACAAAATAGAGGCAAATAAAAGGAAATCCAGTTTTATTAAGTCATTTATTTTTATTTATAAATGAAATAACTTTATAAATTTTACTTCAATTTATAAAAATTACAACAATTCACATAAAGTAACAGAAACACTTGATTTGTTGAGAAAATATTTGAAGCTACTGTACACTGGAACCTGGATAATCCAAACTTAGATCATTCTTATTCTTTGTATGATTTGTTAATAATAATAATAATAAAGATGATCATTAGTATTAATATTATTATTAATACAAGCCTTTGATTTCAATGTAATATTAGTTTATAATAAATAATTACTCTATTATTTTTTATAATAGTAGAAAAATGTAGACTTTTGTTGAAGAAAAGCACCCTTATGATTAGGGCAATTCCAGATGGCTTGATAGATGACGATGGACTCTTTGAAATCGAAGTGTTTATATTAATTTAATAATATTTTTAAATAATAATTCAAAATAATATTCAGCTAATGAAGTCAAGATGAAAAATAAGTCAAGAAGGAGAAAGAAAGAAATAAAGAAGAAGATAGAAAAGACAAAAGATGCTTCAAATTTTAAAATTCAAATTTCATTTCCATTCAGCAGTAAATTACTCTATTACCCCATCAATGGGCAGAGAATTACAACTAATAACAATTTGAAAAAGCAAAAGAAACATCAGAGCGCAAAATGCGACTTGTGCTGAAATATGATTTTACATTACTAAATTACAATTCGAAAAATATATATAAATAAAACCGGAAAAATACCTAGTAGATAGTAGATTGCTAGTGGCCATGAATACTGTATAATATAATTTGCTTATTTATTATTATTATAATTATAATTATTATAATTATAATTATAATTATTATAATTATAATTATTATTATTTTCATTATTATCACTAAATTTCTTGCAGCAGGGGCAGGAATTAGAAAAGCTCTGAAGATATTCAAAACTTACATTTCCGGATATTCATTAATTTATTATTATAATAACATTTATTATTATTGTTATTAATGATAATAATAATAATAAATGTATACAAATAATACTTGCTTTCCTCATTTTTATCACTCATTTCATTCATTTTGTATGACTTGTAGCTTTTTGTTTTTGCCTGTCTTGAGCTTCAATTATAAATTCAGGCTCTCTCACTCGCATACCTCGAACAATTCTACTATCTATTATTTCTGGTAGCATACATTCATGATAAAACTGTAGTAGTTTTGGTAACATACTTTGCCAGAATGTTTTATCTCTATGAATTCTTTCTACAAATAACTCTCCTTTTTTCGTAAAAATTACCAAGTCACACCACTCTCTTTGACAAATATTTAGCTGCCCTTGCACTTGATAATAATATTTGTGACTTTTCTTCAGTCGCAAAACTCCGTCCTGAGCCACTTCTAGGCAAATACCTTTCTTCTTCATCTTGACCTCCTCGGCTAAATCATTATCTTTGACTGAATATAAACATTTCACTTCAATAAGTCCATCCTCATCAACCAAGCCATCTGGACTCGCCCCTAAACAAGGGTGCTCTTCATCAACAAAAAGTCCACATTTTTCTACTTTTGTGCCCTTTTCCTCTTCATACATTCTGATCACTCTATCCTCATTATCTCTCCCAAAGCAGATGGCATCAGTCTGTAATTTCTTTGGGAACAAGATGGATTTAACCATATTGTGGCAGGATGTATGCGGAAGTCTCTTGGATACATCACCAAATTTTGAAGCTGTTCATCCAAAGCTTAGCCTGTTCATCCTTTTCTCCTTCCATAATTTGTTCTTGTGCTGGCCCTTCGTTTCTTCTAATAACTTTTTCCCCCCATCAATGACATCTCCAGCTAATTCTTCCATCATCTTCTGCTTCTTTTGTGCCATTTCAGACTCTTCTATGTCTGGCTCCACAGTCAGAGGCCCATATTCTGAATCATGACCACCACCAGCTTGACGTTTTCCCTTTCCCATTTGACTCTCTTTACCAGCAAACAGTAGTTTGCGTTTCATATTTCTTTTCTCTCTTCTCAAAATTCTCTCCCTAAAAATTAGGGAGTATTCTTTTTTAATCACTCTGTATTGTAAAGTGTTTACAAGATAATCTGAAGCTAGGCTCATATGTGTTTGAAATTTTGTAACTAAACATGTAAATGGTGTGAATATGATCCGGAGTCTTTCTCAATAAAAACATAAAAATTCTTGAGCATTACTCGGACTCGGACAAGGTCTCTCTAAAAAATTTATTTCAATCTAATACTCATCAATCACGAATCTATTGGTCTTCAAACGATATCTTGTTTTAAGGTTTCAAATAGAGCATTTAAAACATTTTTATAGTGTGCAATTCTACCCTCTACAGATGGAAATTTTCTCACTCCTTATAGCTTGAAGCTTTGCCATCTTATAAAAACGAAGTCTGAGAGTCAACTGTTAGTCAACTTTTCAGAACTACAGTATATCTAAAATCTACTTATTGATTTTACATTTGCTACATTATACTTTTTGACTGAAATTTCTCATTATAGTATTATTTTAGTACTTATAAAAAACTAATGATTATAGCTTGTTTCTTCACTGGGTTATGAAATTATGTTTACCTTGATTTCTCCAAAAGTTTGTTGAAAATATCCTCACTCGAATCTTGCAACTCTTCGCAAGATGATAAATTCTTTTCTCTTTCTGCTTTCTTCTTTGCAAGAACTTTACGCATAACTTAAGCTCGTTTGGAGCGACTGGGGTTTTTAGCTCTTGGCATACTTAGAGCAGTTTTATAAACATATATACTGTACAATTAACACTATATATACACCGGAATAAAATAAACACGATAACACTGTAAGTATAACACGTTTATCTTCTACATTATTATATTATGACAAATACCTAGTAAAAAAATCACAGCAAAAGGCTTTTTATTCACAAGCTCCAAAACTCTTCTAACAAACTGTAGACGAAACTGGATCCAAGTCGAGTGACTTCTGCGATTCCACCCCCATTCCAGTGAGGGTGTGTATTTGTCTTTGTTATGATGAATGAGCTCTCCTATTCAAAACAACAGCGACGTGCATGTGACGAATCGCTGTGACCTTGTATCATTTCTGGAGGGGGCGAGAATGAAAATGAAAACCAACATGCCAACAGATAACAGAACGGTGACAATATAAAGAAATTGCATAATTATCAATGGATATAAGCGGGGTGAGAGATTGATCTTTTATTCATTCTCCTTTATGAAAGAAACCTTTGGCAAATAACTACCTAAGCATCTACTACATTTACAAGAAAATTTGAGAGCAGGATGAAAATAGTAGGTGTATGGAAACATTTAAATATAGAGTAGAGAGAGAGAGAGAGAATAGAATAGAATAGAATAGAATATTCACTTTATTCATGTAGATTACAAAGTATGTCGCTTAAATTCTAGGTCATGATAGTTGTTACAATGAACGTCATTTAAAAATAGTAATTACAGTATCGGATTCACTGAACAAAACATGATAAGGGAGATTTTAAATGAAAATATATAGGTGTAAGTTTAATATTCTAGATTGTTGAAGTCGACTTGAGTTCTAGTTCATGATATATTTTATGTTGAAATGAACGTCATTGAAACAATTGAAATAAAACTAATTGCAACATGGTTTTGCATCTACAAGAAATGGCGGAGTTTGGACATATAAATGTCCATTCTTGGAGAAGGATATGCAAGGACATCCTTCCCATCAACACTCAACCGTAAAATTATTTAGATAGCTGTAACTAAAAACTGAAATGAAATTTTGAAATATTATGTGATATGAATAAAATAAGATGGATGATAAACAAGAGTAATGTACACTAAAGATGGAGAGAGAGAGAAAGTAGGAGAGAGAGAGAGAGAGAAAGATTAGATTATGTAGATAACACAATTATCTGCTTCGATTTTAGTTGACAAAAGTGCCAAGTATTTAGTAGTAATATTATTTTATAAATTTAAAAAATTATGAGTAATCATTTTTTATCAATATGAGTATTAGAAGCAATGCGATAATGTATGATTGTGATTATGTACATGAAATGGCGAAGTATGAACATATAAATTTCCATTCTTGGACATCCTTTCCATCAAACAATTGATCGTCAAAGAGAGAGACAGAGAGAGAAGAGAGAGAGTATGTGTATGTGTGGAGAAAATAAAAAGGGGGAGTTATAAAATTAAATCGTAATACAGTAATACAAAATAATTAGTATTCATCTATGTATATAATTATATTATTTGTAAGTTTTAATTCAATAATATAACTTAATTAGTATTTATGTATTGTCACAACACATTTCGAATAGAGCCGGCTGAGGCCCGAAGATTGAAAGAGATAGATAATTGATAAGAAACTGATAACAAGACTCACCTAAAAATAATTCTTAATAAGACAAAAATAAGGCTTCATAAAAATAATAGGAAAATCATAGGAAGGCGTATTGTAAGTAGAATTTTTCCATTTCCTAGTTAGAAAACCCTAATGCTCTACGATTGTGTGGGAGCTATCCGGAGAAAAAATTCCTTACAGTATCCAAGTTTTTTTTAATTACTTTGGACTACATTCAAGTTCATTGAGGCGTCCACATTCTATGAGAAAATAATTCATTGCAAAAAAATTGAATCAAAGCAAAAAAATCCAAAAATTTTGTATATATATTTTTTTTTCAAGAAAACTATTGAGTTTATTGTGAAAATGAATAGGACCAATAATGTAGCCCATAATATACTGGACAAAATTATGTAAGAACCAATTCTGTCCGATGATTGGTTACCGAGATATTCGATTTCCCGTGATGACCTACATTTTTGAACTTTGGGGGGGTCTGGGGGGGAAAGCTCCAGCCGGATTTTTTGGGACTTTTGGGAAAATGACCCTCTGGTAGTGTTCTATCGATGGTGTGAAATTCAGCTTTTATCTAATTTTCTTCCCGAAAAAAACTTTATTTCCTGGGCTATTGACACAGTGGAGAGCATTACACTTAAGCCCTTTTTACCAAGTACTTTGTATATCAAGCTGTGGTCAAAAAGGCATAAGTTGACTAAAGCCATTTTTACCAAACTAAATAATAAGATTAATATGGTAAGAAAGGCATAAGTTGACTAAAGCCTCTTATACCAGAATGAATGCTGAAATTTTGACTTAAGCCCTTTAAACCAAGATTCATTGCTCTCTTCAAAGAACTAGTAGACTTAAGCCCATTGTACCATTCGAAAGAGAATTTTTTTCTGTTTTTTTTTTGGACTTGTAACCCAAAAATCGAATTTTTTGACTTAAGCCCTTTATACCGGGCACCATAGATTTATCCACTCGCTTTAAAAATTAGTATATTGCAGATTTCTTTTAATTTCCATCAATAAAGCGAGTGGATATAGATATTTTTACTTCGTGACATTTTTTTCGTGGAAGGGGGGGGGGTGATATGAAGGGGGGGACATTTGTGGGGAAGAGGGGGGGGTGCCATGAAGGGGTATTTGTGGGGAGAAGGAAGGGGGGCATTTGAGGGATGACATTTGGGGGGTGGCATGAAGGGGGGGACATTTGTGAGGAGAAGAGGGGGGACATTTGGGGGGGGGGGGAAGAGGGCGATGCGGAGTTCGCCGGGACAGCTTGTAGAATATAAATGGTATGTTCATATATTATCAATTTTATTTCTTGAAAATGTAATCATGTAAAATCTCACTACTTTATGGGCTTCGTGAGATTTCATTCTTTCATTTATGTACTCATAGTTTTTCGGTATCGTTCATTTCAATCTTTTAGTTTTATTTACTGCATTGTGTTCAATTATTGGGAGAATAAATTGATTGATCATTAACTGATACATCCAGACTACAATCATCATAGTACTCCTTAAGCACTATTACAAAATTTATACTTTTGATCGTAATAAAATGATGCAGACTAACGTAAATTATGTATCTAATAAAAGAAAAAATCAAAATTATGTATAAAATAATCAAAATTATGTATTATATAGACGATCATAATTATCATGAGCTCAGCCACAGAGAAGGAAGAATTTCTTCCTTCTCTGTGGCTCAGCTTAGAAACCACACTTCCACTGTTATAAGATACCTGCATATTTTAAAATTTGCTATTGATATAAAGATGAATGATTCAAAACATCGAGGATAATTTCTCATTTTTAATGAATCAGAGCTTGAATGAATCTCAACTTTAACGACAGAAATACCAAGTTAATCCTCAGAGTAATTATCGGTTCAAGAGTATTTCCAACTAGCTGTCCCGGCGAACTTCGTATCACCCTCTCCCCCCCCCAAATGTACCCCCCTCTTCTCCCCACAAATGTTCCCCCTTCATGCCACCCCCAAAAAATGTCATCCCCCAAATGCCCCCCTTCATTCCCCCACAAATCCCCTTCATGTCAACCCCCTCTTTCCCCCCAAATTTCCCCCCCCTCTTCCTCCAATTGGCCCCCTTCATGACTGTTACCCCCCCCCCCCAAAATGTCACCCCCCAAATGTCCCCCTTCATGTCACCCTCAAATAACCCCCTTCATGTCACCCACCTCTTCCCCCCAAATGTCTCCCCCCCACGAAAAAAATGTCACGAAGTAAAAATATCTATATCCACTCGCTTTATTGATGGAAAATTAAAAGAAATCTGCAATATACTAATTTTTATAAAGCGAGTGGATAATAATCAATATTAATCAATGCTGAAAGTTGCCAAAAAAATTTCATCAGTCTCGGAATCGAACCCGAGAATTCTGCGTGGAAGGCAGAGTTGCTATCCAATAGACCACCGCGCTCGTCTATGGGGCGGCCTATATTGTAGCATCTTCAACTACACATCGATTTCATAGGAGCATTATTGTTGGGACTGGATCAAAATAGATGTCATGTTTGATAGGTTAGGTCATTAATTTACTAATTATTTATTAATTATAAAGAGATTTTCTTATATTTTAATACATATTATGTTAACCAGTGCTTTAAAAATTCAAACGAATCCAAAATCATCTAAATCGGTTCAGCCGTTCTCGAGTTATAAGCGAGCGTACAGACACCAACTCTCTTTTATTAATATAGAAGATAAAAATCTTGCTGTTGCTTGAATATTTCAAGTAACTATTTTCACTAATAACTTGGTGAAGTTTCATAAAACAATAACCTTGATTTCTGAGAAGAATTACATGAAATAGAAGTAGTTTATCCAACTTTACAAGTTCCTAGTAAAGAAAGTAATTATGAACTTCCAATGGAATCCAAGACAAAGCTCATTACAGAATTTGATCACTGTGAAATCTGACAAAATCAGTAATTTCATGAGCATTATTATTAGTTATTATACTGGTAAGACACTATAATATCTTTCAACATTCAATAATAATACATCTAAGCTCTGAGAGCAATCAATATAATATAATACAATATTGAATATTATGACACTTCTAAGGGGAGTATTGTTAGTTTGTTGCGATACTGTGTTATTAATTTGTTGTGAAAACTTGAAGGAAATCTCAAAAGCACACTTCGAACTTAGAAGAGACTTTTCTCAGATATCTAATTGTGTCACAACCTCATGTGTCAAGGTGTTATCAAGAAATATAGATGTATTTGATAATAATGAAGTCGATTAACGGTAACAAAATTTCCATAACTTAAATTGTATTTGCGCTTTTTGAGCTGTTGTAAGAACTTGCAATCGAGCATCTGTTTCCTTCACGTGGAAACTTTTCAGCTAGCGAATGGATTTTCAATTTTTCTCCTCACTTCTTCATCCGCTCTCAATTTGCAGTGCTTTTCTCTTGTTAACTCTTGGAGAAGCGAATACTAGATAGATGCAAACATTGTAATTTTTATGCACGTTTTGGGATTGGTAGCAGACTTTTACTGTCGAGTCTAATGTTGAAATCAGACAGATACAATGTCGTTTTATGGTTTATTCTATTGAGTATGTCTTTTAATGGTTCTGTACGAATGAGCAGCTCGCCTTTGCGAATGGAGAACTGTTAGGTAGTTTTTAATAGCTAACAGTTGAGATGGAAATGATGTCATTGGAAGTGATATTTATTTATACGGAGCATTCAATGGTTTATCTGCATCACCTTTATAACTGTATAAATCTGTTTGATCAATAAGGTCATTGTTTACCATTATTGAGTAGAAATTTATGATCAACTCCATACACTTATCTTATAAAATTCTAAAATATCGTAAAAATTCTCTGTGATTGGTTGTTGTTGAACGGCCATGAATGATTCTTTATGTTAGGACTCACTTTGTGCTCTTGTTTAATTGGAACTCATTCATTGTTCATGAATGAGAACTCAAGCTTACAAGAAGCTGTTGAACATTAAGTACTGTGTTAGTACCATTCTATAATGATAGAAGGTTGTTAAAATACACAATTATACCAAGAAAATATTGTAGGGATTGGAGCTTGAAGGGACTCGTTATCGATTATTACTATTTCAATTGTGAAATATCTATAATAATAGTAGGCCTAGGTTGTTATAATATACAATTATACCAGGAAAAGATTGAAGGCTCTTGGAGGAATACTCGTTAACGAAAATTTCTCTTTATTCAATTGTGAAATATCTATAATAATAGTAGGATGTTATAATATACAATTATACTAGGAAAAGATTGCAGGCTCTTGAAATAGTACTCGTTATTGATAATTCCTCCTTTAATTGTGAAATATCTATTAATTTTTTCATTCATATACAGGGTGTCCCAAAAAATAGTGACGCCAGTACTACCACGGTATTCTACAAGTCAAAACAAACAGAAAATGTCGTTGGCAAAATGCTGATTTCTCTCCTTAGTTTACCTGTAATCCGCCATTTTGTGTTTTTGATATTTTTCATCATATCTCGTTGAAAAAACAAGATTTTCTCATGAAATTTGGTAGGAGTATAATTAAAGGTGTAGTTTACAGCATGCATATTTTAATAAATTTCAATATTTGTTTTTTCTAAAATGGCGACCGACTAAACTTTTTAATTCGATTTTACTGGAGAAATATTGCTTTTTACGATAAAAATTTTGAATACAAAAATTTAGAAAATTTTATTCTGAATAAAATGGTGTATAATTTTAGAGAATCGGATAATAAATAACCGAGATATGGCTATTTGAAGATAACAACTTCTGTGTTTCTTCATTCCTTCAGCAGTGAGACATGAGAATAAATTTATGAATGCAAAACATATGTTTGCCTATCTTGAACGTTCTCAAATTTACTACTGTACTGCATCATATTTTCACATTCATGAAATTCAATTGGTTGTTCCATCCAATTATAAATATTGAGAATGTTCGAGGGACAAAGATAGGCAAACATGTGTTTTGCATACATAAATTTATTCTCATGTCTCAGTGCTAAAGAAATGAAAACTGTAAATGAGATTACACAGAAGTGGTGATCTTCAAATAGCCATATCTCGGTTATTTATTATCCGATTCTTTGAAATAATGTACCATTTTATTCAAACTAAAATTCTCTAAATTTTTGTATTTCAAAGTTTTATCGTAAAAAGCAATATTTCACAAGTGAAATCGAATCAAAAAGTTTAGTCGGTCGCCATTTTGGAAAAAACAAATATTGAAATTTATTAAAATATGCATGCTGTAAACCACACCTTTAATTATACCCCTATCAAATTTCATGAGAAAATCTTGTTTTTTCAACGAGATATGATGAAAAATATAAAAAACACAAAATGGCGGATTACAGGTAAACTAAGGAGAAATCAGCATTTCGCCAACGACATTGTTTATCAGTGTATAAATCCATAGATCAATTAGCAATTTTCAACGGGTCACTTAATTCCATTATTTGCTGGGAATGATACAGATTATCTTCTCTGACATTTTCGTTTACCTTATCAATCGCGTTATAGTTCTATTTTAGAGGAATCTATTCTGGTTGAATGCTATGCTGCCTGGACTAGGTATGTTGATAAAGCTTTGGCCATTAGTAATATCCACATGCGGAGTTGAGTTCAACAGGCCAATTAGGGGCCAACACTAAGTTGATTATCTGACATGCCTCCTATTAACACGTTGAGTGCTATACGGGTCTCCCGGTTCCCGTATGGATCGTCAGCCCCTGCTACGCTCAATGGTTGTGAAAACACCAGTGGTGCTAAATGCTTTTTTTGCATTATTTGATCATTAATCACGTTCTCAATCACATTACTGTTTTTTTTCTCCATAAATAGGTATTGCAGGCATAAAAACCAGTACGGGACCATAAAGCCCCGTATAGCACCAGAATGATGAATTTGATTCTTCATCTGTTGCTCATAGGGATAGGTGAGCATAACATTTTCACATTTCAACTTATGATTTGATGATCAGCTGTTTGTAACAAAAATTCATTTTTCATTGTTCATTGCACCGGTAAGGGCATTTGTGCAGAGAGAAAAAGAGAAAGAAAGCGAGTGAGAACGAGGAGGAGGAGAATGAGAAGATTTAGAACGGAAAGAATGAGGAGAAGTGGATGGAAAAGAGGGAGAAGAAGAAAAAAGGGAAAAGAAGGAGAAGAAGAAAAAGGAGAGAAAGAAGAATGAGACAAAGATTGGAAAAAAAAAGGAGAAGCAGGAAAAGGAGAAGAAGGAGGAGGCGAATATGGTAGAAAAGGAGAAGAAGTAGGATAAGGAAAAGGAGGAGAAGGAAGAGGAGGAGAAGAAAAATGAGGAAACGAAGAAAAAGGGGGAGAAGAACAGAGAGTAGAAGGAGAAAACAGAAAAGAAGAAAAAGGTGAAGAAGAAGAAGGAGTAAGAGGAATAGATGGAGAAGAAGGATAACGAAAAGATGAAGAAGGTGAAGAAGAAGAACGAGAATAAGGAGATCGAGAAGATGAACGAGAAGAAGGAGAAGAAGAACGAGAAGAAGAAGAAGAATGAGAAAAAGGTTGAAAAGAAGGACGAGAAGGAGGAGAAGGTGAAGAAGGAGGAATAAGAAAAAGATTAAAAAGAAGGACGAGAAGGAGAAGAAGGAGGAGAAGGTGAAGAAGGAGGAATAGGAGAAGAAAGAGGAGAAGGTGAAGAAGGAGAAGAGCAATTACAAGAAGAAGTAAGGCTTATTATTTCTCAAAATTCACGTAATATTGTTTGCAATTGTTTGAAGACCATCAAAATATTTTATCGTCTTATCTGTCTCAACTTCCGCTGAAATACATAATATATTTACTATTATTCACATATTTGCACACATAAGTGGATGAGATGACATCATGTTTCTATTATTTCTCCATGGCAGACTGTTTACTTTGCAACTATACAAACAAATCAATCAACAGCAGCGTTCTTACATTATTTCCATATTACTCATCATGTCCCCACTCTACAAAATTCATTCGTGATTATATCATGATTTTCTAAGTACAGTCTCCATGCTTCACAAAAGCTGGAGATGCGTGCTATGGGAAATCAAATCACATATATTCATACTCTTTATAGTACCAGTGTGTTTGGCTCGAAAAAGTTAATAGATTCGCTACCAGATGGTAATATTGTGCAGATGGCGTACGGGAACCGGGGGACCCGTACAGCACAGTTGACCAAGCAGTGTACGGGATATAGGAGACCTGTATAGCACATGCGGCTGGCTCTAAATTTTGCTGTCGCGCTTAACGTGTTTTAAGTACATTGTCCTACAGACATGTCCGTCTATGAACTAATTGACATACGGCATAGCCTCCTCTAATACAGATTGTATTAGAGGAGGCTATGCATACGGCCATCCTTATGAATAAGGAATGCCCGGGTGGGGAGCATCAGTTCTGCCATAGCCTCCTCTAATACATGTATTAGAGGAGGCTATGTATTAGAGGCCATGTATTAGAGGAGGCTATGGTTCTGCTCATAAACTGACTATGAAGTGAATATTAGACTGATTGTTATAGTTGAATGCTCATCAAGTCACTGTTATTCTCTATCACTGTTATTCTCTATCACTGTTATTTTGCAACACTAATATTGTCAATGTTGTTTTCCATGACGAAATACTTGTAGAAAATTCAGTTAAAGTAACGACTTGTATTTCACTGTAAATAATTAATGGCTGATGAAGCTCCTCATCAGGAGTGAAATGCATTCCAATAGTGTCCAATAATGTAAGTAATAGCATTAATTATTTACAGTGGAATACAAGTCGTTACTTCAACTGAACTATTATTGTGTCATCACTGTTAACTAATCTTGAGATTCCTGTTGAATGTTGAACAGGTGATTGTTCAACTCGATGTGCTATGCTAAATTTCACCACTGGAACAAAGTCCGAGTTGTACTTTATAACGAATTCAGAAGATCAATACATTAAATTTAATGAAAGAAAAGCAGAAAACATCGGGATGGAAAATATGGATGGTTAAAGTAGTATTATAATATTATCACTTACATGTAATTTTATTTTGTACTGTTGTGATACAAAAAATTCTCATTCTAGTGCCCGGTTTTTCAGTCGTTCAATAAACTTATTGAATTGATAACTTTCTTTTTGCATTTGAAAACACATGGTTATTGATTCAATAGTGCTATTGGATCCATAAACTGTCTATTGAGCGACTGAAAAACCGGGAATAGGTCTTTCGCTTTTAATTATTGTTTTTGAAGCTGTTTTTCATTTCCTAGACTTTTTCATCTTATTCATGCTTGATCTCGCTAAATCGCCGCGCATGCGCAGTACGTTTTCTTTAGGCTCGCTGAAATTTGGGGCTGTCATTTTCGTAACCTCAAAAATGAAAATTAAGCAATGGACATGAGCAAGAACAAATAATTAGAACTGCGTTAACTGCAGTTGTAGAAAAAATTTTGTATTTAATTCCAGCGTAAGGCTTCTTTATTGCTCTCGCAAAATTATCACGCTCAGCTACGCATCGCGTGATAACTGTTGCAATATAGTCGCGCTTCACGCTCTTAGTACATAAATAGCTATTTTTTCATTAAACTTGCATTGATTCAATTAGTTCATCATCCACATTTTCATCAACATCAACATATTGTATTCAACATGGCGTGAGCTAATCGACTTGACCAATGACCATTCTATATTCATTGCATATGGTTAGTTGCCAGTGGATAATTTTATTAGTGCAAGCATTCCCTGTTTATGAAAACTATGGAAACCCTTCAGTCTACAGTTCTAACGGAATAGCTCCACCCGCTATCTGGGAAAGTTAGTTGTATATAATTTGGAGTTCACACCCCTATAACAATGGTGGCTCTGATGAATGGGAACACATTTGGACCTATTTCAGACATAATTCCACAATAAGAGCTGCCGCTATCGCTTACATCATGCAGTATTTTTTGAGAATAAAACAAAAGGGTCGAGATATTGTGTACGCTTTCTGCAAGCTTGTAGAGATGTATACGCATGTGTACATGATAAATGTATTTCTTCTACATAGCGTGAACATTTAACAAATCTCACTACAATATTTGAAATATTCTAATCGTGTAAAATGTGTTGTAGAGCTTCAATCATTCGAACTCCGATCATCCGAACCTTGATCATCCGAATCGCCGATAATTTAAATTGTTTCCAAAGAAATTAAAATTGAAACGTGACAAGACAGGAAAACAACTTACACTAACAGATATTTTAAAAATAAGCGATCAGCCTTATACTATTTCGAAGTATAATAATGTTAAGGATATTGAAGGTATTTTTAAAGTTGAATTTTTGAGGTTGTGAATTTTTTGTTGTAGCCCGTATTAATTAGCTAGTAGAATTGTAGTAATGATTGGTGTTAGCAAAGACAATTAGAATACTTAATACTAATATTATTATTAGAATACTAAGGGCCGGTTCATGAGCTCGGGATTTAGCCAAGTTCTAGACTAAAACGGGTGGGTACCGTAGCATCGACAAACGTTTGTCTCGACAGGTTAATGGGTTAGCAGCATAGAGAGCCCTTAGTACATAGTGTCGAGGCTAACGTTTGTCGATGCTACGGTGGCCACCCGTTTTAGTCTAGGACTTAGCTAAATCCCGAGCTCATGAACCGGCCCTAATAGTTTCCTATCGTCTTTGGTGTTAGTCAATACAGTTGCTAAACTCTTCTTATTTTTAAGACTTATTTAGTAGTACTGTATTGTTTATCCCGTTTTGATTGGTCCCGTTGCCCATGATGAGATGAGTTAGCTCATCGTTGATATGATACAAGGTATCAGCATTGTATCATACATGTATCAAGGCCAATGTTGGGTCTACACCGATTTTATCAAGGCTGAGGAAGGAAAACGAGATGATACAAATACTTCAAGCTTCGAATAAAACTGAAGTTCACTCTTACGAACTCTTTGTTGGAGTTGGAGCTGAAATTAGCTGAACAACCCGAAAGAAAATAATCCATTCATCTTGAGATCCACTTGTGAACGAGCGATTGAGCAGTACGATAGTACCATTAATTCTGATGAGCATAACTTGGTTTCTATGGACTGATAAACTCCATTGATCGCTGAAACTATTGCCAATTTCTTGCCTCCGAAGTTTTATTTTTCTCAGGACCTTCTCTGGCACCGCATGAATCAGTCAATAAAACATATATAACAAATGGATGAAGTCGAAATTTTATTACTTGCTGAAGAAAAAAATTATTTCTGAAAGCACTCTTTATAGCCTTGCAGAGGAGTTACTAATAGAGTCTGCTCTGAAAGCAATAAAATTTCTAGATATTGACGCAAGGCCTTCAAGCACTTCTACAACTTAGGTTTAAAATCAAAGTAGCAGTAAGTCCGCCTTGGTACTATAAACTTAGTATTTACACTTTCGTTTTATAGCACATGGACTCGTGTGACAGTCACTCAGCTTCTGCAACCCACATCGATTCTCATTAACTGAAGATTCAATTTTTTGCCTGAAGAGTTTTTTTGAAGTCCAAGTTTCGAGCATACTACACTATCGCACTCATTATGTAATGTCTTCTTACCTACTAGCAAAATATCCGACAAATTAGATTAGGGTGAGCATATTGTATTATAATTGTCGGCTAAGGCTAAGGCGAAGTAAAAAGAAGTAATTCAAAAAATTGAAAAAGTAGTTTTATGAACGGAGAACCTATGTTATTGTTATAACAAAGAAAATTTTATATAATAGAATATTGTCAACTATCAATAGAATTGTCATTCAATTTTATAAGAAATATAATTATCTTTGGTTTTACAGAATTCCTATGCCGATACATTCTGTACAAAAAAGCTAGTATAATTTTCTTCACCACTAACTCATAATATTATTGGGTTACAATATTATCTTATGCTTTATTTGTTTTCTCATCTACTCAATTATTTGGAATCCAAATACATCACGTTTAACACCATTTACTTCTGTCATTAAATTCATATCAGGTTCACAATTCACTTCTGCTTTCAACTGCACCTACACCAGTCATTATATATATGATTATGTAGTGGGAGATATCTTCTCAAATCTCTCTGATCTGAGATAAACAGTATTGTTATGTTTCAAATTCAACAGATGAAGCAATTAAGATATAGAGTATCTTGTACCTCTCACCCATTAAGGTCCTCTCCTATTCCATCGTTAGAATTCAATCCATCCATGATATTCGAACTAAATTATAGTCAATTTGTGAAAGTGATAGCCTGTAGAGCTATAAGGCTTCCATGATAATGGGAGATGCTTGTTCCAAGTAATGAGAGCCTTATTGTCTCAATAGAAGGTGAATTCGAGTGAATTCGTGCAGCTAGAACGTGCAGCTTGGTGTGAGACAACTTCAAAAATTTCAACACCTTAGTTATAAATAGCTTGCAGAAAATGATGATTAATCTATGTGACAGATAATGTTTCTGTGACAGAATAAAAATATTTGGGAATACTTGGAGAGTGTATTTCATTTTCATTTTTTACTTCATTCAAAATCAAAATGAAAAGGAAGTAGCCAAGCTATAAGATTGGAGTGGATCAAGATGTTTAGATCATATATTGTTATAAAGTATGTTCCAAGAACAACTATACGCAATCTATTGTTTTGGAGGACTAGGAAAGAGAGTAAGTTTTAAACGTTGAAGATGACATTTTACCAAACAAGAAAAACTAGTAAAATCGAGAGAGAGCGTTTTCAACAGAGCGGCTGGATTTTGATATCGCTAATGATTAACATGGAGAAGAGTTGTCGTGGAGAGAAGTATAGTCTATATATATATATATATATAATAACCTAACCAATATATATATATATATATATATATATATATATATATATATATATATATATATATATATATATATATATATATTTCTATCATATATAGAGGGAGAGAGTTTAGTTGGAAGTAGAGTTCAGACTGAGTTCAGCTCTGCAGTTTCCAAAACACTAGAAACAAAGAACCTATTACGTTGCCAGATGGTGGAATCCAGACTACACTGTTTCTGTTTTATGAAATTGAACGAAGAATATCGACTCCACTCGTCCTACTGCACCATCCCATCCAGTAGAAACATGTTATTAAGCTTGTGACTATAAAAGTTGAAGAAGACCAATCAGTTGCTATACTTTTGAACCGAAGATATACAATCGAATCGGCCAATCTATCAGAAAAACAAAATGAGATAGAGCTTTACTCATGTATAGCAAGCTAGATAATAAGTAGTGTGCTCTGAATAAGTATTCATGATAAAGAATAAGGAAGAGTGCTATAACATAAGGGAAATCAACAATAAATTATATTGAGAAAAAAATTGAATATTGAACCAAGTTGGTTTGATGTAAGTAAATTTATATTCAGATTTTTCTAGCCTGCAGCTTTGAAAAGGGGTGGAATTTGACAGGTTTGAACAAACTGTGGTTTCAATTTATATCCCATTTTCATCCCGTCTATACACACACTCTCTTCTAGTATTTGTATGTAACCATCATACTTAGCCAAAAAATAAGTCTAATTTTGGTTCACTTCAATTGCGTTGCGTTTTCATGGAAATTGAATGTACTAAAATTAATTCATAGAATTTTTTGACAAATAATACATAATACAATAGTGATCACTACTTCATCTAAATGGTGATAATAGTAGTGGTGAGTACGAACAGCATAAATGGTATAATAGTAATAGCTGAAGTTGATATACCTCAGCATGATTAATTAGTGTTCATAACCAATAAAAAGTAAGGAGCCCTTCAAACAGATCAAACCGATCATCAGATTGAATGAACTGTTATTGAAGGTGTCGGGTGTGGAACACGAGGTCTTGGTCTACTGGGACTCTATCTACCCAGATAACCGACAGTTATACGATTCCGCATTTTAAGCCTTGCAGCCTGCAATATCGAGAAATGTTCATACTGCCAGTCAATGCAAGAGGTGTGAAGTCTCAGGTCAAAAACTTTAAGATTTATCTTCTTACATTTTCATCAACAAAAAATTTGTTATATTGAAGGTCTGTACTGCACAGGAATAGGCAAGCTTTGGAGTCATCCATCTCTTATTTTGATTGGTCAAGTTCCTCTGTTCTTGCCATAAAACTATTATCTATGGTAATGATGTACATACCTGTATAATATTTATGTAGGCCTACTCCGTGCTACCAGTAATGGCATGCAAAGTGTTGACTTGTAAACATTTGTGTTGTGATATCGTTACAGTGTGTTAAAGTTGTAATAGATTGAATTGTAATGAGTTGTAAAGCTTGTTAAAGTTGTAATACCTTGAATTGTAATGAGTTACAACTTTGAGTTATAATGCCTTGAAGCAGTATTAGACCTGGTATTTCATACATGGCATCTAGCTGGCATTTTATAGCTGGCATCTAGTATCAGAAGCGACTAGTATACCATCCCAACCAGTCGTCTGTCTCAGGATTTTTAAAAATCTCTTTGTTTTTAAATAATTATAACATTTCGATAGACTCTGCCAAATCCGGATATAATACACTGTTGAGAAAAATCAATTTGCGATGTTTACAACGGACCAAGGATTTAGAGCAGAGCTGATGTGAAAGCCAATAGGATACTGAAAAGCATGAATTCAACAAACGTATCTAAATCCAACGCTAGCACACTCGTACTGGTTTGGATTGGGTGGAGTGATTAAAAACTAGCTATCGCTACCACTCCAGCATTTTGGAGTTATAACTCCGTTTGGTGTGATTAAAAACAGGAGTAGTCACTACCCTGTAGTTGTAACTCGATTTTTCCGGAAAAGGAGTTATAACTCCACTTTTGATGTGATTAAAACTTAGATAGCACTACTTTCTAGTAGTTATAACTCCACAATTTTAGAGTGTGCCCATCTACGCACTCCACTTTTGTCAGCTTGTCTTCAACTGGCTGCTATCCGAAAACTATTTAACCTATGTTTACTTTCAAAACATCATTATGTTCAAAAAATATTGATTATCATTCTGTGTGAGTATCAAAATTCTAAAATTTATATTACAGAAATTTTGAAGTATCAAATCCTAGCCTTGGAAATGGATACAGACAGGGTTCTCTACGCCCTTTCCTCATTTGAAATTTGAGATTAATTTTCTAATTTTTACTTAATAAGACTCAACATGTAAATTCTTGATGTAAATTTATCTCTTAAAAAATTGTTTTATATGAAAATGAAAAAGTTTACTTCGAACACAACTACTGCGAAAAATATAAAAACAAAAGTCTTTAATTGCATCGGGAAAAAAAATAAATGAAATTCGTAGTTTATTGTTTCAAACGTTATTTTTTAAGATGAAAATACGAGAATGGGTCTCAATGTTAAAAACTTCCAGATATGCCAGAGTACCTTGAAATTTGAGTATCACATAAATTATTTTTATTAAATGTCAAAGTTTGTAAAATTCTTTCCTCATTAATGATTTCATACTGCTATTTTAAAATTGAAAAATCACAATATTTTGAAGTACGTACATACATACATAAGAAATAAATAAATCAAATACTGTGTACAAAACAATTTAAATAAATCAAATAAAACAAAACATATAATGAAATTAGGTACTCCCGAGCCTACCCTGTGTGTATTTTGAATTTAAATACATACAAGTATTTTTCAAATCTTTCTTATTATATCAATTTCTTTTATTGGTTTAGCTTGGTAAAGCTTGTTTTCGGTCACGACCGACGACTGGCTTGGCTGGCCGATTGGCGTCATAGAGTCGCGACACTCGCGACTGAGAGTATAGAGCGAATCATAAGAGAAAGAGAATAAACCACACAGAGCGACAGAGAGGAGCCAGAGTGATAGCCTTGAATTTGGAGTTGTATCTATGGTAGGTGGTGTGATTAAAAAGTGGAGTTATAACTACCCATAGCTATAACTCCGAATTTTCCGGACCGGTGTAGTTACAACTCCGAAGTGGTAGCGTTTGTTTAATCACTCCGATTTGAGCTAACGCTATCACTACACAGTAGTCACTACTGAGTAGTCACTATGTTTTAATCACTCCACCCATTATCACACACGTAGTTACATTCACATGTGCTTCAAATTCTAGCAGCGTTGCAACATGCAAATGACTCGTGTAAAATCAGGTCTGGCTTATTGCCTGGTTTATTTAGTTACAGCTTCTATCGTCTCCATGAGTGTCGGAAGCTCAGCATCACTATTTGTAGCTTCATGGCTCCGTAGCAAAATACCGTACTGTCGATGGATCTCAATTTATTAAATGAATTAATTGATACAAATGATTCAGATTGATTTCTATCACTATCACATATAGTGGAAAAAATATACAGGTAGAATAGTGGGTATAGTGAAATTGAACTGCTTTGAGTCACGCTTATTTTATAGTTGAGAGTATTTTTGGACTTCTTTTAGAATTCTTCCTCCAAATACGCCCAAAATCAACAGTTAACGTTATTTCCAAGAGCTATACAATAATAAAATTTAATACACCTAGAGCGAAGCAAGCCTGCTTCTCTTTAATGAAATGGTAGAAAGAATTATCACCTACACTTCTGAAAATTTATTTTATTAGCACACTGTGAATATGGATGAATATTATGAATATTATCTCATAAAGTAATTAAATAAGGTATTAATTAAAGTAAAGGTAGTCTATTATTATAAAAAAATGTATAAAGATAAGGTTCGTATTATTGGTCTCTTCATATATACATTTGTGAATTATTTTGATATTGATTGGGCTATTTTATTCCATAAGGAATTAAGTGATGAGAGAAATTTTAACGTTAACTCTAACGGGAAGCTGTTGGTCCCAGTGGCAGAGGCGAGTCTGATCGGTGAGATTAGATAAGAGTCAGCACCTACCACTCCTGTTGTAACGGTGACCTGCTCCTCTAAATACAGAAATTTATGAGCAAATCGCTTCCCGGTAGTTCGGAACCCACCTAAAGCTGTATGTCCATTCATCTCTCATCATCATCCTTCCCATTACCCACGCACAAGCTTAGAGCTTATGTTGGCATCATCCCCAGCAAAAAAAAACTTGAAAGTGATGAACTAACCAATTTGATGAAGCCATATTCCTAAGCCGTAGCAGAAAATTAATAATTCATTGCCTTGTGATCAGCTTCATTTCAGCTTGGTGTGCTGAAATGTAACAGCTCAAAAATAGCAATAACCGTGCTCAATAAAGAACTGCAACCGTGCTAAAATTGCTATATTATGGAAGCATTGATGAACCAGCCAATCGGAAATCACTGATTATTGCATCGATCAAGTGTGAATGAAACATTGCAGAGTTTTGCCATTTCACAGCGTGAATTTGAATAATTCATTCTGTTTGGCAAATTAGGGGTCGGCTCGGTCGAAGCTCCAGCGCCACACATTGACATTATAGATGGACCATTGCAAGTTAATAAACACTCCAATACCTTCATAGACCGATAATAGCGTCTCTGTCACCTACAGTGCACTCTAATTTACTGTTATAGCTCACTCACAGCAGTGTTTTTAATCTGAACTTTGAGCTTTTGAGAGAGGTTACTCGATAAATACAAGCGTAGGCTATACTATGATTGTTGCATCAAAGCACAATGTAGTTGTAATTGAAGCACCATTCACATGTCTAATCGGAGTATCACCTTGCTTCAATAATTATAGCTTTATGCTTCAGCTCTTTTCAGTGAGTTTCTGAAATACGATAGCTTATTAACATCCGGAATTTCTAATTGAATTAAATTGAACTTTTTGCCTAAAAATTCATGTATGTGAAACGTGAAAACTTGTAGTTAACCATGTTCAAGAATTATACACTATGCCTGAGCGTAATTTTTTATCAGATTGATAAAGGAATGAACCGGACATGTTTATTTTATAAATGTTCCCCTGCTTGTTTGAAAGTCTGATTGACATGCATTTTTTGGTTTCCTAGGCTCAAGTATTTTTCTGATTTCAATGTAAATAACCAGCTTCAGCCCTCGTTTAATAGTTGAATATCTCAGTTTGGAAGTGATCTACAAAACATTAATTCGAAGATAATGTTTATATCTCCGAGTCTTAGGTCGGATTAGGTTCTGACGTGATAGACAAGTATTCAAGGTGCATTACAAGGTGGAATGATGGTCTGAAATTCTCCAAAAATCTTGAAACTTTATAATTTCTCTTGGTGTTTGAACACTTATATTTTGGAAGCTGGTTATTCCTATACTGTGATAGAACAATTTCATGTTCGAAATAGTTGTTAACATACTCCATAGTATGCTACTCCATACTGCATACATTTTTTTCTTTAGTAATAAGATTATTTGTATTTATTGCACTTATTGTTGAATTTATTTTGTTTCTTAAGCTGGGAAACCATTGTCACATTGTCAAATAAATAATTAGTATAGGCTACGAATGCATGCTTTAAAATATGTAACATTAGAGTGGATGGATACTAAAGGTAGACTTTTTCTGCTTTTCTGTTACTGCACTGAGAAGAAAATTTTTAGGATTCTTGAAACGCTACGAAGATGTCCGACTATTGTAGAAATGCCTTAACGTTGAACGAATCCCACAAGTAGATAGCCATATAGATACTGTAGCCTACTTCAATTCAGTTGTATTGGCTCGGATTTCCTCTCCTCTCAACAGATAATGTGTGGTGATTCGATTATTGCGTAATGCCCTCTCTCAATTCTGAATTTGTTCAGTTTCAAGAGAATTCAACAAACAATTCAGACAAAGTAGGCTAGTTGCATTGTTATCGGTGTTCGTAATACTTGCCAGTCTTCATCCAAGATATAAAAATGTTTATTAGTATTTTCCTAAATATCTTCAAATTGATAATAATACTGAAAAGAGCTGTACACTCCCAATCCGCGTAACTACGTCACGTGGCTACTTCGGAGAAAAAAGAATTGATGAGAGTGACAACATGCAAGAAACTAAAATAGCTATTTGTGTAAATAGAGTGGAAAGTGAGGAATTCGTGCACCGAGAGGAACACTTTTTTCATAGACGAGTGAAAAACGTTTTCCGAGCACAGGAACACTACAATTCTACTCTCGAATTACAAATTATACTCTTCCTATAGTAAAATGTACTCACCCTCACTCACCACAATCAAATTAAAGAAGTAACAGCGCATCAAATTTCCAAAATAATTAGGAGTACGTTTTTACAGCTGAAGTTTGACGTATGACGTTTAAAAAATAATGTAGAAATTTAGTTTTCTACCTATACCCCCCGGACCCCTCACTCCTCTGGGGGGTATTCCATACCCCTTCCGGTGGTTCAGAGCGCCCCCCGCGATTTACGAAACCCGGCGCTCCTGGGTGGTAGTAATGGTAGTAGTTACTTAGTAGTAATAGTTGTAGGCAATATCCTACTATCTAATTTCGATACATGCCAGGATTCGTTTAGCAGTTGTAATATGAGTGGAATTGATGAGTTACTAATAAAGTATTGTTAATAAGTTCAATTAAATGATGAAAAAAGTGGAACTTACGTTCACCTGAATGTTGTTTTCAGGTATAGAATCAAATCTTGTAATTTGACTTTTGAAGCTGTTTTCAAAAGTATCCATTTGAGATCAGAATATCTTCAATTATTCTTATAATAATCTCTATCATTATTATTGTTTAAAGGAGATACTGTATCTATAAATCTTGCATCCAAGCAAAGTTCTATCTGTCTTGAATACTGATAGGGACAAATTTCCGCATTATTGCCTTCGAGTAAGATGAATGGCTCATTTCCACAGATAGAAATTTGAAAGAGAGACATTTCTCTAGTCACCGCTGAAGTTGAATCCAATCAATACAAGACTTCCAGGTAATTTTCTCGGCAAGCAATGATCTTAAAAGAAGAACGGTTGACTTGAGCCTGTAATGAATGCTGGAATCAACGCCTTCTCGATTAAAAAAAGGTTGATCATAACCCAATCTGAATGTTCTCCTTAGATGAGTTGGAGATTTTCCTTCCAACGAGATTCTGAGAATAAGTAATTAACGGGATGGAGGTAATTTGAAGATTGGAGTAGATAATTTTGTGACAATTCATGATCCTTTGACTTTAGTTGTATAGGTGCGTTTGGGATATAGTAATATTGGGAATCAAGCTTTTGAAAACACAGGGGATAAATTCCCTGAAAATTCCAAACAGGCATTACAAATAAGTTTTTGTTGGACGAATCTGATCGTTGAAGTTTCAAAGAGAGAAGAACTGAGCAGAGGAGAGGAAATTCGTGGAACTTTAACTTGAAATAATAATAATTGAGTATCGTGTTTCTTATACTCTCCCGTTGGAAAATAGTATAGCAACTAACTTGAATTTGGTTGGAAACATAAACATAAACAACACACAATAAGCTTCGGTTGATGTGTGAGGATCTTTGAATCTCTGGATCGTTGAATCCATCCCTTCAGGAAACTTGAATTTGCATAGCAACGAAAAAGTTCAGTTTAACTGAATTCAAACATAATTTGAAAACATTTAAACATATTCAGGTCTTTGTTTAAATCAGTCTCTGTATTGGATTCCTCACGACTGATGTTGATCGCATAGCGACGATAAGTTTGACAATTAGTTTGATGTAATGTTTATGGCATGCCATGTTTTATGGGTTGAGATGTACGATTAGCATTACAACTGAACATCGTCACGTGATGACGAGGCTTGTTGTATGATATCTCATGAGTATGTGAATACCTTTGAAAGGCTGAATGGTTCTCACATCCCCCACTCGATGTTTGCGGTAGACCTAAGAGATCTGTTAATTCCTGATCTGATTAATGGACTTTAGTCTTCTCTCAGAGTGCTATTGATCTTAGCAACTTCCTCTTATTCTCCTTTCTTTTTTCATCCATCGGTTGCCTCTTCAGTGTCCTGTTCATCTCCCTCTACCACCACCATCGTCAAAAACAAGAAGATTTATTGCCGCTTTTCCGATTCTTCGATGGTATTCACGATTGCTATTAGTCGGGACATACGAGTAAATATCAATCAACTGGGAATTATGCATCCAATCAAATACCTCTACCTTCCTTCTTCAGCAAACATCCTCCTTGCGTTCATATGAAACAGAAAAATCGTTGCTGTAAATTACCTTTATTAATTTTGCAGGAAACCCATAGCTCTATTTGTTCGAGCAGACTCGAATTGTCTGTTGATTTTTGAGTCACTCATACTAATATTTATAAAACCAAGTTATCTCATATTGGAGAATAAATTGAATAAACTCTACAGATTTGCTTGATTTGAATATTAATTTTGATGGGAATTGAAAATGCCCCCAAGTTTTTTGTGTAGGAATCACTTCTTGAAATTCTCAATTTGATTAAAATGAGTCAAAAAGCGGAGTCAATGTTTGTGGAGAAATTAGTGTTCTGTAAATAGAAAAACACGTGGAACATGTCTGTTGATTTTTCAATCACTTACGAATATTTACAAAATCAAGTTACAACATATTTGATTAATACGTAATCATCCATGTTTGCTTCATTTGAGCTCTCATTTTTATTGGAATAGAAAATGGCCCCATGTATTTCTGTAGGAATCATTTCTTGAAATTCTCAATTTAATTATAACTAGTCAAATAAGCATTCGGTGTTTGTGAGGAAATTAGAGTTTTATAAGATTTATAAAGTTTATTTAATAGGGAAATATGCGAACGGGTATAATTCACCAACGTAATTGAATTATCACTGAATTTTTTTATAGGACTACAGTATAATATTTCCAGGCTGATCGGGGATGTTATATGAGTTTTAATTTCAATAAGCGCATGAGAGAAAACAAATCTGAGGCAGATAAATATTTGTTATTTTCCGAACGCGATGTTCGAAATGAACACTTTTGGCAGATTCTTTGAAAAGGCATCTGAGAAGAACAAATTGTTTTTGTCTCTGCCACCTGAAAAATACGATTGTGTTTCTGTATGGATATTTCCAGATAATTTGTCTTCAAATACAAAAAGTACTGTCAAACTTTGTTTTCAATTCATAATTTCCGCTTATTGTTACTCCCGTTGGACGAGAGTCTACTTATAGCATTAAATCATAATTAATTTTTATTTTGCTCGTCATTTGTGGCTCTGTAGTTTACAACAGCATGCAATTGTCTTCCAATGATAAGATACATCATAATGAGGCATACTTAATTTAATTTGGGAGAGATAGAAGAAAAATGCTTGACGAGTGAAGTTATGATGATTGGAGACGCTTCTTAAAATCAATCATTTATCCAATAATTTACAAACGAGAGTACAACAGGCTTATGCTCAAAACTGTTCCTCTTCTGATTTATACAAACTGTCCAAATTCAGGTAATGTCATTATCATATTACTAAAACACCAATTTCTTCTCCAAAAACAAAAGCAGAACAATTTTAGAATTTTCAAATAAGTTTACATTGAAGTTGCAATAAAAATACCCAAATAAAGAATCCAAAATAATTGAGGACTTTGAATACTGCATCAACTTTGAAAATTTTGAACTAAATAAAAACACACTCACTAGAAGGAAGTACAGCTGGAAAATTCATTACAGGTATTTTTTCCTAAATATTTCCAATGCACTCAGTTATCAAACAGCTGATTGATACTTTTTGACGTTTTATTGTAATTTAAAAGCGTATTGTACTCAAGTGTGGATATTTTTAGCACCAATCGTTTATTATTTTCCATGTAGATCCGTTACAAGGAGAGCAAACGTCAGTTGCAACCAGGAAAAGTATGATTTTTCTGAGTATACAAAGTTATTTTTCATCTCAACAATTGCCATTGCCGTTTGAGTAGAGATTCGCAGTACCAACGTCGACATCCAATTAATTTTTTCTTTCGGAATAAGTCGGAGAGGCGTAGGAGCGATTTAGGTGAGATTTATTGCTCCGATAATATTTTTCTGAATGAGTTTGAATTACTGTACCATGAGGTAGGTAGTTGAGAAGGAATACAATGATTTTTCAAAGTTTATTGGATTATTTTGAGTGTATGAGTTTATCGGAGATTGAAGTACTGTGGCATGAGGTAGTTATCCGTAGGAAAACAATGGTTTCTCGAGCTAATCGGATCAATTCATCAAAAATAAATTGGAAATTTCATCGGCAAAAAATCAACTCCATGAGGAAACTTCAACAAGATTTTGCTTCAGGTATGTTGGATTTGATTGTTTGTACAACTGTTAAATGAGAATTGATTGGCAGAACGGTGCGAAAAAAACTTTCATCAGGGAAAAAATTTAGCAAACTAATAAATGTGAGGCCAAAAAAATCAGTTTGTTTTCAACGCACGTGGGCTAACAAAGGAGGAACCTTCCGTCTACTCCTACTCAATTTGTAACCTACGGTTATCAATGTGTCTATTGTTAGAGGAGGCTTGTTATTCAGACAAACCCAATTCGACCATGATGGAAGACGATGTTTGATTCGGAGTACCATGTAGCGCCTCTTCTCAACTAGTTCAAACCTCCACAATTCCCAGCATAGCTACTATGCCACTAAAGCATGCTTTCTCTCATTCCTGGGTTATAATAGGAGAATTAGAACAATTCAAATACACTATATTAAGATAATCAAAATTGAAATTTTTTAATAGACTGCTAGTTGTTATTCATATTATAACAATATAATGTTAAAACGTCTTACCAACATCTTATATACATCTTCTATACACATCTTGTATTATTATGTTGAAAATGATAGCTATATGATATTGATGAGTTAATGAATATTCATCAGTACTGAGCTCAACAGAGATAGTATTCTTTGAATTTCATGACTCAGTTCCAAGCAAATTTTATTAGCTATCAGAAAGTTGAATAAGAAAAATCGATCAACAACAGATTTATTCTGATAATTATCGAAATACCAGTTATGATTGAAACCATTATCAAACTCTGGTAAACTCAGACGACTTCAGGCTTTTTCATTCAATATGAATAACTACCAAAATATCATCTTTTGATAACTAATAACTATCACCTTCACTTCTTCACAAAAATGCTTCAAGAAATTTATTTTTTGAGCTTTAACTTATCTTTCATCTCTCACGTATCTCTCTGTGAGAAAATTATCCATAAAGCAGGTAGGCCTTATATAGGAGAATAGTAGCCACGTTTATTCTCAATTTAACACTAATTCTCAATTTTACTGTGTTTTTTCTATCATTGATCTGTAATACGTTGAAACACCCCTCGATTATAATGCATGCTGATGGTCTTGTTCCGATCATTTCTGTGTTAATGAAGTACGATTATAAAAAAGGATATTGATTTATATCATTGTTCATTTGTTTAAATACTATTTGCTCGTAAACTAAGAAATTTCGTTTGTTTGTACAAAGAAGAATGATACATCGTTCAAACATCAGAAGAATTTACATCGCTTACATCTTCACATCGTTTACATACATCTTTCACGTCGTTTACAGGTACATAGTTTACATCTTTTAAATAGTTTACTCTGCTTTACATCTTTACATCGCTTACAATCATCATACAAACATCGTTTACATTGCTTTACAATAGTTTACATCTTACTTTATTGTTACTCTATTGTTTACATCTCTATTACTATAAATCTTTTTCGTCATCGCTTACAATCATCATACAAACATCGTTTACATTGCTTTACAATAGTTGACATCTTACTTTATTGTTACTCTATTGCTTACATCTCTATTAATATAAATCTTTTTCGTCACTATTAATCCTGTTTCGACACTCAATCAGCAGTCAGCTCTTGACTGGCAGCAGTGATTGGCAAATAGTCGGTGGTGGCGGAACAAAGGTATAATTAGTCGGTATTATTCAACGAATGTGTCACAAGAATCTGGCCATGGGTCGATTGGCATGGTGCCAGATCGGCGACCCGAGAGAGAGAGAGTGAGTGAGAGAGTGAGCGGATATGGCTATTCAAGCCTCGCTCACGCGCGCGCACACTGACTCCACAACGAGGTGACAGGTCCAATTTTGAGAATCCTTTAATTTTTCAGTACCCCTCGCTATCGAACGAAATTAATGATCACATCCAAATGTCGATAATCCTCTCACCGCTGGCTCACAACCGTTCAAGATGGAAAAACCACACTCTTGTTTTTGGTTGTTCTTTCCCCCTCACTGAAACACTTTCTCCCAGCTCTAGTCACTCTGTAGCCGACCTATTTATATAGATATAGATGTATTACGGATGATGAATTTATTGACAAAGTTTCCCCATCGGCTTACCACTGCTACACATACTTCATGTGTAATGTGTATGTGTGTGTGTGTGATGTGACGATGTGTGTAGTCTCCTCACCCCACCATCTTACGCCGCAATAGACAGGAGAAAAATGTTCCAAGATTTATTCCCGAATAAGCAATCAATCATGATTACGTTTTGGAATAGGTCTAGTTTCTCGAACGTTTTCCATCCGCCGATGATAAAATGTAATTCATGGCCAGCATGAAACGTCAAATCACGGATAAAGTATCATATTGGCTTAGAGTGTCAGTGTATTCTATAATAGAATCTTAAAGATGGGAGAAACTATTAGACACTGTAGTTGATTATGTAGTTGGAGTCGGAGCTTGGCTTCGGTGGCGAACGGTTGTCTTATCGACTCTCTCTCCGCTAGTGATTCTAATCTGTTTTATCCGGTCTAGTCAAGTTTTTCGTTAGTTTTTCATGAGTAATTCGAATTTTTTCAATAAAAAGCGGCCAAGAGGTTCACCTGGTGAGAAGAGTGAGTTGAAAAAGTGTAACAGTGAGTCAAAAAAATCTAACTCACAAACCATGGATACAAAAGTGAGCGAGATGACATTGAGTGAATTGATGGTGTCATTTAGCGAAATTCTCGACAGTAAGCTAAGCAACGTAGCGTCCAAGGATGATATGAAAGAACTTTCCGACAAAGTGAGTGCTTTAGAGAGGGAAAACTCTCAGCTGAGGGATGAACTTATAAGAATGGAAAAGTTATGTGAAAAAAATGAACTCAAACTGATTGATTTAGAAAGCCGATCAAGAAGAAATAATTTAATTTTTAAAGGAATACAAAATATACAGGGCGTGGAATGTGTGGCTAAAGTGAAAAACTTTTGTTCTAATATCCTGGGAATAAGTGACGAAATTTTCGTAAACCGTGCGCATTTTCTTGGGAAAGGTACAGAGACAGTTATAGCACATTTTCCAAAAGATGAGGACATCCACAAAATTTTTGCAAACGTTAAAAAACTCAAAAATACTAATATGGTGGTTCACAGAGACTATGCTAGTGAGGTGAGGGTGAAACGCGGTAAACTTTTGGCCCTGAAAAAAGAACTTTCAAGGTTGGTGCCAGATGTCGATGTTCGGCTGGGTTTCGATTTCCTGAAAATTCAAGGAGCTAATTTCCACTGGTCTGCGGATATGAAATTGATGTCAGGAAAGGAGGATGGATTAGCCAGGCTGAAGTCGATGCTGCGTGTGGACCTGGCCAACTTCGTATCTCGTCTGAAGGAGGAGTCCGGTTAGGAAATTCCCACTACTCAACAGTTGTGTGACGAGCAGTCAATCGTGCCAAGTGAGAGAAATCTTCTTAGAATACTATACTACAATGTATGTGGACTAAAAGGAAAGGTGAATAACTCTGATTTTTTAAATTTTATAAAGGATTATGATATTATTTTATTTTCAGAAACACATATAATTGCGGAGGATGTAGAATACGTTGATAGTTATCTGCATGATTTTGAACTAATATGGTGTTATGGAGAGAAGATCTCTCGTTATGGTCGAGCTAGTGGGGGTATGGTGTTGGGCATCAAAAAAGTTTCCACTTTCAAAAATAAATTGAACTTTAAAAATGTTAATGGTAAACATATTGTGTGTATTGAAATAGACAATGCTAGTCTTCTGAACATATTGCCTGTTTATGTCAATTGTAATAAGTGGGATGATGAATTTCTAGAAATGAATAATTTTTTATGCAGATGAGGTATTTTTAGTTATAGGAGATAAGAATGTACGTATAGGTAAAGAGCAAAAAATTTCAGATAAGTCCAATATTGAGCCACATGCAATCAATACGCTGAATAAAGTAAGAAATTCTAAAGACATTATTGTCAACAATAGAGGGCGTAAATATTTGGATATGTGTTCTGATATGGGGTATATAATACTGAATGGAAGAATGGAGGGAGATCGGGAGGGAGAAATGACCTTCGTAGGTAGTATGGGGAATTCTGTTAATGATATTGCAGCGATTTACATGGATTACTTCAAGTATGTCGTAGACTTTAAGGTTATTCCACAGCCGTTTTCAGATCACTTGCCTATTGAAGTTGTATTAGATGTAGAGAACTCAGATATAAGAGATTATCAGTGTTTACCGTTACTGCCGAAATTGTCTTGGGATAGAGCAAGCAAAGAAAAGTACAGAGATAAGATAGTAAGGTCGATTAATAATTTGTGTATAGGTGAAGACGTTGAGCGGGCTTGCCAAACTGTCACTGAAAAAATTCGAGAAGTAGGCTTATCGCTCGGCAACGGTCAAGGTCGAACAAAGTTTATAAGAAAACAAGAATGGTTCGACAATGATTGTTGGAAAGCCCGAAATAAAGTGTTATCTCTTTTGAAATTATACAGACGAATCAATAATGATTGTGCGAGAGAAATGTATATATGTGAGAAAAATAAATTCAAGAAATTATGTAAAGAGAAGCGCCAAAGCTATCAGAAAGAACTTTTGAATACTATCTCTTCAGCCTCAAACCCCAAAGAATTCTGGAAGGCTATGAATAGATTAAAGCAAAGACCTAGAATAGTAAATAATTCGATAAATCCTCAGATTTGGTTGAACTATTTCAGAAACCTCCTTAACCCTGAATTATTCGCTCTGCCACGTTCATATGCTGAAAATTACGTTATAAATGATAGCTTAGACTTGGATTTCAATATGGAAGAGTTGAAGAATGTATTAAAGTCAGTTAAAGATAATAAGGCTCCTGGCGTAGATCAAATACCGTTCGAGTATTATAAAAATGCTCCAGATGTCATGTTGGATAAATTACTTGAGTTATTCAATAATATATTCACATTGGGTAGAGTGCCAAGTAGTTTCAAATTTTCAATAATTTTTCCGTTGTTCAAGAAGGGTGCCAGCGATGAAGTGAGTAACTACAGAGGAATTAGTTTTCTTACAACTTTTTTTAAAATTTTCGCGGGTTTGATACTGAATAGACTCAATCAGTGGGTGGAAGAAAACAAGATTTTGAACGAGTTCCAGGCTGGATTCCGCAGAGCCTACTCAACAATGGATAATATATTTTCACTAACTTCTATTGCGAGTCTAAGATTAGCTAAAAAGAGAGGCAAATTGTATTGTTTCTTCGTCGATTACTCAGCTGCATTCGATTCAATTGATAGAAATGCATTATTTTATAAACTAAGTTGTTTAGGATTATCAACCAAAATGTTAAATATTATTAAAGCATTAAATGATAAAACGAGTACCGCAGCTGGAGTCTGGTGTTCTGAGGGCTGACTGAAAGTTTCGAGACTAGGTCAGGATTAAGACAGGGGTGTTTACTGAGCCCGTTGCTTTTTCTCTCTTTATGAATGACCTGCATGATGAGCTGGGGGGAGGGTTGTTAATCGACGGTAAGAAAATAAGAGTGTTGCTCTATGCGGACGATATTGCCATACTATCGGACTCTCCCATTGGTCTTCAATACATGATAAACAATCTGGAACGATATTGTGAAATGTGGAACCTGAAGGTCAATTTGAATAAATCTAAGATAATGGTTTTCAGAAATGGAGGAAAATTGAGCAAGCAGGAAAACTGGTTCTACAAGGGAGAGAAAATCGAATGCGTGAAGGAATATAAATATCTAGGCGTAGTTCTGACACCCACTCTTAGTTTTGAAAAGCATCTGAGTGATAAACTATCCAAAGCAAAATTAGGTTTGAATATGGCATGGGAGGAATGTTGAAAGGAAATGAGGTCGACTTTTCTTCAAAATGTAAATTGTTTAAAGCATGCGCTAGAGCAGTCTTATGTTATGGAGCGCAAATATGGGGTTGTAAGCAGTACGACAATGTTGAAAAACTACAGCGCTTCTTCATCAAAAAAATATTTGCTCTACCCATAAATACTCCTAATTATATGCTCTTCATAGAAACAGAACTGACTCCTCTCTTTGAATACTGCCTCAGATTGCAGTTTAATTATATTTCACTAATTATGCAAATGAAAGATGAAAGACTCCCAAAAATTTTAGCGCTGCAAGTAATTAAAAATAAATGCTATTGGTTCAAGGAGTGGAAAGTCATTTGTAATAAACTCAACTTGAATATGAGGTTGTCACTGGAAAATATGTCAACATGGAAAGAGTCTTTCAAAAACATATTATCGGCCTTGCAAAAGTTTCATAGGAATAAATTCATATGTGATGCACGAGCAGGACAATTCCATGCATGGTACAAGACACTCAATTTCGAGCTAAATGAAAACAATTATATTAGAAATGAGAACGAAATGTGGGTTATGAGGTGGATTTTCAAGGCAAGGGGAGAGCTAATTCATTTGAATTATAAACCATGGGTGGCTAATGGAAACTATATTTGCTCGATGTGCAATCTGAAGGAGGTTGAGGATGTATTCCATTTCATTGCGCGATGCCCTTGTTTGAAGGAGTGGAGGAAAAAATGGTTTGGTGTCGGTGAACAATCAAGGGAGGAATTCATCATGTACATGAATGGCAAAGATTGGAAAAAACTAGCCTCCTATTGTAGAGAAGCCTGGAACTACAGATATGTTCTCACCCAAGAATTTAATTGGTGAAGCTATTATTTACTTACTACTTTGTCGGGGCACTCACTACGTGTTTTGATTACACTAGCTATTATAATTATTTATTCTGTTTTGTTAGCATCATTTTATCTTTGTATTAGTCTGGAATGGTTTTGCACTTGTTTTGTTTGGTTTTTATTTGAGTTTGTTTTAATTTTGAAATTCGATCATTCCTATTATTGTATTCTTTTCATTGCTTACGAGATCATTATGTCTTATTATTATTTATTATGCACTCGTTCATACCCATTTTGTTTTTTATAATAATTTTATTGTGTCTTTTTCCGACTTTCCGGCTGGCGATCATATGATCAAGCCGTAAATGTGTGATTAATAATATTTTTGTTTTCACAATATGAAAGACAATAAAAGCATTTTTCTATTCTATTCTATTCTATTCTATGTAGTTTGAAGTAATTCAAATGTAGTATAATTTATGGCGAATATAAAACGACAAATCAATAAAGTATTTTATTGGCTTGAAGAGAGCATTTTATGTGTTGAAAATTAACAATTGTAGTTAATATTTTGTAGTGCAGTGTAGTTAATTGGAACAGTTATGCGATTAGGAACCAATGGCCATCACCAAAATGAGTGGTATTTTAAAATACTAACCCTTGGTTGGATGCGGTTGGAACTTTATATCTTTAATCTATTACTTCATTATTTTTATTATCAATTGCTTTTTTGTATGTTGATCACTTATCAAGTACTTTCCAGCCTAGATAGAGCAATTAATAGAGTAATGAATGAATAAAATAACATTTAAATAACTATACACTTTATAATCGGACGTAGTTCTGCAATAATGAACCAATAGCCATTGTCAGAGTTAGTTAAAGTTAGTGAAGTTCAGAGATTATGGAGTTCTAATTCCAACTCCTCCACTAACTCTACGCCTAGATCCTTACTCTACGCCTCTTAAGCCTACGGCTTAATATAATTATGTTTCACGTGAATCATCTTCAAAAAAGTTCGTCAAATGCAATGGTAGTTCAGTTACTTGACGTACTCATGATTCGTTCAAAATACAGAACCCGGTGTAGGCCTATATGAGTTTCCACCAGCGACCACATAGTATAATACTATGTGGTCGCTGGTTTCCACTTACAGTTTCCTACATAATTAGCAGCCTGCTGTGGAACTATTGAGCTATCAAGTTATATATAATATCATTAGAAATGTTATTGTGAGTTTTAATAAGAAACTACGTTTTGAAAAACACACCAAAATATAATTCTCAGCTTAAGTTTGACTTATTTTTCAGTCCGCAATTCAATGTTATCTTATTTTAATTTTCAAAGAATTCGGTGTATCCACCTTCAGGCAATCCTTTGTTAAAAGCATAATCTAATTCAAGTAAATAAGCAATTTACTAATCAGGTAAAACATAATTTGCTGAACCTAATTCATGTTGATCCTTGACACTAGAAATTTTATCCACACTGTTTAATTAAACTTATTTGTTATGCCAAGATGCTCTTTCAATTTGTTCAATATATAGCACGATGAAAAACGTCATCATAACACTAAAACCTACAGCATTGTCAGGATTTGAAATAATTGACAAGATTTTCTAGTATTATTCATATATTGAGTTCTGAATTAATAAAAACTTATGAGATCACACAAAGTCAATTTCTAGATATCGTTATTGAGCTGAATAGAACCAGGCTTGTTATAATATAAACCGTATGAACGCATCCTTATGCGTCTAAGTTATTGTTTTGTCTATACAGAGTGATTAGATGATTAATTTTCTTTATTGATGATTCTTTCCATAGTTTTTATCGAAAACTATTTTTGTCACTCTAAGTTGAAAGTAACGATACTTGGCTAAAGCCTTTTTCGGCTGATTTCATTGAATACTATCATTTCCATAATATGTAATGGGAGAAACAAGTGGCTTGTGAACATAATTATACGAGCTCCATCTCGTAGTTCCTTCTCAGTTTGGAATTTGTTGGAGATATTTCTTATGATTGATTTTAAATCCTGAGAAGCAGTTGGATTGTGTGAATTAATCATTCATCAATTTATTGAATAATTAATAAATTATCAAGTCTAATAATTCATAATTAATATTTGATATTTGAATTATTGGAATTAAATTAGAGTAATACTCTCCTTTTACAAAGGAGAGAACAACAGGCTTATGCCCAAAACGTTTTCTCTTTCAATTTAAACAAACAGTCCAAATTTAGGTTATGTCATAATATTATTATATTACTAAATCATCAATTTCCTCTTCAAAAACAAAAGCAGAGCAATTTAAGAATTTTAAAATAAATACTACTATACTATAATACTGTACTATACAGTTAATACATCATAATATTGAAGCAAAGCCCATCTTCTACCATATTGAAGCCTACGGGTATTTCTCTCCTCACTCAGACTCAGATCATTCGCCCTATTAAAGCTAGCTATTCTGAAATAGATCAAATAAATAATATTAATACTTATTATTATCTCTAATTGAAGGTCAAGTGTTTAATGAAAAAGATATATTATTTGTACATCGCCTTTTCAAGAATGAACATTTATATGTTCTAACTTCTCCTTTTCATGTAGATAAATCACAATATTGTAAGAATAAGAATAAGAATAAGAATGTCTTTATTCCTTTAAAGCATGATTTACAGCAATCGGAAACGTCAAGGCAATACAGTCGTATTATTTTTATCATTAATACAGCTGTCCCTCGATAATCCGACAGTTAAGGGACCGAGAGGGTGTCGGATTACCAAAAATGTCGGATTACCAAAAATATCATAATTATCAAAGATAATTATGATAATTATCGTCCGAAACTATACAACTGTCACTACACGCAATCACACTGTCAAAACGTAACAAAAAGCAATACGTAGTAAACAATGTACGTCCAAAACTAACAACGCAACTGCTGAATTCGCTACACTGGACTGATCTGTGCGGAGGCGGAGCGGTGGGAGGGAGATGCATGTTGCTACTGGCAGCGCGTCGGACTACCGAGTACGTCGGATTAAAAAGTGTCGGATTATCGAGGGACATCTGTACAATAATTTCAATTGAAACCAAAAAGAATAAGTCACACTTGAACAATGAATCAAAAAATGTAAAACAATAAAGATACAATACAATCTGAAACAATGTATATGCATATATGTATCAGACAACACAAAGAACAATAAAAATTATTTCGGTCTCATAGGCTATAATTAAATCAATATGATATTATTTTGATTGAGGTGTACAGTAATACCATTAACATCCCTTTATAATTCGAAAAAATTTTCCATAGATATATGAAAGAAATCTGCAAGGGAGTACAGAGGGTTTTTCAGAAGGAGGGACTCCAAGTCACATTTAAATTTACGTTCTTGTAAAACTCTCGCCGAGTAAGGCAGTACATTGAAGAGCCTCAATGATATGTGATTTGGACTATTTAAAACCTTTCTTAGTCTAGTATAAGGTATATCAATTTTAGATTTATTTCTTGTATCATGGCTGTGTATTTCATCTCGGCAATGGAACAAGCCTATATTTTTCTTAACACTCATGAGGAGTCTGAAGGCTACCATACTATGTACAGTCATAATTTTTTCTCCAATGAATAGAGGCCTACAATGATCTAGGTATGCAGCACCAGTAATTATCCTAATAGCCTTCTTCTGCAGTAGGAACACTTTCTGAACTTCTGGAGCACAGCCCCACAGTTCAAGGCCATACATAAACACACTTTGGAAAAAAGCAAAGTAGCATGTTCTCATGTACTTTTTGGGAACAGAGTCCCTGAGACTACGCAACAAGTAGATAACCCTAGAAAGTTTCGAGCAAATATTGTCTATATGCGGACTCCAGGAAAGCTTCTGGTCCAGTGTTATGCCAAGAAGCTTAGCACTTCTAGTACCCTCAGTGACTTGTCTCAACCCAAGCACCAATAACTGGGTTTTATTTCTATTGAGCAGCAAACCATTTGCCTGGAACCATGCTGCGGCCTCATCCTGATACTTGGACATTTTTTGCTGTAGAGTATTCAGGTCTCCATCTACAGTGATTATGGATGAGTCATCTGCATAACATACGACTTTAGATCCAATATTGTACTCAATATCATTCATCATAACTATAAAGAGTAGAGGCCCAAGAATGGAACCCTGAGGAACTCCATGAGGAACAGATATTGGATTTGAGAGACTTGAGTTAACACATACAGTCTGACTTCTATCTTTTAAGTATGATTGTAGAAGCTCAAGAGCCTTGCTGCGTACACCCACATGATGAAGTTTTTTCAGCAATATATTATGATCAACAACATCAAAAGCTCGACTTAAATCAAGTAGCACAATTCCTGTGTAGTTTTTGCTGTCAAAATTATTCTCAACATCAGCCACAACTGAGGTGACTGCATCAATAGTTGATTTTCCTCGTCTAAAGCCAAACTGTGAAGTTGAAAACAGACCATTACTCTCTAAAAACTCATATAATTGACTAGCAATAGCATATTCCATAATCTTGCTGAAGATAGGGGGAATGGATATGGGTCTAAAGTTATCAGGTGAATCTCTGCAACCTTTTTTATGAATAGGTACTGTTCTGGAATGCTTAAGTCTAAGTGGGAAAGTGGACTCCCTTATGCAGGCATTGTAACAATAAGTTAATGGCGTCAATATACAATTTATAACCGTTTTCATCATTGAGCTGGAATGAGAATAAATATCTTTACTGGCAGATGACTTCATTCTAGAGACTATATCAGCCACTTCTTCACATGATACCTCTCTCACAACAAACTCATGCATGGTTCTGGGGGCAGAAGCCAGAAGCTCCTCAGCCAACACATCAGATGATCCGATTGTTTCCCGCATTTCTGAGACTGTATTCACAAAATATTTATTGAAATCTTCAGCAGAAACAGATGTTACACTAGTATGTGCTGGTTTGGAACTTTTTCTAATAACTTTCCATGCAGCTGCACATTTATTGTTGGCCAATTCAATGTATTCAGCATTGGATTGAAGCTTTTTCATCTTCAACTCAGATTTGTACAGTTTCTTCACATTATTATAAGTTAGTCGGGCTGAGTCTGTTCTATCTTTTTTGAACTTATCATACGCAATGAACACAAAACATTTCAAACTCTCTAGAGCAGGTGAATAAGAGAGAGATTTTTCCTTTTTACAAGTACTAGATCTCGACCTAGAATTAATAAGTGGGAAGGACTCTAGAAACAGATCTTGGAACCTGTCAAAAAATGCATTAAAATTGCTTTCGGCATCTCCATATATTATAACTTTGGTCCAGTCAACTAAATTCAGTCTACAGCAGAAGCCATCAAGTCCAGCAGCAGTAATAAGTCTCAATTTAGGGGTTTGCATAATATTCAGAGGTTCCACACTCATATCCTGGTTTAGTAAGATATCAGATTTCAGATAAAGGCATACTGCATCGTGATCACCCAATGCGACAGGTTCTACCTTCACAGAAAATAACTCAGGGCTCAAGTCCGTTGCAATGTTGTCCAAAGCTGAGTCAAATCTAGTAGCCTTGAAATTTGTGAGATACAAGTTGATAGACTTCAAAAGATTAATTAAGTCAACTCTTTCAGAGTTTGAAGACAGAACATTTACATTAAAATCACCTCCAACAATAAAATGATACCTTTGTTTATATTTAGTACTTAAAAATATGATAATTTTTTCCAATGTCTCGAGGAAAAGATTCAAATTTCCACTTGGCGATCTATAAATTACTATTATTATTATCTTTAAATTTTTCATAATGATGCCAGCAAATTCATGATGAATTTCACAGTTGAAAGCAGACATATCAATTACCTTGACTTGATCATAAAGTTTATTTGCCACAAAAATAGCGACTCCACCATTCCTTGCATTTGTTCTGCAGAAAGCGGATACAAGAGAAAACCTATGTATTTTAACCAAATCTAAGATATTCGCCCTCAACCAATGCTCAGATATACAAAGCACGTCAAAAATTTTTTCATTGTTTATCATATCAATTTCATTAATTTTATTGCCAAGACTTTGTACATTACAAAAAAATATTGAAAAAGTGCTCCTCAAATTGTCTAAATTACGTATGTCATTGGAGGTAACATACTCCACGCTGCTTGGTGGATTTTCATAGTCCTTAAGATTAGTCGGAAAGGAAGTATGCGCCGATGTAAGGCCGTTTAAACTAAAAAAGTGCTATGGAGTGGAATTGCCGGAGACGGTTCTATGTTAAGGAAATTATTTTTCACGCACCTGATAATACAATCGCTAACAATTTTTTTACCTAGATTATTGAGATGTAGGCCGTGATTGGTGTGGAATCTTCTCCCTAAATTACCTATTTCAATAAACTTACAATTAGGAAACAGATTGCACAATTTACGTATTGCTATATTAGTCTCTTTCACCAATTTATTCACACAAGACCAGTCCGCCAAGTCAAAACGGTGTGGAATAGAAAAAACTATGACATTAGTTCTGTGTAGATCCGCGAGACTCCTTCGTAGAGCTGTCAGGACGTCTTTCGCTTCATTCTTGCTTACGTCATTGGACCCAGCCTGAATTACCAGCACATCCTTACTGCCAAAATCCGCCAGTCTATCCGGAACAACATCACGAAACTTGGCTCCCGGTTTCACGAAAGACGTGAAATTCAAGTTACACTTCTTCATGAACTCACGTGCGACATTTCTACCCTGACTGTCACATCACAAAGGAAGAAATGGGAAGGGAAAAAGGGTTGCCAAGAGAGCTGTCAAGGCTGTGAAAGGGAAGCTCCTGAATAGAAAGGAAGTTTGGGCTTTAGTCACTTATTATAAGTAATAAGTATATGAATAGAATAGGCAATATCGATAGAAAAACAGCTACCGGCACTTCAAGTGAAATTTGAATGTAGCGCCAGCCGTTGCTATAGCAACGCGTTGTTATTGTTGCATTAAACAGCTGATCACTCTATGAAACGTCAAAACTCAAGCGTGCAGATCTGTTGACAATAGCAGGTAAATAAATTTTGCTCAAATTGGCTAGACTGCGTTATCATGCTTCAGTCGTATCACCAGGAATAGAAATCAATTCAAATCAGAAAGTATCACTGTAGTAAGAATCGTCGTATCCTTATCTCTATCTGCTGATAAGCGCTCCGTCGTTCGTTCTCTCGACTAAAAGCAGCAGTAGTCGTCTAGTTTCCCGCATAAGGAAGTGCAGATTGAAAAAACACCGGCTAAGTGCAGACGACAGATGACATTACACACAGATCACTAAAATTCTCAAACAATAGACCTGTTGAGAGTTGCGTAGCCGAAAAATCACGATAAGATAATCTACTTACAGTACGTGAAACTGTGAAAATCTTTGTAGGTTATCCAGCACAAATGCGTATATATAGGATCACAATTCAGGTAACTTGGCACTGATGTAATACGTGCATATGTTCTATTTATACTTATTTTTGATCTCACACAACACAAAGCGAATAAATAAAACCAATTACTTAATATAAATTAAATTGAAAACAGAGCTTCTTGAAACCGACCAAACCGGGCAGAGCAGTCCTGCCAACGATTATTATTGTATAATAATAATAATAATAATAATAATAATTTCTCTGAATGCCAATAATATGCATTCAGAGGAGTTTATTTACAAATACAGATACATACAATACAGATATCTAAGAGAATCCCGACTCAATAAATTACTTAAGGTAATTCTAATCCTAATTATGATGCCCCACTATAATAATATGTGTCGGGGTGATCATAATACTCTTCTAGATAAATTACAATGTGCGAACTTTTTTTTTTATTGATTTATTCCTATTTTTCTTTCTATACTGATTAGTAATATAAATACCGTAAGTGTTAAAAACTATTACTACATAAAAAATAATATAAATTATAAACTACAAGATACAATAAAATTTATAAAGTGCAAAATATTTTGTTCAAGTGTTTAGTAATATATAAAAAGTGTTAGAAACTATTACTACGTAAATAATACAAAAACAATAGAAATTTTAATCTACTAGGTACATACTATAACAAGCCATTGAATAAATCAAAATACATTTTCACAAATTTCACCTATATCCTATTTACAATTAGCTCTTCGGTGTGGTAAATTCCGGCATTACATAACCAATTTCTTACAGATCTTTTAAAATTATGTATGTTTCTTTCTTCTTTTGTTGTTTGTGGCATTCTATTGTAAATTTTAGGACCTAAATAATCTACCGATCTCTGTCCAAAAGCAGTGTTCATTCTAGGAACGATATGAAAATTCATGTTTCTAATTCTAGTGTTATGGCTATGGAAAACTAAATCAGTAAAATTTGTATTTTTCTTTATATAAACTACCAAAACTAATACATACAACTGTCTGACGCTGAGAACTTTGCTTTCAGTAAATAACGCACTAGTTGGAAAGCGGTTATTCTTGTTTCCCATGACCTTAAGAATACGTTTCTGAGCTTTAAAAATTGAATCTATGAAGTTGTAGTTTGCTGCACCCCAAACCAACAGACCATATCTTAAAAGAGATTCTACAAGTGAGAAATATACTATTTTTATCATATCTTTACTAAGTATATGACGTAGCTGGTAGAACTTATAAATAAGCTTTCTTATTTTCCTAGTTGTATACAATATATGCTCGTCCCATTTCAAAAGATCATCTACAATTATACCTAGATATTTAACACTATCAGAGCGCTCAATCAGAGGACAATCACAGTTTTGATTCTCCCCTTTACAACAGTGGCGTCATTTCACCAAAACCTTGGGGGGGCAAACACCGGGGGGGGGGGGTGTTTGCTGGATAAAATGCTCATTTGTACATTAGCTATAGTCCGTGCAAACCTTAGTTTGCAGTAAGCGTTTAAATGGCAATGCTATTCGTTATGGGGATATGGAAGCGCTGTTGCCATGTTTTGCTTATTATTTTATTCATTACTCCTCACTCACAGCTGTTCGCTCTCTTTTCTGCTCTCTCTCTTGTTTTGTTTACATTTCTTATTCTATCAAAACTACATGAATGAGAAAAAATTAGCACACTAATTACCTATTTATATGTTTTTACTATTATACTATGAATAATTTTTAAAAGGTCATTAGGTCATGAGTTAGATTCTACATGAGTAGATCCGGCAACACTGCGCCCCATAAACGTAATACTGCAAACTAAGGTTTGCACGGACTATTAATAGTACAGCATATTTTCTGTAACCCAGGAATCAGGGGGGGGGCATTTGCCCTCCCCAAATGACGCCCCTGCTTTACAATAATGAAGCTTCATTGACTTTATTGATGGTTTAGTGCTTTCAGTTATAGAAAAGGTTAAGAAATTTGTTTTCCCTGCATTTAATGTTAGTAGGTTGTTACCTAACCATGTGGTGACTTTGGAAAGCTCTGTTTCTGCTGTTTGAAATACCTCATCCCAGTTCCTACCCTGGAAAAGGAGGGCCGTGTCGTCTGCAAAGGCTATAACCCTACCTCTAATTCGAATGGAACACAACTCATTTGCAAATATAAGATATAAAATTGGGCCTAAAACCGTTCCTTGAGGTATTCCAAATTCCATAGATCCTTCTGCACTCATCTGGCTTCCAACTTTTGTCCTCTGCTGTCGGTTACTAAGGTATGACTTGAACCACTCCAGAGTTATATCTCTTATACCTATTGCTTCAAGTTTTTTGACTAATAAATCATGTGACACTGAGTCGAATGCCTTAGCCAGATCCAAGAATACTTGTTTATTTCACTTATTTTTTTCCTCTAGATTATGAATGACTAATTTTTATAACTCTAGAACTGCCGATTCCGTGCTTATTCCCTTACGAAAGCCAAATTGGTTTGGAGAGATGATATGATACTTATCTAGATAGCTTATTAACCTAAGCTTTACTAATTTTTCTAAAATTTTTGATATGTTACTTATTAGTGAAATAGGCCTATAGTTACTTAAGATTAGCTTATCTCCTCCCTTATGGATAGGTCTGACACAAATTACTTTCATTGCCTTAGGAAATATTCCAGTTAGCAAGCTCAAATTGAAGACATGAGCCAAAGGTTTACAAATTAATTCTCCTATGCCTTTTAAAACTTTATTATCAAATCCATCTTGACCTGGAGCACTATTGTTCCTTAAAGAGTTTATGGCTTCAATAATTTCCTGCTCAAGTATGGGTGAAAAAATCATAGAATTAGGCACTCTCATATCTGGCTTATAACTATTTACAATATCATTTATATTCTTACCTAAACTATCTGATATTTTTTTGGCCATTTTTTCTCCTATACTAACAAAGTAATCATTTATATGATTCAATAATAAATCGGGATTCTCTTTCAATGTTACAACATTATTTCCAATTTTTACAGCATTCAATTGATTTATTTTCTCCTGATTTGCATCAGTGGCGTCCTTAATGATCTCCCAAGTTTTCTTGATGTTATTTCCTGCTTCATTGAATTTATTCTTGAAGTAATCTTCTTTTGTTTTCTGGATAAGCGATGTCAGCCTATTCCTGTAGAGACGGTAATGGGTAGCTATTTCTTGATTTTCTGGTTCCAATTTCCTCCTCTTATTTAAAAGATTCCTTGTTCTAATAGATAAGACAAGCCCTCTCGTAATCCATGGTTTGATGATTTTAATTTTCTTCTTTGGTCTGTACTGATGAGAGTTATTATCCATGTGACGTTGTAGAATTGTTATAAATTTTTCATAAGCCATATCTGTATCATTACTTCCAAGGACCCCCTCCCAGTGCTCTTCCGTTAAAGATCTTCGTAGACCAACTAAATTTATTGTTTTCCGGTTTGCGGAGTCAGCGTCATGTTCATTCGCTCTGTTACCGGCTTCCGGACATCTCTGTAGTCCCAAAATTGTGATGAAGTGATCTGTGATGCTGGAGTGATATACTATTGGATGAATAAGCTGTTTGGAGTTTGTTAATATGTGATCCAAGCATGTTGATGTTTCTGTTGTTACTCTGGTAGCCTGTTTGATGCAGATCTTCATGCCGTGTTCGCTCAATAAATCGAGATATTCATCGAGCTGTTGATGCTGATTTGGTTGGATTGTGTTTATATTTAAGTCTCCGGCGCATATTATTAGCTGTCCTCGTACACTGTTAAATACATTTTCTAAGTCTTCTAAGAACTCTGTTATATTGTAGTTCGATGGAGATCTATAAATTGCCAATATATTGCATTTTTCCTTTGTAGTTTGTAATTGTAGGTGGAGAACATTTGCCTGTCTAATATTCAATTCAACTGATAGTACATTTAGACAGTTTTTCGTGTATACCACGACTCCATCATTCTGACTACGGTTATTTGATGAGTGGAAATTATTATAACCCTTCAAATCTTTTGGTATATGATCATTTTTAATCCAACACTCTGTTAATATAATAACATCAAAATCATAAGACATGTCCTGTAGCTGAACCATTAGATCATCGAAATTCTTATTAATACTTCTGATGTTGAGACAAAAAACAGTTAGGTCACAGTCATCAAGCGCTTCATGGAGTTTTTTTGCATCTTCAACTACACTGTCCTGTATCTCATCTATTCCATCCAGCTCATTTGCAACAGATAATACATCATTATTGTTCATAATTTTGTGTTTTTGGTTTTAGATGCATCCCTCCTTGCATGTTGACCACCATTCCCTCATGCCATCCCACAATGTATGCATCCTCACAATCCATAATTCTTTTTGTTATAGACGACATCAGATCGTTCATTACCGTTGTCAGATAGTTGAAGCTATGAGTGTGTCTACTAAGCGCTACAATTGCATGATTTACACTGTTATAGATTTCCATATGCTTAGTATTCGTCCTTACAAGAACAACATTCTTATGAGTAAGGCCTTGAGCTTCATGAATCGTGTGTATTTTTATAGTTTCATCCAACTTCCAATTTAAAATTTCTTGAACCCTTTTTTTCTCATTTTGCGTGTAAGTTAGTACAAGCGTCCCTGGTTCAACTCTAAGATACTCACAGTCGAAAGCAGTTCTTCTAATTGATCGTAGAACACTGTTTGTTGTAACCATTTGTCCATAGAACTTGGAGAGTGCACAGCACACGTCGATCGGGCATCTTCGGGTAACTGAAACTTTTTGGGTAGGCTTGCAAAAAATGGAAGGATGAGACCATCTAACTTGTATCCTGCTCCTCTCGATGTAAGGGATCTGCTTTGAATCGCCCAGTAAAAAAATTTCGGATGATCCTGAAAGTGCTGCTATAAATCCTATGTACCCTGCATGCATTAGTACCGCCTCATCTATAAAGACACGATTATACTTCTTCTTAGTTCCATTTATGATGAATGATGAAACCGTCCTGTAATCCGACCTGATTATATTCTTACAGCTCCTTTCTCCATATTTTTGAATAACGGCCTCCCTCACATCTCTGATGCCTGCTCTTGTTTGACATAAAACTAAATCAATTCCTGGTTTATGTTCATTAAGAATTGTGTATGTTTTCCCACATCCTGGCACACCGTCTATCCATTTTATCTCAGGAAGCTTACAATTGGCAACATCAACTGTAGATATTTTTTTATATAGTTCACCATTAAGCATAAGCTGGGTATCTCGACTTACAATGATATATCTCTCTTGTGTGCAGAACCTATTCAGTTCCTCGCTGAATGGCACATAGGTTCCTTCTTTCTCCAAACAATAGCCCATTCTGTAATTTGTTTCCGACGACCACAGAAATCTCCTCAAAACATTATCATAAATATTCATATCACCAAGTCTAATGTCCAGTAAATATGAATAGGAACTCAGCAAGTTTTTCTTAGTAATATTCACCAAAATATCATTGTATATTGAAGCATTTGTGTCATCATACTGCCTTAAAAGATTTCTAAGCTCTATCATACTGTTAATGTATTCTTGAATTGGAGATTTTTCTGGTAGGTAGCCTGTTGGGCAACATTTTTCTTTAGATTTTTCAACTGGGATGTTTAAAAACGTCAAATTATTTATTCCTTTATAATAAAATATATATTTAATATTTTTTGTTGACAACACCAAACTCATTAAATCAATGCATGATAAATCAGCGATTGTTCCAAAGAAATCAATTCCAATTGTTAAAGATTGTTTATCAACGGCCCAGCTATCAATAATATTCAACAACTGTTCGAGTTTATTGATAAAATTTCTATCATCTACTAGTAAATACAAATTGACGATTTTCAATGTCGCATCAAATTTCGTAGACAATTCAGTCTGCTTAGTCTGCGAAACTACGGTTGTTAGAAAATTATATTCATCTTCGGTCAACGCCTTTCCATTCACAATAGTAGAGATGCCCTTGGAAATGTTTACTCCTTTTTTCCATAGCGAGCGAACGAAATATTTAGGTCAGTGTATTCACCAAAATTATAAACAAGAGATGTCCTACTTTTTGATGTTTGCTGTACTCTATTCTTTCTGGCTAATGAATCTAGAATCTGATTAATATCTATTGAAATATCACATTTATCACTTTTAAGTTTCTTATTATCAACTTTATTTTTAAACAATCCCATAATTGGTTTTTTCAATTAGTTGTTGTAATGCTTTCTGGTTGCAGGGACATTTTGGATCGCCGACTTTATGACCTGTAGGCTTCTTGTTTTTCTTGCAATTGAAACAAATTGGTTGCTTGGCCGTGTTGGGGCAGTTTTTAATGTTATGACCCTCCTCAGCGCAATGTCCACACACATCTTTTTCTTTCTTGCAGAATTTTGTCACATGCCCAAAACTCTGACACTTGAAACACCTTTGAACAGAAATAAAATCATTCAGCCTGCAAGACGTAAAATCAACAAAAACACGCTTCATGTTAATTAAAGCTCTCCTTATTTCAGGCTCGCAATCAATAACCCAATGTACAACTTCCTTATTCTTAGGTCCTACTTTGAAAAGAGGCTTACACCCCTTGAGGAACTGTGATTTTTCTAATTCGGAATTTGCGAAATTTTTGTTGTAGATTATTTCGGCAATTTCTTCACTACTTAGTTCCACTGGTACATCATAAATAATTACTCTTGGCTTTTTATTATGTGGCTCACTTATTTTCAAGTTATTTTTCATGCTTTCAGATTTGAACACTCCATTTTCAATGATTTTCTTCTTATCTTCTTCCGAGTTTAGTACAATCATCAACCCCCCACCTCTTACATTTACAGTCTTTTTCACTTTTATGCTATCTTTTTCCTTAATAGTATCCCTAAGAACGTTCTTAATAGACTTACTATTTTCTAATTCATTTTCAACCGGATTCATTGGCTGCAGCATGACAATATGTTCCTTGGGAAGTAGTTTCCTCACTCTATCTCCTTCTACGTTTTTGTCTTTTGATTTTCTTGGCAGCTGTACCATGTCCGCGAATGTTGGTGTGTTCTCGCTGGTTTTCATGGACTCAACTGTTTTATTCAAGCTCTTAATAGATTCCTGAATACCGATGTTAGCTTTCCCAAGACTAGCCGCTAACTGAGAAATAGTTATTGATCTAGTCTCCAATTTTATGGTAGTCTCCGATAGTTTATTTGTAAATGTGATAAATCTATCAAAATTTTCCCTCAAAATTTTCTTTTTAGCGTATTCATCTTCTGCCCATTCTTGCATCTCATTTTTCAATTCCTTCAAAATTTCGAAATCCTTTGAAAATTCACTATGAAATAGTTTATAAGTAGATTCCATGTTACCTTTTTTTAATGTTGCTGAAGCTTCTTCCTGTATTATCCGGGTTGAAGACTGATCCACCTCCTGGGTTGTAGACTGATCCACTTCCTGGGCTGTAGACTGGTCCACTTCCTCAAATTCCGGAATTAATCCATAAGGTGCCTTCACTGGTGATTTTACTCGTAGCATGAATCACTAAAGCCAATCAGCTTTGACCCACTTTCCAACTATAACACTCGCTAAAAATTGGCTAGTAGGCTCCTCCGCTGACTGTGATGTTTACTGTTCCGCTTCTTGTGATCGAATGAATTAGTTTGTATCAATTATTGTAAGCATACTTGTTTCTAAGCATACTTGTGAACTTGGAACCCTACTGTCCAACTCGGCTATTAGCCTATGCTAAACTAATAAATTGGTGTCGATCGTAGTCCAACAATTGACTCAACAGACTAGTCCCAGCTAGCTAGTCCTAGTTTCGATTGCCGACTGGACTGATACAGTCCAGAACTGTATCATACATGATAACTGTACAACGGATACATCGTTGTATCGGTTCATTTATCAGCTTGTTAATATTGAGTAAATATATATTTTTCTTTAATATGGCATTCATTCGAATATAAATTGAACATGAATTGATTCGATATGGGACAAACAATTATTGAAACTCACCTAAGATCGAAAATTTTGATTGGAAATTCAGACAGCAAACGATTCGAGCTTAAAACAGTTCGGATCAGCTAAGTTCAATCCTCAATTCAATAGCACCTCATCGTTAACGGGATCAAGTACAACGAAAATTAACTGCGGCAAGAGCGTTTTTATTTAGCTGTGGAGAATTCAAGCGCACAAAATCCGAAGCGGTCCACCATAAGTTCCAATTAAGTTGACGTTTCAGATGAACTTTTCAATTATACAAACCTCGCTTCAGACAGAGGAAATGTTGGATTCTTCCATCACTTGCGCCCGTGTGTTACCAAAACACACTCTTTTTCTCGCGTTAGGCCACTGTCTGTTTATTTTCTGCAATTGAGCGATGATTATAATTGAGTTGGTTTTTATTACCATGCAATGGCTAGAACGATTGAAAGCTTTATAATCATGTATAAGACTTGTCAAGAAATTTCATGTCATGTGTTGGCAGTAGGTTACTATTACTGCCAACTTAATACTACTCATAACTAATGATTCTATATGATACAAGTAATGTAGTATTATTGCCAATAATACTACTGTATAATACTTACTGCCAGCTGATAACGAATTATTGTAACATGTTTGTTTTCCACATCACTGTTCAGTTAAAATAAGAAAAAAAGCCCCACCGATAAAAAGCAATACAATAAAATAGTTATTTATGTACCTAGTGCGTAAAGTAGCACTTTGCTGCACCGAAAGAAATGATTACGCACGAGCCGCAGGCGAGTGCGGAATAGTTTCTTGAGTGCAGCAAAGATACTTTGTGCACGTGTAACATATTAAATTTTTCCTACAGTTATCTTTAAATGTGATCAAACTTCATAATCCTAACCTAGCAAGAAGAGTCTAGCAACAAGATAACGAAAATTCTGATAAAATTACTTCAATCCAATCAATACATTTATTTTGGGTTGATGTTGCTCGAGTGTCTGGAGGGTGTCATGTTGAACATCTCCGAACTTGTTTGTGAGTGAAAGAAGCTTCTTCGAATGCTCTTTGTAATGAGGTATAACAGACGGATCTCTTGTGTTTCATTCATTAAATACACATAAGTGGATAAAACTACAACCTAAGTGGAATTAGGTTATCACGGCGAGGTGGAACAACCTTCGGGTCTCCCCACCGACAAAAGCCATACGCTAAATAAATAAATAATACATTTATTAAAACACATTGAAACCACTAAATAATAGATAGCAATAAAGTATTGATGATACCTTAATGATTTAATTGAATTCTATCTCAAAATCCTGTTTTGTTCCTATCTCGCAATGGTTAAAATCCCCCAGGCTGTTTACTCTCTCTCTCACCTAGAGCGCGCTGATCAGGCTATGTTAGGTTATGATAGAGGAAACAATTAGAACATCAGCAAAAACGAAAGAAAAACAAAATGAATAATTGAAAATCAAGATGAGAAAAAACAGAGAATAATTCAGAGAATATCCAAAAAATAAGAAAAGATAATACATCACAAAAATAATTGAAATAACAATACTGAAAATTAAAAGTGCAACTGAAATGCAGCGACGAAACTCACAGAGGCAGTGGCTAAGCAGAACACATCCGCAGCCGTGTTCGGCGTTGCCAACATGATTTCAAGAGCTTGATAACCTTATCAGCAGCAAACATTTCAAGAAATTGAGATATTAGGTTGCAAATCTGGAGTGCGATAATTTTATTTACGCACTAGAGCGTTAAGAAAGCACTTTAGGTACTGAAATCAGTGCAGGAACAGCCACATTATGAGGTAACTGTAGGAAAAAATTTTTACATCACGTCCTTCAGTGTATACCTGGTAGGTACTCAATGTATTTTTTTATGTATTTTCACAAATAAGTTTCAATGATGCCATGAGCATTGAAACTTGGGTTTGTTTTCAAATATATTAAGATTTTGTTGAGGATCTTGAAGATTTCACACAATATTGAGCTCCAGTTCAAATAATATGGGAATAGACAATATGGGCCTAAATATGGGCATGTGGAATAGACAAAATCGTTTTTCTTTCTTACCTACTATGGAGAAGTTCCACAATATCTCTGATGCAAGTGTTGATTTTCCATTGTACAATGTTGTTTTACATTGTTTTGAATGAGTAGATATCATTACCAACTCGATTAATAATTTCATAGATCCACTATTATAATTATTAAGATATAATAATTTTCCAATATTGACTCCATTAAATTTTTGTCACCACGAGAGGAATCTACGCGAATCGTGTCTTATATTGGACAAAAGTCTCTTGAAATTGCTCCAACGCATTATAAATCTTGTCCAGAAAGCTTATGAATTCTTTTTCAAGACAGGATAATAACATAGACAAATTTTCCCAAGACTATGAAAGCTTTCTTTACAATGGAACAATACTTGTACGAATATTGTACAAAATTCCACAAACTTTTTTTAATTAATTTATAAGATTGGGAAATATTCATTGGATGTGATAATTAGATAGAGACAAGGATTTTGAGCTACCTCGATTTTGTATGAACTCTTGTTCTGTTTTCCCTGTAAATTATGTAGAAAGCAGCTGCTTTCGTCGAATAATCTATTTATTATTTCCAAATATGAACATCCTCCAGTAGCAGACAGGAAGAAAATTACCGAAGATATTACTTTGTGGAAAGCTTTGCTTCAGCTAGCCTTGTTTGTTGATGAGAGCGAAATAAGCTGCTAAATTTTTAGTAATGCTTAACTGAATTAACATAACAAATGGGTGCTTTGATGTTTCATCGAGTATAAGCGAAGCTTGTTACTAGTTAATTCAGAGCAGAGGCTTCTGCAAGCGTACCATGCCTTCTGTAAGGTTCACTACTTATCCAGAGAGGAACCTGTTCTTCTCTGAAAATGGTTATTGTCTTGTCAAATACTGTTTCCATCTGTTTTCCATCTGTTTCCCCATGAGTGGGGTCCGGGGGCCCTCCCCCGGGAAATTTTAATATTTGACAGATACATAACACTGTTTTAGACTACTTTTTAGGTCTTGCGATAGCTGAAATCCAAACATTACAAAAGAAATATTTTTTTTGAAACAATCATCTACTATAAAAATTAAAATTAAAATTAAATTTTGACAATTTCGGGGGGGGGGGGCCTGATCCTCCTAGAACACCCCCCTGGCTACGCCACTGCCCTACCCTAGAAACAGAATATGGGGTCTGTTGCATTCTTCACGAATAGGCAATCAGAGGATTGTTTTTGTACATAAGGAATCCTACTATGAGTAAGAATGTGGTTCAACTAAATTTTGTTACATGAATCATTGCATAACTTTTTTTGAAACTCACTTTACTAAAAATTTAATTGGAAAAATCATTCTCATTATATTCGCTTTATTTGGGCTCACATACAAAGGTGAGCCTCAATTAGTTGAAACCTATTATTTTCTTGATCTTACCACAAAGCTCGAAATTCATGAAATTTTTGGACGATTCTTTTAAATGTATTACAAATTACAAAAAAAAAAATATAAAATATTTTCTCGCAATTTGTATTTTAAGCAAAACAGTCGATACATTTGAAGGATAAATTAAACACATAGATGAAACGATCATCACCTTATTATGATTTTATTAATAACTACTTAGGAGAGTCCGATCTCACAAGGTATCAAATTATCCATCGATAAACTGAAAAACTTCAATAAATAACAACCAAACTTCGTTATTAATAACTACTTATATTAATTCCAATTTTCCATGGCTCAAGACGGGTTTGATTCTGCAACTAATTCCTATAAAGAAGCCATTCAAGCGAATAGTCTCTGAGGGGATTTTCAGGGAGTGAGTGATCTAATATGGGTGAAATGTGATTCGAGTTATACTATAATCGAGTTGGTAGATTTTGACAGGAAATCAATGAGCAAGTTCTGTCTCATCGATTCGCCGGAGAAAATTTTTGTGATCACATCCAGTTTTGGATCTGCTCGTTCCACACAGATTTACGGTCCATTGAGGCACTTACATTGTAACTTTTTATTTGTCTCTCCCATCTGCTACTATGGATGTTGGAGTCTTATACTACCCTATCAAGGCCTAACAAGAATAGGAGCAATAATAACCGTACGGTTATAACGTTATGAAAAATCCATTTTGTATTACTCCGTTGAGCATTTAGGTCACATCAATTTCCACTCACTGAGAAAAAATCTAATCTCTTCCCGGTTACGTTCGTTATGTAACACCTTGAAAATGTAAACACATCTGTAAATCTTGTGTTTTCAGACTGAGAAATCTCCCTGTGAGTGAAGATTTGACTGTCACCTCAGTTTTGTTTCTTATTTGTTATACTTCATTTCTCTGAAACGCCGTCAGCGTAAGGGATTGGGACATATTACCTGAGATAGAGAACAAAATGAACAGCGGAAGAAAGAGAGCGATGCATCCAGTAAAAAAGTAAGACGAAGAAAAGAAATGGGACTTTTTCTTACAACGCTTCTCCACTTCGAGCTGAGAAGTTTTTCTGGAAATTTGAGTGACACAATCACAATTTGACTCGAATATTTTCCAGCTAAAAATTATGCTGAGAAATGAAAATATTCTCACCCCAAACACCAATAGTCTTTGTAACATGCTATCCTCAACATCATATTCATTGTAATATGACTGAACAAGCACTACAAAGCGACTTCATTTTTATCATTTTGCTTTCATTACTGAACTCTTATCTGAGACTACAGCTCTTTTTATGTGCGCTATGACTATTTACAGAATGTTATACTACCCTATCAGGACAATAACAAGAATAGGTACCGTATGGGAGTGCGCCTTTTTAACGTTATGAAATTCATCCCAATGGATACTTGAAATAAGGATTTGATATATGAAACTCAATATCCGCTATTAACATATGAAACCCGCTATTTTGCATGTTATCTTTAACATAGATCCCGAAAAAATGTACACGATTATGCCTATTCGATAGATGTAGAATTTAATGAGGTTACTGATAGAGAATTTGAGATACATTTTTAATGAATCTCTATGTTTTTATCATACTTGATCATATTTTCAACATATGGTATCAATATCACAAAGCCTCTAATAATTTTGAAAAAACTCATATGATTTTTATCTCAACATTACCTTATCAATGCTTAGAGCTGAAATTTGAATCCTTTGAACTATCCTTGATATAAAATGTAAATAGGCCTACAAGACTCCTTGCTATGCAGAAAATCTTCAAATTTAAGCTTTATCAGTTAAGTTTTCTAGGCGTGATGGACCTACAAACAGACAGGTAGACACCATCTCATTTTTATAATAGTATAGATTTCTCAATCAATTGTGTTTAATGATCTATCAAGATTCAATCTCAAAGAGTTCAATCAACATGGATGTATTAAAAAAATGAGTCACGTGAGAATCTGTTTTGAAACAACAATAGGACAACCTATTATATCATTCAATCATTATTTCAGAATCAGTGTTCAAAACAAAATCGTATTTTTCTTCATTTTTAATTGTATTCACAACTGACATATTTTCAAAGCAAGTGTAATCAAGAGTAGTATCCCAATATAAAAGAGATTCTCATCTACAGCCAGAAAGAGAAATAAGTCTCGATATTTCATGACAAACAACTCGAGCGGAAAAATATTACTATTTAATGATAATCGTTTGATGATCGATCTCAAATCGACAATCGAGCTGAATATTCAAGGGTTGATGTAAGCGTGACGTTTTCAAGCTGTGCTGCACAATTCATCCTCAATTGAAATTCAATTGACAAATCAATTGAATATTATTCAGCTCGTGGAGGCTATTTTCCTTATCGATCATTATGGGTTATTGAGTTTTGAAGAATTCAATATTGTTTATTTTAGAATTATTACTTCTCATGAAAACAGATTATTCGTTTTTGAAAACAATAATCTTTTCATTTCAGAACAAGAGTCTCAGTTGAACCATTTTCCTTTAAGGCTGTGCATCAGCTAAAAAAAAACTTTTTTATGGTGATATTTTTCCAAGTTTTACGATTTGGATACTATCAAGCTATCAAAATGAAATACTTTTTAGAGGAAAAAATTTTTTTCTTGTTCATTAGTTTTTGAGATATGGGCGTCTAAAGTAGAAATTTTCGGGGGAATTGATCTCAAAATTGGTTGCAAATACAATTATGAAATTTTGAGCATACGTGCTTGAAGGTATTGTCTATCACTTGACATAATTAGTTTCTCGAAATATCAACTTTTGAGAAAAATAACAAATTCTCAATTTAATTGAAAATTGAGTTATTTTTTTAAAGAAATTATTTTCGAAAATATTTTTTTTCAAATTGGTTATTTTGAGAAACTAATTATGTCAAGTGATAGACAATACCTTCAAGCAAGTATGCTCAAAATTTCATAATTGTATTTGCAACCAATTTTGAGATTAATTTCCCCGAAAATTTCTACTTTAGACGCCCATATCTCAAAAACTAATGAACAAGAAAAAATTTTTTCCTCTAAAAAGTATTTCATTTTGATAGCTTGATAGTATCCAAATCGTAAAACTTGGAAAAATATCACCATAAAAAAGTTTTTTTTTAGCTGATGCACAGCCTTAAGAATTATTTGCTTCGAGAGACACAAATTCATCTATTATTTCGACTCGAACAAAGAATCCTAATTTGAATTATTGGAGACAAGAGAGCTCCGGTTATCGAAAAAACAGTTATGCTTGGTGACCGTGAAACGTTAGAGACTCTTCCTCATTTCCCAACATTGGAGGTGGAGCAATAAAGGATATATTAATAATGTTTGAAACGAATGATACAATATAATCTTAGTAAATTTGGTTAGAATAAATCAATTTTTAATAACGGTATGATAATTACTTATAACTCGAGAATTCTCGATTTGGGGAATCAATGAGTAATTAGTCCCAGTGTATGGGGTCTGTGACATTATTAGTTGACTAATCAAGGATTTAGAACTCACCGTAATCCCTAGGTCGTTACACAAACTTCCAATCCATTATAATCTCTTCGGTCTCAGGACATATTTCAATTAAAAAACCCAACAAAAAAACAGAATGATATATTTTTGTTTGACTTCATAGTAAGAAATAATGATGAAGTATCGTTCATTAGTTTTTTGAAAGATTTAGAGAAGTGAACTAAGTATATGTTCATTGTACTAGTTTTATAAAAATTATTTAAAAATAACAGTAAATATTCAGATTTGTTTTGAATTGGGAATCCCAGTATTTCCAGTTTTGGATCTGAATAATAAGATTCAATATTCAATTGAAGAACTGGATAATAATTGCCGATTGTTACCGATAATTATTTAATAAATATTATATTAAAAATTCCCCATGTACCGCTCTGAATTCAAATATTTATGCAAATACTTTCTCGAGTGATTGTTCGAGATGAATTGGATAATTGAATAATAATTGTATTCAATTCTTTGAATTGAAAATTCAATATTATTTCGATTAAAAATGTGTACTTTTTATTTGCTGAGCAATCAATCAAACGATTCTCCTCTTTCCATTTTCCCTGTTTTATTACTTTATCTTCCTCTTTTTCTCTCCAAACTCTTGTTCTCCTTATTTTAATTCTTTCCTCTCTGTTATTCGCAATTATGTATATTTCTTCAACTCTCTCTCTCTCTCTCTCTCTGTAAATTGAGTGCGAGAGCCAACCTAAAATATGAATCATTTATATTTGTTATTGTTTTCGATTTATACTCCACTCCTAAAAATGCTGAATAAACAGTCTCCTCTTTCTCCTACAGCAATATCAATCGATATAATATTTTCACCATGCAACCACAGAGATGAGATCTCGCCCCATTGAATAGTAATGGATTACTCATTATAGAGGATGCTTCAGATTGTTTCCCGTGCATTATTTTATATAATGGAATACGGGAACAATAACTCTACTTAATTTCACAATAACAGAATTCAACAATCACATTTTATAATGAATAAATTCATAACTATAAATCTTCCATGATATATTCTCGCTAGAAACTATTTTCTGTATTTGAATTATTTTCCTGAACCTTTCCAGCAATATATTTATTAATAAATGTATGAAATAGAATTGAGAGAGGTAACAACTAAATCAATACCAGAGCGAACATTGATTGAATCTCACTCACAACTGATCACTTGAAAATTGCGTGTTTATGACAGCTTTTCATCTGATAACGTAAGCGATCTTGCTATTCTTAGACATTCTTTAGACCATCTCAACTAAATATGATTTTTTTCTCAAGTACAAGAATAAGAGCACAGAAGAGATGGATGGATGGAACCAGCGACCACATAGTAGAACTACTATGTGGTCGCTGGATGGAACCAATGATGACCAATGAGGAAAACTGATCAAAGTATTATGATTTATTAACAAATAAGTGGTTACTCCAAAGAGATCAGTAACATTAATTTCTCCAAACAGATTCAATTAGTTTTGGAGGTCTCGTCTACAGCATAATTTTGATATTTTTTCTTGTGATGGGCTACAATCGATTTCAATTGGTATGTATGGATGAAGATGAAATCATTTATACCCTCAGGCACTGAGGCAATTGATTCTGAATAAAAGTTACATTTCATCATAACTCCTGAATAAACTTCTTCGAAAATTATATTTTCAAACTTTGTATTTTCTATTAACTACTGAACAGCTGATTTGTATTGTACTGAACGGTATTCTCATTCGCCAGCTGTTCAGCTTTGATCAGATAAGAAGCTTCTTTTTCAAGGCATATCTTGTAGCACTCATGTAATCTAAACGGAGAAAATGGATGTTAACGATCGCCATCATACAATAACATTTTCATGCCTCGGGGCTTACAATGAAATGACTCGGCAGGGGTTGAAGTGAAGAAACCTATCTCATGTTCATAAAAAGGATACCCGAAAAAGATAAAATTGTGGACCACGTCTGGAAATAAAAAGGAAAGGAGATAAGGAACGTAATGGCTGGGGGTGCTAAAAAACCTCGCTGTTGTATCCATCAATAACGATTCTGCTTTAACATGGGTATGTCACGAATATCACGTGTTATATACAAAGTAATCAAAATCGACTACTTGTTAATATTTGCTACTATTATGGAATATACAATCACCTCGTATTCCATAATAATATGATGATATTTGATTATTGAATATATGATTTCTGTCCAATAGAAATAAATCATTATGAATTGATTTTATAATATTATTTTCCCTACAAATTGTTGTATAGTTCTTCTAGGGGTGTTGCAGTGAACTATGAAGAAGTATCCTTCTATTGTAAATATGAATTTCTGGGTAATTAGGTGGTGGAGAGTTCTTGTATATATAGGTTCTACCATATATCTCGTTCAATCATGATCTCTTCAATATTCAGTCTGGTTCGATATAATTATCAAGTTCATCTCTGAATTTTCCATAGTCTCACATAATTCTGATGATACCGTGGAAATATGGTAGCATCATTGCTCATGTAACGTACTGATACATGGAAATAATTCTTTGATGTATGAAAAGATCAGCTGTACAGCTCATATGTAAAATATTGACTGACTAATAGAAATAACAAACCATGTATTCATTCACGTAAATAAAGCCTTACATTAGACAACTAATATTAAGGTCTTTCATTTCAATTTATTTATTTATTTTAATTTATTTCTTACAATGATTGTTGCGAAGTTCAAGTGAGATACTATTGAGTTGAATTTTCCAAATTTTTGAAATTTTCCAGTGAGACTGGAGTGTGATTTGCAAGAAATGTGCATTGTGCAGTGCAATTAAAAACTATCGTGAAAAATTAATACTGGTGACTATTTTAGGATGAATCTACAGCATCATCGATCAGTTGAGATTGAATGCAAAAATATCTCAAAGCTTTTCATCGGGTCTATCAAATCCATTGATATTGATTATACAGCGTATTTCGCGACTCTCAGAAAATACTTCCAGGCGGTGTTGTATTCATCACAATAATGGAAACATTGCAACTTTATTATGTACAACTCACGCTTCGCGCTCTGCAGGGGGGCTTCGTTCCCCCCTCCATTGATTCCCAGTTGAGAGGACGTACCTTGTACGATGAATGGGCACAAGACATGTCTTCGAGATAACTGTGCGAAGTCTAGTGTTCACAGTTCTACTAGTACCTGTAATTAGTATGAAGCAATATCAAGCTAGACTAGCGTGTAGCGATACAAGTGTTAATCCATATCATCACTCCCTGGAAAATGAGTGATCCCTTAACTGATGAGCCTTTGAAAAACAATTTTAAAGCAGTGTGTGTCATTAGAAGACCAGACATTGATTGATGCGGCTTGACACTGATAATTCCAAACAGACAGGGATCAATAGCTCGAATTGCTACAGTTCAGTTCAGTGCAGAGACGTCTTACTCAGAGTAAGGTTAGGTTAGATTGCTCATTCCATAACATTTGGCAATGCTTTGATCAAATTAAGCAGTTTGAGGGACTTTCCAGGCACTGGTCAAGCGTAATATCAGCTAGTTATGTCGTAAGATACAATGCGATCACTTTGCTAAGGCACCTCAATTGATAATGAATTGTTTTTTACTTCACTACCGACATGCAGTCATGTTTTATAATGTGTAAGAAACGAAATTTGTCTTCTTACTGACTGGAGCGTTTTCGAGTTTCAAGGTACCCATTGCCAACAAAAAACCCATTGTCATTGTCAACCCATTCTTGAAACTCGAACAGCCAAATAACAATCACGATCAAATAACCATTCAATAAAATAACCTTGGACTTAAAGCTGATTAGGTAAGCTAGCCTTACACAAGACATCCATCTAGTGCCTCATTATAACAGCTCATGTTCAATGAAGGGAATTGAAAAATTTTAAGGAATATTATTAGGTAAAAGAAGATTGAAGTAGTGCTATCATAGAGAAGCTATACTCTCAACTAATCTGTTCTAATCTGTACTAATCTGTTCTCTGAGGTGCTATTGAGATGACATATACAGGCTACACATATACGGACCGACCAAGAGCCTGGACCAAATCGACGTGGGAGTTCCCGTCCAGGTTGTAGTTTCGTAATGTGTAGCCTCTCTCGGACCAACTCCAGTTCTCTTGAACTCGAGTCAGCAAAATTTCTCGGAAATTTCTCACAGCAAGATTGCGATGACAATTATTAGATTGCGATTTGACATGATAGACAAATTCTGATTACAGATTCGTTTTCAGCGACCTCAAGTTTAGCCTAAAGGTCCTGATTATCAACAAATTAAAAAAAAAATTATAATTAAGGAAATTAAATTTTACAACTTGTAAATACATAGACTGTTGTATTTTTCATACTCTAAAAAACAATTTTCATAAAATTTGGAATTAGTGATAAGATATTATACATATTATATTAATTTACAAACTACTCTATTAGTTCCTATATTCATAGTTTTTTATCTATGAGATAATTTGAAATAGCTCAGCAGAAAAGAAACGCGATAGTGTCTACTTTCTATAATCTAGTGAACAATGTTGTATTACAGTAATACTTGGAATCGTAATTATGAAAAGCTTACTACAACAGAATACTAGTCAACCATCCAGCTGTATTGATTTTGTACCAGATATCAAACAATGTAGCACATGAGCTTACAGCTCAGTATATTATTGAGCTCCTTGAGGTCATCATGTCATCATGCCTCCAGTTTTGTCGAAACATAAAAAGATCGCAACGCCGTGAGTGCAATACTTTGAAAATAATGACATTCAATGAACTGCCCACTGTTTATAGAAAAATTACGTGTGGGCATGCATTAATTTCTTATTTCCATAGCATATCAACAATGGAAAGTCTACAATATGAATCCATTATACAATTAAACATATATATGTATATACGTTTACGTTTAAACATATATATACATTATATGATTGAGAAGAAGGAATTATAAGAGTCGGAGGATGAGGAGGAGGTCGAGAAAGAATAAGAGGAGGATTATACATATTATATAGGAATCTCATAAATTAATGTATTAATTCATTATTAAAACTGAAAAACGAGAGACATTCCACACTCCTGTAACACAGCCTTCTATCACATCAGAATTCAAATATTTTATAGAAAGCTTAAATTTAATGATAGAGAAAAAATTCAAGATGATCCAATCCCAGCAAAGCGAGTAGAGTAGCCTATCATACAATTTTGAAAAATTCAGATATCTGAAATTTTACCATTTTTATAGTTTTGTAGTGTAGTACAGTACTAATTAACTTCAAAGCTAAATATTCCTGGAAATGAGTCAGCGTCAAACCAAAACAAAATCGTCGCCGGTCCGCAGTTCTGCCACTCGGACCAATAAAGAGTTGCCGACTTCTTTGATAAGCTCAATTAATCAAAACAAATCTCGTCCGGGCTAGGCTACACATTACAGCTCGGACGGGAACCCCCACGTCGATTCGGTCCGTGTCATGTAATGTGTAGCCTGCAATAGAGTAGGACTATGTCAATAAAATTACAAGACTTCTCACATAATCTGAAATCTAGTGTACTTGTTTAAAGATTGAGGTATAGTACTTAATTTTTTTTAATTTGGCGGATGAATCAGCTGTGACAAATGGGAAAACATACACTAGTTCGATGGGTATGCATACAGAGGCACCTACAGTCTACATGCTTGCCTGTCTCCAACGATTTCAAAAATATAACTTGTATCGTATCTTATAGCAGGATCCTTTTAACTTGTCAGAAAACATATGTTTTACTCGGCCACCAGTACAATACTTAACCTACAAATGCTGAATCTCGCAGACTATTGAAAAGGTCTTTTAAAAAGTTATTCTTTGAAAGGTCTTCTTTAAAAAGGCCTTTTAAAGACTTTAAAGGTCTTTAAGACTTTTAAGCCTTTTGATTATTGTGTCGAAATCACTGTTTAATTATTACCGAAAAAGCTGATTTCTGACAAGTTAAAAGGATCCTGCTATACTAGAAATATACTGAAATGTCAGCTGTTATAATTTTAAAATAGAATGCTCTTGTCAGCTGGACCGCCGTTCCCCAGCTGGACAAACACGCGTTTTGCCATTTGTTTCAGCCACCAACTGAATGGAATAATATTGTTTTATTTTTCCCTTCAAAATCCTTCCGGGAAGAAAAGAAGAGAGAAAATAAAAACTCTTTTCCAATATTATGCTTTCATATTTCGTAACAGAATTGAAAAATGCTTCTTTCATTATACATTCACTCAGCTACAGAGTCACTGGAAAGCGTGTAAATGTATTTGCAGCCTCGAAACATCCACTCATGTAGATTTTCTCCAAATGACACCAGCCCATTCCCAACTATACAAAAGTGCTCAGAATGTACGTTTTCACAAGTCTCAGTAAGACATTCAACAAACTCGCTAGGATATTTGAATATTTAATGTGGTCAATACGTCACTCCGGGGATTAATTATACTCGAAACATTCAACGAATTGCTGACGTTGACTGGCTGAGTTGAAAAGCTTGATGGATGTAACGGATCCCTTGTGAAAATAGAAAGATATCCAGTTATCGATCCATGACAAATGAAACATGGGAGCTATGGTGAGATGAATAGTTGATAGAGTTGAAGCCACCATTGAATTGCGATTTCCAGTTCCGGGGTGAATTTTATTCAAACGTATTTGCCAAGGAATTTACCTCTGTCCATTTTAACTGGAAAGTTGAACAGAACGTGCTATCCATCAGAGCGTTCATTCTATCCATTCGAAATAAGCCATCCTTTGCTTTTCTATCAAGTCAAACTTCTATACTTGTTTTCACACACGCTCTGATGATTTCAGCGCCTCGACGGCGGGTGATAAAACACTTGAAAAGGAGAAGTTATCATTTATCAAACGGTATTTCCTTATGCTCTATAGCCAACTAGCTATACGCTATTATAATTATATAGAATAACAACAAGCAATGCTTCAGTTCACTGTCACAAAAGTCTTTTGTTGATATAATACAAATCCCTATACCAAAACTATATCAACAAAGTAACAGAGCTACTATATTCGAAACATTCATAGCAAAAAGGGAATTCATGTTTATCACGTAATTCCTGGAGAAGATTGTTCTTAAGTTCTTTGTACTTCAATGTCTATTATTCATTTTGGACATTGCATGATCTTTCATCGTTCATTGTAGTTGTAAAAAGGATATTTCCCAGAATAATTTACTCTATTCTTTTTCACAGAATCGTAGAATTGAAAATATTCTATTTTAATTAAATATAATTATAAGCTTATTAGAGATATTATAAGAATTACAAGATCATTAAAGATTATTTATTCAATGTTTACAGTGAATTAGAATAGCTTCAAAATAGCGATCGAGAATCTTATCCATTATTCAAGAATAATTTATAATTTATTTGTGCTCTGCTTTTCAAGAATTTTCCTTTGTATTACGACGGGTATAGGTATTATACTCCTCCGGAACTCCACCACTCAAATTTGACTTATTTTTTAAATATTCAATTCAAATAATATTAGATATACAATCCAAATAATCTTTCAAGAATTCAATTCAAATACTTTTCCAATTTGACAAACGAGAAAAATGTATAATATTCAACTGGAAATCTCCAATGGTATGTAATCACCGTTGCTAATTAATGGTCTTGACATAATTATCAACTTTCAACATTCTCTAACATATCAATTTTATATAACTAATTTTCAATTTATTCATATCAATTTTCATATACTGTGAATGAGAACTTTGAAGAATCCTGATGAGGTTTTGATTCATTCATACATCTTCATACATTATTTCTATGGAATTCTTCTGAATGGATTGATATTTCAATCCCAACCTTATTTCTATTCACATTCATTTTATTTAATCCTTCTACTGATAATTTTGATTCGAAATTCCCATTCCTGATTTATTATCTCTGGTAAAAAATAAAAGTTGTCATCTTTTCTTTTTATTGAGTTGTATAAAACCTTGTTTTGTAACTCTGGTACAAAATGTAAATTGTCGTATCTTTCTTGTTCTATTCAGTTGTATTATCTGAAGTGAAGAATTTGAAGTTGTAAATGAATGAAGTGAAGAATTTTCCGAGATTACAACAATATTGCAACGTTGTAAAGCCTACATCATAGGCTAGGCAGTGTTCGCTTGTAATCATTTGCAGCTTGTGCCTGCTTAATGTACAGAATATGTAAGAGGGTATTTGTTATAAGACACAGACGTTCGTGCAGAATAATATCCTTGGAGATGAAGTTAGAAGCGGTTTGGAAGAGAGAGGCAGGCTATTGCTTTCATCCCCACAAATGAAGTAACAACTGTCATGTCACAGAGATTTTCATCTGCATTCTGTTCTATCAAGAAGCCTGCGTTTGAAAACACTCAAGACAACCAAAGCTTTAAATTAATCCATCATAAGGTGGATCATCGTCTTCCTTCGATGATAAGGTTTTTAGTTGGTGGGAGAAATTGGTCGTGGGAGACTTTCTCAGCCCAAATATGTTTTGAATCTTTTTGAGATAAGAGAAAAATAGTAAATGAAAGGACAAGATGTTGTCAAACCACTGATTTATTAGAAAATCGAGATACCGGTTTCGGTTGTTACACCATTATCAATCTCTGGTAAACTGAAAATTTAACGTACAGAGCAGCATTATTTTATTATTAGTATATATTTTATATACTTCTTATCTTTATCATAATTTGTTAGGCAGATATTACGGTATTAGTTTATTACTTTGTTTTTCTTATTCTTCCGTAATACTGTTCCATTTATTTCTTAGGTTATTGTAGCCATTTATTGATCTTCAATTGTGTTTTCTGTTTGAATCGCCATTTTGTAATGTTTGAATGAACCGCTAATCGGGGAGGAGCTTGTCTAGGCCAATGGCAGCCGTTCACGGTCATTGGCTAGAGCGTCTACCAATAGCGGTGCTTTACCGTTAGTATAAATACTGCTGCTCTGTACGTTAAATTTTCAGTTTACCAGAGATTGATAATGGTGTAACAACCGAAACCGGTATCTCGATTTTCTAATAAATCAGTGGTTTGACAACATCTTGTCTTTTCCTTTATTATAGATAACTACCACAATATCACCTTCACAACTACTCAAAGAGAGAAAAATAGTAGTCGGAATTCATAATTATCTTAAAAAACTCGTCGTTAAAGAGTCGTATAGAGTGATTCATGTTTATCAGCTTGAAACATTTCTCCCCAAGAGATAAAAGCAGTTAATATTTATCATCTATAGTTCAATTTGTGTGCTAAATAGTGTCAGTGGACATAAGACGATTCTATGCTTAGTCGAGGGTTTCTGGATGTAGCACTTTCACTTCGTAATTCCGTCACAGACCACCTCACACCAAGGTTTTTCTTGAAGTACTCACTTGACTCCCTACCCCCTCCCTTACTCCCATTTCCCCTGTCAACTTTTACTGAAGTCGGTCACATATATACTGTCTCTCCCAAGACTCTCCCTTCTCACTCAATCCTTTCAAATCAATCCTCCTCTATCTTTCTCTCTCAGCATTCAGTCTTTCTACAGTGATGGAGCAGAAAAGATCTCCCAAACTGACCAATGTTTAGTAGTTGTTTTCTTGATAATTTCGAAGTTCCATCATTTCTACCTTAGTAACTTTTGTAGTAACGTCCTGTCTAAATTTTAAACAAAAATGATGGTCATTTTGTCGGAGGGGGGGGGGTGACGCGTTTATGGACAAAGTAATGTATCAGCTATAAGATAGTATTAATGTTTCAGCTTTTGTGAAAGTTTAAGGATGATTACATCAGGAAACTTTGAGAAAAGTAATTTTCTTTCAAATAATGGTTTTAAGAAAAATAATTACACTGTAATGACCCTATTTCGCCTTCAATACCCAGGGATTCTGTACTACTTTTTTCGCAATGAAGACCTCAATAAAATATTGAATGAAGCATCTCTAGCATATTTTAGGAGCAACTAATCTTGACATGACAAAAATATCGAATAACTATCACTGAGAAAACTTTTTAATTACTGAAAGCCGTACTTAAAAATGCAGTAGCTCACATCTAGAAGTTTAAAAAGATGAATAAAAGTTTAATCTCCCATAAGAGATTAGGCTGATTAATAATAATACAAGCTTACTTCTGAAAATTTAAAAGAAAAATAAAAGTTTAATCTCCTATAAGATGTTTGGCTGATTACTAATAGCTTGGTAAATTAATTTACAAGGGGGACCAATAAGACGTTACACAAATTTTTTTCTCCAATTTGTGTTTATTTATGATTTGAAAATTATAATGGTCTTGAGGGGGATTGTCTGTTTGACGGGAATTTGAAATTCGATTTTTTTTTATTTGTTCCATTATTTCATCTGATTCATCTGTGGAATTAAGAATATTTGTTTCTCCCATTCTATCTTCTTATTCTTTGTGAAAGATCTCCCAGGTATAGACAATCTTTCACCAAGAACAGAGACATTGAATTGGTTATGATCAGCTTGAAACACACATGGTTTCTTCCAGATGTCACCTTTTAAGAAGAAATTGGCTGCGTAATGCAAAATGAGGGGAATTTTTCGTTTTAAAATGAAAGATCATTCAAATAAACGATTTTGTTTTATCATACAAAATCAAGAATTCATACAAGAGGAATCAGGCGTTTGCTGTCTAGCAAGTGACACGAATACAAATTACTCTTGTTCTATTGACACTAGGTTGCACCGCTCTGGATGTCGGCTGCACTAGTGTTATCGGGATTTTGTCAGATGTCATTGTTACTCCTGTCACATTGGTTCTGTAAGCTCAATTCATCCAACCCAACAACAATCATGCCTGTGCAGAAGCGGAATTGCCAAAATCAGCGTTAAAAATGATCATTCTCACTTAATAGTGTTTTTCAGAAGACTGTTGAACCTTTGCTCCTCCCACATAGATATCTTTAAATTAGCTTTGGATATGTTATCAACGTTTGAAGGTATTCCGTGAAATGAAATCAAAGATAAAGACATGTGTCTTTTGATTCTGACATGTTTGTATATATATATATATATATATATATATATATATATATATATATATATATATATATATATATATATATATATATATTTGTATTTGTATATATTGTATTGAGAATAAAAATTCAATTCAATAAAGACATCAAGTTTCCGCGAAATTGTGGTACAAGTCAGAGACCTTCATGGTAAAATCATAGATAGTAGTCTCTTTTCATAGAGGCGTCTGTTTCATAAGTTCAATTTCAAATTCCTTGGATGTTGGAAGATCAAAATATCTTGTGATTTATTATTCAAATGTGAATGTAAAACGTGGAAGTACTTCAAAATTAGTTTCAATATTCAATAAATTCGATGATGGATACTTTGTGAATACTTTTCGAATAAAAGTAATACTTTCGAATAATACTTTAGTAATAATCGAATAAATACTTTGTGAAAACTCTGTTAAATATTGTGCAAAGTAAAATTGAGCTGAAAAATAAAAGAAAGTTGAGGGATACTGAAAACGATGAAGATAGTTTAAGCGGTGGAGGGAGGGGCTTTAATACGTAATGTCACACTACAACAATTATTCATTATTTCAACTATATATCACTCCTAGATAGTCAATAATCATGTCTGGAGGTTTGCTGGGGGGGCAAATATGAATTATGGATCCTTCAACTTTCCACATTGCAAAAGTGAACAATGAAAATTGCATCAAATCCCTTTTGAACACATATGTTGGCAAAGCATCGAACTCCACTTTGTATCAGTTCTTTACAAGCGCCGGGCAGCATTCCCACTGAACTCTTACAACTTCAGTTTGCCATCTATTACTTATTCAAGTGTCTTTTCCAACTACCTGCTCTCCTTCCACCTTCTCCAGAACCTTTGTTCTTTCCATTCACTTCCTGTTTACAACCTTTACAACCCTGGAGAGCATAAGTCCTCTACTGGGCATAAGTGGAGTTTCATCTGAATCTCATGATTGAAAACTATTCTCATGAGCTCATACGTCTCCTTAGTGCAAACTGCACTTGAGATCTTAGAAAGAGTACCGATAGTCTCTTGTAATAATGTATTTTTTCATACTTCAATCATTGAAATCATACATTATTCTATGAGAGATTGTATTTTTTACAATAAATGATTCGAACTGGAAATGGCTTGCACTTTTATATTTTCCAATTCGATCTACAACAAGAATCATACTGAGAATGTTGAAGATTATCAATTAAAGATGGAGACTGTTAAACATTATCAATTATAATTGAACAACAGACAAAAGAACTTTCGCGCACTGTATCACTGTTGTGATACAGTATCACGTAGTACCACTACTCTAGTGAGCGAGTGAGATAAACTGCTGCATTGCATAACGTGCGCTCTCTCTGCGCAGTAGAGTTCTTATTTTGAAGGCTCTTTTGCTTGTGGTCGGACGTTTCATGGCTCATACCACAGAAAAGGAGAGGACTCTGAATTATCTGATACGTCTACGTCTGCTCATACGTCTTTTATTCAAATAATCTATATTCGAGCTCTTTAAATGAGTAGTCTCTTGTAAGAGAATGTTGTCACACTTTAATCGTTGAAAGTATTTTGTATCATGAGAGATTGTAATTTTTTTCAAATGAATGATTCAATTTGATTTGATTTCAACTGGAAGTGGCTTAGACTGATGAATTTTTTCAACTCTTTCATGAACAACAACAACAACAACAACAACAACAACAACACAACTGGCCATCAGGCTCGCTTCGTTCGCCCAAGCTGGCTAGCCCCTGGGGGTCCATTTTATTTTGATTATTTTAAAATCAAAATTTAAAAATCATCCACAGAATTCCTAGGCATTCTAAATGTAAAATATGGTCCTGTGCAAATTCGAGTTTGACAGCTCTGATCTATAGATTTTTCCATCTCATGTCAGACCCATAACATTGTTCCCAAACTCTTCCCACTATGCAACCCATTTTCAAACGAGCTCTGGATGCCGATAAATGATAATTTCAAACAGTTCAGACATCCGCAGACCACTTGAGTCATAATGCCAGTGAAAACGATGACCATGATGTCGATAATAATAGCATGGAGAACCGCAAAACGAGTGTGGATGTTCCCATACAAGTTCAGACTTCAGACACAACTTTTACGAAAATCAATTGTTCGTGTTAACTTTGCAACCCAAACCCCTATCACCTCAACACTATTCAAGTGCATCCTTCTCGCACTCTCTCTCTCTCTCTCTCTTTATCTCTTTCCACAGCCAGCTGCACTATTTCCAAACAACAGTCGGAAAACTCGTGTTTTCCAATTCAACCCTTCAAGTACAACGTTCCTATTCGAGATTTGTTTTCTCAGACAGATTCTCCCACATGCATGAATCAAGCCTCAAGCGAACCATTTTGCTCTTCAGAACTCGTACTAATAGTTTTGCGGATAGGATGATCGCTCAGACTCATTGAGGGAGGCTGTAGTTGAGTTTTACAATACTCGGTCTCAATTGCAGGGAAACTAATTGAATTGATCGGGACTTATGATAAATTGAATAAGACATCAATTGAATTATTAGAAAGTCTTCATCGGTTTTCTACTCACTGAGGATTATTGTAGTACTATCTCACATCACTCATTCTTGATTTAGTAAAATCAATTGCAATACTTTAAAATAACTACTTCAACGTAGTTCAAGTGACATACTATCAAACTATTATTTAGAATTGATAAGCTTTCCGTTCAGTCTCATTGAGGAAGGCTGTAATCCTGTAATTTTCTTTCACAATACTTGGACTCAGTTGCAGGAAAAGTGATTTAAAAAATGGGAATAGCCACTCAATTTTATTATGAGAAAACTACAGCCTTTCTCAATGAATCCTCAATGAGTTCTGAATAGGTTCGACAGCGGAGCGCGTGTGTGATTCGATAGAGGGTTCGACACTATCAGGTTGGATATTATAGGTCGGTCACTATTATATGTCAGGTCGGATATCTGGAGGAATCGGTTATGGGAGTTCGGATATGGTGGAGGTGGGGTGTTCTACAGTATCTGTTCACATATGACCTGTAGAGCCTGTATGTTCTGTAGTGACCTGATGCACGTGTAGACGCATGATAATGATACAGGGAACGTGTTAATTGTAATAAGGAGTCACTAAACTCACCATGTCATGCAATGTGGTAGGTGTATGCAGCAGTAACGAACCCAAAGGAGACTGGATGTATGACTGACTTTTCACAGTGAATGACTTGAGCTGGTCTGAATCGTGGAAGCAAATGAACTTCATCAGTTGATGCGGAATCTTTTAAGTGAGCAGGGAGGTAGACTTCAACAAAGACTCCTCGGTATTTGATAGCTTCAACGAATGCATCAATCCACATTCAGCAAGGATGTTATGAATGCGTGATTGCTCTGCATGAATATGAAGCCTATTGGTTCGAGGTAACTCAACAAATAGCATAGAATTGGGTAACTGATTAGATGATTCCCTGTAGGGTTGATGAGGATATCAATGGAATTGACTAGGAGAGATGCAGTGAAAACAGCGTTTCAAATGAGGAAAACCTAGCAATTTCCTCAATTATCTGTTGATGAACATTATTGTATTCAGAAAGGAAACATGAATTACAGTCGATTTTGAGTGACATTGAATGGGGTTTCAAGCTTGATTTGTTATTCTTTCTTGAATACTAATGTATTCTGTAAATAAACACCAACTGTGAGAGATATTTTGTACAAGTAAGATTCTCATTCCTTAGTGAGCTACAGTATGATTCTACTCCTCTACACCCCTTCCCCCCCGAGGAGTCATCTCACCGTACAACCTAATTGAATAGAGCTCGTTATTATTTGTGGATTCTAATTTTTAAAAATTGTGACAGACAATTTGTAAATTTAATGTTGAAAATTCTAGTACACTTTATCTCCGATTGTTTTCTTTCAAAAACTTGAAGTTACGATTCTGACAGTGACGAATCTTTAGATTTGCAATTTGTCTAATATTGTATCAGCCAAGGGCTTGTCTTCACATACACATCTCAAAAGGAAACAATAAAAGAGTGAACAAGATAAGCATTTATGTGCTCATGTGTTTGGAAATTCATGTGCTCAATGCAAGACGGCGTGATATTGACAATCATCTTGTCAATTTAGAATTACCGTGATCGAGCTATTTTATAGTAGGGCTACAGACTCAAAGTAGTGTCATGGTTTCGACGTCATGTGTATGATTGAATCAGATTTATATAAAGGATTCCTACCAGGAACCAGCATAGACCACTGTCTCTCAATTGATGAACCTTCAAATTTATTATCACTTTATTCTCTTACTGTTGTTATATAGACCTAATAAGCATTCACTGTGATTGTTCTAAATGAATGAAGTGAATCGTAAGCATGTGAATGCCCATAGATAAAAAATGTTCTTCTATCTATCTTACTATCTAGCTTGTATGAACTAGTTTCTCTGGTGACAATTCACTAAAAAATGTAACTATCTTTGAAAAAAAATACAAAACCTATATTGTCTCATGAGTATTGTAACCTGAAATGCTTAAATCCGTAAAGTACAGGCTTAATAGCTTATTAATTCTTGTTCTGGAGAAAATTGAAATTTGAATACTTGTTGACTATCTTTGTAATCTGACTGACTCAGTCTCACTGATCACACTTTGAAATTGTTGTCTCAGCGTTCCTAGTATGTAAGCCATGCAGATTATGTGTAATCCATGTTACTACTGTAACATGGAACTACTGGATAGGTAGTTCCGTACACAGTATCCAATCAATTATTAGTATGCAGTCTCAGGCATAAATAACAAAGGTAAACAAAGTGTTCTCTGAGAAAAAATATAAATAAAATGAAAGTTCCTTTTGAATAATTGAGTGTCATAAGAGGGATATAACATGAAAATTATGTCCATTCACATGGAAATGAATAATTATTAGCGAATATCAACTCAACTTTCCAGATGATCACATAATATCCAATTATCCATATCTTATTTTTAGAATTCTCCAGCCTATAAGCTATATGAATAGGATAATCAAGTTGAATCTCTTTTGACTTGAAAAATCACGATTCATGGAGTTTTCTACTAAACTCCTCAATAACCACTGCAGTTAAAAACTCCCAAGAGGTTACAACTTCTATAATGTTAATCAAACATTTTTATTCTTGAACCATTAACTCTTGAATTTATGGAGAAATTTCGCAAACCGCCTGGTTCTCCGTAAGAAAGCATCTCTTAGGGTTGTCTAGAATTATTAATCCTATGAATACAACAGACCTAAACTATTCTCAGAGAATTTTGGGCCACACTTTATAGAAACGATAAATCTTGAAATATTCTTGAAAGAGCCACCATTATCTCCCGTTTTTATTAATATATTTTTTGTCACTGTAGTGTCATTATTTTGTATTGTAAGGGAAGATGAAGTTCTGATAGATAGAGACGAAAAGTATTAATTCCCATTGACTGATATCAAGTTAGATTAGTGGCAGCTATTGACATAATACAGTTGATGTTTTCATAGTTGTTTAGCAACAAGTTTATTGATTTTCAGCTGTATATTCATGTTAAAAGTGGATAAGAGGGTGAATCCAATTTAAATGGATCCTTTGATGTTTGGTTAGCAGTTGAGAGTTATGAAATCAAATTATAAGTTATATAGTTCGGAAGTTCAGATATGCAGATGACAGATACTGGAGTCAAAACCATGACCACAGAGTGAAACTATTTAATTGGGTGTTGCATCATTATAAAATTACCGATATCTAGAAAAGTCTGAGCTTCCTGAAAATACGATCTTCATGGGATGAAATGTAATGAAGGAATAAATTGGAATAAATGAATGATCTTCGTACAAAGGGATGAAGCTTTTGAGTAAAATTAATATGATCAATGTTATTGTAAACATTAATTTTGAATTAAAATTTGTAATAATCTAAGTTAATTGAAACACAAAACGTAACATGATATGAGAGGAGTTCTCAACCAGTCGGTTGAGGAAAGTCTTGGAAGGTGGCAAAATGAAATTGAAAAGCATCAAGATTAGATTAGATTGGATCACAGATCACAAGATCGCAGATTGCTAGGTCACAGATCACAAGTGGCGTAAGTTGAATGAAGCGACCATGATTGTGATTACCTAGAACCTGAGTTGAGTCTGCTTGTTCATCAATGCAATACAACTTCAAAAAGGAGCTGATTAACAACAAGGGATTTAACACACAAGAGAACTGCTGCATATTATGTAATCTCGCGAACTATTTTCCTTATTGAAGGATTGGAAATGATTCAGATTACTCTCCGAACAGTCACTATTACCACGGAGGAGAGAGTAGTCTCTCCTCTGATTAGATAAGACTACTCTGATTAATAAGATTAGATAAGATCTGACAAGATTACTCTCTTCTCTGTGCTATTACCATAAACTAACTATTACTCTAGACTACTTACCACTGACTATATGGATAGTCTATGCTATTACTCAAAGTCGCATAACCACTCAATATTTCAGATGCGCTCATCAACGTCCTCTAAGCTCAACAAGCCCTAACTTTAATTAAGCGCTTAAGTAACCTTAACGGTACTGGAACGAGGTTAGCAAAATTATTAATCTAAAAAAAGGATCGCAGCCTTGAAAATTTTGAAAACCTCTTTGAAAGTTACATGTTTTATTAATTTTGTGAGTGATTGAATTGTATAATCATGTGTGTTACAGGAAAAACAATACCATATTACTGTACTGATCTATTGAATTATTATTTGAATTGATTGGAATAGAATATTGAATGAGGGTTTTACGATTTAAGAGTTCAATGAAAGATTTGAAATTGCTTCGATTGAATGATTCCTCAATAGTCAAATGAATATGTTATTGAATTCTCTCTCAAACAGTCGAGTCCAGAAATAAAATATTCCTGGTGCAACTAATACTTTGTAAATATTATTAGGAAAATTATAGTAAACTATTGGGAAATATTAATAGTTCATCTTTAGAATAAATAGTTTCTCATAAAAATACGTTCCTGAACCAGAATAAGGAATCAATTTTGAGCAACTGCTGTGAATTAAGAGTTCTAATACTGCATTCTACATCAAAACTCTAACCACGATTATTTGACAGAATAGTATAGATTAATTCTGCGATTTCCACTAAAAAAAGGATCAATCAATAAATTCTGAATTGTGGCGTAGTAGCAATTTCTTCCTCTAAGATTATTTGTCGCTGATCCAAATTCCACTGTAAACCTTTTCAAAAGCAATGCCATGAACATTGGTTGTGGACTAAATGGAAAGAGTTAATACTCTGTCATGAGAGATTTGAACGTCCTTCGCAGTCCGTTACAGTCAAAGAGAATCAGAATTCAGTCGCTGCAAAATTTAGTAGCCAGACTTGGGGAAAATAGAGAGGATAATTGAAAAGATCTCTTGACAATAATTTACTACAGTGCTCTAGTTGATGGGAAAATGCAAACTTCACTTTTTCATACAAAACTGCGGAAAATAAAATACATTCAGAGACAATTCTCCTAACTAAACAATTAGTTCACGTGGCATCATAGTGGATCGTGTTGTGTTGGAAATGACTACCTTTCAAGTCATCAGCAGTCTACGGAATTAAATCGAAATGAAAGATTCTAACCATAGAATTGAAAATCTGTGAGATTCTATACCGAGGGACTTGAATAATTTCATTTTTACGGAAGTTACAAGTTACTAATGAGCAATCCAACCAATATCACCATTATTAAACTAACTCTAGAAACAAGTTAACTGGTTAGAAACTTGGACATTTTGTTATAATCTTCTCTTTATTCGAACATTATCTTACGTTATGAAGTACTCAGATGACTATCTATTAAGGAAATAATACCTAATTTTCAACATTTTTTTCCCCCATACAGATAGAAACAAATGAAAATCTACATTCAGGAAATAACAATATCTTACATAAGATAAAGTATTATTTTTTAATTATTTTGTATCTGCCTCCTATGATTATGATTCTTAATTTATCCAAAGTGTGTATCTCATTCATGTATGATACTGTTTGTAATAGCATTTTGAAGGTAAATGAATGGTAAAACGTTAATGAGGAATGCTGGAATAGTTTGACCGGAATCCTTTTTGATTATTAAACTTATAATAATTTATTGTTTGATTATTTGATATTATAGAACTCAATAATGGAAGAGAACACTATTATAAGAGTAATTAACATTTTAAAACTCCTTACAACTGGAATTGACATGTGGTGCGGCTTCCAGGATATAATGCTTTTCGTACTACAAATAAGCTGAATCAGAACGATGGCGTGGTGGTGTACATAGACAGTACGCTTTCTGCCTCCTGTAATCAGCTGTGTCTAGGGGGAATCGCTAACTGCCTGGTCCTGACCTTTACATTGAAGGGTGTGCCCTGCCACTTGTTGGCTGCCTACCGCAGCCCCAGTGGCAATAACGGTATTTTCATCAACTCGCTCCGGAGCTATCTGGAGGGCATTGGTGGTGACAAAACTCTACAGATATTTTGCGGAGATATTAACATTAACATTTTGAACTCTGCATTGACCTCCTCGCAGGAGTGCTACCTCGATATGATGTATGAAATAGGATTTGTTAGCTATATTAATCGGGTAACACGCCCTGCGGGGAGTTCATGCATTGACCACGTCTTTGCAAAGAATGATAGAAATATGAGAATCAAATCCGCAATTTATGAAACCGCAATTACTGACCACTACACGACTCTCATCCAGTTTAGCTCCGGATCGCCCTCTGGCCGACTCCATCTAACAAGGCCTACATACCGAGTCACAGATTGGGATGCTGTGGGGGCTGAACTGTTACGTGTTGATTGGAGTTGTGTCACTAATATTTCAAATGATATTAATTATTGCACTGACACATTCGTTAATTTAATAAAATCCACCATTGAAAGATGCACACAATATAAATTTGTAACAGCCAAGAACAGAAAGATTAAACCCTGGATAACACAGGCTCTAGTTAATTCCATTAGGTACAGAGACAGGCTAAGTAAAAGAGTTTTAAAACAACCATTTAATGTTGAATTGCGTCAAGAATATCGAAATTATCGAAATGTGTTGCACCTTGCAATAAGAAGGGCCAAGATTAACTTCTATAAAGAAGAAATTTCAAATGCAAGTGGAAACCCCAAAAAGTTTTGGTCAATAGTCAATGAGTTGGCGGGTAGACCTGAAGTGGCGGGGCGGTTCCCACTGGCACAGTTTCATCAGGACAGTGCACCAACTGACTCTGACATTAAAAAAATTGCTAATTCATTCAATAATTTTTTCTCAAGGGTGGGTGAAAATTTGTCATGTGCAATTCCTGAGCGCGGCCCAGATTTGGTGGTTGATGAAGACCATAGCTCAAATTCAACATTTGAATTGATGCCCGTAACACAGCAGGAGATCATGAAAATTGTAGGGGACCTCCGGGGTGGCTCTGCTCCGGGTTTGGATGGTATAAATTGTAGATTCATAAAACAAAATATCAATGCAGTGATAGAGCCACTTCTTTTCATTATTAATAAGAGTATTCGTTCAGGGATATTCCCAGATGCATTCAAGGTTGCTAAAGTTATTCCTATATTTAAAGCTGGCACAAAATCTATCATTAATAATTACAGACCTATATCATTATTAAGCATTTTTGCAAAGATTCTAGAAAAATCAGTTAAAATTAGGCTGCAGGCATATTTAGAAACTAACAATATAATAACACCCAATCAATATGGATTCAGATCCAACCGAAATACTTCTAATGCTATGTTTGACATAACTAAAGAAATTGTGCAGAGGGTTAGTGAGGGTGATCATGTTCTGATCACCTTCCTTGACCTTGCCAAGGCATTTGATACTGTAGACAGATCCAAGCTACTTCTTAAATTGAAATTCTGTGGAGTTAGGGGTACATCCCTTGAATGGTTCCAGAGTTATTTATGTAACCGCAAACAGACTGTCTGTATCAATGGTGTCAATAGTGAGGCAAAAAATGTTGATTTTGGAGTCATTCAGGGGAGTACATTGGGCCCACTTCTTTTTTTGGTATATATAAATAACCTGTCTAAAGTTAATTTGAACAGTAAGTTGTTCCTTTTTGCAGACGATACTGCAATTGTCTCATATGGGCGTACATGGGAGGAAACTTTCAATTTGGCTACCAAAGACCTTTTCTATGTCAAGAAGTGGCTTGATCAAAACAAACTTACTCTAAACATTGATAAGACCAAGTATTTACCTATATATTTTAAAATCAATAGTGCCCCAGAGCAAGACATTCTCAGGCTTCACTCATGTGATAATTATCAGTCAACAACTTGTGGCTGTGGAGTTTTGCAGCGTGTGGAGCAATATAGATATCTTGGAGTTTTGATAGATCATGGGCTGAGTTGGGCTCCACATATTGCATTGCTGAGGCAGCGAGTTCGAAGATTGATATATGCTTTTAGACTTCTAAAGGAAGTTCTGCCTATTAATCAACTTAGAATAGCATACTTTGCTTACATACAATCAATAATTTCTTATGGTATCCTGGCTTGGGGTGGAGCTTCCTCGGCTACCCTGGAACCTCTTGCTGTGGCACAGCGAGCAATTATAAAAAACTGCCTAAATCGGGACTGTCGCTACCCAACAGAATTGGTATATCAGGACTTCCAAGTACTTGATATTAGACAGATTTATATCAAAGTCTTAGCTATTTACATATGGTATAACAAAAATTCAATTTTTATACCATTAAACCACATTCATAATACTAGACTTAACAATAATACTGGCATAGTTCAGCCGCGTCTGCTAAATAACTGCACTAAAATTAACAGTCACTATCAGAGTCACATACTGTATAGGAATATGCCAAATCATCTAAAGCAAATTGAAAACTTGGTCAGTATTAATACCTACAAGAGCTACCTAAATAGGTGGTTATTTGTAATTGGTAGGAATGCCGCATCGCGGCTCATCGAATCCGCCTACAGCCATTGATATGCTTACAGTCTGTGTGATCTGTCAAATCACGTCTTGTTAGCAATGTTCATCTGAGGATACAAGGCTTCATATGTTGTTTTCTCTTATCTCTATTAATTTGTTATCAATGGTATGGTACGGTTAACGACTAGAGTATTCTTCTCGTCATTAAATGATCAATTATATTTATTTATTCTTCTTCATAAACATTATTTCTTTATTATTTTATTTTATTGCAAATAATTCACAACCGTTTTTTATTTCATCAAATATTATGCAGATTTTGAACTCATTCCCCACACCCAGACTGATGTCTTTGTGGGGGATATTCACTATGTATATATGTATCTCTGCTGTTGTATTTACTTATTTTGTGAATAAAGATTATTTGATTTGATTTGATTTGACAATATCTTATAGTGTTTTCTTTTATCCAATTTATTATTGTTTAAAATAATAATTTTGTTTGATGGGACAGGATTTTACTCGAGGCTTGAGTTTGTAGATACCCTCCAACACCTGTTATTAATTACCACAACCTGATTGAAAAAAGTAGGCCAATGATTAATGACCGAAAAATTTTTCTGGAGGGGGGGGGGAGGGGTCAGAGTTCATCAATCACAGTTACTTTCTCAAGTCAATTGCCAAAAATGTCGGAACCAATTAATTCAAAAGAGGATATCACTTTCGGTATTCCGACTCGCCATTAGGAGTAATTAAACTCCCAAACTGATGATTGAGAATGAGTCTCTAGTTCTACCAAACTAAGATTGGAAAAATTGTTGTCAAATTGATAGACAACGGTTTGAAAAAGAAAAGAATGTGTAAGGATAGAAACGGGAATGGACACTGATAAGGATTGATAGATTGATTCAGACTGTGGACTGTTAATAATGTAATGTGACTTTTCATGAGGTTTCTGTTTCAGGTTCTCGAAAGATAAGTGCTCAGTGAGATTCTCTTGTTCATACTCAGTTCTTGTTTCAATTATAAAACGGTCACAAAAAAATCAGGAGTCTATCACGTAATATTAACTTGGAAGAATCATGAAGTACATTAATTTTAGGAATGCTACGTCGCATGCTTGCCTGGAAGTTCTAGTGTGAAATCAGTGCATTCGAGTTTGCGTAGCTTGCACTAACTGTGATAATTCTAAAATGGATTTTTCTAGATTAGGGTGCATTCATGTCGGAGCTGTGATAAGCGATACCAGCTGTGATAAAAGCGGTATATAATATTGACGTGCTTTCTAATATGCCAGTTTATGTCGGAGCTGCGATGTTAATTGCATTTGAGCAATCGACCATCGATGAAAGCGTTGCTAGTATCACAGCTCTGACATGAAACCACCCTTAGCCCCTGCGCCCACTTCGCAACTGCTATCTGATTTCAGTCAGCAACCCAATGTTGCCAGATGACATTTGGCTGTTTTTCGGTAAACGGGTAATCTAACCTATCAGCCAAAGTCATCTGGCAACGCTGGGTTGCTGAATGAAATCAGATAGCAGTTGCTTAGTGGGCGCAGGGGCTAAGGCTATCGCCAGTTTCTATTTTTTGTTGCAGTTCACTCAAGTGACAAGCTTCACAATCATGCTTCCCGAGTCTACTACTTGTAATCACATTCATAAAACTATTCAGTAGGCCTATTTTCATACGGAATGTTGGCAGCATTGTAGTAGCCGCCATCTTAGCTTTTTGTCAATTCTCAGCCAACTACGTCTTCATCACTCACTGAATACAGAAATAAACTATATTTTGCCAAGAGTCCATTCAAGTATCAAACTTCATCAGGGGAACAGTGATAGAGATATGCATTGCCGAGAATTTAATCAAGAACTGAAGTTTTTCTGTTTTTGTAGGCAAATGAATGTGACATGGCCTCTCTGCTTGGTGAGAATAACACAATAATGGCTTGACAGAGAATAATTCAGAAGGGAAAATACCCCATATGCGCCGGCAGGTGTTAAATCAGGCTCTGTTTGTCAGGACGTCTTTCAACGCGCAATGTTATGTTGAGGTCAGAGAGAGAAAGGGCACGTAACAAGTGGACTAATGTCCCCACGTTTCCACAAGAAAATGGACAGGCTGGAAAACAATCCATACCAATCTTCCGCTGTGAAAAAGTATCAAGCCTCTCTTTAAACTCACACTAGACCACTGCGAAGATAATGCAACCATTGCATTTGAGTCGTTTGCACGTAGTCTAGTAATAAAATCTGATACAGCTGTCTTGAAAAATATAAATGCATCACAAATTGTAATTGAAAATGATAGTTTGCTCTTATATTAACAGAACTTTTGCTCCAAAGTGATAATTACTACTGTTTTAAGGACTGCAATAATGATTCTGTGTGTTTCGAAGTGTGTAGAAGCGATAGTTTTTCCTCCTCTCCCTTATCTTACACCTTCCTCTTTCTTACGTTATAGCTAGCCAGCTCTAGCAGCAGTAGAAGTACACGTCTCGCTTATGCCGGCTGCTAACCTCAGTTATGGGTGTAGTTGTAGTGCTTACTCAGCTTTGTCGCTTTAAAAAAAGTGTTTGCGGCCTGCGCGCCGTGCTTAGTCGGTTATTAGTTTTTGCTTCTTGAACGACGGGGGCTGTCCGTCGCTTCATTCAATAAATTTTGATTTTTAAAAACTCGTGTTGTCTTTCGACAATCGTATCTGGCGCCCGAACATGGACGGGCGACGAAAATCCGCGATCAAAATTTCGGAAATTTTCGTAGAATTTCAATTCTTTGCGCTCGTTCCGACTCGACTTGAATCCGCGACCGATGTTTCGGAAAGTGTTAAAGTCCGAGATTGAATAGTGATAACCAATCTGGCCAACAGACGCTCATTCATTTGACCGAACCAGTTGACAATCCAACTGATAACGGAAATTCAAAACTTCAACAACTTTCAGAGAAGGTTGACAAATTGGCTGACGCTTTTGAGCATTTTTTAGGATCAGGCAAGGATCAAAACAATCCGACGTAATCGAAATGAACTACTGTAAAGCTCATGAACTACCGTTCTTGTTTATTAATGATTGTAAAATTCTTATTGATACAGGATCGAAGTATAATTTTGTTAGAACTGATAATAATTCATTCCCTTGTGTTAAAGTCGAAAAATTTGAATTTAAAATTAAAACACCAGCCGGAGAAACTGCAGGCTCTTGGCGTGCTACTTTAGATTTAAGTTCTGTGCATGCTAGTCTAAGTAATGAATTGTTTTATGTACATGACTTCAGTTCAAACTATGACATTTTGCTAGGTCACGAGTCTCTTAGTAAAATGGGAGCTCAAATTGACTTTCAAACAAATTGTATGATTACTACTGACAAGACACTGATTTTGAATGGACTTACTCCAGTAAAAATTCGGAAAGGAATTAATAATCTCAAAATACCTTTGATCAATAAATCAGACGCAAAATTAGGTATCACAAATATTCCTGCTTTAGAACTCAATGAAATTCTTGTAAGTGTTGACAGAAATTTTTGTGAATTAGAATATTTCTCTGATGTTGAAAAAGAAGTAAATATTGAATGTCTAAAAATAGAAGAATGTGAATTAATAGATTAATAATAGTTAAATAGAATAATAGTTAATACATTACTGACTGCGACCCACTTACTAAAACACCGAATAGAAACGACTGACGATTCACCAGTATATACGAAAAATTATCGATATCCAGTAGCTTTCAGAGACGACATAAAAATTGAAGTTCAAAAATTACTTGACGGTAAAATAATAAGACCATCCAATTCACCCTACAATTCCCCGCTTTGGGTAGTTCCAAAAAAGTTGGATAATTCTGGAAAAAGAAAAGTACGTCTTGTAATCGACTATCGAAAATTAAATGAAAAAACGAAAAGTGACAAATTCCCTCTTCCCAATATAGAAGATCTCTTTGGAAAAATTGGTAGAGCAACTTATTTCACTAGCTTAGACTTAGCGTCAGGCTTCCATCAACTTGAAGTTGAAGAATCAGATATTCCCAAAACTGCTTTCAGTACAGAAGACGGACACTATGAATTTGTAAGACTTCCTTTTGGTTTAAAAAATGGACCACCAAGTTTCATGCGAGCTATGAACTTAATTTTTTTTGATACACCTAATGCACTAGTCTATATGGATGACATAATCATATTTTCAGATTCTTTTGAAGAACACTTGAAAGATTTAAGAAGAGTATTTAAAAAATTGAGAGAGTATCAATTGAAAATTCAGTTAGATAAAACTAATTTTTGTAATATGGAATTATTGTTTTTAGGTCACATTGTATCTAAAGACGGAATTCGTCCCAATCCAGCTAAAATTGAAGCTGTTTCTAAATTTCCAATTCCCAAAACTGTAAAAGAAATAAAACAATTTTTAGGCATGACCGGATTCTACAGAAAACTAATTAAAAATTATGCAAAAATCGCCCAACCTCTCACTAGAGCTTTGCGGAAAGACGAGAAAATCAATATCAACAATAATGAATATAAAGAATCATTCAATAACTTGAAGCAAGCCTTATGCAATTCCCAAGTTTTGATATTTCCAAATTTCAATAAAACTTTTACTTTGACCACCGATGCTTCTAATTATGCTATTGGTAGTGTTTTATCTCAAAATGTAAATGGTTCTGAACTTCCAATTTCATATGCATCTCGTACTCTCAATAGAGCCGAATGTAATTTGCCTACAATTGAAAAAGAACTTTTGAGTATTGTATGGAGTATAAAACATTTTCGACCTTACTTATATGGTAGGAAATTTGTCGTTAAAACTGATCATAAACCTCTTGTTTGGCTTAGAAATTTGAAAGAACCCAATTCCAAGCTTTTAAGATGGAAATTACTTTTAGAAGAATATGATTTCACTGTTGAATTCGTAAAAGGAAAATCTAATGTTGTTGCTGACGCATTATCCCGAAATCCAGTAAATATTTCTGAAGTTCTAAATAACGAGATAATGGATTTTGAAACACTTGCTGAATTAGCTTCTGAAGAAATACCTCCAGTAGTTTCACCAGCAAATTCATTGGACTTGAATCTAGACATTCCAACAGATCAACTTATGAATGACGTTGACATTGACATTGACCAAGTGCTAGTTGATTTATTTCAAAATCGAAACCAAAACAACGAAACAAATATCCCACATAATAATGATGACAATGACTCTTTAGTCACGATTCACTCTCAAGAATCATCTGACGATAGAGCCGCTATTGTAACTGACAACTCTCCTATTAACAAAGAACAATACCAAATTGTCCTCAAACGTGGAAAATTCGGAATCCAATTCGAAAAAGTTTTCGATAAAAATAGAGTCAATATCACTGTTTCATCTAAAGATGATATTTCAAATAACATTGAAAGGCTACAAACCTATTTTCAACCTGATAAAACCTATGGTGTAATTTTTGTAAGCCCCAATAAAAACTTTCAACCCATAGCAGAAAGTATATTGTACTTCCTGATTGAAAAACTAAAAAGTGTTTCCCAAACCACTAAATTCAAAATATACAAAATTATGCTGTCAGACGTCACTGACATTGATGAACAAAAAGAATTAGTTTCCAATTATCACGAAGGAAAAACATTCCATCGTGGAATAAATGAAAACTATTTGAAACTTAAACGTAATTATTATTGGCCTACAATGCACGCTGATGTAACGAATTTTGTAAATAATTGTCCTACGTGCCTACGCACAAAATACGATCGAAGACCCGTAAAAATTCAATATCAAGTAACCCCAACTCCAATGAGACCTTTTGAAAAAATCCAAGTAGATGTATTCTCTTTTGAATCTCATAAAGTTATGACTACAATTGATTTATTTTCCAAGTTCTTTCAAGCTTTTATCATTGATAATGTTAACAGCCCTGCAATAACTAAAGCCTTGAAAGAGTATATTTCTAAATATCCTATTCCTGATACAATTTGTATGGATGGAGGAAAAGAATTTGATAACGCACTCGTGCGTCAACTATTGACGTTATATGAGATAACACCACATTATACGTCAGCAGGACACCCTGATAGCCAAGGTTCAATTGAACGTGCACATTCAACCCTTGTTACTTACCGGTTACCTAATTACTTACCCTAATTACTTACCGGACTAGGAACTAAAATGCCACAGGCATCCTTCAAAGAAAAATTAGATCTTGCTATAATAACATATAACAATTCTCTTAATTCGACCCACCAAATGACCCCTTTGGAGCTTACATTTGGTAAATTCAAACATTTCAATAGTTTAGATAAAACTCCTGTGCAAATAACTGAAGAATTAGCAGATAGACATTTCCAAGAGTTAGAAACCTTTCGTGATTTAGTTATAAAGAAAACTGATCAAGAAAAACAAAAGAGAACTGAGAAACTAAATAAAAATCGTGAGGAACCCCCAAAATATCCCGACGATATAAGATATGTAAGGAGTATTCAAAACAAAAAGTATCTCCCAAAATACTTTGAAGCTAAAGAAATTGGTAAAAATCTTTATCAAACTCGTAGAAGAACTCTAAAACTTCATCCTAATAGGTTGAAACGTAACAGAAAAGTGAAAAAGAAACGTATTGTTACAGATAATACTGCTTCTGGTTCTAATCCCACTCCTACAAGTCCTACCCCTGGTCCAAACTTACGAACTAGTGGACTTGACTAACACTGCAGGACTCATACCAGTGGAAATTGAACGACATATGTACATAAATGAGACTTTTACTTTTTTTTCTTTTTTTTTTCGAGGATGATGCCCACATGAGCTCTAGGCTTGTGCGTGGGTAATGATGGGGTGATGATGAGATATGACGACTACTTTTTAGGCAGTCGGGACCGACGGCTTAACGTCTCCTCCGAAAGACGGGAGTGGCCGTATTTGTCAAAATCCTTTCCGTCAACCAGGCTCGAACCCTGGCCCAATGAATTTTATCTGACTGCTGATAACTTAATCAGTCTGACGCCTTAGCCGCCTCGGCTACGAACCACTCCAAATTATATTATTCTATTAATATAATATAAATTATATTATTATATTAATTATATTATTCTAATATAACTAGTTTTAAGAATGAAATTGAGAATTTAAGTGAATCTATTGATAAGTTACAAAATGTGTCATCATCTATGAAGAAAATACTTATTCCTTTTATGCAAATGCGTGATAATCTTGTTGAAAAATTGAGTTTATTGTTTCCTATGTATTCTTCATCTCGTAAAAAGAGAGGACTCTTTAATGGATTAGGAAATGCTATTAATTGGTTTACTGGTAACTTAGATGCTGATGATAAGAAACATTATGATAAGATTATAAATAAATTAGAATCGAATGAGCAAGTTCTGATTGAGAATGAAAGAAAAAGCATTGTTGTAAATAATAATTTAGTAAATAAGTTTAATGATGATTTGAAGAAGATCAATAGTAATAATGAATTGATTAAGAATGTGTCATTTTCACAATTGAATGTACTTAATCAGATTCTCACGATAACTCTCATCAATCTCAATCTAGAATTAATGGAAATTAAAGTGAACGCATTGTTAGATAGTATTGAATTCTGCTCTAGTTCAAGGATTCATTATTCTATTATTCATAAATCTGACTTTGAAAATATTACTCTTTCCCACAAGAAAAATATTGCTAGTGACAATATTGAAACGCCCTGGAAACTCAGCTCAGTACATTGTACTATTTCAGAGAATTTTATAACATACTTTGTCTCTGTTCCCATGAGAAATGCTATGCTTGAGACCTTTCGTCTCATAGATTATCCAGTGATTTTGAATAATACTTGTTATTCTATTAATGTAAGTGAAAAAATGATTTCAGTATCTGACTCAGGCTTAGTGGTACTAGATCAATGTCTACATGACCTCAATGCCTCTTATTGTAAAACAATACGAATTGTTAATGACTCTTGTATTGTTGACATTCTTGCAAATAATGAATTGACCAATTGTCAACGAACTTATATTGCAAATCCAGCTCCATTTATTAAATACGATGAAATTAGTAATTGTATTTACGGATACGGTCAATCCCATATCCATATCAATAACGATAAAATTAATCCATCTAAATCTTTTCTTTCTTATTCATTTGGACAAAGGAGATGAAATGAAAGACCAACGTCTTCCATCCACCTTCAGAATGTCAAAATCATTCAAACTTACTAATATTCCTGAAAAAATTGTAATGATACCAAATAATTTGAATAACTTAAGTGACATGTCACTTCTGGAAAAACAAAATTATAATTTTAATGATTTATCATTGTTTAACGAATTTGATAATCAAAATATGTATTTCTTAGTGTTTTTTATTTTGATAATTATTTTAGTTATTATACTCTATTTCTATTATTGTCATGTTTCAAAACCTAATAATGTTTGTTTACCATATACTCCACAACAACCCCCAACTGTTATTTATGCTGTACCCAAACTTTGATTTAAATCATCGAGGACGATGAAAAATTTTGGGGTGGAGGAGTTATGGGTGTAGTTGTAGTGCTTACTCAGCTTTGTCGCTTTAATAAAAGTGTTCGCGGCCTGCGCGCCGTGCTTAGTCGGTTATTAGTTTTGCTTCTTGAACGACGGGGGCTGTCCGTCGCTTCATTCAATAAATTTTGATTTTTAAAAACTCGTGTTGTCTTTCGACAATCGTATCTCTCGTCTCATCTCAAGGTAATAGAATATTTTTCGTTTATTCTATTTTTCCATTAAGTTTAAATCTCACTGTGCATTGTGTGAAACCCCCAAGTTTCGTTAATAATAGTCAAAATCTCGCTACAGCCCCAAACAACTACATCAGCCAAATCCTACCCTTAATCATGCAATGTTATAATAAAACGTGTAAGTATTAGTAGATATCTCCAACTTGATTTCAGACTGAGATGTATTGATTCCCAATGGGATTGCACAGTCTTTTTGTATAAGAGTGGATGTGATATTGTGGTAGTTATCCATGTTGAGTAGGAATACTCGGGAATAATATTGTCACAGCAACAAAGTTATTCAAATATTGAGATACCGGTTCCGGTTGTTACATCATTATTGATCTCTGGTAAACTAAAACTAAAGTAAATTGCAGCAGAATATATAATATTGAGAGGAAGAATTTGAAATTGTTGATTACGGAGAGGTTAGGCATAATTATTCCCATATTTTATTAATATCAATTTCCGTGGCGATGCGTGGTATACTTATTTGGTCATCGCCGGTTATATTTCCTATACCACGCTTCGCCACTAATCAATTTATCAATTAACTTTCAACTAATTTGAGATTTTATGTTTCAATTTAAAGAAAACTTTTTAATTCACTAAATTATAGTATGTAAACCGATGTTGGAAATCTTAGATTGAGAGCTGAGCTCTATGTTCACACATCCAAGATATCCAGTATATGATATTATTTGGAAGGGAGATCATTTTATGAAACACAAAAGTGTAAGGTCATAGCATGCATTCATTTTACACAGTCTATGATCTGTGAATCAGATTATTTGATAAAGATTCAACGGATTTGAAGAGCTTGCACTAAACTTGATGCTCACGAAAATTAGAAAAATATTATTTTGTTGAAAAGCATTTGGAGATTTTGTGTCTGTGGACGAATTTTCCAAGTTCAAATAACTTTATTCGATAATTTTGGATAAGTAGCTCCACACTACTCCACAGTACTCGATAAGTGGGTTCATTTCAATTTGGCCGTTTGAGCGATTCATGAATATTCTATCTAGGCCGACTTCGAGAAGGAAATTTGAAATTTTCAGAGATTTACAAAGATTCAAATAGTAATTGACTGGATTCATAATTATACAGTACTATTCTCAATAAATGGTCATTCTTACACACTTGCTGCATGTTTCTGGTTGATTTCTTATCCTATCTAATCTTGAACAAACTTTTATGAATTAGGCCCTATTAAAAATATAATTACCGGATTAAGCTGTGTTTGTTCTCATGTGTTTTATCATTTATCAAATTGAGTATCACATCAATAATTCCAACAAGTATTTTCCAAATACATTTGGAATATTTAGTAATAGTTCTACAACCAAGGATATTAACTGGTAGAAACCCAATTAAGCTGTGTTTGTTCTCATGTGATTTATTATTCATCAAATTGAGTATCATATCAATAATTCCAAGAAGTATTTTCGAAATACACTTGTAATATTAGGTAATAGTTCTTTATCCTAGAATATTAACTGGTAAAACCGAATCAAGCTGTGTTTGTTCTCATGTGATTTATTATTCATTAAATTGAGTATGATATCAATATTTCCAACAAGTTTTTCCAAATACACATGGAATATTTAGTAATAGTTCTTCATCCAAGGATATTAACTGGTAAAAAAGAATGTAATGTAGAATACTGGTAGTGAATGTAGAATGTTCTACGTTGCTCTATAATTCTTTCTCCGTCTTCTACTCAGCGAATGTGTTGTTTCTGAGAAGAGCTGACTCAATTCAAGAAGTTTCCTATTGTAAACGTTTATTGAAGTGAGAAAATAAGAAAATGTTGAGAGAATAACTTTGTTTGTATACCTCTTTCACAGCGTTCTACTGAGCGATGTGGTTGTAGGGGTATGTCACACCAGCTAGAAGCGCTCGAAAGAAGAGGCGAGCTTTGATTTGATTCAACTCACTCCATCTACAATGGACTTGATCCAGCGATAACCGAATCTCAACTGAACGAGTCGGCAACCGTTGCCACCCTTTCCAATAGTTCAAAACAGGGGATGAACTGTGGATTTATTCCACCCACTTGACATCAGCGCTACCTCTCGGGACCAATGCAAACTAGCAGCGCTCTCAGCGTTGGTGCGTGGGATGTTGGAGCACACTCACTTACCACCTCACGTTCTGTCTTACACAATCCCTCTACCATACTCACAATCTCGTCCCCTCACACTCTCTAACTCTCTCATTCTTTCTCACTAAATCACTTCATCTCTCTCTCTTTTTCATTCTTTGAATCACTCTATCACACTCTCTCTCTTCCTTCCTCCTCTTCTCATTGTCTCCCTCTCTCTCACTCAACGTCTGCTAGATTATTCTCTTCACATATGCGGCGATAATGATGATACAGATACAGTTGAACTCGACTCCAGCTCTAAAAATCACAGCTCACTTCAGATACAATATCAAACCAAATATTGTTTCAAATATTTTGTTCCAAATCACTAGACTAGGAAAATATTATAGTACAATATCTAAGGTACGTTAGATCACATAGTGACTTGGATAACATAATTATTCAAGATATCCAAATATCAACAGATATCAACAGTGTCTCAGTGTGAGACAAAAAACAAGAGCCATGTCAGAAAGTTGATAGCACACTTATTCAAACTCGTTGAAAATAATGAGAAAATACACTTGAAAGTATTCTTGAAAGCTTGCATACTTGTGTACTTGGGAGCCTTGATTAGACCGTGGAAAGCTATGAGATCACCGATTTATAGATATACTGCTACAATCAATCTGGCGAATTATAAAGATCAAAAATGAGAAAAGAACATCATAAAGTTAGAAAGTTTATTCAAGCTTCCAAGATACTGTAACATGTAAGAAAAATTGTGTCAGAATACGAAATCTTGAAAACTTCATTGGCAAGCCTCGGCTCTGGCTATCTATCAATTTTGCTGACAACACATTTCACGCTCTAAGACTCTGTGTTGCGCCAACCGGGATCAACAATTTTGGATCAGCTGATCACATCTGCTTAGCATTGAAGATAGAAATGCATTTATTAATCTTGTTTGAAGTCTTTTCAAACATCTCTGAGCTTAAATTACTTTAAAAGTTGTAAGCTTTCTGTTTCTCCTCCATGAGATCACTCAAAGCTATTGGTTCTTGCAATAGAACCTGCGATTTCTCATACTTGGAATATAACTTAGAAGGACTGAACGTACTTAGAAGGACTGAACATACTTAGAATGACTGAACATACTTAGAAGGACTGAAGATACTTAGAAGGACTGAACATACTTAGAAGGACTGAACATTCTTAGAAGGACTGAACATACTTAGAAGGACTGAACATACTTAGAAAGTTTGATGCCCACTCTAAAGATCAATCACGTTTTCCATCACCCGCGCCCAAGCCTAGATTTCATGTGGGCATCACTCTCACAATAAAAATTAGATAAATTAAATTTGGATTTGGATCAAGATATATGATCAAGTAAAATATGTAACGGAATACTTTGGCGTGTTGAGCTAATTATCCAAGTCTTAAAGATTATTGGTCAAGAGCAGCGGTCAACAGTTTTTAAGAGATATTCTACATTTATGTCGTACTGGAATTGTTATTTTTAAGATTCTTGCAATGACGATTTTATGCTAATGTTCGAGAGTGAACGATGCTGAGAGGATGATGACCACATGAGCTCCAGACTTGTACGTAGTTAATGAGAGAGTGATGATGAGAGATGACGACTACTATCTATGAATGAATCTGCTATCTGTCAATATATTACTTATACTATTTGGCTGGAATAGTTCCATCAAAGATAATATCATAGAGAATATTGTGTCAAGTTTCACACTGCAGTGTTTAAAAAAGCTCGGCAAACGTATTTTCTCATTTTTTATTGAGATGAAAAGTAATAATAATAATAATAATAAATTATTGAGATGAAAAGTTATTGACATAATTATTGCGATCACTCGTTCGTTAGAGATATTTCCATTTTTATTCTCTTTCTATGATAAATGCGTATAAACGCAGATTTCATTACTTCCCACAGCTTGTATGTAGACAGTTGATTTGCAGGCATCATGAGTTAACTCATTCTCACTAGCTCCACAAGATATTGATATTTTTAGAAATTGTTGAAGACTAGCTTTTATTAATTTGTTCATTGAAAACAAATACAGAAATATAATTATTTGGGAGAGGAAAACCAGACTCATCCCTTATTATTCCTCTCCCGCATTTCGATTTAATGTAGTCTGAAATATGTTTCATTATAGGGTAGCTTTTCATACGGAGAGTTCTTATCCGAAATTCCTCAGCACTCTGATGAAAACATGGATTCTTGTGTAAGAACAGCCCTGAAGAACACGGATCTGAAGTAAAATATTGTAGTCTGTAAATGGAGTTCATGTAGTCTGAAGTAAAAAAAGGAATGAATATCCTTTGGAATGAGATATTTCCTGTTGTGTAAAGTGAAAACTCGGAAAACTTTTCGACACTGCAGCTCTCCTATGCTAACTCTGATACTGTTTTTGAAATCAAGAGAGGACGTAGTTCCTATTCGAGACGAGAGATAGCGCCAAAATGCTCACAAAGGGTGAATGATGGGACCCTAACTCGATTCCAGATTGTTTTCAAATTTTTGAGGACGCCGTTCGTCATTGTCGCAGAGAATCGTGATTGGAGAAATATTGTAATGGGGTAAACTGAATCAATACCATTTGTTCACGAGATTAATTGATTGACCGCGTAATCAAGGGTTTTCCTGTATTCTCAGCTTCAGTTACAAAAATGGACGCTTTCCTCTAGTGCAAGTGCATTTTTTTTCAGTAGTATGGAATCTTCATGATAATTATAATAATGATAAGAGTTATTTGTTGGTCTTTGGTAATTCTTGAAAAATAATCTAAAATAATAATAATTCCGTGTAACCTGGCTGGCTCAGGTCTGGTGTCAGAGTTTTCAGGTCACTTATGATCAGGTCAGGGTCTCTGACGTGACTTGACGACTAAGTGAACAAGTTACATTGATGGGGTTGATTTACTTAGATGATATTGATATGACCATTTGAGTTGATTGAGATATTGAGTAAATTGATATTAGTTGAGTCTTCAACTATTTGTAATGAAATAATATTTTATCATTAAAAGCTGGCTATAATCAGTAGCCTCAAAAAGCGGGAAGGCCTACATACCGTATTTCATTATTTTGTCAAATTTTACCTGACCAATCCAATCCAGTTGGATTGATCTAATTGGTTAGATCATCTATCCAATCCATGTCAGTGCTTTTTCACTTATCATTTTCTGTTTGAAGGATTGTTTTTAAACCCTTGTTCAGAACAAGGAGTACCGTATGTTTGAGTACACAGCACCCTTCAATTATTATCAGTCTAGTTCTTTCCTAGGAACCTGCATATTCATATATGAGAACTAATAAGTGTATGATAAGTAATTCCAAGCATAACCACCATAACATGCTTTTAACAGGTTTATCATCGCCTGTAATATGTAAACATGTGATTATCTTAATTGTCACTATGACATCATTAGCAAAGAACATGAATAGTCCAGTTTAACTCAGAAGTAAACCACTGTGAAACTAAATGAAAAAACATTACGGAAAGATATTCCCATATTCCCATCTTTATCACCGATTACTTTTTAATTTTACAATCACCGATTACAAAAATTTATAGGGAGTACTCCTACACAAGAGTATCTTATTGAGAAGGATGATATTTATTACTTGTGGGAGATAAAAAATGAAGTTGATCTGGTACTGTTTTCATCTAAACCTCACCCTTGGGCCGAAGTGGTTCGTTATAATGAACAGAGAACTAACAGCTTTTTGCGTAGGGCAACGTCCAGTTACTTGTTTGTGGCCAGATGTTGAGTAGAGAGATTATCCATGGACTGTTAGCTTAACAACGACCAACAACCCCTCTCTGTTTCTCAGCAATCAAGGAACTTACAGCATCGCTACAAGTCAAGCTGGAGCTCAACTTGTAATAAGGGGTAGCTCGCCCTATCATAATTGAGATTAATAAGAGTAATTACTTGGCTTAAATAGCGCTGATTTGAAGTGCTTCTAGGATTTCTTGGGTGATGCCGATGCTCTAAAATAATAAAATAGTAAACGTTTTTGAATGTCTTGAGAATTTTTAATTTGTATTTTAATTTGAACATGTGCTATTGTAACGTTGTGTTATTGTAGCTACAACCCAAAACCCGGTTGATATGGGCATATGGTGATGATGATTATGATAAAACAATATTGTGGCTTTAGTTGATAAGTGTGGTTAGACGATTGGTTTAAGTTAACAGTCAATAAAAGTATGTATGTAACAGTAAAAAAGTTGCACTCTTTTTTTTGCTGAGACTGATGCCTACATGAGCTGTAGGCTTGTGCGTGGGTAATGAGATTGATTGATTGTTTTTTATTAATCAATAATTGATTTTTTAAGAGGGGTGATGATGAGAGATGACGACTACTTTTCAGGCAGTATGGAGTGGCCGTTTTGTGATCAAAATCCGTTCTGTCGAGAGGGATTGATCCCGGAACCTTTAAATTATCAGACCGACGCTTATTGCTCTCCGCTCCAAATCTTTTATTAGCATAATTACTGAACTATTTGTACATTACATTGTCGAGTACTTATTGTCGGTTTATTGTAATTGTGTTAGTTCATAAGATTCATTTTTGAAATATGTAACTACTTAATTACTTCTAATCAGTTTGTATTATCCAAATACTCCCGTTTTCTAGTCATGTTCTCGCCAGGACGAAGGATTAGCCTATTTGATATTTAATTTGATGATTTTCTCAATTCAACTCATTACTGTATTAGTTTTCATAAAAAAATATTTTTCCTCTTTCTTGACATAAAAATATGTTTTATCTCAAAATAAAATAAAAAAGACATCTATTGACAGAGTTTTCGGTTTTGTTTTACAATAAAGATGTTGTCAAACCACTATTTATTTACAAATTAGAGAATGTTTAATTTCTTTTACTATGTGATTAGAGGAGCTCAGCATTCCCAAAATTTCTTCCCACTTTGAAATATTGGTTGTGAAATATTGTTTGGGACTAGAAAGCGTCGTGAGACAGAAATAGATGACTCATCTGTGTAGTGTGACACATACGCTGAGGCAATGAAACGAAATTAATGTCAACGGAACTGAGAACGAGGGAAGGATGCCAGCTTGGCTTATTGAGGAGCTTTCTACAACGCTTTCCCTGTCAAGGATGCAAGGAATGAGTTTGAAAGACAGCGTGATCTGAATTACATCACTAGAAATACGACCCTGATTGATGTCTTGTGTCGATTGGCTGATGTCTGACATTGCTGAAATGTGCCGCTCAATTATTTCCCTGTCATTTGTTCGTGTAACACAAGAAATGAATTCCATGTTTTTGTTGACGGATTAAAGATGGAAACTTGTACTAATTAATTAATACAAGAGTTGAATTCCATGTTTTTGTTGACGAATCAAAGATGGAACCTTATCCTAATTAACTAAGAGTCATCATGTAGATATTCTGAGCTAAATCTTCATTGAATATTAAATTCAATGTACATTGAATTTTAGTAATATCATGTCCCACATATCCCTCTCCATATCATATCCTTCTCCAATTAACCTTTCCCTTTTAACATGCTTTAACCCTATTCTTCCTCATAATCCCTTTTGAATTTATCAACAGGTATTTTACATACATTGAATAAAGATATGTGAGGTACATAAGGTAAGAAGGAAAGTTTAGAATTCTTAAGGGACTTAAGGTTGTATTAAAGGTATGTAAAGTACCTTTTAAGGTATTACATCCCTTTTATACCTTTACATAATGTTTCATAAGTACTTTATGTATCGTATCTAAGGTAAGGTATGGTAAGGTACCTTAGAGGTATGTTATACCTTTGGCATCACATACTTAAAGGAATGTAAAGCTACAGTGGAGCTACGAAAAGAATAGAGGTACGGTATGAGGTGTGCGGGGAGCTGTCTCTCTCACACGCTATTCCTCTCTCACTCTCTCTCTCGAATGTCTAGTGAGTGAAACGTGTTCAGTTCGGCTCCGTATTCATATAGAAATTTCGTAGGGTAAAACAGTTAAATTCATTGCAAATTATACATTAAATTGTTCAGTTTCTCAAGCCCCATTCTATTGTGAAGTTACTTTTTCAATAACTACTCCCTCTTTTTAGTTATCTCCATAAAACGCTCACGTTCTTTCTTCAGTTTTGTCTTCAGTCAGATTTTGTCTTCACCTTTCATATAGCATGGGTAAACCCAGAGGTACGCCGAAGAGAAATGGGGACACCACTCAGCTACCTGCGCCTTCCCAGGCTATTTCAGGCCCATTGTCCGAGGAGGTGCTGGCGATAATCAGCCAGCAGGTGGAGAAAGCTGTTGCGACTGCGGTGACCACCGCAATGCAATCTATTCTTGAAGACTTCCAGGCTCTGAAGGCCGAAAACCGACGGCTGAGTGACCGGGTTCGGGAGCTCGAGGTAGACTGCCACCTTAGGGTCGACGACCTCGAACAATACGGTCGACGGCACTCGCTCCGTATTTTCGGAATCCCTGAAAGGGAAAAAGAAGATACGGACCAACTGGCGCTGAAAGTTTTCAACGAAAAGCTGAAGGTGCCGGTGAAGCTGGAGGACGTCAACCGGTCGCATCGCGTCGGAAGGCGCCAACCACCACTGCCCGGACAATCAAGACCGAAGGACCGTCCCATAATCATTCGCCTTTGCAGCTACCGTACAAGGCGAATGATTTTCGAGGCCAAGCGGAATCTGAAGGGGACCGGCATCACCATTCGGGAGGATCTCACGACGGAGCGCCTCAAAATCCTGAATGCTGCTGCCGACCGCTTCGGGCACCGCCAGGTTTGGAGCCAAGACGGGCGAATCAAAATCGCCGTCAGCCAGGGAGGCTCCAAGAAGGTCCATACGGTGGAAAGAATGACCGATCTACTAAAAATCCCGGTGAGTTCCTAAATATTTGAATAGCATAAGACAGTCTTAGAGCCCTTCACTTACCCAATTTGAAATTAATAATAACTCAATAGTCACTTTTCTATCTAGCCCATAATTTATAAATTGATACAATTTTAACGAATTAGACCATTATTAAATTAGTAAATAGTCATTTCACAATAGCAATGGGCCAGACGTTTCCAGTTCCAGCGAATCCAGTCGTGTATTGATAATCGAGTTAGATCGAGAATGCTTGCTGTAGCCATGAAATAACTAATATTTGCTAATTAATTCTACATTAATCAATAAGCCAATTTATGATATTTGAATAAGTAAACACATTGCATAATTTTAAGTAGCCTATAAACTTAGGGGAATCAGATTATTTACTGAGGACTAGAGGATATCCAATTTACTTCTTTAACTGTTCTGATCTATACTGCTGATTGTCATGTTTCCTACTGCTATTCCTAATTCAACTTGATGGAGGACAATTTAAAATTAATTATTCCTGCAGTTTATCAACTTGGCATGTGATAGGCCCTTAATTGATACATCACTATAATTCACAACATACATTCAACGTGTATTAAAAAATTCACTACTCATTTTATTCAGACATTTTGTTTAATATCTCCGAATCATTGTTCTCACTCCTTCAAACATTATCTATTTCTCTCCTATCTTTAGCATCTGATTGCTACAAATCCTACTTCATTATAACCATAATTATCAATATCCGTTTTATTAATTAAACTTGAGATCTTTACAAACTCAAAAATGACATAAATGTTCCACATGCACTGTATCATGAATGAATCCGACTTGTGAATCCTTTTTCTCATTGTGATCTTATTCTCATCTACGTTCTCAGGTTTATCACTGGTGCACAATCTTTCTTTTACTCTCCCTCTTCTTTTATTTATTATTATTTTTCTCCATTTCCAAACGTGTAAGGAGCTAACATCACCGATAAAGCATGTCATATTAAACGTCTATCTGCTATTTAAAATGTATTTTTTTTTCTCTTCTTTCTTCTTTTTTTTCTGTCTATTCTAATCCATTAGTGTATACTAATTAATTATCTCTGCCTTATTTCTGTATAAAAGAAAACTGCATATATGTATTTGGCTGCTCTTTCTGCTCGCTTTTTCCCTGTTGCAGTTGCAGTCATACCAGACTCAGACTCACTCAGGCTCCTCTCACTCTGACAACCTCCAATAATGTTTCATTACACCGGATTATCAGCTGGAACTCGGCATATCACAAATTACGACCTACTAGTGTGCAGTGAATATTAGATCTATTACAAAAAGTGAAGTGAAAAAGGAAGAAAAGCTAGTAATTACAAATTTCTACCTACCAGTGTGCAGTGAATTTTAGAATTATTACAAAAAGTGAAGTGAGCCGAACTGTCAACGCATTCATAATGCACTCGGCTATTCAAGTGATTGAGATTTTCTCATTTAGGTTAAGTTTTCTTAGATTTAGTTTCATCCCCATTTTCTATGTCATGTTCTCTTCCGTGGTTGACTCAGCGTTGGTCTACAACCCCCATGATGACTCTCACTGACGCGTCTGCTCGCTCGCCCTCAACGTGCGATTATTTGAACAATAATAATGACACAGGTTTAATATTATCCAATGAGCTGCACCATTTTAAAAATCGTATTAAAATTGCTCATCTTAATGTCCAGTCCCTCAATTGTCATATCGACGAACTAAGAGCAATCTTTCGTTTTCGGGACTTTAATGTAATTGGAATTTCTGAATCATTCTTAAAGCCCAGCATTCCATCAAATCTAGTTTCATTGCCTGGATATAATCTTTTCCGTAATGATAGGTTAAATAAAGCCTGTGGGCACCACATCTAAACAAGAATATTCTGCTAGACCTGAATTTATGATACTTGAGCTATCTTTATCAAGCTCTGATAAATTATTAGTTGGAATTTGCTATCGCCCACCAAAAATTGGTCATTTTACAGATTTTGAAAATGCACTTCTCTTTTTTATGCCATTTTATAACCGTATTCTAGTTATGGGAGACATGAATACCGACCTAAACATGACTAATCGTAACTTTGACTATTACCAACTGACAAATATCTTCCAATGTCTTGACATGACTATTTTACCACTGGATCCAACGCATCATACTAATGAATCTGACACATTCATAGACTTACTCGTAGTCAGTGACCCCAATGAAGTTATACACAAGGGTCAGATCTCTGTCCCAGCTATTTCTGGACATGACCTGATATTTTGTGTGCTATCTTACAAACCACCCAGACCAGAACAAAAATTCATAACATACAGGGATTTTAAACACTTTGATGAAGCAACCTTCCTGACTGATGTAAGACAATCACCATGGCATCAGATTGAGGCCTTATCCTCAGTTAATGACATGGTTGATACTCTTGAAAATTTGACTCTTAACTTATATGACAGACATGCACCCTATGTGACCAAGAGAATAAATAGAAAACGACGTGTACCTTGGATGACTGATGATATACTAAAGATGATGGGACAAAGAGATAACGCTCATAGAAAATTTAAAAAAACATATGATCTGAATAGCTTAATTGAATAACAATTTCTCAGTAATAAAGTTAAACAACAGTTACGTAATTCAAAAATTAGATACTTAAATTCATTTATGACCGATAACAGACAAGACTCTTCATCATTATGGCGTGGAATTAAAGAATTCGGCCTGAGTAAACAGAAATCTCAAACCCCAATTGACTTACCACTAGACAATTTAAATGAACATTTCATCTAACATTCAAATCAACGTGACGAGACGATCATTAGTAATCATGCTAACAATCTAAATAATCAGGTAACAAATTCAAACACTCCAGTAGCTGAACAATTCAGTTTTCGTCCAATTTCATTACAAGAAACTTACAAAGCAATTCAACATGTTCGTAGTAATGCTACAGGGCAGATAAAATACCAATAAAATATATTAAAAAATCCTATTTGCAGTCCTACCAATCATCACATTCATATTCAATAAATCTCTTGAAGATGGTGTTTTCCTGAAAATTGGAAGCTTGCTCTGGTTCGTCCATTAAACAAAGTTACCTCTCCTAATAAAGTTGAAGACTACAGACCAATTAGTATCTTACCTGCGCTTTCCAAAGTACTAGAAAGACTTGTCCATGCACAAGTTGTAGCATTCCTAGAGCATAATACCAAACTTCATAACTTTCAATCCGGATTTCGAAAATCTCATTCAACCGAAACTGCTTTACTACGTGTTACTGATGATATAAGGTTAGCTATGGACCAAAGAAAATGTACTATTTTAAGCCTGTTTGATTTTTCCAAAGCATTCGATACGGTAGACCATAAAATTCTCCTTAGCAAATTAGCCCTTTTGGATTTAACCACAGAGCACTACAATGGTTTAATTCGTATTTATCCGGTAGGAAACAATGTGTATCTGTTGGTGATAAGAGATCTAATTGGAAAAATGTTTTACATGGTGTTCCCCAAGGATCTATACTAGGCCCCCTACTGTTTACTTTGTATGCAAATGACCTCTCCTCTGTTATTAAGTTTTCCAATTTTCATACTTATGCAGACGATCTTCAAATTTATGCAAGTTGTTTAACCACTAAAATCAATGAAACAATACACAAAATGAATGAAGATATAAATTTAATAGTTGAATGGACTAAGAAAATGGCCTTAAACTCAACCCTATCAAAACACAGCCTATAGTAATTGGATATTCACGCATAATCAACAGCATAGATTTTAATTCAATCCACAAAATTATTGTTGATGGTAATGAAATACCCTACTGCAGCTCAGTCAAAAATCTGGGAATACTCATGAATAAAACTCTGGACTGGTCATATCAGGTGAATAGCACGTGTAAAAAAGTAGTTGCAGCCATGCATTCATTGAAGAAATTGCAAGACATTCTTCCTAGAAACATAAGATTATTACTAGTTAAATCTCTGATCTTCCCTCACTTTATCTATTGCAATTCTGTACTTAATGACATGCAAGTTACTCTAAACGATAAACTACAGCGCTGCCAAAATTACTGTCTAAGGTTTGTGTACTCCTCGAACGACACGATCGGATAACCCAAGCTCACATTGCAAGCTCAACTTTAAAATTGCCAGAACAGAGACTTTCGAATACTGAAACTTGTTAGGGATATTTTAAAATATGGCAAACCTTATTATTTCAAAAATGATTTTAAATTTGTTTCTGAAGGTAGGAGGCTAGATGTTTCAAGTACTAGAACAGGTGAAAATACTTTAAGAATACCAAATCATCGAACAACAATATATACTAAATCTTTTCTTGTCAGCGCCTGTCGCGCTTGGAATTCACTCCCGAATTCTATAAGATCCATTGAGAGTCGAGCGGGCTTCATTTTAAAATTAAGAAAATATTTTTTTGATAGATTGAGTGAGTCCGTCCAACCCTGAATCAACCACATGACATCTCCTATCTTTCATCCCTTCATTCATCCTCTTCGTAGTTATATGAATGATTCTATTCTAAAATACTTTTATATTCCAACTCTGAATAATTTAATATTATGAAATACAGTATTAATATTCCAATAATTTTTTTTTTCTCATTTTCATTTATTTAGTGTACAGTATTATTCCATATTGACTACATCAACATTTCATACTCTTATCCTTTACATCCCATCATTATGTTAGAATTATTTATTCATCTTATACCTACATTATAATATTTAATAGTATTAAATTCCTAATATTAGTTCTAGTCGAATTTGTCAGAAAAATAAAGGCCTGCGGTTGAGTGTTAATGGGAAGGATGTTTTACATCCTTCTCCAAGAATGGACATTCATATGTCCAAACTCCGCCGTTTCATGTAGATACAAAACTATCATAATACCGTTAGCATATTGAATCTCATATCTGTTAATCCATATCATCAAATAAATTTTCATAGTTTATTTTTTTCTTTAGTTGAATCGAATATTGAATATAATTATGGTGTTCGTTTAGTTTGGCGGATGGCGAATAACAGTTATTTTGCTCGATATAATTATACAGTATATACAGAAATTCAGTTGAGTGGAAGTTGCTCGCGGTCCGCCAAACTGAATAGATGTACCTGGATATTATCATTTTATTAGTGAGCTCTAAATTAAATTTACTAGTATAAATAAAATTTTATTTGATAAGCTCCCTTAAATTATCTTTTGTACTTAATGGATACTGTAATTACTTTTATCCTAAATGACGTTCATTGTATATTATCATTTTATTGTAAGCTCCCTTAACTTATCTTTTCTACTTAATTAATACTGTAATTACTTTTATTACACTAAAGGACGTTCAATGAAATAACTACTGTATCTTGATATAGAATTTAAGCTGACATTATGTTGTATTCTACATGAATAAAGTGAATAATCTAATCTAATCTAATCTAATCTAACTCTCTCTCTCTCTCGCACGCTTCCGTCTGCCCTATCTTTATTACCCCCACTCGACCAGCTTCTACATTCCTAGCATACCACCCGCCTCTATTCAAAACGTAGCTCGACTGTACCGTATAAAGGTATGTAACACCACCTTAGAAGGTATTTTACATACCTTTGATACATGCCTCTTACATCATCCAACCCTATACTTCCTCATAATCCATTTCAAATACCAGAACACCAACTTTCAAAGTTAAAATAATTTTCAATTCAATGTAAGCATTCCGTTTTACTTATTGTATTTTGCTCGTTAGGCAACTGTTGTAGAATCTGTTTATGTTCAGCGAAACCATTTTGTAATGTGTTTTTTTACTAAATAAAATGATTTATTGGCAATCGATTTATAACAAGACTGAATGTTGGCTTTCAAATGTTACCTTAACATCACCTCCACCACCACAAAAAACGTCCAATATCTTTTGGGACGGTTTGATCTGAAGCCTTTTTAGTTTATTCGCAGACTATGTATACACACTTGATTTTTCAACGTTGATTTGTTATAACCCTTCAATGGAGTAGAGATTAAATTTTTCCTGTAACTGATGTGGCTCCTATGCATTCCACTCACCTCAACCAGATGTAAGTGAGGAAAACCCTGCAGTAAAAGTACTGGATTGAAATAAAGGTTGAAGAATTTCCTTGCAGGAAAAGAGTTCTGTTGAGAGGTGTGTTGTGCCCTAAAGGGATAAGAGGTCTAGTTTGCTTTGAAAATAAATATTGTTGTGCAAACAATACCAAGAACGCGGTATACTTTTTCAAAACAATATAAAGTTGATAGGGTCACTTATGAGAATGCTTCCTTATTCAGGTTCATAAGTAGTTCATAAGCATTGTTTTTTAAATGAGCAGTGTGGGAATGCTATTCTAAGAAGCATTTTTCTCCTTCCTTTACATAACATGAAATTTAATGGCTTGGATGGAACTTGGAATTCAAGTTGGATGCGAACTTTTGTTTCCAAGTCTCAAAATGATTTGTACGTGAAAGTGGAATCAAAAAACGGCTGATAATGTCTATCATACTGTAAGTTTTATACACGATTTGAGTTCGATAAGGACTGTGAGCTAGATACAACCTGTATAGCAAATTCAATACAGACTGTGATTTTGGTACAGATTATGTGTTTGATACCAACTCTGACTTCGATACACACTGTGAGTTTGTTACAGTCTGCGACTTAAACAAACAGTGAGTGGAACAAACTGTGCCTGGATTGGACAGCTGTTTGACAGGCTCAGTTTTTTCTAAATATCTGCTTTAATTCTGCTTCTATAATTTTTTTTACATCTTCCTTATTGATCCGAACACAACGTCAAACTTTTAAAATTTCACTTCTTCAATAATGATTCCTGCATTTCTATCCTATGTATTGTGTTCTGGACTTATTCAGTGAAAAATACAGATATTAAAAGAAATTGATTCTAATGTCTGAATTTTTTCTCAAAACGCTAGTTTTCATAGCTGATGAACTCAACGTATTGATAAGGATTCAACGGGCTTTATCATACTCTATTACTCGCTTCAATAAACATTTACACAAGTAGCTTAATTAACCGTGCCAATTTTCTATCTTGAAAATCATTGTTTTCTTGAAGAATGGCTCAATTATTCGTAAACAATTACACAATTGACACCTACAATAATATTGATGTACTTTGTCATTTACGTTATGGCAGCCTAGTCTAATTATTACTATTGGAAGAAATTGAGCGAAATACAGTACAATTCTCAGCCATGCCCTACTTCACGAACTATTGAACTTGATTGAATTATGAAAGTTTCCGTCCCTAGAGCTTGGATGAAACTTGAAATTCAAGTTGGATGCGAACTTTTCATGGCAAGATTTCAATTTTGTTCCGGGCTTATCCAAGCATTACTCCAACTGGATTGTACTTCGTAGAAACAACAGACGAGGAGCTTTTAATGCTAGTCCACTAAGCTTCCAGGTGTACGCAATCCAATAATGAAAGACTAATACCTTGAATGAGATTCATGAAGAAGTTCTTCTTGAGTGAATTATTGAGCTGTTTGCAAATGGTTACTCAGTTAAAGATTTTTCATTGAGAAAATTTATTATTCATAATATATTGGTCAGGAATATCTGAAAGAACCCTCAACATACATGTTCAGAGAGTTTTTGAGAATACTATTGGCGTTGTTTACTCCTGGGGCCTGTTGTATGAGAAAATACAAGCTAGTAATACTAGTTGTCACTATGGTAACTTGCCATCTCACAACTAGTATTACTAGCTTGTATTTTCTCATGCAATAGGCCCCAGGTGTTGTTTTACTAATAAAAATTGAATGGAAAGTCACTATGAGAAGCTCAGGGAATACTTTATCATCCGTAGATTTGTCACAATCATTTCATAAATTTTGAGTGGCTATTTTAGGAGTAAGGCTCTGGAAACCATTTTATATTTGTATAAGGTAGAATCTCGATTTAATCTAGAATTATCATACATGAGAAAGAAAAGTAGAAAAATAATAATTCAGGTCCTTGTTGAGAAGAATGAACCCAAAAATATAAATCTATCATTAAAAAATTTGTTTCAACAAGGAATTGACTATAGATTGTTTAAAATAGTGATGCAACTCAATTATGATACGTTAATATGCAATTTATTAATAACTTGTCTCAATATTCAGTCATTCTATTTCAATTCCAGCACAATCAAGATTCTTGTTCATGTCATTGTTCCACTTTTCACACGTAGCAGATTGGAATAGGGAAAATAATAAAGATATTCTTCCGATAACTGAATTAACTAAGTGATTTTCTTATATTGCCAAATAACTCTTATTTGTCTAACATGACTGAGAAGAATAATTCGTGGTTCAATGATATTAAAGTTCTTCCAATTCATTAGGAAATAATAGCATAACATCAATCAAAACTGATCTGAATTCAATTATTGGAAATCAAGATTCAATAATAGAACAGCTTCTCTACAGATATTCCTAAACATTCAACAATTTGCCTCAATTTGTTTATTGGATTTGAAGTGGCGTCTGATATAGTGTATAGGAAAGATCTGTTCTGGTGCAACTGAAGGTCATCAGTGACGTCATAGGTGGAGGGGGGGTTAATCCATCATGGTACAGCTATTTCTCATGTTATGAAAACAATGAATTGTTCCAATCAAACTATTCCACGAAACGGTTCACAAAAGGTAGAATCATCAAAAAAAAAAAAATTGAAAAATTAATTACATACAAAATACTCAATCACAAAAGATTCTAGGCTAACCAAGCATGACTATTTCAAAAAATATACAACTGGCAAAAATCAAGCAAGTTTTCTCACAACAGCTTTAAAAAATTGAACATGAGTTTATGTATCTACTATTTTAATAACAATATATTCTTGAATATCCATATGAATAAATACTTCAAAACATCAAGCATTTTTCAATTTTTTTAATTTAAAAAGCATACGTTTTTACTCAAGCATCACTTGATCTGAATGTTATTCACTGAGTCTTGACAATTGTCGAGCTTATTACCCTTACTGATTAGATTTTGAAAACGTCACGGCACACCTGGGAACCAATCTCTAGAGGTTTGGCATAGATCCTGTTTATGCTACCTGTGGTAAGGGACCGTTGATGCATTAGAACCGCGAATTGATGCTGTATCCTTGCTCTCGCCTCTACATCTGTATACCAAGAGTATATGGTACACTCACACACCTATACCATCATCTCACATCTTCCGAAGATCAAATGGGAGCGATCCCATCACAGGTGGTATGGAAATGTAGGCCTTTATAGAACTTAAAGAGACCACAACAAAGTCAACAGGCGGAGCCATAAGTTGAAGTAAGATAGATAGATGTTCATGTGTGCTTTCCTTCCCAGTATAACAACTTCCTCCTCGTCCATGAATTGATTGTAGCTACGTTATCGGCAAGGCATAAATTTCATGTGACTCTTATGACTTGTAACTTATGTCATACTCTACTCTTGTGACTCTATACTTGTATAGCCTACTATACAAGAGTCTTGTGACTCTATACTTGTATAGCCTACTATACAAGAGTCTTGTGACTCTATACTATACTTGTGACTCTTTTATGTAACTTATTGTCATGGCTGTCACACATTACAGAAGACTTTGCGATCCATTCTGTATAATTTCTTAGTGATTTATCTTTTGATAGAAATTTTGCATTATGAATTAGATGTTCTCAACTGAGTTATTGAATTATTGCTACATAAATAGAAATAAGAATAATGTGATTGAGTCAAATTCTTAGAAATTATTCTTGAAAGTTTGGATACAGCTGTAAAAAAATATGTTCCGGTAATTCAGCAAGTTTTATAAAGGGTTGGAGAGCGTGGTATACTTAACCGGTCATCGCCGGGTATATTTCCTATAGGAAATATACCGGGTATACCGATGACCGGTATACTTAACCGGTCATCGCCGGGTATATTTCCTATAGGACATATACCCGGCGATGACCGGTTAAGTATACCACGCTTCGCCACGGGTTGGAGATGGGGTTTCATTCTTGAAATACCGTGATATTGGTTGGAAGGGCAGCTCTATTATATCCGCTATCACACCTTCAATGTAGGCTTATACTGAAAAATAGATTTTTTATTATCTTACTACTCTTCTTACTCTTCTACTGTATTGTTAAACAATAGCTTTATAAGGTGTCAAACAAGTGAGTAACATAAATGAGTAATACATGAGTAACATGGTGATGATTTTATAAATAGATTTTATAATATAAAAATAAATATTTTATAATAAGTAAAATAAGTTATAGTCTGGCAACAAACAAAAGAGCCTCCAAAATAAGAACTCTACTGCGCAGAGAGAGCGCACGTTATGCAATGCAGCAGTTTATCTCACTCGCTCACTAGAGTAGTGGTACTATGTGATACTGTATCATTTTAGTGATACGATGCGCGAAGGTTCTTTTGTCTGTTGCCAGACTATAGTAACATTGCACAGTGAGTATTAAAGCATACCAATACTTATTTTTCTTATAATCAGAATTCATTTTGGAATTTGTGCTTTCAATATCGAACCAGAATCGTAGGTGAACGTAACATTTAAAAGTTCACAATTAGATTATATTGCAACAGGCTTATCTTGAAGCACTTTGACATTTATGACTGGATGGAGAGGCTGTATCTACCAACAAAAGACAATCTACTTATAGTACAATCTACTATAGTGCGATTCACGTCAACAAGTCAGCATTGCTTAGATGGGAGTTTGCTATCCTTGTTCAGCATAAGGCAGTTGCTGATGTCTTTATCCTATTCGCACTGTGCATAGTTGCCGCACTGTGCATTGTTGTCGCACACAGTCCCAACAAACACGTTTGGTGCAGTTTTCTCTTTCTCTCTCAATGAAACTTGGCATCAATGCTCCTCATATAAACAATGCTGACTTCTTGACGTGAATCGGACTATACTAATAGTTTTTCATCGTCTTTGCTACCAATGACCTCAGGGGTTTTCTGAAGCTGTTCCTACAGAACACTACTTAGAGCTCACTGAAATTCTCGAAATCGGTGATGAAATTTCATCTGAAATACTATCATGGATTTTGATGGATTACGATGCATTCCGATGTATTCTCGATCCCTTTACACAGTCATGTTCTTGCTTTTGTCTCAAGGGCCAAATAAGGATAACATCAGCTTAATGGACAGCTATGTCGTTTACTGGCCACTATATAAACAAGAAGCTTTTCACTTCCTCTCTGATACGTGACGAAGAAATCCAGTGAGCAGATGATTCTTCTCTGTCTTGTCGGAGGATCAAGTCGAGACTTTACCGTTTAGCTGATATGAGTTGAGCAGTGGGATAACAACATATTCCTCCAGCTTACTGTCTTATTCTTTTATTTTCTAGTTATGGAACTGCAAAAAATGTAAGTGACCTATAGCTAAAAGCTCCACGTATTTCTATCTGTTGAATTTTCTAATTAGAATGAACTCTACAAATGTATCTCTATTTCACTTTATACAACGAACTACTAGTAAATAATTCACTTCGAACACGATATGTCCACTGCTAAAGATACTAAAGTATGATAATATTGCTGAAATGTGTCGAATGTTAGAGAGAGAAGACTGCTATGTCGTTAAAGTGAAATCTGTTTATATAGAATCTTTAAAGACATATTTTGCTAGGGTTGATGCCCACATAAGCTCTAAGCTTGTGCGTGGGTAATGGGAACAATGATGATGAGAGATGAATGGACCTACAGCTTTAGGTGGGTTCCGAACCACCGGAAAGCGATTTTGAAGCTCATAAATTTTTGTATTTAGAGGAGCCGGTCACCGTTACAACGGAAGTGGTAGGCGCTGTCTCTTATCTAATCTCACCGATTAGACTCGCCTCTGCTACTGGGATACCGCTTTCCTAAATATTGATAAAATTTCCTAAATATTGATAAATTTCCTAAATTTCACAGAATTCACAACTTATCTAAATTCCAGTATAATATAAAACTTTTTGGATGTGATGCTCAATCCTTATCTAATCATACTTGAAAAATGTAAAGAGTGACGTAAGTATTAGTAATAGAATTCTGACAAAGATTATTTGGACCCTGTAATGATTGGTGAATTAAGTCTAGCACTGAAATAAGAATAGATCTTGATAACCTGAATGTGTGTGAAGTGTAATAAGGCGAATTTAGTGTAGTGTTTTTTATTTCCAACTAAGTTGAGTTTGAAGCTAATATTAATACATTTTCATAATCAATTGAAATCAATGACTGATAAAAAACTAAATCAACTCCCTTATTGATTACTTCGAAATAAATTGAAACCCTTACGAAGGTCAACATTGATTTTCAGTGATTTTCAGATCATAGGTTCTGTTTTCGTTATCGTCACGAAAGCTCGTGTCATATTGATCTTACATGCTAAAGCTGACATATCAATGCTAATAAGCATCTTAAAGGGCATGAAACAAGAAAAAGTGTAGCACTTGTTGAAATCTCAAGTGTCTCCTGCATTCATTGTCATGCCAATTTCGATACACTTTAGGCTACAAGTCCTGAGTACTTTCATGTTGAACTTGAAAGCAAAAATATTCTCTGGTCTCTATCTATCTGCATGTTTTCTCAATGTGTGGAAAATTACCTTTTGATAGTTCTTGTTCAATGTAGAGGGATAACCCAATGGGTCATATCTTCCTTTTAACAAAACATTTTTAGCAATATTAGTCTCATCTAAAATAGCAATCTAAAATAGGATAGCTGAGTTGAAATAGAATAATAGTCTCAGACTAGGGACTACAGTAATGATGAAAAAGTAGGTTTACTCGAAGTCATGCAAGTAAAAGATTTTTTGTGAGCTATAGAATTGTTTTATTACTGTTGATAAGTTTGGACCTGTAGTTGCTTCAACTTGCTAGAACATTTTACCATACCATTATGAGAATACTTTCGGCTATATATCCTTATTATATTATATATATTATTACTATTATTTATATTAATAAATTCTGAAACACATAGAATATGGAATCCATATCCATACAAAATTCCTATGACTTGGAGAATATATATTATCATCACAATTCACTAAATCCTCACTAGTTTCATTTACAATATAATATGTATATAATAATATATCATATAATACATATGATACTTCCTCTATGAAGATTCAACTGAAGTTCCAATAGAAAATCAATCTTTTTGTACTTTGCATAAAGCATCAAGCTACCACAATAATGCAATAATTTTGTAGAAGTTAAATGTTTTTTGGATTAACATTAAATGGCGATTAGAGTAAAAATATAGTTGAGACCCAGACTACATAAGTTGGGTGGACAATATGCATGCTGTGATAGTTAATTAGGACGGTGATATCAGGTATCATGAATTTATAAATTTAGTATATATTATTGTATTTCAAACTCACCGGATCACGACTGTGCAGCTGTAATAAACAGAAAAGGAAAAACAATTAGCTTCTCCACATCAAGTTATCAAGGCAATGATATTTACCCTACAAATAAATGAATAATAATATGTGTAAATGAATTGAAATTAACTAGTAGTTCTGTGAACAGTAGACCTCACGAAAAAGCCATGCTAGCTGAAATCTGTCAATGCGTTTAGCCGTAAATTAGCTGTTTTCTTGTCCACGTGTACAGAATTGGTCCTGTCGAATAGTTGTACAATCGAATCATTAAATTAATAATTTCAATGAGAAATAGCTAATTCAATTGATAGACAAAATACTGAATTCATTAGATAAGACAGAAACCCGTAAAATTAAATTTATCCATGCTCTGTTGTTGTTAATAAGACAGCCTGTGCCATCTAGTAGCAAGACTAGGAACTACGTCTTCAACACATGGAGTAAAGAATACATTTCTTTCCTCCTTGGTTAAACGAAAGAGTCCAGTGTATCTCTTCGTCGCTCCTGGTTGCCTGGTAGAATTTTCGTGTACAGAACTATTAGCGCTGGAAGCAACTTTTATTTTTTAGACAGATTTGCTCGAGACCAAGGATTAAAAATCGAAGTTAAAGTCGATAATCGAAAATTTGGCAGGAATTTTATCCATTCGTGTATTGTTGGTTGCCTATCTTTGATGAAGAAGGCGCTCACATCTAATTTACGTGGCGGGCTGTTTGAATATTACCAAACTGCAACCGACTGGAAAAACTCAACTGATTTATATTATATTTATCCAATTCTGTTGGTTTTGTCAATTTATACATTTTCAGCCCAAATATCACCATTGAGAGGACTGGAATGATTAAAAATCATTAGCAAATCAACCAAATTAGATAATTTTCTATAAAAATTTAAATATATTTATTGAGAAATTCCAAACTCTGCAGCAGGAGCTGTATTCTGCCCAAAATTAATTCATATTCGTCAAGGTTGAATAAATGAACGGTTTCTCTTGTAAATATTTTTATTTCAAATAGAAATAAATTCATGGGTATGGGTGCAAGTACATAATAAAATATCACTTAATACACTCATAGAAAGCATTACAGTAAGAAATGAGAAACTATTGATTACACAATACAAGAAAAACGGAAGACACAAATAAATTATTATTAATTTGACCACCAATTTCCTACACGATTTCTTTTCAATCCAATTCACTTTATTGCCAAAAAAGGGAAACAAAGAATTCACTCCTACATGTGCAATATAAAGATGAAATTGACATATTGCATGTATACACTACATACAAGCAGGAATAATTTAATTTGGCGAAAAACAATTGTTTTGGCAATCAGTAAACAGTTTCATGCAGCTTTGACACAATAATTCAAATGCGTAAGAGTCTAATAACCCTTGAAGTCTTTAAAAGACCTTTTTAAAGAAGGCTTTTCAAAGAATACCTTTTTAAAATACCTTTTCAATAATCTGCGAGATTCAGCATTTTGTGAGTTGAGTATTGTGATGCTGATCACCGAAACAGCTGCTGTTTTTCGCCAAATTGAATAAGTCCTGCTATGGATTACATTATTCCCTACTAGGTTACAATAGATTTCAATCTAGAGGAAATAATTTAATTTCAATTTTTATATTTACAATACGTGCTAATAATTACGTGCCAAGATAACAGCATCCAGTATGGCTTCTTCCTTATGAACAAGACCTTTCTCTAACCTTACAGAAAAAATTAATTGTAAAAACGTTTCAAATTTAAATCCACTGGATAACAACAAAACTACATTAATGAAGAATACAGTTCGTCAGGAATAGCTAGATATTGGCAAATATAGATGGACTAGCTGTCCCGGCGAACTTCGTATCACCCTCTTCCCCCCCCCCAAATGTCCTCCTCTTCTCCCCACAAATGTCCCCCCCTTCATGCCACACCCCAAAAAATGTCAACCCCCAAATGTCCCCCTTCATTCCCCCCCAAAAGGTCACCCCCACAAATCCCCCTTCATGTCAACCCCCTCTTTCCCACCAAATGTCACCCCCCTCTTCCCCCCATTGGCCATCCCTTCACGTAACCCCCCAAAAATGTCACCCCCCCTCTTTACCACAAATGTCCACCCCCCCATCGCAAAAAATGTCACGAAGTAAAAATATATTTAATATAATCAATGTATTTTTATTTTATGTAATCAATAATTTTTTATTTCAATTTATTTTTTTCCCCTTCTTAGAAACAATAAAACATATATGATACGAACGATAACTCATTCTCAGTTGATGATTCTAGCGTAAAAAATAATTTGAGTAGAAAACCTAAAAATTCAAACTAATCCAAAATCATCTAAATCGGTTCTGCCGTTCTCGAGTATAAGCGAGCGTACAGACACCAACTCTCTTTTATTAATATAGATATAGGCTACGGTAGCTAAATATTGGCGTCAGGAATAGCTAGATATTATAATTATAACTAGTAGTTCTGTGAACAGTAGACCTCACGAAAAAGCCATGCTAGCTGAAATCTGTCAATGCGTTTAGCCGTAAATTAGCTGTTTTCTTGTCCACGTGTACAGAATTGGTCCTGTCAACTGTGTCGAGAGAGATGTTGTCAGGCGCCCCCCAAAATACGTTATGTACATCTAATTTATTTATTTTTATTTTTTACATTTTTATTTATTTTTTATATTCTATATTTTTTCTATTTTTTAATTTTCATTTCATTTTTTTATTATTTATTTTTTAAACATACGTGACATCCAACCACCCGCCGCTTTCGCGGCGCCCCCCTGACTGCTAAAAAATGTTATGACTACAGTGAAAAAATCTTATTCTGACCCAGCTGATGATCATTCCATAATATGACGATGTTTATATTCAATTCAAAATAAATCCTATCACGTGTTCCATACAGCTATTGTATATTCCATATACATAGCTATATTCCATACAGCCATTCTCTTTTCCTTCTATTTCATCCTTAAAATGCAAAATTAAAAAAAACCTTACATATACATCGTCGCGCAGTCTCAAAATGAACATTCCTGCCAAATCTTATTGAAATCTGTCAATGCGTTTAGCCGTAAATGCATTACAAACAAACAAACAGACGAAAGCCAATCGACTTGAAACAAGACTTCACTTCGTTCAGACTGAGCTTCGCTCAGTCTTCTCTTCGTTCGGTCAATGAAAAAATTAAATTAATGAATAATTATATAGATTGTAATACTATCTCACATGATATATTATGACTCTGGCTTTTCCGAATCAAATTATGAAGGTGGTAATATTCCGGGATGGGACAACTCGCCGCGGCCAACTCGCCGTGGCCATCTCGCCACGGCTATCTCGCCGCGGCCAACTCGCCGCCGGGCCAACTCGCCGCCGACCCAACTCGCCGCGGCCAACTCGCCGCCGGACCAACTCGCCGCGACCAGGTCCACACAAGGATTGATTCCCTTGGCATTCAATTTATTACCACTTTTCAGGGATATTCAGTTGCAGCTAACGATTCGAAATGATAATATATGTATAACTTACGTTGAAAATCAAAGTATTCTAATTCATTAAAAAAAAAAAATGGTTTCAGTAAACCATGAATGGTAAAAATTTTCGGTGATACATGAAATTAACTTCGTTAACTTTCTTTAAAATTTTGAATTCCTGAAATCTGAAATTACTGTTTAAATTAGGCATTTTACAGAGAACCTAAAGGTCCAATACAAATTTCATCAATGAATTTTGTACCTTTTAACATGTTTCAGTTGTGTTTTTCAATACATTAGTTTGATTAGTGAATTAAAAATTAATTTATATATCATGTCGAATCGTTAGCTGCATCTTAATATGCCTGAAAAGTGGGGACAAATGCCGGGAGAATCAGTCGTTATAAGAGCTGGTCGCGGCGAGTTGGTCTTGCGGCGAGTTGGCCGCGGCGAGTTGGGTCGGCGGCGAGTTGGCCCGGCGGCGAGTTGGCCGCGGCGAGTTGGCGGCGGCGAGTTGGCCGCGGCGAGTTGTCCTAGACCCGTAATATTCACAACTAAATAAAAAACAGTCTCAATACCTCCTGACTTTCTATCACTATAAATCTCGTTACAATAATAATGATTGATATTATACATATTTCACATGCTGTGATAAAAAATTGCTGAATAGAAAGGGATTTATTTATTTGTCAGCAACGGCTCAACAAAGTTAGTTGAAATAATAATATTTTGCACCTCTGATGAACATTAAGACAAAATTTTGACAACATGAAGCAGAACTGTGACTGAAACTCCTCCAAGAAAAGTTTGCCAGCGTCTCAAAGTGATGAGCAGTGAACTTTATTAAGCTTAAATGTCAAAGTGTGAGCTATGTGAGTAGAAATAATTGGATTGCATAAGTTTTGGAAGTAATTTGGATCAATCGCAACTACTGGTAAAAATCTCAATTTCCCATTCTATTCATACGGTATTGTTGTTGACGATTTTTGTGACAAGACTCTAAGTAAGACATAAAACACACTTCAAACATTTATGTATTTTGTACTTTCTATGACTTTCATGTTCTTCTTTGCTTGTACTAAATATTGTATTAAGCTTTTGGGGAAATAAAAACTAATTTCTTTCAATTTTATTCCAAGATGGATGACCAGAATGAATAAAAATGAGAAGCTTCAAGATACAAAGTTACAGAAGCTTTAGATTTAGATAGTAAATCAATTTGAAAGAGAGCATTGTGCGCCAAAATATTCTAAGTTGGAGGTATTATTAGGAATTATTAATTATAATCAATTCTAATATCTGATTATCATGACCTTATTAGGTTAGAGTTTGGAAATTTTAGCTTCATAGTATGTCAAGAATTTTATATACTTTTATAAGACATCTTTTATAAGATGACAGAAGATGTTAACAAAAGATGGATGCTATTGAATAACATTCAATTTATGCTGATGGAAGGGGTTGTAAGATATTACAATTATTCAATTCCTATCAAATGCATAATGAAGGTAATAATGGAGTTCAACAAAATCAAATTGATCAAACGAAATTCAGAATCGAATTCAATTATTGTTCATAAATGTATTCATGACTGTGAGCTACACTGCTCCACTGATACAAACAATGCGTTAACATTCCTGTCTCGGTTCAATATCACGTGATGGGACAGGTTATTGAATCTCAGCTTACAATTAGTTATATTGGGATCGTGCGCCTGTCACCAGGGAGTCTTGTATGTGACTTATGATTGAATAATTAAGTACGCTATCAGGCCAGCTATCATTCGATTAGTGCAAACCGTATCTACAGGTAAAAACGCGGCTATCCAGGCTATTATTAGCAATCCACAGCTGAATTAGGCTGAGCTTCGATTTCAACCATTTATTGAGCGCATGAGGCAATCAGTTATAAGGCTTCAAAGCTAACAGGATAGTTTCAACTTTTCTCCCGTCGTCTTCTTAACACTTTCATTCACAAAATCTCGACAGATATGGTGAGTGGACTTGTTTGAGCATGACGTATCCATTCTCTTAGTCTTATTCAACTATATAATATAATGATTCAATAATGATTCATTATTCTATACTTGAATAGATGTAACTTCCGTATCAGCATAGCACGTATAAGGGAGGGAGTACAATGAATTCCGATACGAAAGTCAATCGGCTCTGTCCCACTCTGTACATCTACATATTTAAGAATAGGTGAATTTGTCTCCATTAGAACTAGACCTTTTTCTTCTGGTAAATTTATCTTTATTATTAATTAGAAATAGGCTTGTTTTTTCTGGTCAATTTGTCTCCATTGTTAATTAGAACTAGGCTTGTTTCTCCTGGTCAATTTGATCTTAATGATATATATGAGGAACTTCCTTATTCCATTGTGCTACTTCTTTTCAATAAAAAAAAGGGGGAAGATGATGTAATTGATTCCTGACTCCCTTAATAAATCAGAAAACTGTAAGTTGAAAGTTGTGTGTGTTTATGTGGGTACATTATACAAGTTATGTACTATTTTGACTGGGTTGGCTACTGATACGCTAACAAGTTCTTGCATCTACATCTCATATCTTGGTTATGTACATATGTTATACAAGTTATGTACTATTTTGACTAGGTTGGTTACTGATAAGTATATAAGTAATGTACTATTTCGAATAGTTTGGTTACTGATTCTCCAACAAGTTCTTGGACTCAAGAATCATAGTTGAAGTTCATCAGTCATATTTTCAAGTAATTAACAAACTGCGGGTGGAGAATAGTGCAAACGGATGTTTATTGACTGTGTTCATTTCATACTTCAATAATTTCTTGGATTCAATGATATAATATTCCAAGCTCGTCAGTTTTGAACAGGAGAATTTCCATGGTCTCAGATCCTGTATAAGGAAAAGTGAATCCGACAACAGCAGTTACGAACAAGAGTGTGTTACATAGTTTTGTTTACTCAGTTCTCAGTAGGGTAGATTATGAATCCAGTGGTTTCCCTCCCTTCTGTATGGGTGTGAGTGAAGCTGGTTGATTACTATTTGCCGAGTAGTTTCATGGAGTGTTCGGAGAAATCAGTGAGTGTTTATCTCGTTAACAGTCTATGTGTGTAGGATTTTCGTAGATTTTCCTGTCTCGTTTCTCAAGGCGATGTGAGGGGCTCGTCATAAGCTATAATATCTTCAAAGTTCCTTCATTTGAAGTGGAGATGAAAGTGAACTCCTCAGGCAATAGGCATGGTTTCTCAGTATGCGTTACTATAATACTCCAGCTCCAGTATTAAAGAGCGTATAAGCAGAGATAATTCCTTTTTTGTGGTATACTCTTTATAACTCTGAATATTCTGCACTTCAGAATCATTGTTGTTTGTTGAAAAACATTATAATATACACTAAATACAGCTCATCAATATTTTTTTTAAAACATTTTTTTTTCCGAGGTACCCACATGAGTTCCTGGCTTGTGCGTCAGTAATGGAAAAGGTTATTAAAACAAATAATGTGAGGAGAGTTAGGACAAAAGAATATCTTGGAATTAACTTCGATTGTACCAGGATCTCTTGCTTATAAGACCAACGATAAAACATTTCGGCTATGACCATTCTGTCATTCAAAAGCATCATTTAAAAGCATATTATCATATTACCACATTATTTTGTAGTATAATCTTCATTTAACTTGACGCTTGGCATTAGATAGATAGATATTATTATCTCTTGACGTTGCTGATGACCGATGAGTCCGATGGCAAAGAAATAATATCTATCTAATTCCAAGCGTCAAAGTAGATGAAACTAATTATAATATTATACTCATGATGATTTGAGAATTCATTATGATTTTTGTTACGATGAACAACACATCATTATTAAATGGATATCTATGAACATCAACTACGTCATTCTTTCTCAAAAATTATGAGAATGTAGTAAGTAGTATTAAGTGGTAAAACTCCCGAAAAGATAGGCTGAATGAACTCAGAGTAGTAACGAAGCGTGGTATACTTATTTGGTCATCGCCGGGTATATTTCCTATAGGACCAAATAAGTATACCACGCTTCGCCACGGACTCAGAGAATTATGTCGATAATCTTCTATTAAAATATTTTGTTTTCAATATACTGCCTGAGCTCTGAAGAAGATCAAAACGGAATAATTACTGCCTTTGGAGAAAAACTATTGGCATAAATTTATGTGATTTCATCTCAGAAGTGATATTACTCAACTTACTGTAATTTCTCTTACTCTATTTTTGATCTTTGCTCCCTTTCTTCCTAATAATTCATGCTCTCCCTCTTCAAACTCTCTCTACAATCTCTCTACAAGTTCTCTCAACAATACCGATTCTTCTGAATTTCACAATCGTTTTAAAGTGATGGATTACTCAGACGAAAAGCCGTTTGTTACGATTGTCAGCTTTTTTTTCATTTATGAAGAGAATTAATTCCTTTTCTCATCACCCAGTTTTTATTCCTGCAATCTGTGAGTCGGAACCTTGGAAGCCAAGTTATGAACGACTTTACATGGAAATAATATCTAGAATAACTAGATACTAATGATAACGAGTTTTCATTCTGCTCTTTTGATATCTCCCATCTCACACTTTGACCTCTTCTCATGTTTTCTCAATGACTCTTTTGAATTATAATTCATCTTTCCAAGTTATTTCCAACTCAACTCTCATGTTTTCCTGTCCATAATTTATAATTCCAACTATCTTCCACGAAAACATATAATATAAACAATATATTCATGTGCATATATTGTATATAAGTGTAAATCAGTGTGCATATTCTTGGAAGCTGTTTCAAAGATATTTTTGTAATCCTATAATCTCAGATGTGTACGTATTTTTCTCCTTTTCAACTACTGCTTTAAAATTATTCTATTTTGTTCAGTTGCTGAGTAATTGGAGTACCTGTTAATTCATGTACCATTTCTGTTCTGCAAGACTTGTAGATGAATAATTAATACATATAAAAATACATCATATATCTCTTCAAAAAATTTATCTCACAGTCAGTCCTTATTAATGAGCGTTCGACAACTAGGGCCCATCAATATCAAGGAAAATAGCGAGATTTTTAAATAAGTAATTGAGAAATCAGGAGAAAATAAGAAGATTCGCTAAACTTTTCTTCAAATTCAATAACCTCCTACTGTGCAGGCATGCCTGGGTGAGCTTGATTGCAAACCAATACAGAAGTCTGAACATAAAACCTATGTTTCCTCCAATAAGATGTTGTAGAGTGCTGGAAAGTTTCTGTTGTTCAACATATTCCAGTGATGTGCCGTATAATGAGGTTGTACTTTGTATACTCCACATCGCTTAAAAAGCCTGCAGGGAGACTTAAGTCTTGAAGGGAGCCGATCTGCGCTTTTCAAATATCACAATACATGATCTTCGAATATTTCCATGTTTTAAACATCCTCCAAAACCAGCTAGTTACATAGTTATTGGAAAAGAATTGAGGCTCCCAGCAAATCTCCAGGTTTGAGAAGAGATTAGATTAGATTACTTTATTCATGTAGACAACAATAATTATAACGGCTTAGATTCTAGATTACAGAAGTTGTAAGTATAAGTAATATAATTTTTAATTTTATGAGACTGAGAATGACATTAAAAATTAACATTTATTGAAATTCATTAACATTATTTTCAAATAATTATTGTTGTATCAAGTGCCTCGTATAACTATACAATACAAGTTCTGGTCCTATTTCCTACTACCATGCTCGCATTAATTACTCTAGAACATTGATTAACGTATTACTGTATTACCATTAAATCTCCAATTACCATCTAGATGGTAAATACCATCAGCTTCATCATTTGATGATGATCTAGACCTTTCAGAGTGTCTAAATGCTAGACGTTTTTTTGTGAGGGTGATGTCCACGTGAGCTGTAGGCTTGTGCATGGGTAATAGAAAGGGTAATGATGAGAGATGACAGCTACTTTTTAGACAGCCGGGACCGACGGCTTAACATCTAGAAGACTTGAATGAGAGTTTCAATGGAACTCTGCATACAACTCAGCATACTAAAGAGGTTTGAATTGCATTATTCTTCATAATTCATGTACGAATACTTTTATAGAGCCTCCATAAATATTTATAACCGAATGTATTTATATTCATACTAGAAGGCATATCCTGTCGTTTCAGAGTTGAGTGAGACAGTTGTAGTTCTTTTCTTTCGATATCTTATCAAAAGCTTACACAGAACTCGAGACCGAACCACTGAAATTCATACGTTGAGACACTTTTAGCTTTGTGCTTCAGCTCTCTTGGGAGATGGGACTCAGTAGTATAAGACCATTGGTTCTGGACCCAACTCTGGACCCAACATGGCCGCTGGACCCAAGATGGCCGCTGGACCCAAGATGGCCGCTGGACCCAAGATGGCCGCTGGACCCAAGATGGCCGCTGGACCCAAGATGGTCGCTGGACCCAAGATGGCCACTGGACCCAAGATGGCCACTGGGCCCAAGGTGAGCGCTGGACCCAAGATGGGTGCTGGACCCAAGATGGTCGCTGGACCCAAGATGAACGCTGGACCCAAGATGAACGCTGGACCCAAGATGGCCGCTGTAACCAAGATGGCCGCTGTAACCAAGATGGCCGCTGTAACCAAGATGGCCGCTGTAACCAAGATGGCCGCTGTAACCAACATGGGCGCTGTAACCAAGATGGTTGCTGTAACCAACATGGGCGCTGTAACCAAGACGATTACTGTAACCAACATGGATGCTGTAACATAGGTGATCACTGTAACCAACGTATTCACTGTTACCAAATCTGATTATGTCTCCTAAATGACCGCTGTAACCAAAAAGTTTTCCCACAAATCGGCTGCTAATCAGACAAGCAGACTATCTCACATAATTAGAATCTAATTATTACTACATCACCATTATTGACCGCTGTCTCAAAATGGCTGCTGTCTCAAGTGAGATAGCTGGCTCAAAGATGGATGCTGCCTCAATAGCAATCTCTATCTCAGAAATGATGGGGCTACTGTATCAAAGATGGTTGCTGTCTCTCAATAACAATCTCTATCTCAGAAATGATGGGGCTACTGTATCAAAGATGGTTGCTGTCTCAATAACAATCTCTATCTCAGAAATGATGGGGCTACTGTCTCAAAGATGGTCGCTGTCTCATGAGAAGCTAACTCAGCCTCATTAACAAATTTATGGCTCAAAGATGGCAGCTACTGTCTCAAGTGTAATATTGTTGCCTCAAAGATGGTTACTAACTCAATGTAAGATAGCTAGCTCAAAGATGGATGCTGTCTCAAGTTAGATTACTGGCTCATCTAACAAAAGCTGTCTCATCCACATGGCCACGGCTGTCGCAATAGCAATCGTTATCTCAGAAATGGCTACTGTACGCTGTATAACCAAGTCAAACTCTGTAATTAACGTGTATTCACTCTAAGCAGATCTGATGAATGCTCTAACGCTGCCCCCCGGCGGCGCCGCCGCCACCGCCGCCAGCACCAGCACCAGCGTCTCATGCTTGTGATGTGTTACTATCTCGTAATCAGATAACATATATCCCACTATCCAAATACCCCCCTCGCCACCATTCATCTCAGCACTATCTGATAACAGGTCACTCACCCCATCTAAAACCCCAGATCAACAAGGATAGATTTTTTCTCTTCCCCAATCACATCTGAAATATATTGTCCATTAACTACATCTTTATCTTCTGCTAATTTTGTCAACTAACTGAAATATGTTAATATCTAATAACTATATGGATGAGGACTATGCACACATAATAATAATAAACCAAAGTATATTTATATGTGAAATTTATTTTTTTTACAAATCGTGTATAGTGATACATTGGTTATAGAAAGAAAATAATCTTAAATTAATTACTACTACAACTACTAATTACTACTAACTACTACTAATTACAACTAATAAAACTTACATACAACTAACACAATACCAAAATTATTATACATTTTACAATTTGCAAAAAAAAAAAACGGTTTTTGTTTAACACAATAATTTAGCTCTTACGGCGCAAACCTTTAAAATGTCTGTAAAATTCAACAAATTAACTAACATTTGTTTTCTTCTTGGTTTTTTCTCACCAGTCTTTTTGGGAGAAGATATCATTGTTACAGGTATGTGAAATTCACAATTCTTTAGCTTTTCAAAAATCATTAATTTTCCTAGTGTTATCAAGTGACAAACACAAACATCCCTGTTCAGATTACAATTCAAAACTTTACATTTTTTTTACAAATCGTGTATAGTGATACATTGGTTATAGAAAGAAAATAATCTTAAATTAATTACTACTACAACTACTAATTACTACTAACTACTACTAATTACAACAAATAAAACTTACATACAACTAACACAATACCAAAATTATTATACATTTTACAATTTGCAAAAAAAAGAAATTCACAATTCTTTAGCTTTTCAAAAATCATTAATTTTCCTAGTGTTATCAAGTGAAAAACACAAACATCCCTGTTCAGATTACAATTCAAAACTTTACATGAATTTGCATGTGATTTAATTTCTTTTACAAGTTTCCGTTTATTTTTATTGCTAAAAATACAATGCGAAAAATGCTCAATTTTATGTATATCACTGTAAAGATATTCTTCAGCTTTTAATGCATTATTAACAGATGACAGTACAGCTACATGAGAGTTTACTAACACATCTAAATCACATTTTCTACGATTTTTTGTCACTACTGAATTAACTGAGTTCAATATGGTTTTTGAAATTTGATGTGAAACATCATTTGATATATTATTAAGTTGCGACAAATCGTCACAGTTGACGATGACGTAAACTCGGTTTAAGATGTCAACTTTATTATTATTATTATACTTTACCAATGCAATTTGTTAACAGCTAAATCATACAATAAATTATGCAACAATAGTAAAAGCAATGCAATTATCAACAACAATAACAATAATATTAAACAATCATACATAGTTACAATGTCAATTATCTGTTCATCAGTGTTCTCATCACTTTCCATCTTCTGAAACTCCTCCTCCTCCACCTCACTCCAGTTGTCTGATTCTTCATCTTTTCGTACACCAGCATCCTCTACGTTGTTCATCTCCTCAGCAGCAACAGCAGCAGCAGCAGCAGCAGCAATAGCAGTAAGATTATCAGCAATGTCAGCAAAAGAAGCAGCAAACGCACCACCAGCAGAAGAAGTAGAAACAGAATTTGAAGAAGCAGGAGTTCGAATAGCATTAGCAGCAGTTAACATTATTTGGTGTCCATATCTCTTCCGTTCAATATTAGTGATTGTAATTCCTCTGGATATTCTTCAAGTTCAGCCTTTGTCATCCTGTCAATTGTGCAACACGGATAGATTGAACCATTCACACGCTCCGTAATCAATACATATTTTTCCTTTCCATTAAAACTCGATAGATTATCTGCATTTACAACAGATAGAAATTTTTCTGGCAAAAATATATCACATGGTTTAGCACTTCTTGTCAGTTCTTCATCAGTGTAGAATAACACTCGCACAATAACTCGTTTTCCAAATTTAGTCGTAACCATGCGGGCAGAAATTATCGGATATCTAAATTGTTCAGTTAAATCTAATAGTCGAATTGTTGGCAAAGTTTCTCGCGCCTTTGTGTTGAACGACTCCTGAAACTCACTACGTGATGACGCACGACGACTTGTTCTCATTATCGGCATTATTATTTTTTGTATACTTTTCTGCAGCAGCTTACACTCAGATGATGTTCACAGCACGTTGCTCTCACAAACAATGAATGCATCAACCCACATTCTAGTTTAAGTGCTTTCTTGCATACTTATTGACACACCTGTCGAGCAGGTGTGTTTTGTCTGTTATTCAAGTTCAAACATGTCCGTTAAAAGTTCATTGAACCATCATTGCATCATTGTTTGCAGATACTAGAATTGAACTGTAATTAATTGAAACCCGCATGTATGTTGCAGCTCATTGTACACTGTTTAACGATCGAAATAATTTACAATATTTCGTACATTTGAATTTCCTCCACAAATTACATGACAATTTGTCACTTTTATTTTTCACCATGTTACATGTATCATAAGCTCAATTGCAAAATTCATAATGATTATCTCTCGTATGTGATTGCATTACTTGATAAAAGCATGAATCAAGTACATTTTCCAATGAACTCATGCATTGTTTCATTTGCTCGAGGATTTATACAAATAATATAATGTCCATAATCTTTTCCATAACATTCATACCTATGATAACGTAATTTATGTATGAGATGTTTTTCAAATGCTGATTTGTTTTAAGCAATGAATCTTCTTCTTCTTCTTCTTCTTCTCGATCTTCTACTAAATCTATATCCATCGATATAATCTTTTAACACTCATTCTTGATTTACAATGTCCGCCATCATTTCATAAAGATAAGTCTCAATTTTAATCAATTTATCTACATTCAATAATAATGGTCTACTGTAGCCCAAGTATTCATGAATATCTTCGCTGTTAATTGTTGACAAATATGTAGATTTAAGCTTTTTAGCAAAATTTATTATATTCAAATCTCCTGTTGTGTATGCTCGTGAAATAGCATCATCCAATTTGTCAACACATTCTATAATGTGTTTCAATTTCTTTTCTAATTCAATTGATCTGTAATCCATTTTCGGGTTCATGTTGCTGCTTCTACAATTTCCTCGATGTCGCACCTCAACGCACAAATCACAAGTCCTTATCGCGATGTCTGCTTACTATTCACGCACACAACACACACTAATCATTCTGCAGCATTGTTTGTGAGAAACTTTTCTGGTAGTTGGAAGGGATGATGTATCCGTGGATGCGGTACCAACACATTAAAATTAATTGTATCTCTATAATCAGGTGCGAAACATTTGCGGTGTGAAATTCTAATGGGTTTTCACACCAAAACACTTAATAACATCATTTTATGACAATAATAAAATCCATTTTGCGCTAATACACGCAAATGTGTTAATTGATATAGATAATCATTATCATCATTATTATATAAATCTTGTTCTTCCTCCTCGTTTTACTACTTTTAGAATCTTCTTGATCCATAAACATTTTCATTAATGACTTCAATCTATTAATTACTAATGAATAATCAAATTCATTTTCTCCTGCTCCTCATTCTTCTCTGCAAGCATCGGCTCTTCTTTATTATCTTCACTTTTTTCTACATTACTCTCATCTACTACGACATTTTTCTTATCATCATCATCATCATCACAATAATCATCAGCACTATTGATAGCATTCAAAATATAATCTTCAATTTGTTCCTGTAATGTATGAAGTTAACGCGCATCTTCCATAATTATTTCTGTGATGTTTGCAATGTTCATTTGTATGCGGATTATAAATTGGTTTTTTCCATTGGTGCGGTAAATCTCTTACATCATTGTGAAATTGAGAAAGATATCTACGTTTTTCCTCACCTTTAGTATATACTATTTTATATTCTGATAACAAGTTTCTTATTTGATTTTTACTGAATTTTTCGGATCCGCAATCCCATGGTAGTAAGTGGTAATGCTTTGTTAACCATAATGCATGTCTAATTTTATCGTCATTGAGTTTACATAAATTATAAGGTGCTTGATAATGGAACACTCCCTCTTTCCAGTCTGTTAGTTGTTCACCATAACTTGCAAAAGCTAACTCCACTATAATGTGATTATTGTAATTACCTCTAAAATAATGAAATTCAACAACTGCATATGAATTATTATCGTTGTTGTTGTTGTTGTTCTTGTTGTTGTTGTTGTTGTTGTTGTAGTCGTCGTTGCACTGATAATTAATGTTGTCTTGCATTTCGCCCGTATCCATACTCGCACTCATGTCTACCACAGCTGCTGTCATCTTTCACTCACACACAAGCATCACCATGTCTCTACGCATCAAGTATTCACTTAAAACTAATTAAACACTAATATGTTTGTATGTGTACACTATCTATTCGTCTCCCTCTCTCTCTCTCTCTCATACACATACATGTCTACCAACCAAATTAATCTAAATTTGTGTCACAATGCCCGTAAGGGCTTATATATGTGAGAACTTTATCAGAAATTAGCATAGCATATATAAGCTGTAATATTTGATTTCAACTTTTTTCATCGTCATCATCATCATCATCATCATAATCATCTCCTATCATAGAAAACCATTGATTTATTCAATACTGTATTTATGCGTTCTATCGATGTTTGTGTAAAACATCTAGCTAGAAAATCTCTATACTCATCACAATCTATCACATCACAATTAATACTAAACAAAGAACAATTTTTTATATTATTAATATTGTCATTGCAGCTGTGCTAATTGATGAGTGATGACGCATACATCACCCGCATGTTAATGACAAAGTAACGAACTTTCACGTACAGAATGAGACATGCAGGTGAAAGCGTGCGCACGCACCTGCACTCATAGAAAAATATTGGTATAAAAACGTATGCATTAGCTCTCTGCTCATCAGTGTGTGAACTGAGTTCTAGCAGATAGTTACGCATATTCTGTTTCTTGATTACGACGAATAAAACTTACATTCAACTGTCACAATCATTTTCTCTATATATATATTTGTGACTTGTTAGTGTGAACTTCAACATCGACAATAGATTGTATGCAGTTGTTTTCGGTGTTATACTGTTGCGATTGCTGGTGTATGCAGACTACTGCTGCTGCTGCTGTTGTTACTCAACTACTCAAAAACAAGGTACGTGAAATGAAAAATCATTTAAATCAATAATGTTGATTTATTAATTATATAAAAAAAATTTTCACATTGTTTATGAAAACAAATGATTGAACATGAATGTTCAATTGATTGAGGTCTTATATTATAGATTACGTGTTATGTGTGCATGTAACAATTTCATTGTGCGCACATAACAATTAACCTATGATAATACCTCAATCAATTGAACATTAATGTAATCAATATTGCTTTTATTGAAAAGTACTTTGAATGATCGTTTATTAAAATCAACGATATTTTCGTTGTTAATAAATTTATTGTATCGACTGGGGAGGAATATATCAATTACCTCTTTATCATCTCCTGCTCCATCTGCTGACTCCCTATTTGAAATGATCTCCTCCAGCTACTGATAGCGCAGACATCTCTGCTGATTCGTTAGCCCCCAATGATGATGTTTGCGCTGCTGCCTCTGCTACCGCCTCTGCTGCAGATGCCTCGTTCAGCTGTTGATGGTGGTAGCGAAGAATGGGAGCTGTTTCAGGTGCTGCAACTGCCGCAGCTGCAACTGCGATAGCGGCTGCGGTCCTTTTGTCTTTAGTTGTTGTACAGTCTCCCATGGTGGTAACTCAATGCGCAGCACAGGTCTCGGACCAAATTTCGTTTTCGCTATACGACCCGATTTCACCGTATATGAATGATCAAGAGTGAGAAGTTCGATGGAAAATGTTTCGACTTGTATAATCGCGGCTTGGTTAAAAGATCTAGAATTGAAAATTTCGGCACACATTTTACAAAATAGATAAAATCAAACAAAATCGATGAGATACGTCTTCAGCAATACCCTGATTGATAGTGATAAAGTGTAAGGATTTGTTCACAGTATTTATACTGGAAAATCTCCTTCTCTCAGATTTCCAACAGAACTGAATTGTTTGTTTTGTGATTTTTTACAGACCGTTACGTAGTGAGGAGGAGAAGAACGACAGGTGCGAGATTGCACCCGCATCTTCGCATTGCAAACTATGTGTGAGCAAGTGAATTGCATTCATCTCAAGCAAGGATAAATAAGATCTTCACACCTGCTCATCGCCACCATCATCATCATCATCATCAAAACAACAGTAATAGCATCATCTTTATTGCAGTCGACAATCTAGAGTGGATGGGGAAAATTCATACTAAACACCCTCTCGTATGTTTCAAATTGTATTTCATTTTTTTTTTAATTTAGCTATATTTTCAATTACAAGTTCACTCTTTCTCTGTTTCTCTAACTATAATTAACACATGTAATTATCATTACATAAATATTCAGTAAGATCAATGCAATATGGAAGTTACTACGAGTTATACATATAGTATGCGAAAAACTGTTGCAAGAGCAAGATATAAACCAACTTCACTGCAATTAGATTTGAAACTATTCATTGAGAATTTGTCTAGCAAAATATATGATTTTCTCACGGAAAAATCACGTAATTTGCATAACAGTATAAAATGGTTTATCTCGGTGAGTGTAACATTGTACAAAATTGTGATTCTTGAAGAAGATGGCGAAACAGTGAAGACTGCCACACCATCTTTCAATTCAAATTCGGTTATTCTATTGAACATACAAGATAATAAGGATGAATTTGATTTACAACTTGAAGCAGCAAAACAGAAAATACTTTCTTTTGGATCAATTCACAGAAAATGGCTCGGGTTGGGTTGTGGGAGAAATTAATTACGCTGATGTACATGTTGTTAGATATAATCCAATATACAGCTCATCTATTGGAAGTAGCTACATACCTACACCCGCAAAATTGGCTAACAAAAAGGCTCTAATAAATGTTCAGAACAGAGAAGACAACATGTGTTTTTTGTGGTCGGTTCTGGCGTACTTCAACACATCACATCATAATCGTATTAGGGATTTGAAAAAACTTATGCCAATTGTTAATGTAGACGGTTTAACATTCCCGGTAGCTAATAAGGATTTGAATCTTTTTGAAAAATTGAACCCACAGATCGCAATAAACATACTATGTTATTGTAATGATACGGAAAGAATTTTCCCATTCAGGATAACAAAGTTTCGTGAACGGAAATATCTTATATATCTGCTTCTACTCACCAACGACTTTGGCAATAAACATTTTTGTCTCATAAATACACGTGAAGGTAAAAACGGTCTTTCTCGATTATTAGCGGGGAGTACAAAGAGTGAAAATCAAAAGTTCATATGTCCTTATTGTTTACATCGATTCACTGATGGAGGTAGGACCGAAACAGATGGAAGGACGAATTTAGAAGCACACATTAGCATTTGTCGGTCATTTGGTGCACAAAGGGTGCGTTACCCGCGCGAGGAAATTGAACGTGAATCAATTGTAAAATTTCGCGATTATAGCGCAACCATAAAATCTATGTACTGTGTGTACGCAGATTTCGAAGCATTTTTAACACCATGCAATGATAATGATTGCGATGAAGACAATTCTTCACTTGATAATGTTGTTGATGATATTACAGCTAATCATACGAAAAAAAGACAATCAAATGCTAGTGCAACTACTAATTTGAATAAACATGTACCGTCCGGTTATTGTTATATTATTGTCAAAGATAACTCAGAGATATATTTCGGTCCGAAAGTAGTCCGTGCTTCTCATGTTGGTGAGAAAATTGTAGAACAATTCATTGATGAATTGCTTGCACATGCTGAAGTTTTGGAACCAGAACTGAGATACGAAACTCCAATGGAAGAGATGACGAATAAACAGAAATTTGAATTCACAACCGCAACAACATGTTGTCTATGTCATACCACATTATTATTTGATAGAAATAAAAATAACAAAAAGGTCCGTCACCACTGTCACAAAACAGGGCGCTATATTGGGGCCGCGCACAACGTCTGCAATGTCAATGCAAAGCAAAAATTATTATACCTGTAATTTTCATAACTTTAAATCTTATGACAACTGTTTTTAATAAGAGCATTGGGAAAATATGATGATGAAAAGTACAAAATAAACTGCATTGCTCAATCATCTGAGAAGATCTTAACAATGTCGATTGGTATTCTCAAATTCATAGACAGTTTGCAATTTCTGAATACATCACTAGCTACATTAGTAAATAATAGTGATACGGACATTGAGCATAATAGACATGTGTTTAGGAAAGTTTATTCTTCGTTTCCAGACATAGATGAAAATAGAATAAGCCTTCTTTTGCAGAAGGGTCATTTTCCATATGATTATTTGTCAGATGAAACGAAATTCGCTGAAACACAACTTCCTGCTCGCGATAAGTTTTTCAACTCAATAACTGATGAGAATATAAGTGAAGAAGATTACCAGCATGCAAAAAAAGTGTGGGAAGCATTTGAAATGAAATCTTTTGGAGAATACCATGATCTTTATTTGAAGACAGACGTTTTGCTTCTTTGTACAGTGTTTGAATATTTTCGTGACAAATTCTACAATATTTACGAACTTGATTGTACACAATTTCTATCCTTGCCTCACCTAGGATGGTGTGCAATGTTGAAACACACAAATATTGAACTTCAACTATTGACATGCCCTGAAAAACATTTGTTTTATGAGCAGGGATTGAGAGGTGGATTCTCGGGAATTAGTTTGAGATTTTGTCAAGCTAATAATAAATTTATGTCAAGTTTTGATGAAAGAAAACAATGTAAACATCTTTTGTACCTGGACTGTTGTAATCTGTACGGATTTTGTATGGGAAAAAATCTCCCACAAGGTCAATTCTGCTGGTTAAGTGATGAAGAAATATCTAATTTCAAGTGGCAAGATATAGATGTTAACACCTCATCGTATGGTTATACAATTGAATGTGATTTAACATACCCTATTCATCTTCAACAACTTCACAATGATTTACCGCTTGCACCTCATCATGGTTGTCCACCGAAAGAATTATTCTCACACTATCAAAATGTAGAGATTAAAGAAAACATAAGTGAGACAGACATTGATGCATGCACACAGCAGCAGCAGCAGCAGCAACGATGAGTTTGATAATGTACGCGCCCGAGTAAATGTAGATTGCGGTATAAGTAATGCAGCTAACAAAAAACTTTTGACCACACTTTATGATAAAAAAAATTACATTTTAAATCTGGTGAACCTGCAGCTATACACAAAGCTAGGTCTAAAGTTGACAAAAATTCATCGTGTATTGCGTTATAAGCAATCACCTTGGTTGAAAGATTTTATTCAGTGTAACACATTATTAAGGCGTCAAGCTACCAATGAGTTTGAGAGAGATTTGTGGAAATTATGTAATAATTGTATATTTGGCAAGAGTTTACAATCGTCTCGCAAACATCGTGAATTTAAGCTAATTACAAACCCAGCTAGACTCGATAAAATTATAAGCAAACCAACAGTAAAAGACTGGTATCAATTTGGAAATGATGTAGTCGGTGTAAGTCTTGCAAAAACAGAATGCTACCTCAATAAACCAATTTTTTTGGGTGCTACAATTCTCGATTACGCAAAACACAAAGTATACGATTTTCACTATAACTATATATTGAAAATCTTTGAAAATTCTGAAGTAAAATTATGTCTAACAGATACAGACAGTTTGCTGTATTCTATAACAAATTGTGATGATATATACGAAGTAATGAAATTGAATCCACAAAGATTTGATTTTTCAAATTATCCAAAAGATCACAAGTGCTATTCAGCCACTAACGCGAAAATCCCGGGATTTTGGAAGGATGAACTTGCATCACGAACAATGTACAGTTTCTGTGGTTTACGTTCGAAAATGTATGCATTCACATTTGAAAATCAATCATCACAAACTGTAGCTAATCTTGATGTTAAGAAACTAGCAAAAGGCGTACCGCAACACAGTTAAGCACAGATTGACATTTGAGCACTACAAAAATTGTTTGTTTAACAAAACTCTACACTATGAAAGTTTTAATCAAATAAGAAGTAAACTGCATGAATTGTTCACTGTAAAGCAAACGAAATTAGCTTTGTCACCGTTTGATAGCAAATGCTGGATCAACCCCGTTTTCCCCGAATCCACAAAAGCGTGGGGACACCGTGATATTGAAAGATTAAATTCAGATTTTAGCAATCAACTGCAGAGAGCTAAAAAAAGAAATGTGGAAGAAGAGGATGAACATGAAGAAAGTCTCACAATCAAACGAAAACGTTTTTCTGTATTAACAGATCATGCTTACTCGCTATTATCTAGTGAATTTGCAGATGATTAAAGTATTCAATAACTTTACAATAACAACATTATCTAATAATTTTAAATTAATTACAGATAATGGAAACTTCTTCATCATCATCATCATCATCATTATCATTGGCATTGAATGGAGGAGATGAAACAGAAAAGGATTCTAGAGAAACGTGTTTTCCTGATTTGGAGCAACGTTGTTTATGTGTATTACAGAGAGAACATATAGAATTATTACAAAATTTAATTATACCATACGATTGTGTTACTGAGTATCGAGATGTATTAGTTCGAAATTTTTTGATGAATTTAGAATTTGAACATATGCAGAGATGTAAATTAATGAAACAAGCGGAAAAGGAAGCTAAATTGCGGTGAATCTTGGGACGTATGCGGTATTTATAGATGCTTTTGCTATCACCTTAATGAATCACATGAGCTAATTTGGACCGAAATTAAACGTAAACGCAGAGAGAAGAAACAGTCATTATATTTTGATACACTTGAAGATATTTTTCTATCTAAAATTAATTACTGCATAAAGATGGCTTATAAAGACAATTAATGCTGATAATGATGATGATGATAATCTAGATGATGATAATAGTGATAATGATGATGATGATATTCACATACAGTTAAAAAGCATCACTCGAGATAAATATAGAGTTATTATATAACATTCACTCCTATAACATTACCCGCATGTTAGTTATGCAGGTAATAGAACATGGGCAACCAACACCTGCCAACTAGTATGCAAATATTGTTGCATTCAGAGAGTGAGAAGTTGATTCTCGTGTATTGGACAAACAGTGTTACATTATGGTAGGTTAGTGAGCGGTTATCCTTGAAATGCACAGATGCTCGGAAACGGTCGTATTGAGTACAGATAAGAAGAAGAAGAAGCAGTTGTTTATACCGTGAGCGAATAAAATTGTATTAGCTAAGCCGGCATCAAATGTGTTTCGAAATAAAATTGCTGATGAATTACATAAGCATGCATAAGCAAAGCAAGCATAAGCAAAAATAATCATGCGTTAATTCGATGGTTAGGATTTTCAGATAAATTTAATTCTTGGGTTCCATTGGAAAATTTAGTAACATAAAGCAATAAAGAATACTTTGTTAAACTTTTTTTCGTTCTAGACTGTAATGTTTGAAACAGAGAGAGAGAGAGAGAGAGACTGTATAAAAATATAGCTGAATTGTATATGTGTGTTTTTTTTTTTACAGCATACAGATGAAGAAAAAATGAAAAATATAAATGAGAAAGATGAAATATCATCGTCATCATCATCATCTGCTGATTTTGATAATGATGTACACTGTGACGATTTGTCACAGCTTAATAATATATCAAATGATGTTTCACATCAAATTTCAAAAACCATATTGAACTCAGTTAATTCAGTAGTGACAAAAAATCGTAGAAAATGTGATTTAGATGTGTTAGTAAACTCTCATGTAGCTGTACTGTCATCTGTTAATAATGCATTAAGAGCTGAAGAATATCTTTACAGTGATATACATAAAATTGAGCATTTTTCGCATTGTATTTTTAGCAATAAAAATAAACGGAAACTTGTAAAAGAAATTAAATCACATGCAAATTCATGTAAAGTTTTGAATTGTAATCTGAACAGGGATGTTTGTGTTTGTCACTTGATAACACTAGGAAAATTAATGATTTTGAAAAGCTAAAGAATTGTGAATTTCACATACCTGTAACAATGATATCTTCTCCCAAAAAGACTGGTGAGAAAAAACCAAGAAGAAAACAAATGTTAGTTAATTTGTTGAATTTTACAGACATTTTAAAGGTTTGCGCCATAAGAGCTAAATTATTGTGTTAAACAAAACCGTTTTTTGCAAATTGTAAAATGTATAATAATTTTGGTATTGTGTTAGTTGTATGTAAGTTTTATTTGTTGTAATTAGTAGTAGTTAGTAGTAATTAGTAGTTGTAGTAGTAATTAATTTAAGATTATTTTCTTTCTATAACCAATGTATCACTATACGATTTGTAAAAAATAAATTTCACATATAAATATACTTTGGTTTATTATTATTATGTGTGCATAGTCCTCATCCATATAGTTATTAGATATTAACATATTTCAGTTAGTTGACAAAATTAGCAGAAGATAAAGATGTAGTTAATGGACAATATATTTCGGATGTGATTGGGGAAGAGAAAAATCTATCCTTGTTGATCTGGGGTTTTAGATGGGGTGAGTGACCTGTTATCAGATAGTGCTGAGATGAATGGTGGCGAGGGGGGTATTTGGATAGTGGGATATATGTTATCTGATTACGAGATAGTAACACATCACAAGCATGAGACGCTGGTGATGGTGGTGGCGGCGGTGGCGGCGCAGCCGGCGGGGCGGAGCGTTAGAGCATTGATCAGATTTGGTTACAGTGAATACACGTTAATTACAGAGTTTGACTTGGTTATACAGCGTACAGTAGCCATTTCTGAGATAACGATTGCTATTGCGACAGCCGTGGCCATGTGGATGAGACAGCTTTTGTTAGATGAGCCAGTAATCTAACTTGAGACAGCATCCATCTTTGAGCTAGCTATCTTACATTGAGTTAGTAACCATCTTTGAGGCAACAATATTACACTTGAGACAGTAGCTGCCATCTTTGAGCCATAAATTTGTTAATGAGGCTGAGTTAGCTTCTCATGAGACAGCGACCATCTTTGAGACAGTAGCCCCATCATTTCTGAGATAGAGATTGTTATTGAGACAGCAACCATCTTTGATACAGTAGCCCCATCATTTCTGAGATAGAGATTGTTATTGAGAGACAGCAACCATCTTTGATACAGTAGCCCCATCATTTCTGAGATAGAGATTGCTATTGAGGCAGCATCCATCTTTGAGCCAGCTATCTCACTTGAGACAGCAGCCATTTTTGAGACAGCGGTCAATAATGGTGATGTAGTAATAATTAGATTCTAATTAAGTGTGAGATAGTCTGCTTGTCTGATTAGCAGCCGATTTGTGGGAAAACTTTTTTTGGTTACAGCGGTCATTTAGGAGACATAATCAGATTTGGTAACAGTGAATACGTTGGTTACAGTGATCACCTATGTTACAGCATCCATGTTGGTTACAGTAATCGTCTTGGTTACAGCGCCCATGTTGGTTACAGCAACCATCTTGGTTACAGCGCCCATGTTGGTTACAGCGGCCATCTTGGTTACAGCGGCCATCTTGGTTACAGCGGCCATCTTGGTTACAGCGGCCATCTTGGTTACAGCGGCCATCTTGGTTACAGCGGCCATCTTGGGTCCAGCGTTCATCTTGGGTCCAGCGTTCATCTTGGGTCCAGCGACCATCTTGGGTCCAGCACCCATCTTGGGTCCAGCGCTCACCTTGGGCCCAGTGGCCATCTTGGGTCCAGTGGCCATCTTGGGTCCAGCGACCATCTTGGGTCCAGCGGCCATCTTGGGTCCAGTGGCCATCTTGGGTCCAGCGGCCATCTTGGGTCCAGCGGCCATCTTGGGTCCAGCGGCCATCTTGGGTCCAGCGGCCATCTTGGGTCCAGCGGCCATGTTGGGTCCAGAGTTGGGTCCAGAACCAATGGTCTTATACTACTGGACTCTCTGAAAAGAGATGATCTCATTTTCTTGTTGCAAGGTCAATGTGATGGGACAGAATAGATATAAAAAAAATGTTTGCCATATGAAACTGATTATGGAGTCATGTGCTAATTTTGTACATGATAGTGATTATTTTAATCATAATAAATCCGTGAAAATATCTTTGACTTTCAAGTATTCCTCAAGTGAAAGATTTGTGATCAAACATGATTTCCATACACGATGTTAATTTGCTCTTCAATTGTTGAAAAAAATTGAACTAAATCATTGACACTACAACAGATTCTGACTACCTCTCCCATCTTTCGGAGGAGACATTGGTCCTAAAAAGGGTGATGATAAGATATGACGACTACTTATCTCTCATCATCACCCTCCCATTACCCACGCACAAGTCTAAGCCTCATGTGGACATCACCCTCATAAAAATAATACTTTGAAAATGCATATAACTTTTTTAAAGAGAAGATACAGAGCTGGATTTGGTGTTGTTTTAAAGGAAACCACATCAAGTTTTGACCAGCATATTATGGAAGAGCAGAATCGCGCCGCAGTAAGCGCTAGCGGCAGTTACGTTAAAAATGATTGTCAGCACTGGATCCAAGCGTACTAGCTGGCTTGAAGATTATTAAAGTAACCGTTAAACGTGATTTTTGTACCACGTACGGCTGATAATACTCCTGGTAGGCCTTCAATTCCTGATTCGCATAAATTTTCGTAGTAACAGGGTGTTACTAGAACCTAGAAATCATAAGATCCATATTATTGACGTAAGCGTCAATTTTTCTGCAAATGCGTCGATGACGTCAGACCAATCACAGAACACTGAGAACACTTCCACAACATGCTAGCCAAATCTTGGTGTGTTTTCCTTCAACACAACACAAAATCCAGTTTTGTATCTTTTTTTGAAAAAATTATTTGCATTTTCAAAGTTTTTTTTTTATCCTACGCCTACATTTGGCAAGTTTGCCATTGTTTCTCTAGCAGCCCAATACATCTTTGCTTTTCTCGTCCAAATGGAGTCGTCACTATTATTAGCATTTTAAAAGTTGTAGAGTCCTTTTTGTATATATTATTTTATTCCCTGTATAAAGTCTCAATCTATCCAAGATATAATATTATAAATCTTATTCCAGCTACTAACTTTCTCCACATGATTAGTTGTATGTCTATTTATGAATGTTTCCAATACACTTTTCATTGGTTATAATTCAATTCAAATAAATCTTCTGTTGGTCTGAAGAAGATTCATATGTGCGTGAGAAAGAGGGAAGAACGAAATTTGTATAATGAGCAACTGATAAAGAATTTGAGATGTGCCACCTGCAGCAAGATTAAAAGGATGACAGATGACAGAGAAGCGTGGAGAGTTGCTGCAAACCAGCCCAACGGCTGATAACCAAAGAAGAAGAACAATGGAGATTAGCTACACTCATTGTGAGCTATTGCACGTGGGATACACGTGGGTTATTCTCACAGTAAAGATGATTTTAAAAGAAGTGAAGAGAGATCCCAGACTGCTCCAGAAAGTTTCATCCCTATTGATTGTTAGTGGATTGTAAAGTAGAATATTGATTGTTAGAAGGAATGCAAGTTTGGAAAAAAGACAAGAGAAAGCGATCAATGAATATTCTGGAGACGGAAGAGTCTAGGAATTGAAAAATGCATCTGGCAGAAGATTAGTGCATCCAGACTTGGAAGAAGTACTAAGCTAGCGAAGACGCAGACTAACGTTTCCTCTCAACACCACCCTATCGATAGCTGATAAATGCTCTCCTTCGCAGTTGCAAAACGAACTATCCGACCAATCACCCAGTGGAACGAGACACTTAATCCCCCTCATCCGTCCTAATGCCTTGCCTCCAGATACAAACTTCCGTTCAACATCTCTCAATCCTGCAAATTTTTTCTGCAGCACTGATAACTCACCTTATAAGGGCAGAAAAAATTGCCATAAAGATTGATTCAGTTCAAGAGGAAGCCGGGAAATCGAGAATAGAGAATCATATTACTAGGAAATCGAGAATAGAGAATGATATCACAAGAAAATCGAGAATAGAGAATGATATTACTAGGAAATTCGAGGAAAGGTTACAAGATGAGATTTATATATTATTTTTGAAAGACAAATAGCTGTCATCTTTTTTTACTTTCCTCCTCCATCTACTATTGATGTCATAATTTTATCATATCCAGACAAATACTTTACTATTACTTTACTTCACTTTACTATTACTTCACTTTACTATTATTATTACTTTCTCCCTCCATCAAATGGATATCATGATTTAAATATCCAGACAAAGGTTGAAACAATCAATGATTGTGGAATTATATATTTGAAATGAGCCCATCGCATGTTCTTACACATTATTGTACTCTTTATAAAAGATTATATATAAAAGCTTTAATTCAAGCTTTTAAATCAACTTTGAAGGTTATGTTTCATACTGATTGAGGAGACGATGAAGTTTATCCACAGCTGAGTTCATTACCATTGGTTATTATTTCAAAATGCATCTTGGGTGCGAGACTTCAAATTAATCTTATGCTTTTAAACTAGATTATTCACTCGATTGATTAAAAACTGAGATCCGATTTCTTTGTTGAATCAATCTATGTTTGGAAATATGGATGGAATAGAAGACGTAATTACTATTGGTATTCATACAATTGGGAATTTTGACAATACTATTCTAATGCTCTAATGTTCAGTTGTTTCTTCAACTTTTCATGTAATTATTGATGTATGTAATGTTGATGTAATGTTGTTTTGATGTTGTGTGTGAAATAAATAAATTGAAATTGAAATTGAAATGCATTGTAAATGCTTATGCCCCATCCTTTCCCATGCTAAATGTACAGATTTTATCGCACAAAAGTCTACCGTAAGTATGAATAGTTGTTATACAAATAATTCGTTTATATTATAATTTGGAACATAAAATTTAGGTTTTAAAGACTTCTTTTTCGCGTGGTAAGATTCAGTTTGGGCAACCGAGATCTACCGAGAATTTCTCAGCTTACTTGAAGATAGGAGATACTGTACTATGAATCTTAGTTTCAGAATGAATGACACGCTTAATAAATAAGCAATTACTCCGTCACGTATCAAAGGAGCAAGTCATTTATATCTCGCCGCTGTTGAATGTGTGAAGTCTGAGGTTCACTGTTCATTCTATATTCATTTTGAACAGTACATTACTTGCAGATCTTGTTTAAACTGGGCTGCCGCTGTAGCTATTCTCCACGTTTATTCATCTACTTACGAGCTGATTCACTCTGTGTCCCACGAATAAGGCAAGATTAATGAACTCATTAAGAATAAGATAGCGTGTCACGTTGATATTCTCATGCAGTGTTTAGTTCCTTCAGTCTCACCACACTCCTATTCAAAATCAAAGTATCCAGTACTCATACTACAGATAACTTTTATCAAAAAAATCTGTCACAGGTTTGAGTAACTGTTATTTTTCCCATTTAATAATAAAATAAGTTAATCTATTTATTCAACAAAGCATATCATGAAATCAGTCATAATGTTTAACATCAGTTGAACGTCGTCATAATGAATCATAATGAAAACAAGATGTAATTGGAGAAGTGTTTTGCAATGATATCTACTAATAAAATGGAAGTGCAATAAAGTTATTTCTACTTAAAAGTGTTTTTTAAATAGTGTTAATAAAGTGGAATTTATTCCCATCTTGATTATCTTCATAATTGTTTAATACTGAGATATATCGATTTTGTTTTAGTTCCAATACACAAATTCTCATAATAGAATACTCAAAATCACTAACGGAATTTTCATTCTAAATTTACTTTTCAAACCTTTCAAGTAATGAATTGGAGGAAAGAGATCGGCCTAGTGATTAGCGTGGTAACCACTCAATTATCATGGTGAATGATTGAATTAAACTGCTGAACACATGTCACCACATGTCTGTTACCATGTTACTACAGGTAACCACATGTTGTGATATAAGAGCCCTAAATTCATTAGGACTCGTTTTGAGTGTGTGATAACTTCAGGTCAACTACACTAGCTAACTGTTGAAATCTTCAACATGAAGAACTGAAGATAATTATGGCTGTAATAATGTTGGTATTTTTACCATTTCAGTTTTTCCCCAGATTATTGTGATCATCTTGATGACTTAATTATTTCAGAACTTATTTCTATTCATTTCAGAACCACTACACCTAATTAGTGTGAATGGGAGTATCAGTTGAATCTTTCTTATGGCTAATAGAAGCTTGTATGAGATATGGTCCGGTTCATAAGAGTCTAGAACCCAAGAAAAAACTCAATAAGTAGTAAGCTACTCTCCCTCCTTTTTAACAGCGCTATTGAGTTGAGCGTATTGCCTATTCTGCTCCTTCGATCGCTGAATGAATAATAATCCTCTTTGGAAAAGTAGAATAGTGATCAATTACTTTTTTTATTATTACTGGTCCTACAAAAAGAGCTTCCTAATACTCTTTTGTGCATCTGATCCTTTCACAATGCATAATCATAATATATTCTGATACTTACCATCCCAATCATGACCTCTGGTAACAGTATTACAACGCAACCATCTGCTTATTCAAGTCATAAGCAGAATTATTATAACCTCAATTTTCTTTTGAATTGTATAAAAATATCTATGATACTGCACATTTAGGGCCGGCTCATGAGCTCGGGATCTAGCTAAGTCCTAGACTAAAACGGGTGGCCACCGTAGCATCGACAAACGTTAGTCTCGAAACTATGTACTAAAGGCTCTCTATGCTGCTAACCCACTAACCTGTCAAACGTTTGTCGATGCTACGATAGCCACCCGTTTTAGTCTAGGACTTGGCTAAATCCCGAGCTCATGAATAGGCCCTTAGATTTTTATGGCATTTATTTATTTTTAGCGTAAGGCATTTTTTTTATAGCTTATTGCAAGGTATTCATCTTTTGTCAATCTTTTAAAACATGAACATATTATTTACATTCAATATCAGTTACAGTAAGATTCTATCCTTCATTGTCATATAGTAATTGAAGGCGGATATCCATATTTTTTATGTACTCCCTTGCACCGTCAGTCAAGATAATTGAATCTCCCCTCGCAGTGTCTCTCTATGTGCCTCTCTGTCTGCCAGGTCTCTCCACAGTCACAACCTGAATTTATCAATAAATCCCCAGTCATAGAGTGCCGCAGCACTTCGTCCATGACCTGTCCGAATTCTATTTAGTGTGCTCCACTCCTGCCTACAAAGACTGAATCCAGCCATGCTCCTCATAATTCATGGTCACACTGAGGGGGGCATTTTCAAGCCAGTCTTCCTACTATTTCTCAACAGTGAAGAATCTTTCATTATGTAGTTCTTTAGCCTCTATCATAGAAGGATGTATACACCTTATACATCTTGACATCAGTCTGTTCAAACTAAGAGCTGGTATTTCCTGGTGTAAAGGCAGATGAGGGCGATTCTTCTATGGTAATACGATGAATGTTTTCGTATAATGGATATCACTATAAATGAATTTAAAACGAACAAAACAAGTTTCAACCTGGCACAGTATCATAACTTATAATTTAACTTATCAATTTGCATCACTTTTGACAAACGTTTGGCTCACTGTATGTGTAGAATTCCAAAAATAGATAATTTTCTTGTAATTTTATACTATACAGTTGAAATATCAATGTATTTATCTAATTTGTTTGGTTTTATTCATCCTTACACTTGATCACTTACTTCATTCAGGGTAATTGTTGTGCAGTTTGTTATGCATAACAGTGTAATTGTTATGCATTGATTCCATCCAACAACAAAAAATCAAGGTATGGTAATATTAGAATATGATAAATAGTTTTCATCATTCTATAAAACATACGTTTTATATAAAGTTTTAATAAGAATTAAGAGCTCTAATAAGAATTATAAGAATTATAGTCTCTTGTGGTGGATAGAATGTGATAATTATATTCAACCACTTTTTAGATATTAATTTCTCCTATTGAAGAATTATTTCTCCACCAATGTAACAACATCGTAGATCATGATATGACATAATTCCAGGTTTTTAAAGCATCATGTAGGCCGGATAGCTCTTAAAAACGCTTCTCGATTATTCTGAGCACGCAACCCCATTTTTGTAATGTTAACAAGAGTCATATTGTCACAACATTTCGTCTCATAGCAACGCAAGATTCGGTGTTGATGCTGGTAGCTGTATGTTCAACATTGACTTTGAAATTTTTCTGCTCTCATCAGATAGTAGTCAGACAGCAGGCTGAGTCATTGAGTAAATGTGAGCAGAGGTTGTGTTAATACCACAGAGCACTCACTAAATCAGCACTCAATACTGTCAATAGAACAATGTGGAATCAGCAGACTGTCTAAAAGCGATAGCTCACCACAGGTCGATACAATCACTGCAACTTCATCCACTTCTGTATTTGTACCTTTGGGAGTCTATCATTTCAGTACAGTTCATCGAACTCACAGATCCATTTACTATTCATACTAGATTACTTGAATGACTTCACGGATATATATAACTATATAAACGTTATATACTTGTTATGAACAAAATATGTGAATTGAAAGAAATTTTACTTTTTTTTTGCTAGGGTTGATGCCCACATAACCTCTAGGCTTGTGCATGGGTAATGGGATGATGATGATGATGGTATTTGTGTGTTACCGCTGCTGTAACGGTTCTTTGTGACGTCATTGAAACGAATACTCGAGAATCTAGGTCAAATATTGCTATCCAGTAGTGATATTTGATGTTTTACTCGATTATAACGGTACTTTTTGAAGAGAAACACGCAAAACTCGGATATAACGTCGAATATTTGTGTGTCTCTCCTACTTTAACGGTACTTATTTGTGACGTCATTTGAACAAGTACGCGAGAATCTAGGTCCAATATTGCTTCCCAGTAGTGGAATTCGATGTTTTTCTCGATCATATCGGTACTTTATGAAGAAAAGCATGCAAAAATGCTATTTGCACTGAAATTGCACATCTGCCAATAGAATTATTTAGTGAATAAACAATAATGGTTTGAGTGTGAGAGAGTTGATGAAATAGATGAAAACATGTCATACAAACAGAACATAGTAATGATATGAAGGCTTCTTTATAGGCATTGTTGATGCGTAAGCAAGCTATCACCATGTAACTCGATAGATAAGGAAGACTACTTGGCACTTTGCTCGTATAGTTTGCCGTTGTCCAAGTTTTATGACTTCCACTCATCAAGAATTCCACCACCAACCATCAACTTTGAATTGAATTGAACACAATGGTGGGGGGAGTCAAAAATCGATTGTCTAATTAGAAGGCAGAGCGCGTTCACAGGGAGAGATCCTGTCGAATGCCGCAAGTTTTTTACTTCTAAGTGGTGCGAGTATTTGGCGGGCGATTTTTGAAGAAAAATGCTTCATTCAACTACGTGACCAATTCCCTCTGAACTGAAAAAGTTCGCAAGTGGTGAACCAAATAGAACCAGAAGCATTAGTGGACTACTAATCGGAGGCTATGAGAAGTTGGTAAATGAGAAGTGTTTGTCAAAAATCGATTAAGTAGTGAAGGATAAGCTTTTGAAACTTTTCACTGTATAAATAATGAAACTTTCCACTGTATAAATACAGTAGCATGTTTATCATATTTAATGCCTAATCATCCGAATAGCAAAATAATCTAATATTATCTTCACTAGAGATCATAGACTTATTCTCACGTACACATTATTATACGCACACTCGATTTTCTTTTTCCAGACATCTAATACTTTTTTTAATATTTCAAAATAAAAAGTTGATAATAAAATAGGCAATACATATAAAATAGAATGAAATAAGTAATTGATATTGAAATAGGCACTCAAAAAAGGCAGAATAGGCAGAATTAAGGCATTTTGCCTAACATCCGGACTCTATTAATAATATTTTACGGCTCACATAATTTACAGCTAATATAATATTTAAATAGACGACATCGACAGACATACTGATGTTTGATATTGTGGTTTGCACTAATCTCCAATGAAGAGGAACCATCTAGTGATGAGGAAGGAGTTTTAGAGGTCAAATGGGAAATTGCTCATTTATTCGAATTACAGGAAGGCTTTTATTTTTCTCAAAATTTCTTGTACCTCGAAACTCTAGGACGTCCTGGCCGCCAATGAATGACGGAATCTTTCTTTATTCTCCTTCTACTTTTTCATCTTTTCTTCTTCGCTTCCTAATCTTCCTCCTTATCTTCCTCCTTCTCCTCCCTCCCCCACTTCCTCCTCCTTCTCCTCCTCCTCTTCCTCCTTCTCTTCCCGCTCATTCTCCTTCTCTTCCTCATCACCATCATTCTCGCCCTTCTTCTAGGTCTGCTTCTCCTGCTTCACCTGTTCGTACCCCTCCTTCTTCTTATCCTACTTCTCCTCCTTCCCATTCTTGCTTCCCCACTTCTTCTGCTCTCTTTTCTTTTCTCCCTCCTCCTCCTCCTCCGCCCATTTCCCCTCCTCCTCCTCCTTCTCCCCTCCTTCTCCTTCCTTCTTCTCTTTGTGGGAGAAATATTTTTTGCTGGGGATGATGGCTAAGGTTTTCCTTCTTCTCCTCCTGTTCCTCCTCCTCCTCTTCTTCCTCCTCCTCCTCCTCATCCTCCTCCTCCTCCTTCTCCTCCCCATCCTCCTCCCACTTCTTTCCAAACTTGCTAAGGTACGCAAAATCATTCGAATTAAAAATCTCCGACTCATTTTAAAAAGGGACTCTCTATCAAAAGCAATATATTTATTTAGCAATATACAGCCCCTTAAGCTTGTGGCTTTACAGACGACAGTAAAGTAGGACAGCCTAGGACGTCGTAAAACCAACCCTTCTTTTGTAATCCCACATTTCATGAGACTGAGAGAATGCAGGCAGATTATCAAACTGGTTTATTCTCAACAGATTACGACTGCTCTGAAGCAGTATTTGCTTGCAAGGCATCCATTGCCCTTCTATCTTCACTTTAGAGACAATAAAAATTATCACCTGTTTACTAAATTCCCCATCGCTGCGTTATCCCACGCTTATAATTAATAACATTATTTTCTTCTATACTCCATTATTATCAGTTTATGATAAACTAGCTGTCCCGGCGAACTTCGTATCGCCCTTCCCCCCCCCCAAATGTCCCCCCTCTTTACCCCTCAAATGTCCCCCCTTCATGCCACCCCCCAAAAAATGTCATGCCCACCTTCATGTAACCCCTTCCCAAATCCCCCTTCATGTCACTCCCCCTCTTCCCCACCAAATGTCAAAGAAAAGAGAATTATCAAATTGATAATTTATTGACAATAATTGATAATTGATTCAAACAAATTGACAGTTCTTTGAATATTTTGAAAAGACTAGTAATTAGAATGATAGTACTACCTGGGGGATAAATCAAATTTGGTTTAGAAGATTCATCCTCATTAAGCTATTGAAAAATGATAACATTATTCCATTGATATGAGTTTTCTCTTGAGTGAGAATAAATGGATAAACCTTGATGACTGTTATCATACACAAGGTATGACGAGATTCAGTTTTTGAAGGAATTAGAAGGATAATATTGATTATGTTTTTTAATTTCTGAATCGAAAATTGAAAAACTTGTACTCAAAACCTCGTGTCCGGAACAACCATGTGGACTAAGAAGACATCTTAGACGGATGTTCTTAAGCAATTTTCTTCTTTAGGAATATAGTTTTCAACTACAATCTATTAAGGTTCCATAAAAATGTATAATACGTCACTTATCTGTATAATCACAAACCACATACCAAATAATCGTACTAGTATTCGAGAATGAATGTGATTGCAATTTTTTTTGACTTAAATGCAGATCATTTCTTAAGAAGCTATAATATTGTGAGCATGATAAACTTGGAGCCTCTAACTTTCTTAAATCATTTGGAGGAGCCAGCTCGAAATATCTCCTTCGTGGACTAGAAGTCAGAAATACTTCTTTTACATCTGGCCTGGGAAACAAATTTGGGATGATTTTAATTGGCAAACTTTCTCCTATCAGACAGAATGCAATAAATGATCGCTATCTGTTATTCAAATCCGACGGAGTGCGCCTCTTTCTCATACCACAACACTTTGCTTCACTTGTAACATCCCTTATTTGTAGGGTAGAGAGAAAGTTTTCAACACAATCATTTACGAAGATAGGAAGTTTCAATTCTGTTACCAAATGATTGTAGACAATGAATGAATTGTTTAGTTCACGACTCACCAACAAATGTTCATTATAATAATTCAGTCATAACTATAATTCTTCTATAAATTTGTATTAAACTATCTCAGTATTATGAATCGCTTGTACATGGCAATTTTATGTAATAAATATGATAGAAACTCAAGTTTTAATAACATAAGACTTATTCGATGATCGCGCTCTTTGTAGATCCCCCATATAATTCCATTCGATTTTTTTTATTTCAGCTGTAAATGAACACATTTGATTATCTGACGTAAGGCCTTCAGCCAAATCTTTCATGAAATTTGAGAGATTAATTGAAGCTCTTTCAATAAAATTTATTTGTTTCTCCATTCATCACAATAATACAATTATTGTTCTTCTATACAATTGTATTAAACTATCAAAACTAGGAATGGATAGTACATGATACTTTTTCATTTGATAACATCACATAAAAAGGCATATAGCCGTAAAGAATATCTTAAAAAGTTTTCACCGTACTAGAAGTCTCGATAAAACTGGAATTTTCTATCTATTTATGTGTATCTTGTATCATCTCTTCATCATGTATCATTATTTCTATCACAGTATCTCCGTATCCTCCACTTTTACAACAGTAGGAAAGTTTTTCAAGGCTCTTGGCCTAATTTTTAGAATATAAAGAGTACCATGATACTGATTTTTCAAGGTTGTATTATTTGAAGATTATCTTGCTTAATAAAATTAGCTAATAGATCTCTCTATTTATAAATAGAGAAATAAATGCCTTTCAATGTGATTTTATTACATAAAAAAGTATCATGTACATGTACGATCTATTCCTAGTTTTGATAGTTTAATACAATTGTATAGTATAGAAGAACAATTGTATTTTAAAGTTATGAATGAAGAGATAAGTAAGTCTTTTAAAATAGTTTTAATAATTAATCTCTCAATATTTTCATGAAAGGTTATATTAAAGGTCTTCATAATTGAATCAAATGAGTTCATTAATAATACATATAATTACACCTGAGATAAAAAAACTAGTCAAATCATCTACGTGCGCGATCATCAAATCAGTATTATGTTATTAAACTTGAGCTCTTGTAATATTTATTGAAATCTGATATTCAGCCTCATCGATTTGTTTTCGAGAATGCATGTACGAAGGCATCACTATTATAACCTTTTTTCACTACAGATACGGAAGTGATGAAAGTGAGTTCAAATCATTTGTACGTATTCAAACGTATTTATTTATTATTATATAGGCTACTGTATATTCAAATCCTACATCCATTTTATCCAAAAATCTATTCATATTCAAAAATAGAGAATGCATAGTGGTAACGGTTTCTATTATAACCTGTATTTTTTTCTACAGAGTTGCATATTTCCAGAATTTCTGACTAGTACGTTCGTTTGTTTCAGATGCCATTCAGCCGTCATTCTAAAATATTTATGCTCCACTAGAGTGATGTCGGAGATGGTATGTATATGGAATGAGTGATAACGTCAATCAAAACAATTCTATCCATTCTTTATTCTGTATTATGTACTTTTTTCTCATTGAATAAAGGACAATTTGAAACCAGATCAACAACGGTTCATAGAAAGATGGATTGAACAAAATGTTTTTTCAAGCTAACTGAATAAGGAGTTGTTTACTGCATTTCAAACAAGCATTTAAATGAAAAACATAGAGTCATAATACGATTCTCAGGTTGGATCACAGAGGAGTGCCCGTGCCATGTTTCTGATGTAGCGGGTATTGGTTTTGGATATAATAGAATTATTCTGATAGCCAAAAAACAAATCATCACCTTTCAACTTTTTACTCTAGTTTTTTTCACTTTTATTTTCTATCTTTAAATTGTAAACAAAGGTACATTTTCACTTTCCAAAACATGTGAAAATTCGTAATAATTATTGTCAATTCTAATAATGTTTTGTACATTATGAGAAGTGAATATATGAAGGACAACTCACTGCCAACATACAAGTTATCAGTGTTAGCAGTGCCAATAAATTGTATTGATAATAATGTTATGACACTTGATTTTGATTATTTTGTACTGTATTTGTGTATCATTCTCATTCATTATCAGTATCATTATCATTATCTATCATGTATTTCATTTTTGTCAATTCAATTTCTAGTCATTTGCGCGTGGAGAAGAATGTTGGTGACCTTGAGATGGATGATTCCGAATGATATGTGTATGGTATGATAATGACTCTGATATGTTATCACTATAGGAAAGCAATGTTAATAAATTCACATTTTCCTATTAAATATTTGTTTAATTAACATGAATATAAAGTTGACTGAAACATTTCGAACTGGAATTAAACTGAACTGTTTTATATTGAGACAACAACTCTAATCAGCCGTTGTCATGGCACTTGCATGTGGCTATCATGTGATGCTATCATGTGGTACATGTTACGCCACATTACCCCCCGCGGCAGACGATTTAGCCATCGGAATTGGGGTAGGGACATCGTCTTGAAGAATATAGGCAGGTTTCACACGGTCAATGGAAACTTTGTTAGGTTTACCATGAATCTTGAGTGTAATTGTTTTTTCGTCTCGGTCAAGAACTTCATGAGGTCCAGTATATGGTGGTTGAAGTGCTCTCAGGACTGGTCCTTCTTTCAAAAAAACGTGACTGCACTTGGAGAGTTCTTTGAAAACAAAAACGCCAGGTTGTCCATGTCTTGATGCTGGAACTGGACGTAAGTGTGACATGTATTCTCTTAAGCTTGAAATAAAGCTGCTTGAAGCATCAAGATTAGCATTTTGTGGAGTTGGGGAGAGCAGTTCAAAGGGCAAACGTAGAGTCTCTCCATAAACTAACTCAGATGAAGTAGCCTTGATATCTTCCTTGAAAACAGAGCGAATACCAAGAAGGACTAGTGGCAAAGCTCCAACCCAATCGACATTGGTGTGAGCCATAATTGCAGCTTTCAAGTGACGATGGAATCGTTCTACCATACCGTTTGCTGCAGGGTGCCAACTTGTAGTGAATTTGAGTTGGATCCCAAATAGTTTGGTAAAGGTATTGAAGAGGTTAGAAGTGAATTGACGTCCACGATCTGAAGTTATAGTTTCTGGGAAGCCAAAACGAGATATCCAGCAATCCAAAAGTGCGTGACTCACTGTTTCTGCAGTTATGTCAAATAGTGGGTCACCAATATAGGAAAGCAATGTTAATAAATTCACATTTTCCTATTAAATATTTGTTTAATTAACATGAATATAAAGTTGACTGAAACATTTCGAACTGGAATTAAACTGAACTGTTTTATATTGAGACAACAACTCTAATCAGCCGTTGTCATGGCACTTGCATGTGGCTATCATGTGATGCTATCATGTGGTACATGTTACGCCACATCACCATGTGTGACATCCAGGAAGGACGTAATCCAAGGGGGTACAAACACGTACAACCAGATCAACGTTACTCAACGTAAAACTTTTGACAAAACATGCTGTGAAGAGAGATCTCATGCAGATTGACGGAATAGAAAGGAGCCGCTCTGAATTATGAATCAGTTCAACTCACCCCCACCGAAGATGGCTGATTCGAGGCGGAAGACGTCGCTCCATAATTCAAACTCGAATGATAAGTGCTCAGAATCTTCTTTTGGGCTGAATGGTGGGCCCTGAACGCTGAGACGCTAAGCTTCATACTGCCTAGAACAAGAAAAGACAATCAGTTTGGTAGATATGTGTGAATCGCCAATAGCAAATTAAAATTCTTCTGGAGACTGTCACAAATTCTCTTCCCATAGTAAGCTAGTTTCTAAATCTTACGCTAACGCGTCATAAAATTCACAAATTAAGGAAATACTAACAAGATCAACTTTTTTTCATGAAAATTAAAATTAAAATCGACAAAATATGATAACTGATATCGTATTTCCAACTTCCAACAATAGAGAAAGTGTCAGTGTGAGAATTTCGCAATCAATGGTGTAACCTTTTCCTAATGAGCAATTGAGCATCCTGTTGCTTCAGGTAGAAATTGAATAATTATGGACCCATCAGATACCTTAAAGCCCTCATATCTTTAGAAACATGTATGGGGGGGGAGTTTACATATTGCAGATATTTCTGCAATGCTCTCCGCAGATTACAGTGGTAGCAGTTATTAGAGCAGAGAAAACAGAGAATAAATCTTTGAATGATTTCTTATTAGAGTCATTTTTTCATTAGTTGATGGGTTGATGTCTCAAATCGTTCAAGAAGAGTTTCAAGGAAGGTTTTGGTCTTCACCTGGCACTTGAAATCCCAATATAATTTGAATAGATGCGAGAAGTTTTCTGTTCTAATTAGGGAGCTGCAAATCCGTGGCGAAGCGTGGTATACTATAGGACATAATTGGTATATATACCCAGCGATGACCGGTTAAGTGTACTACGCTTCGTCACGGCTGCAAATTCTATTCATCCAGTGCTCTGATAAATTTATGAAGCAGAATTTTCTTCTTAACACACGTTTCTGTCAGTTATTTACGGATTTTGGCCTATAGTGTTCCTTATCACGTACAGACGTATAGTCACACTTTCACATATATATGTAAAATGCATAAAACCACTAAACGTTGAAATACTAACACTAAAGCTTGAAACTGGGCAATCACAACTGAAACTTGTTGTTAGGGATACAGAAGTGAGTTAGGGAACTAATTGAGTTGGTTAGTTCTATAAAGGGAAGACATACAAAAAAAACAAAATGGTAAGCTATCAACAAACATACGCTAAATAACAAAACTACGAAGCGTAAGCTATCCAGGGATAGAAGGCACTTCAAAAACCGTGATAAATTATAAATCGTCCTATCTTTTTGAGTCAATTGAAGTAATTCATGAGAAATAAATTGATTTTCAGGAGAAAACCACTTGAATTCTCCCCAATCATTGCAGCAATCACCTGGAAGCATGAAACTAGGAGAAAATCATCATCTTCATTCTCTTAGCGGGAATTCCCACAGCGCTGTTCACGCTACGGATATAGGGAGTTTCCATCCTTCTCACCGATGTTGATTTATGAGATAGCGTGCGCAGCCTGTCTTATCAAAAGCTTTTGAAAAATCAATGAGAATCAGAATGTTCATGAACCATCCTTGATTGAGGGATCTACAGAGACGTTATAATCACAGTTTAGTCGTTGGTGTGAAAAGGTCCTTAACAGTGTGTTGAAACATTTTTTATTCCCACCACCGCCATACTTTTGCCAAATTTTTGAATTTTTTATGGATTATACTAATATGCAAACATGAACCCATTCACTCATTTGTCAAACATTCAAGAGAAACAACATCAAAACTAAATTTTCTAACATAAAAAGCAGTCTCTCAACTCTTGGTGTTGCTTTAAAAGCTTAATATGATGAGAAATAACACTGACAAAGGGACATTGTAGGTAAGAAGTGAATCACTGAACACAACATAATTATGATTTGCGTTTCATTTCAATAAAAATTGGTAAAAGTATGGTGTATTTGTCCTATAGTGCGGTTCACGTCAAGAAGTCAGCATTGCTTAGATGGGAGTTTGCTATCCTTGTTCAGCACAAGGCAGTTGCTGATGTATCTATCATATTATATGCACTGTGCATAGTTGCCGCACTGTGCATTGTTGTCGCACAGTCCCAACAAACAGGTTTGGTGCAGTTTTCTCTTTCTCTCTCAATGAAACTTGGCATCAATGCTCCTCATATAAACAATACTGACCTCTTATTGGTCAGGGTCTAGCGTCACCAGCCCATGCTCTGATTGGTCCATGTCTATCTTTGTTTACAAATGATAGCTCTCAAGTCTCAAAATTGCAGTACCGGTATGACTTGAAAAGGTTTGTATTATAATTTTATTTACTGATTATTATATTTATATTGTCGTACTAATATTATTACTATTAATTGACAATTGATTCCGAACAGCGAACATTCAAACTTCCTACCTAGTCACTTAACCTAGAAATTCGGCTGGTCAGAAGTTCTAAAAGGATGAACCAATCAGAGCGCGGGCTGGTGACGCATGCGCAGAACGAAATGAGAATGTCGTTGTCGTCAATGTGGGAATTGACCTTTAGTCTCATTTTCATGAATTGGAACGATTCATTGCGAATCACCGGTGGTCTACAACAATAGATTTTATTCTTTTATTTATTATAGTAGTTTTATAATTCTATTCTATTCTATCATTATTAGATTCTTCAGAACAATCAGCTCAAACCAATTTCAAAAGTTTCAAATTATTATGAGCTTCAAAATCCGTTCCTCATGGGTAGCGTATTTCGAAAATCAACATCTTAAAGTACTTCAACTTATAAAACTCGAAGGTCTAATTATCTTACAACATCATTATCCTCCTTATTACACACAAACAAGATGAGAGTTCATGTAGACAGTAGTATTCCAACAAAATGAAACCAGAAGAGTCCGGCTACTCAGGCTAAGATTTGATCACAAGCTAATATCTGACTTAATAAGATTTGATCATCTTATTGGAGAATTCATTAGATCAATATAGACCGTCCCATAACAACGGAATTCCCAGTAGCGAATGTGTACGAATTGTATGGTCTGAAGGTATATATAATTAGATTGTTATCATTAGTCCCTGGCTCAATAATTGCTGTTAGTTTCTTGATTCCCAGGAATGAGCTCGACTTCGATTGAATCAAAGCCACTAAGAGCTTGGTAATGTAAGCCCGGAAGGCTGCTGAGTATATTCCCAACATCAAGATCGATTTCGTGGTTTCTGGCAAGCATTAAATATAAACAGAGCGCTACTTTGTGAGGGAGAGGCTTATCCAACAACCCACATCTTAGTTTTGAAATTGTCGGTCCCTTGGTAGTGGAAGGTAGGGGCACTTTCACTGTACCTGTACCTCAAATTAATTCTCAAGATATTGTTTCGTGTTGAGAATAATATCTATAAGTTTGTCCAAATTTGTAGAGTTGAAACACAAATAATCAAAAACTGAAATTCAAATTCGTTTCCATCGAATTGATTCACTCTCAGCACACACATATTTCATCAATTCATTCAACCGCAATAACCATGATAATGTTGTCTATTCCACAATGTTCATATTCGGGCTGGTTTAGGTACAATTCAACACTGAAGATGATGCCATGAACATCGAAACTTAGGAGAAAGTGCAGTATAATGGTCTTCTGTTATGATTATAATGTTCAATCTAAACAGCTGGACTATTTAAAACAGAAGTCCATATACTGCACTACTAATAGAGTGCAGTATCTGAGATTGTCTTATAAAAAAAAAAAAAAAAAAATTAAAATTTTCAATTTAAACAGCGAAAGTGTTCAAAACATAACTTTATTAAGAGAAGTCCACATACTAAACTGTACTACAGCCGAAACTCAAGTATGTTTTAAAATATAGATTTTGGAATAGACAACATTGTTTTCATTCTTTATGGAGAAATTCTACAATATTTCTGATTCGAGTGTTGATTAATACATTAATTAGTGGAACATATGATATTAATTTGAGAGAAGCTTTTCCAGCTTCGACGGCCACGAGGGAATATTTTTTATGGATTCAAGGCTATATCGATGACACTGACAATACGGAAAAAATGACACAAAAGCTCCAATATCTTTCCCTGTAGCAGGATAGAAAAAAACTACGCTATTAATTACAACCGCAAAAAATGTTCTCGACTCGTGACGAATTGGAAAAGAATTCCATTGGAGTTGTCAAGTGTCAACGCTTGTTAAAAATCGGTGAAAGGGTGTGTCAGGAAAAGACAGTTCCAAAGTTATATAGATAGATTGAAGTTCCACCTGCTATCCAGCTGGACCTCCCTCTTCAACTTACTCCCACTCATAACATATCAGGGCAGGTGTAATTAATTAGAACCTGTACTTCCCAAATCTCATTTTTCATCCTGACGAAGGGATGAGGGCACAACATTTTCGTTAACAAACTTTTGTTGTCGATTTGCCCAGTCTCGCACATCAAAAAACAGCTTTGTTCTTTCATACACTTCACACATATACAGACTGCAACAACAAACCGGCTGCAACCTAACAAATATACAAATATACAGAGATCGAATGTTCTGCACACTTCTATTGCAACGATAAAATCGACTTGATGATTGCTCAATTGAACTCGTATTGTTTCAGTGGGAGGAACGGGATTTTACCAAGCAATACACTGTTTCACAGAATAAAAAACATTCTTTTTTCCGATGAAGTAAGATAAATTTTCTAAAAGTTCAACCAGATTTCATTCAATTGGAAACCAGAGAATTTTTTTGAACAAATGGATGGAAAAGCCAGAGAATCATCAAGTTTGAATAAATATCGAATCATATGGAGGAGAATTCTGCATTTAATAGTGTGATATTCTATTCAGTGATTTAATAATGTGATATTCTATTTAGTGATTTAATAATGTGATATACATATACAGTCTATCCGGTTTGTATAAGGTTAAACAGTAGAGAGGATTCTCTAGTCTTAACTCCGCCCAATAAAGAATAATAATTATTATTTTTATTTTTCAATCAGTCGTATGAGCTAGCCAATGTTGCAGAGCTCCTCTTATTCAATGTGTCAGTAACTCTACAAGATAATTAATGAAGATGTTAATGGATTTACCAACGAATTTCGATCACTGTGAAGAATTTGAATTTGAATTCAATTTACTCAATCACAAAAATACTACATAAAAAAGCATTGGTTAGTATATGTAGTATGTGACAAGACAAAAACTTCAATCAAACATTCAGGTTATATAGTTTTTCATGAGATAAAATTTAGTCGAAGCTGAATCATCTACATTATCAACACTACATATCAAATGTTTGATATTCTCTTGCTTGGTAAAGAGTTGTTGAGAAGGTTTAAGAGAAGGTTTTAAGAAAGGATACACCGGCAATTTATTTATTTAACGTATGGCTTTTAATAGTGGGGAGACCCGAGTAGGCAATAATCACATAATATCTGCTATAATTGAGAATTACATGCTCATTCGAATCTACGTGAATGTCATCTGTAGGAAATCAGACATGTTATCAGATGTTGAAATATTGTGAGTGGGAGTTGTTTAAAAGGGAATATTTAAAAGTTGAATGAGTAAATTTGAGTGAGATGATCCAATACGTTAAGCCTTATGGCCTTATGGCCATATGGGGGCCATGGAGTTCATAACGATATCAATAACTTTTCTCATAACTCTCATGTCTTAAATGTTCACAGAAATATCACTGAGTAATATTTATCATCCACATATTTGAACCGAAAATTGTTCTTATTTTCAACAATGTTATATGTGAGGGCGAATCCATTGATTTTCCCTGATAGTCAAACAAGGAAATAAATAATGAAAATCCACCCACCAAAACCAATTTGTCCTGAAAAAGTGTTTGAATAATTGATTAATTCAGAAAAGCATTTCGAAGCTCTACATTTCCAGCAATAGGCTTCCAAGAATTTTGATTGAAACAGGAACATAGCAGACAATTTTAGTCAATGGACGAGCATAAATTTTTCCCTGTTAAAATACAGGATTATAATCCAGATTTATTTGCAGAAATATTCGTACGACTTCAAACGTGCTTGCTCATTTTACTCTCCTAACCACAGATAAAAAGAGGTGATTGAAGGATTAATATTCAATCCACTGTTCGAATTCAGTCAATACTCTGATAATATCTCTGACAATGGTTATCGACGGTCCCTTGGAAATGCAAGGAAATACCCTTAAGTCACCCTATATGAGCTGAAACTGATATGATCTCAATCTTCTCATTTGTAATAAATCATGAAAATCAATCATCGAAAAACCAATTGCTACTGAAAAACTAAATGTAATAATATTTATCATCCAGGAGAGTTGTTTGATGATACCTAAGAATTTTTGGAAAATATAGAAGAAAATATTCTTCTAATTTGAATTAGAACTCCCACGCAGCTTTGGATAATAGACTATACATTCATCTTTAATAATATTCAAATTTTATAGAGACTTTATTCAAATCATTCAGCTTATACTCTCTTCAGCAATTATTTAATGTAGAGATGGAAGTATTTGTAACAATCTTTTAACTATACTCTGTTCAGGGAAAGTAGAGACGATGTAAACAAACCTGCGCGTGCGAGAGTCTAGCTAGGAGCAGTAGTACTTCTCAAAGTAGTACTACTGAAATAATATTATTATTATCTGCATTACGTGATAGTCTTGACCTTGAATGAAGATATTGTGAACTAGAATTGGACAGAAGATTTATCGAAAACAACTGTGATTCTTCGCTTCTATACACACACAATTGCAAACAGCTTGTTTTGGCCGTCTTCCGATTCCGTGAACAGAGTCTAGTTTATTGATCTCAGTATATCTGTATATCAGTATATCAGTATATCCAAACTTGGACAATGTACATAGGTACTCTTTTCATAAGAGCGATCAACCTTGCTCGATCACGAAGCAACTTGAACTTTTTCATAATTATATAATTTGTGTAAATCCAGCTTCTTGTTGCTGCCTTGAAATTTATATTTTTAGATGTGTGAACATGAAAGGAAGAAATGGAAAGTATTATCGTGGAGATCTCAAGTAATGGTAACTTTCAAGGATCTCTCTTGAAAGAAAGCAAAATAAAGCTGGCGTTGAACAGACAGATATCACCTGAGAATAAGGTTTCCTATCAGTGGTCTCTGCAAAACAATAAATCAAGTGGCTTCGACACGGCAATCAACGGTTCCATTCTATTGATCCCTCCACTCTTTACTTTCATTAGACTTGAATATCCGCTCCTTAAAACCGTTCTGCCTTGTTATTCTCAAGCTATTAAAGACTGCTATCAGGTGAAAGGGAACAATAAAAGAGAATTTATGGTTTTATTGATGTTGATACCCACTTAAACACTAGGTTTGTGCGTGGGTAAAGAAAAGGGTGATGATATGTGATGTTAATCACACATAATCATAAGGCAGTTTACGAGGTTTATGAGCTGCTACGGTCATGGGTTCGATCTCTATTCCGTCTGACATTTATATCATGCTCCATCTTATTACACATTTAAACATTCATTGAATCAGACTAATCTATTTTTTCATAATTTTAGGTTTCTATAAGAAAATAATAAACCAGCTAATTCAGAATGAATTATTCTCCCAATAGTTTTTAAAACCTCATAGTCTCAAGAAGTTCGTTTCAGTTTTTAAATCGTGATTTGAATTTTTGATAATAAGTTTAATTCACCTTGATTGAGCTTCATCATTCAATACCATTTACAGCTGTTATTTATTTTTACATTATTTTATGTAGAAAACAGGACATTATTCAGATACTAGAAATAATAGATGTTATTTGATGGAAGACCCACAATTAACATGGTGTAGGATTATTTATTTATTAAAAATTCAGGAGCTATTGTGTAATTATAATAATTACCCATGTAAAACTCAGTATCATAGGTTCATAGTATAGTTCATTGTAGTATAGTAAAGAATTTTATAGTATATAATATGTATAAATAGAATAGAATAATTATTGCTTTTATTGGTATAAACCCTAAATCATACAGAAATCGACATTATACAAAAACGCCAGCTTTATAACCTTGATCTTGCGACCGTCAGGGTGAGACTTTTCTAAAATTCAATTCTAATAAAATTATTAGAAATTAATATTTCTTAAATATAAATTCAATTCTAAAATAATGTAACATAGCCTAATTCTTGTTTCACTAAATTTTTCTTTTTTGAACAATATTGATCATTCCAAAGTAGACAAAACAAATCATGCCACTAATCATTGAGCACATGATTGAATTTGATAATGTCTTTCTTTCCATTGACTATTTTATATAATGTTTTCCCCCACCAGATCTACCATGCTGCTCTATCTTCAGGAATCCAAATCGGTTCATAGTTGGAGAATATCTTTTCAAATTGGAGAAAACTGGTTCTATCGACGATAAGATTTTTGAAAAGGGAGAAATAAAATTGGAGGAAGTTCGAAAATCTTCATCATAGGCCTTCAATTTTTCTATTACTCCAGCCAGATTGTATGAAACTGTAAGATGTTAGCTTGTTATAATAGCATGTTATTGAATTTTTTTGCTTCAAACAGCACTTAATGCTTAACACTTGGAGTGCCCTTATAGTAAGGAATTTGCATTATATTCTGGCTCGAAAGGGCAGATAAAAAAAATTAAAAACATGTTAACACATGACTCACATGGCACTCAACGTGATAATTTATTCATTTCCATTTTTGCAACTGTGGTACGGGAAAACGTACTAATATCAGCACAGCATTGTTCAATTGACTACATTTAGCTTTCATTGCTTTTTTTGTTCCACCTCTCTCCTGCGATTTTCCTGATTTTCCTCTTGATTCTAATTCTATTTATGTATCAATATTTATTATGAGTCATCATATACAATATAATACAGATTTTCAAACTTGAAAGAAACCCGTTACTCAACACCAACAGTTTATAAATAGTTTTGTTGAAAATCATAATTATATTGTGTACGATGGATAAAATAATTTGTCAAATATTGATAGGACTTGATCTGTCGGATAATGGGGTGATCAACAGAAAAGTGTTGTCAGTTTTAGTTGGGCACTCCAGGGGGTGCAATCCTTCTTTCTAATCACGGAAAACTCTTTTATGCAAGTGCTCAGATGATAATGGAGACTGAACTGGACTCTATCCTTGTTTTTTCACCGCCTCATGATTCCTTGGAGAATTCTTCCCCACCCCTCAACAATTTACAGCCTGGTCTCTTCTCACTTTTCTTAATCCACTTCATTCAATTCTTTTCTGCTTACCATCCCGTTATGCTTTCCATTGAAAATCTCATTTTCAGAACGTCATAATACCTTTCTATGCCATAATGTTTTCTCTCGCCCTAGCGGGTAGAGCAAGGTAATATTATTATTATTCTCAAACAGGTATTTTTTCAATTGTTTGGAGTTGTTTTCGAACAGAAAGAGACTTCATTTCATTCCATTTTATTTCACCACTTACAGCACGTCAATCAGAAAGGAAGGACTCCATAAAAGCTTTCCTTTACCGGGTAGGGGGATGTTTGAGTTGTATATGAAAGTTTTTAACCAACATTTTCCGGCTCTGGGGGGGGGCTTAACCACCAAACCACTCCTTTACAAGGAGTGGTAATCGCCTATCTCTCAGAGCGCGATTACAAATCCATCGAACATTGAATAAAAAATTAAATTTTCAAGTTTTCCACTTTCAATTATAAAATTTAGAATCATGAATTATACATTAGCTTCTTGACTGTGCAGAGTGAGGTACTTTCTAACTAAATTGAATTTTTCTCGTCCAACCTTCTGTCTATCTGTCAGTCTCTGTATATCAAATTCACGGCCAGATGCGATAATAGATTCTCATACAATTCGACAGAAATATTTCTCTTTGAAATGACGACATAATAAGTATAACTTTTTTCAAAAATTTGCATTCCAAGGATGATAAAGGAAAAGAATGCTTTTTAATATTAATCAATACATGATCTGTTACTATAGAAAAGAAATTCGTAATAATTGATTTAATTCAGCTATTCCATGAGAAGACTATGGTTTCATACAACTTTTTTTTTTATATTTCAACTTTGCTGAATGCCCGGTTGGAGGGATCTATCTTTTACAGGATGAATAGGTACAGGAACTTTTTTATAAGAGGTCCACTGTTCACAGAACTTACTAGTAGTCTATCAGGATGGAAAAAATCTTCATATTTATAAATCCTTTTGGAGTATTGACCACATCATGTATATCATGAATATTACAGTTTTCAATGAACAGTGTTTTTTTAATATAAATAAACGTTTATAGAAATAAATTGTAGAAAAAATTGTATATATAAAAATATAGGAAAGAATTGTTTTCAATTGAGAATCCTTCAGCCTGATTCACACTCTCTCACCTTGAATCGATAAATAATAATACAGGTCATGGAAGAGCTAATTACAAATTATATTTACGCGAATTGTTGATCATAGGGGAGAGACTAAACACACAAAAGTCCCAAATAGTCCCCACAGTTTGCTCAATCATTTATAATAATCAACTAACGGCGCATTCCAAGTGTTTTAATTGAATTTAGAAGTTCGAAACAACCATTCGCAATCAATTAATGCAGCTATTCATGGCAGCGCAATCAACCCCAATTGGGAGTCATGATAATTATTAGTGCCGCGATACAAGGGATTGATTTTTGGGCCGATATTGTGAAATTAGTGAGGCATTATTAGGCGATAATCAAATACTGAACTTATTGCCTTTGCTGGCTAATTAATCAGAGTATCTCTTTCAGATCCATAGCAAATATTCAAGCTAGACGTTGAAGCAGAACTAATAAACAATTTCTAGCGCAAAATGTCTGATGGGTTTGATCAGATTCAACAAAGGAACAACCCGATGCAGGATATTGAGAACCGATTGTAAGCGGATTTTATCCCTATCATACACAGAAAGGCTTTTCAATTGTCATGCACTACGACACACTGGTATAGATATAATTTTTTCTTGTCTACCATACAAAGCGAATGTACATTACTATGGATTCTACTTTGAAAAATGATTAGAACTGGTGTCAGAGACATCTATTTGGTTGCGAAATTGCTGCATGTTATACTTTACAAGGTGGGATTACTGCATGGTAGGATTGCTGCAAGGATTTTACTTTTGATTCACTTTGTGGATTCAAAGTCACAGTTCCAATCAAAAATTTATCGAACGTAAATTATGCCTGAAATGGATTGAACGAATCTAGATAAGTGATTGGCTGCACTTACTTCTCATCAACAGTTTTATCAATGCATGATTGATTAACTGAAACACATCAGTAATTTAATGCTAGGTTTTCATGAAAAGATCAATCGTCAATCTTCCCATATAGAAACAAATTTTCACAATAATCATCATTTGTAATAATTTAAATTGTTGTTAATCATCAATCAAAATCTACAATTAATGATTGTCATTATCATTTAAGTATAATCTGACGTGAGAATGGGATAGATGTAGCCCAACAGCCTCATCATACTTTTGGAAAAAGACACTCTTATTGATACTCAATCTATTGATTGAGTATTACAGTATTGATCTATCAATAGATAGCGCAATCTATTGAGAACTCCAATCATGAATCGCAGAAGACAATACAGGCCTACATATATCCACTGTCACGCCATCATGAATCTTAATATTTTCAAATGTTATTAAATCATCTATTAATTATTCTGTGAATTTTGTAAATTGACAGTGAATTTTGTAAATGTTGATCAACCAGTGAGATTGCAAAGGCAATATACACATACTGTGATCTCAAAACTAGTATTTTTTTCATTAAAAGTTATTGAGAAAACATTATAAACTCCCACGTCGATTTGGTCCGTGACATGTGATGTGTAGCCTGCATTATGACCTTATGCAGTCTTTTCTTTCATGGTATCACTATCACTATTCAATTTTGAAAAGTCCTAAATAAAAAGTGTAGTTGAGAGATTAACTCAAATCATTGGTGAATGGTGAACCAACACACATTAAACAAAATAACTTTCTATAAAAAAATTCCTTAAAGTAGGTACATATTTATTACTTCATGCCATTAAATCAGTGTCACATACAAGTCTTATATGATAGAAAGAAACCTTCTCATAGTGTCCCAATTGGATTTATCTTATCAAGAAGGAATTGTTTTTCATTCGATATTATCGTATTATAATGCATTCGGTCCATGATTATAATCTTCTGTCTGAATAGGTACGAAAACATTTCACACTCTTGAGACCTTTTTGAAAGCATCCTATAAATATAATATTTTTTCGCTTGGAGCAATCGATCACAGAATGACGGGAGCTGGTGTGTATACAAGGGGTTGATTGGATGTTCAGTGTGTTGACTTGTGAATCACTTGCGAGGGCGTTCTGCCACCAAAAATAGAAAAAGCTATCGAAAAGTTTAGAGTTTCATCATGGTGTGATTTCTTGGAGATTCTGAACAAATCTCATTTGATTTGAAATGTGATGACTTCCGAATCAATCCACCAGATTGAAAAACTGACGAATGGAAACACACTTTGTTTTGCTGCTCTAGTAACATTTATCACAATATTCAGAGTTGGATACAATCATATGAATATCAAATGTTTTCTGAACGGCAGTATTCACATTAAAAAAAAAACATTAACAAAAATCACTACTGAACACACATTCCTCGTATATTATGATTTATGAGGTATTAAAGTCAATTCCCCACATATCAGTTCTGTCTCAGTTATATCTGAGTTTCTGTGATTGTTTAGGGTTATTGAAGAGATTTGTTGCGCATGCGTCAATGACGCCGGAACTATCACATAGCACTGACTGAAATGTACCTTAGACTGAACTGATTGATACTTGGGAATTGACTTTAACTTCACCTACTTGAGCATGATGCATTACATGTGAACTGACGTAGAGCACTGACTAGAGTTGAATTGAGACTGAAGTGAGGTGCGTGAATTTACCTAAACATTAACTAAAACTGAATATGCATGATGTATTATCACATCACGTGAATTTAAACAACATGTAATGTAATGTAATGTAATGTAATAATGTAATGTAATAATGTAATGTAATAATGTAATGTAATAATGTAATGTAATGTAATGTAATATAATGTATAATGTAATAATGTAAAATGTAATGTAATGTAATGTAATGTAATGTAATATAATATGTCATTATATTCATTCAATGTAATCAACATGAAATGGTTATGCCTACATGATCTCTAGACTTGTGCGTGTATAATGGGAGAATGAGTGTACTGATGATGATGAATTTAATGTGTACTAAAAGCATGACAATCGTATGACTGGTTAAAGCAGGATCATGATCGATGTAACAGTTTAGTGTCCGCCTATTGTTGGTGAGCGGCTACCCCAAAGAGAGACCGACAGACTAGTAGCATTTCAAGGGAGAAATCCGGTCCTGTGAGTGGAACGGCGCACCATTTCACTTACCTTACCTCGAAAGAAAAGGGCCAAGTCTGCTTTATTTCCTGCTAAAGGGACAAAAGAGTGGATCTACTTCCCCCCGTGGGGGGACGGTGTTCCCCCTTTGCCGACTGTAAATTGAATAAGGAAAAACAGGTCCCCTTGTTCCTAGCGGGGGGAACAAGAAGACTCAAATCGAGTTTCGTCAGAAACAACGACATTGCACGTCATGTCAAAATTGGCAGACCGTCCCGAGTGCTGCTATCAGTGTGAAGACACAAGTAATTGATCCGTTCTCGAGTTTCTCGATCGGCTAAAGAGGCGTTCGCCTTCAACTTGCCTCATGAATCTCACAACTTGTCACATGCGGCTTATTCTATTAAAAGGTGTTCGCTGTGAGGATGAATTTATCCGATCAACATTGTCTTTTATCAAATCACATCACTGCCAATCCAACACTTTTGTTCTTCACCTTCACGCAAACTCAATCTAAGGTACAGTATATGGAGAGAATAGATTGAAAACGATCATTTTACACCAATATCACGTTGATAATAATAATAATAATTTTTTTCCTGTTCAATTTTATTCATGAACGATAATCCAAAGAAGCAATATAAAGAGTTTTAGAGACCTCAGTTGTATAGCAAATTTTGCTGTTGAGGTCTTCAGAATTCCTTATATAACTTTCCACAAATTATTATGCCTTTCAAAGCGGCTGATTAATTTCGCAAACGTCTGATAATTCTATCAGAATTCCACCTTTAAGTATGTGATCACTTGAATAACACGATTCTGAGGAAATATAAAGGTGCATACACACTTGAAAGGTGCCACTCGCGAACACCTAGTTTGAACGGTGCAAGCGGAGCACCGCAACAATGGCAAATTCATATTGCGCAAGCCTGTACGCACCTTAATATGCAAACAGAACTGATGTATTGAAATTGAGCACAAATCGATTGAAATCAAGCCCAGGTCTACACAAATTGATCACCGATTCATGTATTCCTTCTAGTTGTATATTGTGTAATACCTCAACAAAAGTAATTGTAATATTGAACGCACAAACATAAACACACTTTTGGTCTTTTCATTCTACCAAAAATTCAGAATGCGGAAAGAGAAGATTCAAGTTGATTGAAGCTGCGATTCCTTATTGATAGGTGATCACTTGAAAAAAATACTTCTTTTCAAACACAAATGTGAGCAGAGCCATGCGAAGGAATTAATTTTATCAGGATTAAGCAGAGATTAGAGAACGTTATGTTCTGTTTATCTGAATGTTATGTTTTATATTTTGTCAAATTTTATTCTAAATCGAATTTTTACTTCTGTAATTTGCACTTGTCTACCTATTCAGTATAAAATCCCTAACATAAGCATATATTTAAATTAATCAATTATTTTTATTCATTTAAACCGTATTTTTGTAATGCCGGGACTAGTCCCGGGATCCTGAAATTGAAAATCAGGCCCGGGATTGACATCCCTAGTAGAAGTTACGCCATCAGCATCCACATAACGTTTTAGAAGTTGATACTAATAGAAAGATACTTTAGTTGAGAATTTGATGTTTTTAAAAACATCTATTACCTAATTCATATTTCAAAATCTCTCACACGTTTTACACCATGCTCCCACTATTCTTCCCAGTATCCTGGAGAATATTTTAAAAGTCTGTATTCCTCCAAAAAGTTCATCATCTGAAATGTTTACTAGAGCGGATGTCTCCAAACAGATTGCATTCGTGACAACATTATTTAAACGGTTGCCTACCAGCACTGTAGTCTACACATCAAATATTACAGTCAATATGAACGGTCGACTCTCGCAAAAGTCTGGATGCAAAACCAATTCCGACACAATATTTCATCCACCTCAAAGCGTAAATGTTAGTAAGCATGTAGCGGCAATGAAAAATGGGTAGGAATGAAAATGAAAGAGGCTTCTATTTACAAGAAGACGTATGTTTGAATAAATACTTTATTTTCATGTTCCCTAGAATGAAACAGATAAACTGAGTTTTGTGTAAGGTTGAGTTATTTAAATCTAGGGTCATAGTACATTATTCAATCATTCTGTGAATCCTCCTGCGGATAAACAGAGCTAAGCTTCTACATTCATGAATACTTTCAATTCAATCCAATCCCGTTGTATCGATTGAGACGTTTTATTCGGATTCACCGAGCGGAAAGATTTAATTCAGCTTCCGATTCGTTGATCGCGGTGTAATCTCCACAGTTCCTCTCCCAATCATATTCATATTCAGTAATTGAAATCTATTGTACCTGAATATCGATATGAACTTCAACACTGTAATATTGACTTTTCATAAAAGTCAACTATTCATATTCAGTAATTGTACCTGAATATCGATAATTATGAACTTCAACACTGTAATATTGACTTTTCAAAAAAGATGAACAAAAGTTTTCATTCTTCAAAAATTCACTAAAACATTATTTTTCTATTCAAATATAAGAGCCGTTGTACACACATCGTGAGAATACGTTGTCTCTTCTGTATTTGGACATAATTCCACTATAATAAGAAGCTCACTATAATAGAAGATTGTTAATCTTAAACAGCTGTTTTAAGAAAAAATCATTTTGAGAGGTCATCAACTAAAAGTGGAAAACGTTTGTATATTGATTTGAAGCTTGCCCTTATCTATCCCGAGTTCAATCAATCAATCAAAAAGTTAATCAAAAAGTTTATTTCACATTTAAGTACAACTTAGTTTCATAAAATTGGACTATACTTTTAAAACTTTTCTTGATTCACAGGGAAGTTTATAGCAATTTGAATCATTTGAATTGAGAAACTATTACATCCTTCATAGGACAACATTTTTTCATTCCGATTTTTTTTAAAGTTGGTAAATTTGGATCGACTTTTAAATCAGCTTTTCCGTCTAGTGTCTGGTAAACAGTCCGGAAATTGTGGAATTAATTTGTGTTCAGGATCTCATTGGTCTAATTAAAATTCATTTTATCAATTTTACTCATTGTGGAATAGGCATTGTAACTAATAGCACTTTAGAGGTTTTCCAGTCTTTTATAATATGAATGTTAGTGAAGAAGTTTAGGAATAAGTTGAATTAATGTATTTTGAATCAGACAGTATTGAATGATGAGATTCATTCAAGTCAATAGAATAGGGAGATTGATAATATAGTGCTATCAAACGTTCACACTCTTTCGAATTCTCACCCTCCATCTCTCACAAGCGAGAAGAACGCTATGAACAAAACTTGTCCGACAATAATGGCGAGTATCTGAAATTTATCACCCCGGCATGCTTCTAGCGATAAAAGACCCCCATTTCACAGAACATGTCTTCCTGAGAAGAATCCAACCACTTCAATATTCTCACGAGTTGACAGGGCTCTGGGATGTTAACTTTGATTTGAATGGAGCTCAAAAAAGGAGTTTTGAAGGTTGTTTTAATTGTATCTAGTGAGTGTTCCATAAAGGAAAGGAGCTAAAAAATATTCAGTTCTAGGAGACGAGAAGGCGTCGGTCCCGACTGCCTAAAAACAGTCATCATCTCTCATCATCACAATTCTCTTACCCACGCACAAGCCTAGATCTCATGTGGGCATCATCCTCAGAAACAGAGAAGAATGAAAAAAAGAACTTAAACGAAATTCGAAAACAATCAATTTGGGATCACCCCTCTATCATATCATATTTTGCTATTATAAATTATGAGTAAAGTGGTTTGTACTGATAAAGGTGGACGTGATAAAGGTGGTATGACGAGTATTCATAAAATTCCTAGAATCTAGATCTAGGAAACAGGCAGAGATGAATTTATTCATAAATAGATGATTAGAAAACTTTGACCGGTCATCGAGACAGAGTGAGACTCTAGCTGTAACTTTGGTAGAAAGACCACTCTTGATTTTTGTACACTGTTGCAATTCAAGAAAAGCGAAACATAATAGATTAGAAATTCTTGATCATCAAAAGAAAAATCCAATCAAGCTATAAAGCTAGTAAGGTTAGTGAATAATGATAAAAGTTGAACTTGAAATCATCTAGATTTGAGATTCTATGAAATTTATCTACATAATTCTCCAATAAACTTATCAATATTCAATGAATAATTGAGCTCGATTCAACGTCCGGACGGTGGATATTCTGGAATTTCGGATAAAAGATCTGTTCTTCTAAAGCACGATTAATTATTATGACAACAATTCAAGTAATAAATTGTTAGTTCGACTTATTTCTCCTCCAATGATAATATTAATTAATGTATACGAACTTCCAGTAGCTGGCTCATCGATTTCTAGAGAGTTTATTGAGAACAAGAGCTCTACTCTGCTTACTCTGCTTCCTAACTTAATTAGAGCGCTTCATATCAAAGCAAAATATCGAAAATAAACTGCCAGCGAAGTTGCTTGAAACTTTTTTCTGATAATAAGTGGAAAACTAAATTCCTCTCAGATATCTGTCTAGTCTGGAGGCGAGATACTAATAATAATCCACTTTGTGTACTTTTACGTCACTTTCTTCAGTTAGACAGTGAAGCATCGACACGCGAGGTCAGAGGTCAAATTATTTTTCAATCAATGACTGAGAATAATCAAATCAGGGCGTCTACACCTTTAATTTTGGAGAAAATACTAGGAATCTCGGTAATCTAGAAGAAGAACTATATTCAATTGAAACGATGCATAAGAGTGATATCTGAGTCCTATTGGCTCTCAATATCTGAAATGTTGCTCTCAATGAGAAGATATTTTTTTAATTACGAAACTCATCTCTAATTTTTGAAATGATCAATTAGAGTTCATTCGAATAACGGGTCATAGTATTAGAATTTTGGGAACTCTCAATGCACTTCTCAAAAAACATGGTATGACTCAACGTTGGGTGGCTACCAAAACCAGTACACAAGAGTACTGTAATACTGCAATCAGAGTACTACAATACCATAACAATAACAGAGTACTAAAATCGACTTCTAGTCGAGAATACGACTTTAGAAAGTCTTTGATGAGGATAAGATTCTACTTCAGTAACTTTTCATCTCCAATAATCAAAGAATCAAAGACTCAATAATCCAAGACTTCTCTGTAGTCGAATGATTGGGGAAAATCTCATTAAACTTTCCAATAATTATGATACACTAATCATTCCTTATAGATGAAACTCGAAATAATTGGTTTAAAGGTTACCGTCTTAGAAACTTATGGAACTTTTAATTCATGTTTTATTCAAATTTGTCTCAAAGCATCCTTAGTTTTCGAAATTCAACTTGGTAAAACAAGAGATAATTTTTTGTGAAAGTTGAAGGTGAGTATGAATTTCTTTGATCAACCGTGGATTTTATTCCAAGTTCTAGTTCTTAATATAATGATTAGTCCTCGTTCTCTAGAACAGGGAATAGATTTCTTTTATCAAGTTTCTAAAACAGACTTAAAAAATCAAAATCAACCACTTTCGTTCACTTTTAACTAGTTGTTTACAAAATACAGAAAAATTTTAAAGTTTATTCATTAATAATTTGGCTTGGCATGCGTGAAGGTGATGTTCATATCATATACAACAAAATTTATCATGGAAAAAGTGACAGGGAATAAAAATACTGACTTCTCCTAAAGAGTCTTTCGATTAGGTGGATAGTCAAGATAAATCATTCATTATTCTTGTTCAGTGTATATTTTCGAAAATAAGTCTAAGAATCAATCAGTTCTGGCACAATGAGTTTGAATTGCACCTGAAGCGAAATTGGAAATATATCTGTTTGGAACAACATGAACTAATCATTCATTTTTACATCCATGACATCAATAAATCAATGCATTTTTTCATCAATGAAAATGAGAATGAAAAATTTAATGAACAATGCTTGCAGATATTGTAGAAAAATGTATCCTTAAGTGGCAATCACTGAATCTTCTATTCGAGAGCAACACCCACATAACTCTTCTTCTTGGAAGTGGAGTACTCCAGCATTACCCATCTACCCTCCACCCAACCAATAACAATCATATTGAATCTTTCTACATTCATATCCTCCGATTTTTTATTTTCGACTAAGAACTCGATTTTATTTTGGCTGAAGTTGATGTTTGGATACTGTTATTTACACAACTTTCTACCAGGATGCTCATAGATCGACAACGATCGACACATTAAAAAAAATCCTGATGAAATTTCTGACACGTGAGACGTGTGTCACGTAGACGTACACGTGTGTCTATCAGTTCTATATAAATCAACAGCTCTAAATTGAACTTTATTATAACCAGAATTGCTGCTTCTCAGGATATTTTTAGTCTTTTCCCGGAGGCTGATTCTGATACAGGGTGAATCATTCAACATCCCACGCTTAATAAAAAATATTTATTTTCCCGTCACTCGTACATTTCGAATTGATATTAGCCGTTCAAAATTGAACTTTATTTCAATTGAAATTGCTCCTGAAAAAATATTTTTATCATAGTCTCTTCTCTCCAGGGTTCATCAAACTATTCCGCTTCAGTTCAATGTAACAATCTGAGCAGGCACAATACAAGCATTGTGATTGGAAAGTTCAATATTTTCAGAGTTGTTGCCAACTTTGGGAGATGGGACGCAGTGTGGAGCAGGGTAAGAATTTTTCATTTTATCGCCCCACTTATTAAATCTCCGTCTTCTGTGATGTCTACTTTTTGAAGTTTCTAGACATCGACTTCTTAAAGTCGATTATGGGAAGAAACAACATACTTGTGGTGCAATTTGTGATTCAAGAATCAGTTCAATGAGGTCAGTCATTTGAAATAAAGACTTCATACACTCCAATTTCAATATTCTCTAATTTGTTCTGTCATGATACAATCACTTCACAAATTTATGAATGTGTTTTTCTTGCGTAATAATCTCATTAAAAAGAGATTTTGGCTTCAGTGGAAACCCAAACATCATTCATTGTTTTTTTATACCTCCACATTACCCATTACAGACAACCCGTTCCACCACTTGGTGCAAAGTGACTATTTGAGTTTGCTTTGGCTTAACCCAATCACCTTAACCTGTTCAAGGTTATTTTATTTAATACAATTGAGTGAAAAATTTGATCGTGGACACACATCAAACAGCTTTAGACAATTCGTCTCTTAGACCATGTAGTTCTCATCTCTGTATAAGTGATAAAATTATTTCATTAATGGTAGAAGTATTTTCCTGTTTCTCAAGTAGCCTTGATCTCTCCACAAAGTACCGCACACGCTTTCCTTCCTGTACATGTTAAACTCCAAAAATGATAGGAGTTTTATTTTGTTTCTTTGATCTCTTCACTGTGCAGTAGTGTTTGCCTGTCCAATCATCGAAACTGCTCGGCCAATCATTGATAAGAGTGTCTCGGCATACCAAACAGGAGTGGAAACACTATCAGAGGCATTCATAAAACACACGTTCCACTTGGTTCAATAACGAAGTCACATATTCGTATACTGTGTTCTGGGAAGGGTACTCGCATTCTGGAATCTATCAATAATCGATAAATCTTCTCTGGCTGGCTTGAATGATGTTTCAGGGGTTGAGAATCAATATTCTATGTGTGTCAGTGCACACACGCACAAGCGCATGCAACTCGAAGAACTCAAGTACAGCCTGTTCTCTTTCAAACTTGGTCCTCAATTTCTGCCCTGTTGGAAAATAGTGCAAGTTATGTTCATTGTATTCAGTAATTCTATCGTTATCTCGAAACTGGCTGTGAGAGTTGTGGTATCCAATGTCTCATTTCCGAAATTTATCCTTAGAATACAAGACTCATTGTCTCCAATGCCTTCATTGATAAAATTAATAAATAGATAAATTGAGTAATTTTTAATAAATTATGAATAAATGTAATCCAATTTTCCATGATTTTAATTAATTATATAATATAGTCACTAAATTGACTTAGAACGTAAGATTGTACTTACAAATTATGTGTACATTTCGCGGTGCTGTGCCGCATTATATTGTATAATATTGAAGAATTTTCTATGAATAATCACTTGATTAATCAAATATTACAATTTCCAAAACGAACTCGAATTATCTTTGTGTCTCTATATTCTGTATCGTAACACATTTCTATACTATCAATATGGCATACATCAAAATAAATATAATAGAATCAATGATGTTAGACTATTCAATTAGGAATGTTGTTCGTAATCGCATTCACAAAACCTTTATACAGTCCACCTTTATAAAGTAACCACTATCTTAGAGAAAACTTATTTTGAACCAGTAATTATCGTAAAATTTCTGGCTCGATAGGCTATGGCAGCTTAGAGCGAAGGGCTACATTCTACACACAAGTTGATATTACATCTTTGGCGAGGAATGTGTGATGAGAATACTTGATCTCGACTATGAAGCGACAGTTTGGTGTGTGACAAGGTAATCGAACTGATTATTATTTGTGGCGAGTAAAGTGAGCTATGTGCAGTCTTTAATAAAGATATGGAATATAATAATTCAAAATACATCCGTTATTCTATCACTCAACGAAATAAAACTTGGATTATCTTATATTTGGGATGATGAGAGTGAGTTTTCAAAAAAAAGTAAGTAGAGGGATACAATTTTCCTGATTTGGGAATAGGTGAATAAAATTCATAGACTGCAATAGATGGAACATAAAATAGATTCATAGTGGATGTTGAAGTGAAAATAAATTTGAGTAGTATGGGCTAACCAATTAATTCTGATTATTCAATCGCAACATGTCCAAGTCCAAACTCAATTGATTCCATATTATTCTTCCTTAAAAGCTATTCAATCTATAAATGTCTCGTTTGAAATAACCTGCGGTTAGCATAGATATCTTTGATAAGAAACGTAAAAATAAATTGTCAATTATCAGGTGACGTTCTACAAATTTTTTGTTTTTTGAGTTATCTTGTCTTTCTGACACGATATAACATAATAACATCAAACAGTAACAGTAAATACATACAACACTAGAATATTTATACCCTTCATAAAAAATATAATAAAAAAGTTGGTAAAATAAGGCTAGGCGTACACCGGTTAGTCAAGACAAGACAATACGAAATTAGTCACGTTTAGTCACAGTAATTCACATAGCTGCTTATGAAGCAGCACACACCAATGCAATGACTAATCGGTGTGTGTTGCTTCATAAGCAACTATATGAAGTATTGTGACTAAACGTGACTAATCTCGTCTTGTTTTGTCTTGACTAAACGGTGTATGTCTAGCCTAATGGAGATGAGGAGTGCATTATTTATATACTTGCATGCGAGGTCAGGTTGGTGAATTGGAACAATTTTAAACAATATAACTGTATTGTAAACAATACAGTTCACTGTGTAACACCGTGCTCTGAAGATGGACCATAGCAGTCCGAAATAGCTATCAACACCAATATGTGAGTAAATTTCACTTATAAAGTAATTAATCTTTCAAGTTAATTTTGAACAAGTGAAAAAAGATGGATCCACACCAAGTAAACAATATGATCAGATCATTTAATCTTTCTTATTTCATGTATATTATGATAAACTTTTGTTATTTTATAACTCAACTTTGTTAAAAATACATATTATTATTAATTTTCTTCGAAACCGCTTCTGTTGCAGTCATGTTGTTGCTTGTTATAAGCCCTAGGTTTTGTAATTACTTGCAATTCTCTCGAATGTTTCTTGCATTGAAAATTGCAATTGCCAAGTAGACGTTGAGTAATATTAAATATTTTTGACATGGAAAAGCTAAGAATTCCCTTAACAATCTCAGTTTGAATTCAATTAATGTCATCCACCATTCACCACAAAACATCCTATTAAAAAATACTGCATTATGAAGTAGAGAAAAAGTTGAAAATGATGGAAATTCCAGTCCAGATTCCTGCCCCCTGATGCTAGAATTTATCATAGGAGGGTAGAGAGCACCGTGTCGCTCTGTCTACAACTACTATGAAAACGCTATAAAACGTAATGGTTGACCCGTTTACAGCTGGAATACCAGAGTTTCAGACCACTGATCCACAAATTAATGATGCAGCATGTTCTTAGTTGAAGTTTACAGTTACAATAGACATGAAACCTCAGCGCTTGGAAATTTGCCGATTTCTGGTGAACTGTGAGAAGCACAAGGTAATGCGTACTGTTACAAGATTACATACTGTATATATGTTTATACATAATAATGAAGAAAATTTTGTTGAACCCCAGGAATAATAGTGAAATTGTAGAAGACCAATTAGAGGAAATTATAACAACTGATTGACCAATGTGTAGCTTTTTACCAATTCAACTTTGGTTTTTTAATGAAATTTGAACAGTTATTAATTGCGATTATTATGAATGTGTTCAAATCTGTTATTAAGCGATTACACGTTTTGTATAATCATCATATATATCTTTAAAGGCTGGGGAAAATAATATCATAGATAAGGCATACTATCTATTCTTAGTCTCTTTGTGATAATATCTTCATCACCAAACCTGTTGAAATGAGCTCCTCACAGGTTTTTCGTAAAAAATTCTTTTTGTGAAGATTATTCCCCTTTTTCAATATTAATCACCTCAGTAGCGTTGATGATATCTGATTTCAAAGAAAAAGTAAGGGCTATTCTACTTGGACTACTTGAAATTATAAACGCACAGTGAAATGCTTATTCTGACCCAGAAAGTCGTTTAACGTGGATACGTTCCTGACAAATTCCAGAATAACTTTATTAAGAAGTATTATATGATAATGACAAGAATAATTCATTCACCAACCAGCTTAGCAATTGGAAATTTCGGCTGTTTCAATTACGTTGATGCATGAGTTATTACGATTGGACACGAAATGTTGTACTGGAATTTGAGCTTTTATTCAAAAATCACCGAGGATATATTGAACTATTCTTACACCACCATAAATCCTTCCTTTCTATTCAGAATTTGATTGTTAACCCCTGTTACTTGTTAAGCATACGGCTAAACTCTAATCCAAGTTTCATGGGGAATACTGCATTGCCAAAAATTGATACTCCAACCCAATTTGAAAATTTTAAAAGTGGATGAACATTAATACATGATGGAAAATGTCACTCCATAGTTATTAGAACAATAGGTGAATGAATTACACTCAATTCATTCAAATTCAGTCAAAATTAAATGAGATTATGAGTAAATGTGGTGTTACAAAAGATTATTGTACAAAAGATGGTAGATATAATAGTATTTATGTTCGTATGGCTTTTTATTGGTGAGGAGACCCTTACGGGTAGGTTCCACCTCGCCTTATTTCGGTGTCGGTCACCCATCGAAGAATGGTGTTGAGTATTCGTTACTTTACCGCATCATCACTTAGCAACCGCTCTCACCGAACGACCAAAGATGATATGTTTCATTTCCAAAGTTGATATTTTGTATTTCCAAAGATGGAGTTTTAGACGTACTTAACTTTTGAAATTTTTTTTAACAAAAATTATTCTGAGTGTTGTCCTTCTTTGAATTGAGACTTTAAAAAAGTTGTTTAGAGAAGCAGGCTAACAAAATTCTGATTAGCTCAGGAAAAGTAGACCCGTGAAAATCAAAATCACACATTCGGAAAAGTAAATCTCCCTCGCCCCCATCCTTGTTCTTTTTCCAACATGCAAGAGAAATCAAACTGATAGTCATTAACAGCCGTTTCTTCACTTCAATCTTACTAGTCTTCAAAATTCCTCTCGCCCTAAACATTCATGGTCATACCATTATTTCTAAACATAGATCACATATTTATATTTATAGTTATTTCATTCTTCGAGCCGGGGTAGCCGAGTGAGCTAGTGCGTTGCAGTTCCTGTCTGCTATCGCTGCACCGATCATGGGTTTGATTCCCGTTCCATCTGGCATTTTTTGAGCATCATCCTTTACCTCATTACCTATGACAACGCACGACTGAAACCGTAGCCTATGCTGTTACCATTACCCATTACCTATGACTGTCTCAGAATGTATGAGAGCTCTTACTTTCTAGTTCTCTAGTTCTCTAGTACTCTGTCTTTAGTGAACTCTTTACTGTTCTCTAGTAACGGATTTCATTGTACTGATTTCTCAATGCGGTTAGTTTATGTGGATATAATAATGGAATTATAACCATCAATCATCCCAACCTCATAATCAAACGACCGTAACAGTCCGCTACAATTAAAAACCATCACGTTGAACTTTGATGAAAATTTATAGAAATCACACTGTGATTGAAATTTATTCACAACAATTCTGACATGGACACGATATAATAATAAAATCACAAAAATTAATAATATTCAGTCAGTATCATTGTGTGAAGATAACTTCTTTAGCTTACAGCTGTGTCGAAATTCTTCACTATTGAATACTATAATGACATTTGCAATTGTAATGATGCGTTTAATAATCATTATTATGATGTAGCTCGTGGCGAAGCGTGGTATACTTATTTGGTCATCGCCAAATTCATCCTATAGGATGAATTCCTATTTCATCCTGTAGGAAATATACCCGGCAATGACCAAATGAGTATACTACGCTTCGCCACTAGATGTAGCCTAATAAGCATTATTATTAAATTGACTTGAAACATTGTGTCAAATACTCTGGAAATGCGTTTCATATGATTCGATTCATTGATTGACTTTGCACGGAGTGTAATCATTGAAGGTATCTATGACCTCATTTCGTACTCATTCAGGTATTGTTTGAGCGAGTAAGGTCGTTTGCTACTGACAATAATCCTAATTTCTGTCCACCACATCGTTAGGATGTGTATCGGTGCTCTCCAATGCAACCGAGAGCGTAATTCAGCATCGACCTGAACTGTGGTTGCTGCGTGCGGAACTAATAATTGTTTTCTGTTTGCTCACACTAGGTTCGCATTCATTTAGAACACTTTGATGACACCTCTAATGAAATAAGTGTGAATTGATTTATATGCCTGGCTTGTCTCCCGAAATTGAATCCAATTGAACCAATCAACCGTAGAATAAAATGTTCTGGTCGTTTTCCTTGATTTTTGTGTAAAACCAAGCGTAAATATCATTCCACTTTGAAAGGCTGAGTAAGTGAGTATGTTTGATTGTTCTAATCATATACTACTATTTCCGTTCTTCTGGCACAAGCCTAGAAGTTATTTTGGCCAAAAATGTGAGATTTTCCATTGTATGAATAATTTATACCAAATCCATTACTCCGACAAAAGTCTAGGAGTTATGTGGGCCAAAAAATAAGTATGATCTTATTGTATGAATAATATTCATACATTCATTATTTATCCAAGCATCTATATTATTCAACTTGAAAGGCTGAGTAGTGAGTATGTTTGATTGTTTGAACCATATACTACTATTTCCGTTTTTTTATACAAGTCTAGGAGTTATGTAGGCATCGTCATTGCCAGTAACTTATTGAATTGAATTGTTGATGATGAGCTCGGATACTTTGACGTTACATAGCTTCAAGGTAAGTAGAGACTTTGGATAATCAACATCATGATATAAGTAATAAGACTAGTATACCACGCTTCGCCACGGCTGCCAATATCTCTCTTACCATCAAGTAAAATATCGGGATTCTATTATCTCATACTTATTATAACATTTGTTCTCAGGGAACCATTCTCTCCTTGATCAAAGATCAGTAGTCGATTGTGATGAAAATCAATGTCGGCCAATAATATTCAGGTAGAGAGGCGTGATACTTTAGCTAGTGGCTGTGGTCTAAACTTCGGCTTTGGTTCAGTAGCAAAGTAGCTGTCAAGCATCTAACCAAACTGCCACATAACCCAGATCCAACACGAGTGGTTTCATAGTTTGCTAAGACTTTGATCGTTTAGTTTGACAGATTCGAAGAGTGATTAGTCAGCCATGATTTGAGACATAACCGACGTTATATCAGTTGCAAACAATGTTTAATTGATCTGAATCATGTTGGATAATCTTGAGTTAAACTTGACGCCGCTGGGAATTACTAGGCCCTTTGAAGTGGAAATCTACAATATTAGCCTATTATGGAACAGCAACACTTTATCTTCTGATAGAATAAAGTGGATAATACCAAAGAAAATGTTGTTAATTTTTCTAATTATGTTAAACATTTCTCTTCAAAAATAAGGATTGGTGAATTATGTTGGATCGATTGATAATTTTGTTTTTGTTCTGGTTTTGTATTCCAACATAATGTTGTAATAAACTATTGTAATGTATTGCACGTAGAAAAACTTGACCATTCAGGTTGAAAGCACACATGTTACATCACGAGATAATAATACGATTACACTGAAATATGAGTAGTTCATAATATTAATGAAAACACTGGAGATGTTATCAAATATCACTTAATTTATCAAACATCTAGTGTTTTCATTATGTTCAAATATTACAACATTTCACCAAACACTGTGTCAGAAGTTCATAATTATATTTTATTAATCTCTAACGTCGCTTAGCTCCTACTAGAAATCACAGACTTTGAAACATTGACGATTCTACTCAAACAACATTGTTTTTCAATGGAAAGTTCAGGTAATGTCATAAAATTGAAAAGTATTATGATTGTGTTCGTGGAATGAAATGGAATAAATTTGTAATGATACTGGAATTGATGTCGGTTGGAAAAATTGATATTTCAATTGAAGGGGAATCACAGTGTAACAACTAATTATCATCAGATATCATAATTATGATAATATGATATACGAAGTACCACAATGTTGTATAGGTTCACCATGACTTGTCTGAATTACATTTCCCATTTGCTAATATTCTTAGGCGATTTCAATTTCGCAAAATACTTGTCTAATCTGATATAATATCTGAGTTAGCCTAACGTTAGCCTAATATTAACTCTATCAATAACCTAATATAGCTCTATCTCTGACATAATATATTCTCTAGCCTAGAGATAACTAAAGTACAGTAGCTTACTTGACTGGTACCAAGTAAGGCACTGTGTGTAAAAAGATAATAACAATTACTATTATTGATCTTTGTCAATCCATCGTATCAATGAACTATGTACCCCACCGTGGCGAAGCGTGGTATACTTATTTGGTCATCACCAGGTATATTTCCTATAGAAAATATACCAGGTATATTTCCTATAGAAAATATACCCGGCGATGACCAAATAATAAGCATACCACGCTTCGCCACTAGTACCCCAATATGACATAGAATGTTTCAAAATTTTCACATAGAATGTTATAGATAGTTTTTTTTTTGGAAAAGTTGAAAAGAGCCTCTCAATGAATGCTTCAAATCCCAATTCGAAAATGCCCGACTGAACAGAATTTTTAATAACATTGCAGAAACAGATTTTTTAGTCGACATTATCTGAATGTGATAACCCATACGTTCATAAAAACTAGATTCAGTAACAACAGCTGTGTCAATCAAATCAGTGGAGTAAACGCTGAACATATCACATATTTTCCGCAAAATGTATCTGGATATTGTGATCATGAATGTTGTGATTGAAGTTGCTCCAAGCGACTTATCGAATTCAATTTTCAAAACTCTGATTCGAAACGAATTCATTGAAAGAAATAGATTATAGGGTTTTTTATACGTTTTCTCAATGTTCAAAATGTTTTATAGAATATTCATGAAAGGACATGAACAATCACTCACACATGAAGGTTTATGAGTTATAAATTTTGAAAAAGTTTGGAGATAACTCACAAAATCGAAAATTTTTCAATGGAATTGATAAAAGGAAACTTGTGGAACAAAGGAAATAACAATCGAGTTCAGCATTAGTTGCTGTAATATCAATAGCTCATTACGTTTATTTTGAATCTTTTGACTAAAATATTATTAATTATTATTATTATTATTGTGTTGCTCCCTACTTGACACCACTGTAGATCAATGAATTGATAAACATTTTTAACAAATATATTTCATACCGACATAACTTAATATGCTCTTTCTCCCCAGAGTTCTGTTACATAGAAATTAAGAAGTCACGTAATACAGGGTGAAGGCTAACTTACATTATACTTTCAATTTTATTGCATACAAAACATTCCTATTCATGTCTTTTGTGTATCTGCCTTCTCCCTGTTTTACAGGACTCCTAAAACCACTGTATATTATAAAACAGGCCCCTGGTTTCTATTCCCCTCCGAGAGAAGCGACTGTAAAATGTTCCCGGAAAAAGTTGACGAAATGTGGGAAATTCAGTTTTAATGCTTCTAGATTCCTTTTATATAATTTATTAACAGTGAACCAGCTTGGGTTAGATGGCAATAACACTCGGGTCCGGTCTGGTCTCGAGGCAGAACAGATTAATAATGCAGGTATTCACCCCTTCAAGGCGAATATAAAACTAGCTGGAATATGAGAAAAGGGGGGCTTGGTCCGAGTTTTGACACACACACACACACATGAGAAGATAACCATTTTCCCAGCGAGACTTTTCCGAAAGATTAAATACACTCTAGTACTTGTCTCATGAGAGCGGAAACCTGACTAAACTCTATTCCTGGCTGCAATTTCAAGTGCTTTTTAGAGATCAACACTAATCAGAATTTAACTGTCGAATCATCAAGAACGAATCCGCTTTGGTGCTCTTATCACGATAGATAATTCACGGTATGTTTTCCCACCTTGATTCAACACAAATTTGCGGAGGAGGGCGTAACCTATTTAAATTACCAATTTAGATCTCGATGTTGTTATTATTATTTGAATATGAACAGAAGTGCTGATGAATTATATACGTGACTATATTCAATAATCGAATTGAACTCTTTAAAGCAAATGGTATATCCTAAATTACATTGAATCACAATTAATTCAGTTCAGGTCCACATGTAATTTGACAGCACAAAATAGAATATTCTCCCTACAATATATTTTTTTTTAATTTTCAATTTCAATTTATTTATTTCACACACAACATCAAAACAACATTACATACAACAATAACATGAATAGTTAATAAAACAATAGAAAGAATGCTAATCCAGATTGAAGACAGATTAGAGCTATCCCACTCAACAAAATTCTTAGGCCACATGATAGATCAGGTGCTTTCTTGGAGGGACCACATCCAAAGCCTGATAAAAAAATTGAATCATATTTTGTCATACTTACTCTCTCCCATTCAGTTGATTAAAGACTCTTTTGGCAGTTTATTATACATAATATGTATATTCCTATTTGAGTCACGGTACAATATTCTGGGAAAACTCTTCTGATAGTTATAAAGTTTTCATTCTACAAAAAAAGATATAAAAAATTGTTTGCGGTTTAAGAGCTAGAGACTCATGCAGAACACATTTCAAACAAATTGAAATAACAAAGCTTCCATCCATCTATATTTACCAGTTATTGGTTTTTGTTAAACAATATACTGTCAAGTTCAAAATTTGTCCTGACAGACACAAATATTATAATACTCGAAATAGAAACTCGATTGTCTCCCCATTTCACCGCCAGGCTGCATTTGAGAGTAAACCGTTTTATTCTGAAATGAGATATTTTAATAAACTTCCAGCAGCCATCAGAAATATAGAATCTATACAATTATTTGAACAAACAAGAAGGAAAATGCTGAATGAGGAAACCATATACTCTGTTGCCAATGTTGCCAAATTATAATTTACATCCTGAACAAGACAAATTTTCCTGACATGTTGACAGCTTAGCTTATATCCATTTCATGAGAATGTAATAATAATAATTTTAATGTAATGTTCAATAATATTGTTATATGAATAATTATTGTCTGATGTATGACACACATAATAATTTAGGTATAGGTTGTTTATCTAGGCATTGAAGTGTCACCAGTCACTCGAATGAAACTCAAAATTTGATGTATTGTGAAATGGATTGTATATAAATAAATAAATAAATAAATAGATATACATGTCAATATTGTCAATTGGTCTCGGCTGACAGTTCGTCATGTAGTTGTATAGAATTGGCGAACTAAGCTTCTTTCGATATAATTAGTCACATTCTATTCACCTTTTGATCTATTCTTTACCATAATTATATAGTGCGATTCACGTCAAGAAGTCAGCATTGCTTGGGAGTTTGCTATCCTTGTTCAGCACAAGGCAGTTGCTGATGTCTATCCTATTCGCTCTGTGCATTGTTGTCGCACAAACACGTTTGGTGCAGTTTACTCTTTCTCTCTCAATGAAACTTGGCATCAATGCTCCTCATATAAACAATGCTGACTTCTTGACGTGAATCGGACTATAGCTGTATATAGCTAATTATATAGCTATTATAGCTATATATAGCTAGATATATAGCTATTATATATAGCTAATTATAACTATAGCTTTGAACAGCTATAGTTTTGAACTATGGTGTTTTATCTTATTCGAGCCTTCTCCGGTCAAGTAACTGATCATTCTGACATTAAGATACTGAGAATGATAGTAGACACTGAGTTCATAAACTCCATGCTACATTCAGCTCACTCGCAGAAGGTTCACAAATTAATGAATTCCATCCAATTTCATTCATTGATGCAGTTCAAAGACAATGAAACTGAATGTTTACAGAACTCTTCATTTGAGCTCCACTCAAGCTTCAATAATGGGAATATTTGAGTTTTTCGCAACAAAGTTTGTACATCGGAGGAAACTTTCAAGAAACTTTATCGTCTCATGGAAAGTTCTGGAGTTTGGAGTGAAAAGGTATGTCGATTGGCACGGAGCGTAGGAACAGACTGGAAATATCAGTTTGCAATTTTCTCATGTTGGATATTATATATTCTATGTTTCTGGCTTTTCAATGCCAGAGCAGTACTTGGATTAATTCCTTCAGAAACAGTTATATCGATCGTAACAGTGTATATTCACTTTCATTATTATACTTGAACGTTTCGATCTTGTTCTATACGCCTTTATTTTAAAGTTTCCAAAAAACCAGAAAACATGAACTCATTGAAATAAATAGAAGTCGAAATAAATTTAAAGGTCTCATAATATACAGAATATAAAAAACATTATCAAAATAAATGAGAGTATGGCAGGCTATGTATAAATGATGACTTGAGTTGAAATATCAACATAGTCTTAAAAACGATTTTTAGGCTTCCACTGTAATAATGTTACCAGTAAGTTTATGGATTCTACAATTTTACTGGTTAGTTAACACAATATTGTTCTCACAGAATCATTCGGAAGGTAAGATACGTCTTTTTATGTATTGAGGACGAATATTTCACATTTGACATTTTCCCAACAAAACTTAGATCGTGAATTTTTCAACATTTGAAGTGCATCTGAGCGCTATATTACGTGACTCGAAAAACCTCACTTAATTTTAGGTAATATCTTTTGTGTAGTAGTGAAGGTGATATAGTATAGTCATCCATAATGAATGAAGAGACTTGAAGTTGTCTAAACTACAAATTTATTACAACTTAATAAATACTGTTATTTATTTAATACAAATTTATTACAACCGAGATACTGTTTTCGGTTGTTACACCATTATCTATAATCTCTGGTATTTACTGTCTGGGAAGGAGATGAGATATTGCAACAATTCAATTGCTTTTTCAAATCATTATAATTTATTGAACGAAATTCCCAATTAATAATGCTATAGAATACTCTGAAGACTTCCGTCACTGCGAAGATATCACAGAAGATATCCGCCACTGCGAATATTGACAACAGAATAATAGCATTTTAGTAAGGAAATTCGATGAACTCTGGTGTACAAAAAACTTTTGCCCGGGCAGGAATTGAACCCAGCACCCCGCGCTCTGTTCATTTAAAAAAACATTGTTCAATTGTTTGAGAATTCGCTTAATTTAATCAGTAGCCAAGAAACCAATCATGAAAAGAAAACTTTAAATGTCTGTTCTGTTTTGAATACTCTGTACAAATAATTCTTCCCTATACTAATGATTTCTGAGATGACAGTTCACTTTCAATAAAGGTAAGCGATAATGTATGAAGTAGAAGTATTTACCTATGATGTTTTGTGTGGGCTTTTAGATTATAGTAAGAGAAGGAAAAATGTTGTGAAAAAAACTCATTCAGTCAAAAATTCTGCCTACGAATACAACCTACGAGTGACCTTGAATCAAATTCCATTTTAATTCATCATCCGTCAAAATTCTCATTAAAGTGACATGAGTTTATGTTCTGGATTTTTGGATCCATAACAAACTGCGGAATTAACACTATTGTTTCAACACTAGAATTGACGACATGCAGTCAAATTTTACTGTAAATAACATAAATGTTACTCAATGAATTTATGAAAGTAATTGATGGAAGTTGATTATTTTAAAGTTGATAGCAAATTGATTATTCAACAATATTTGCTCCATAATTACTTAATTAATTCATAAGATATGTTGGAAAACTTCCGAAATTACGTTCCCATCATGTCCATTATGAATGTTGTACAGATATTACTGGGCAATTACAGTAGCTGCAAAATGCAAAGGTAACAAAGATGGTCATGCGAAACATGCTTTCTCTTATTGTTACAACGAAGCAAGATGAAATTATCGGATAGTCAAAGGCTAGAAAGGGTGAGGGCTTACTAATGGCCTCTACCAGTCCCATAGTAGGAGGATAGGAGTCAAATATTCGTGCTCTTGTCGCGTCCTTTTCGTGCCCACTAAGCCTCATGAACCCACAGCCATTATTGCTAGCTTCCAGCCTTCAGACAGCTCTGTCAGCCGTGCACTTTATGAGCACGACTCATAAACTCGATTTACCCCCCACCGACCTACCTGCCAACCCCCCCCGCCTCCAGCCAACAGAACACCTCCACACACTCTCCAGACTACTCGTAAACTTCGGAAATAGGTTGATTTATAACTAGATCATAACTACTGCAGTGCTGGACTTCTAATGTCTATTTCAAAGGAATTATTTCATTTGAGGTATATGAGAACTCTACTGAGAAAACTTCGGGAACAATTAACAAAAAAGTGTTTCGTCTAACATCATCAATGAACTGTTCCTCAATCCGCCACGTTTAAGGGCTATCACTTGAATAATCAATCATTAATTTTATTCAGATGAATATTTTGTTGAAATTCAGTGTTGGACGTTGGACTACTTAACCTACATGTTTTACATGTTTCCCAAACCATTTTAGGGAACATGAGATGATTCGGCGAGGCGGAACACCCGAAAGGGTCTCCCCGCCAAAAAAAAGCCATAAGCTTGATAGTCAATGGATTAATTTTTCAGTAAGACATTACAAAAAGGGTTCCGATAAACCTAGGGAAGCGTTTTATCAGGTGCTACGATAGAACTTACTATTATGTAAAATAAGACATACTAATAAGAAATTACTATTTAATTGGCTTTTTGCAATACTGTTTTATTCTTTGAATTAATTTCTTGATAGTGAGTACTTGAAGTAATGTGGCTGTGACTTTGTTCTATGTGTTTTTGTACTACTGTGACTGCAGTGAGTGTATTGTACTAAAGTAAGTGAATTTAATGTTTACTGTGAGTTGAAATTCTAATTAAAAGATAAGTTTTTATAAGATTCAAGATGGGAGTTCAGGTATTTGGTGAGGGGGTATAGAAAAGAATGAGGTTAGAGGGTGTTAGTAGCGGGATAGAAATAATGAGGGGAGGGGAAGATGAAGATGAGGGATGGTCAAAACAGGAAATTATATAGAAAAATTAAATTGTGATTAGAAAATATTCTCGCTCCTCACCCTCAGGCATTCGCCCATATGAGGAGCCTTCTTGAATGTATTTTTGCTGTACTCTGTATATATGAAGAAAAATAGAAACAATTTGAATTAAAAAAAAAATACAAGAGCATATTCAATTATACTCGATGAATTTTGATGGGAGAATTTTGGGGAGCAACATGCAAACTTCTCCAGGTTGAGGGCAGTTGAAGGTTTTAATTCGTGCTAGTCTATTAGTTTTGATTGATAGCAGAATATTAAATTTATTTTGATCGGTGCAACAGTCTGTTGGGGATTACAGATAAGCGGTTTTGGATTGTAATAGGTAATTATTATTATGAATAGAATTGTGGAGCAATATAAATTGCTTGATGATAATATTAAGAATTAACAAATTGCTCTGCTTTCTATTCATAACAAGCTGTCCCAGCGAACTTCGTATCGCACTCTTCCCCCAAATGTCCCCCTCTTCTCCCCACAAATGTCCCCCTTCCATGCCACCCCGAAAAAATGTCATCCCACAAATGCCCCCCCTCCATTTCCCCAAATGTCACCCCCATATCCCTCTTCATGTCAACCCCCTCTTTCCCATCAAATGTCACCCCTCCTCCTCAATTATTTTTTTTTTTATATTTATTTATTTAATTCTTTCTTTTCAATTTTTTTTTTAATTTAGCCTATATTTTTTAATTTCATTCCCGTTCTTCAATTTTTATCAGTCCTATTCTAATTAAAAGAATTTTTAATATTTATTAATTTATTTTAAATTTTTCATTTTAATTGATTTTATTTTTATTTTATTTTTTTTATTTTATTTCCGTTCTTCAATTTTTTATCAGTCCTATTCTAATTAAAGATTTTTTCATATTTATTTCTTTCTTTTAATTTTTTTTTATTTTAATTTATTTTATTTATTTTTTAATTTTTAATTTATTATTAGAAACAATAAAACATGCATGATACGAACGATAACTCATTCTTAATTGATGATTGTAGTAAAAATAATTAAGTGAAAACCTAGAGCAAAAAAACGGTCCAGAGCAGGGGTTTGAACCCGCAACCTCTAGTTATCAAGCAGAGACTCTTGCACTGAGCCACGAGGGACTTAGAAAAGCTTGCTAATTTATCTATCTTGAATTGCGATCATCTTTCCGTTGTAGGTACACGTTCGTGCCAGCTAGTTTGAACGTAGCTCTGTAGAAATATTTGATAGGTTATGTCATTAATGTAATAACTATTTATTAATTATAAAGGGATTTTTCTTATATTTTAATACATATTATGTTAACCAGTGCTGTAAAAAATTCAAACGAATCCAAAATCATCTAAATCGGTTCAGCCGTTCTCGTGTTATGAGCGAGCGTACTTACAGACACCAACTCTCTTTTATTAATATAGATTTCAAGATATAAATTTACACAATTTTCGAATCTATCATCTTTTACTTTATCTCATCTCTATTCTTCGTGCAATTGTACACAATTCTCAATTCTATCTTCTTCTTCTTCTTCTTCTTCTTCTTCTTCTTCTTCTTCTTCTCCTTCTTCTTCTTCTCCTTCTTCTTCTTCTTCTTCTTCTTCTTCTTCTTCTTCTTCTTCTTTCTTCTTCTTCTTCTTCTTCTTCTTCTTCTTCTTCTTCTTCTTCTTCTTCTTCTTCTTCTTCTTCTTCTTCTTCTTCTTCTTCTTCTTCTTCTTCTTCTTCTTCTTCTTCTTCTTCTTCTTCTTCTTCTTCTTCTTCTTCTTCTTCACACAATTAATTTTTTTTTAAATTTTGTATGCGAAGTGTAGTGGACACGATATGCATGAAAAAAAGAATGTCAACCGTTTCCTGTATCTATGCAACTAAACAGAGGCGTTGCATCTGACATAGGCGACAGACGAGAAGCGCCCAACGATTGTCAATGGCATTGATAGCACTATGAAAGTGCATAGCTGCAAACCGAACACACAGTGCCTGACAAAACTCTTACAACAATTGCGCCAGTATGCTTAGTGAAGTGAGGTGTTGTTTAAATGGGCGTTGGGGGGAGGGAAGGGGTTTGTTTGGGTGATTGCGGTAGGTGGGATGTTTGAGAGGTTGTGTCAGAGTGTAGGAAGCCCTCCAGCACGGGGATCAAGTGTCACACTAATTATCGCGACTGCTTTATACAACCCTTACACTGTCGGGGGCAGAAGCGGTGGCGAATCTAAAATCGGGGGAAAACGCTACATAAACACTACCACGCCGATCCCTTCCCCTATAAAATCTCTGCAGCGATAATATTTTCCATTAATTAAATTTCTCTTTTGTTCCATTCTGATGACATTCTCTCACCGCTCATATTCAAAGCTTCACCTCGGTATTTGGCCTGCTTCGGTCAACTGTTATTCACAAATTCAGCATCGTGTGCATTGTTTCTCTCCATATTATAAAACAGGTGGAAATGGACACGTGAAAATATCACAATGAAACAATACACAGGAGATTAACTGACAATAAACACTTTCAATTAACTGAAAATAGATTAATTGCAAAACATTCAAAAAATTGATCAATAATAACATTGGACTCTAAATTCAAATTTTTCACTTGAAATTTCTCTACTCAGTGAAATATTTACTAACACATAAAAGTACAAGTGAAGTAATACAATATATTAATAAGTAATAGTAATAAATTAAGTAATAAAATGAAGTAGTACAAGTGATAGTACAATGAAGTAAGTAAACTGTAATACAATAAAAATAGAGAACAGATCTCTAAAAATAGGAAAATAGACTCTCTTGTGTTCTTTCTATTAAATTGAAGTCTATTTAAATTTAGTAAAATGGATGTTGTAGCTCAAATTATTTTTCAGTTCTTGATTTGATGCATGAAATGATCATAGACATTAAAAAGGATAATGTTATAAATTATCAATTTATTGAGCTTCTATCCATCAATTTGACTCAGTAATAATGCTGATTCAAGATGTTGATTGCCAGTTTATCTAGTATGGATGTATTGCTGCATTGTGATACTGCGTCTGTATTCGTTCGAAATAAACTATAAAAAAATCCAAACAATTCATTAATAAAAAACAATTAATGGAGAATAAACTGATTGAATGAGCTGCCAATCAGTCAAATTTACAGAGACGAAAGTCCTAATAAATTATTGAGTGATTGACAACCAGTTTTGTATTCAATCCATTTCTTGCTCAGTGTTATTTCGTTAACCCCTTAACTGATTCACCCGAGTATACTCGTGGTTGGAAATTTTGGCTTCTGTTGCGGGAGCCGAGTTAACTCGGGCATCAGCAAATAATTCCTTATAAATTCATTCTCAGCCGATTACACTCGTTCTTCGGCTAATTCCCACGTAAACATACTGTTCTGTCATGTTGGCTACATTGCTTCCGTTATAAGCTATTGTGAAATTGTTTATTCTGCTGTCTAATTGGAAGTCTGTAGTCTGTAGTCAGCTGCATTCATGGTACAGTAGGTGCAAGTTTTTACCCGCGTAATTCGGTTTCATTTAGAACGTTTCCCAGTGGAAATGAGTGACGAAGACCGTGAAAATACTTGTGATAATGAATTTTTGAGTAGTTTGGGAACCGACAGTGATAGTGAAATACATTCCGAAACAGAAATTTATGCTCTGCAGTAAATTTGAAATATCCGAGTATACTCGATTGAAAAAAGTAAGGTTTTTTTGAAATTCAATAAAAAAAAAACTATGAGTGAAAATTAATTTTGGTTAACACTATGTTGAAAAGATGTAAAATCAGTCATAATATTGCTGGACCGGATTTGGACCGTTTTTAGTATCAAGTTCCAGACAGTTAAGGGGTTAATCAGAGCAAATGGGAATAAAAAAAAATTGTGTTAAGAAAGCATGTCTTACTTCAATAAATAATATTGAAAGCCTATTATATTATTATTGGAGTCATTATTATATAATATAATAGACTCTATACGATCAGCAGCATAGATATAAATTTGTTTCTATGGTTTAGATGTACAAAAACAAAACAAAAATATGTAATTGCTCTAAAACCTAAGCCCAGTTTTATCTAACCAGTACGAGTTCAATATTCTTTGTAGTTTTTTCTATACAAAACAATTCTTCTTAGTTCTCATACTGAGAGTTCGAATTTATTCAAAAAGGTTTGATTTTGAAAAAAAAACAGAATAGAACAGATTACTGAATTAGATAGGTGAATATGGGTATTCAAGGAAATTCACCCTTTTTTATATTAAAGAGGTCTTTATGGATGTATGCGGTCTGTACGTAAGAATAAGACGATTAGTGGTCCAAGTAGGTGAAGTAGTTCAAGGCAGGATCTTTATCTGCAAGATTTAAACCAAGATCCATAGGAAGAGCGTCGTATCTGGTATATGGAGAAGAGCCAGGAAACCCAGTCTTATCTGTGAAGAAAATTGTCACTATTGTATAATAATTTTTCTCGCACAAAAGGTTCATTCACTAATATGATTTCCTCTATCGATAGGAGAAAATTCTCAGGCATATCCTCGTATTTCTTGAAAATGCAACCTGGAGTATTGAATCCTCGAACAATATTGTTATCGAGTGCATAAAATATTGTACTTAACAAGGATTGATCGGATTACAGGTAAAGATAGAGATTAGATTGGATTACGGTTTGTTTAATATCACGATCGCATTTGTAATATTACTATAATAGCTCTTCAACTCTGATTCTACTTCATCGCTATGTTACTCAAACTTGTAGTATTTATGTTTTCTTTAAATTATTTTCTTGTACATGCATTTTTTTTATAGGGTGATGCCCACATGAGCTCTAGGCTTGTGCGTGGGTAATGAGTTCTATAGCCTATATCATTCTAGTTCGAAATATCATTCTATCTCATTCATTTACTGCTTCATTCCACTCATAGAAGACAGGCCATGGTGCTCTTCAGTTCGTTAGCAACATACTAATATTTGTAGCCTGGAAAATGTAGCAGATTTTCAAATTTATAATAATTTTCTTCCCAATAGTTGTTGAATTTTCTATAGTTTGTTTTTACGGCACTTGAAAAATTCTCGTCCTTTCGAGGAAACGTTAAGGAGTTGGTCCCATCTGTCTATAAATCAGTCGTCATCTCTCATCACCACCCCTCCTATCACCTAAGCACAAGCCTGAAGCTCATGTGGGGATCGCCTTCGAAATAAAAAGTTTACCCCACATATGTCCTCCAAACCCGTCCGGTTTCATATATTGGAAAATCGTCCGGCTCTCTATCATTCGTTCTATTATTTATTTTACTTCATCTTGAGATTTTTATCAGTGATGCAGAACTCTCACATCATATTATCGGAGAATATATCTTGTGAATGCATTATTCAAACTTTTTAAACTTATCAGTTGTGACAGAGGTTACTGTTCCGTAACAGCTCCCCCAAAGAGAATCTAGCTTGTAGGTAGGAAAGTTTCCTTCTACTAAGCTGATCTATGCGTTTGACTAACAAATTTGTCTCGCAGTCAAAGAAACGGCAGATTGGCTTGGCAGCCACTGCACAGAGAAGAATAGTGCGTGATAAATGTGATAGATGTCTCTGGTTCAAACAGACGTCACATAATTTACGTAGGGAGAAAATGATGCTATCGGGAAGGGTCTTCAAGAAGCTTTTCGCTGACAAGTTTTCTTTCTTTCTCTCGATAAGACTCTCATTCAACAGCTTCTGGTCGTTGGAAATTCGGAAATTAGGTGGATTACCGTTTATTTAACATCAGGCACGTTTTGTTTGCTCCGTATAAGGCATCCAACCAATGACAGAGACTTACGGGAGCGTGGAGAATCAGCAATAGAATTTTCTGACTTCGGAAATGGAGAGCTTTGCTTGTAACTTTTCGTATTTTGAGGGAAATTTTCAGCCCAACTAGATCACGTCTTGGTACTGGAGAGTAGAAGTTGACAAATACTCGAATTCTTAGACATAGACAATGCCTATTCCGTTCTTAATACGTTATTATTCACTATAATAGCCTATAGGTATCACCAGAGGTAATCAATCAATCGATCACGTTATAATGTTATACTGAAGTTCACATCAGTATAACATTACATATAACTTTTTACTGTACCAAGAATCATCACATCAGATAGGCCTTAACGAGGAAAATACATTCATATTTGGATAGTATATAGTATCACTTTATAGTTATTGAAATTGAAAAAAAAAGATTTATTTAATTCAGAGAGTCATTGAGTAATAAAAAAGTCTTATTTAATTCAGAGAGTCATTGAGTAATCAAATGTTTGCATCAAGAAGAGATGATTGAGTCTGTACGGTGACCGGCTCCTCTGAATACAAAAATTTATGAGCTTCAAAATCGCTTCCCGGTGGTTCGGAACCCACCTAAAGCTGTAGGTCCATTCATCTCTCATAATCATCCTCACCATTACCCTCGCACAAGCTTAGAGCTCATGAGGGCATCATCCCTAGAAAAATAATCGGAAAGTTAGAATTAAAATTACGAAGTTATAAAACTAAAAACTTCTGTAGTTGAAAAAGGTTTCTTCGGATGAATAGGGTAAGTAATGAGTATTGACCAATGACCATAGTTGAGATGGTTAAAGTGATAGGATTAATAGGATAATAGGGAGTTTAATAGAATAGGCCGTTTCTTGCTTATTGGTTGTTGGAATGGGTGCAATGAAGCATTATATGCATCGATCAGGATCTCTTTGAAATACTAGATGATTCTTAAGAATTTTAATAGATTGTACAAGAATGATAGAATAGTAATAGGCAATGGAGAAATCAATGCCATAAAAATAAATTCCTGTCCGCACATGTCGAAAATTAAAGCACACAATAATTGATTCTTATTTTTCTCATGATCAAAACAGAATCAAAACAGATGACGTTTGGAATTCATGGTTTGAGTTCACCACATTCAATCATCGGGAATGTTTTTTAACGCTTCTGCTTTTTATTCACTGGAAGATTTCAAATAAATAGAAGGCGGAATGACTTCTTGGAGTATCAAATCTATTCTGATTGGTAGGAAATCTTTCGGTTATAGGAACGGAGAATGTCAATATTTAACTTTGAATCTAGGGAATCGAAAAGTAAGTAATGGATCTTGTGCATAGTGAGAAACTCAAAGCATTACTCAGGAGGTCTCCAAAGAAGGAAGAAGCTCACTAGAGCTGTTGAAAAACATACACTTTCAACTCTATTAATAATTGATTAATAATTATTGCTCGTATAATATTTTAGTTTTGTACAGGCTGATACGTATGAGAAAACAGGTAAAACTTTAATTGAAAGAGTAAGAACGTTGGAAGTCTTTATTTCTCTACTATCTACTAACAAAGATGGAGCTTTGAAAGATTTAGGAAAAATTCTTCAGAGAATCATAAAAAATCAGTTATTTCTTGAGTACAGCACAAGACATTTATTTCATACATAGAAAAACTCACAGACAAAAAGTACATTATAAGCCTTATTGACAATTTTAATACAAAACAAGATAAGAAACAAAATAAAGCAACTCCAAACTCTGACATCTCATCTTTTTATGATTCAGTCTATACCTTTCTATATTTGAGACAGTGAATTGATTGTTTTTTCTCTAGATTTTTCCAGCTGTGGAAAAATCATGTTATAATCTATTCATAAGTAATTTGATAAGTTTTGTACTCTAGCTTCTCAGGAAGCTTTAACGATTGAATTCTATAAAATCTCATTGAGGATTCTAGATAGTTTGACATTGCATTTAGCGATTAATTAGATATAAACTGCAACATGAACGGAAATGAAATGTATTCAGTTTTTCTATCTGTGCCAAGCTCTATGTTCATTTCAAACTTGGGACTGGACCTGAAATTCAAACTGGAATTTTCAACTGAAACTGGACTACTGACTTTTTTCCTCGCAATTGAAATGCAACACTACATGCGTTATTGAAAGCCCAAACTTGCCAAGTCACATCCTGTAGAGAGGATACTTTCGAATTTCGGTTATCCATGAGTGAAAACACTCTTCATTTACTATTCTGCCATGATCTATACGCCATGCTTTGTTCTCTTTTGAATTATTCGTTCTCTCACTCTGTCTTCTTCTATCCCGCAAAAATATCGTCCATTCTCTCACAAAAACAAAGACAACTTTTTTTGTGGGATTGAACTTTTTTTTGCACTTTGAACTTTATACTTTGTTGTTAAGCAAACACGTACAGTATGTGTATAATTTTGGAATTTGTGATGTTCAAAAATACGTTTTTTCTCTCAATATACTTGTGTATATCAAAAGTTTGCTTGACTTGAGAGTCCCCATGAAGTACGGAAGTATGGAAGTAGTGAAGTACTGAAGCTCGAATAATCATCAATAGTTCTCCTTGTAAATTTTATCCTCTGGATGTTGCATTTTATTTACATATCTTTTGAAGCTCAAGTACTCACAGAGCATATCTCACTTATTAAAAATTCCAGATAGAATGACTGTTATTCAGTCATACAAATTCAATTTTTAAAACTGGAACATAATTTGTGAAGGGTGATCATGTTGTTATTTTTGAAACAGTATACTGCTGATAAATTAGTTAGTCATAGATAATAGTAAATCACTAGAATAGTGATAAATATGTGATAATAGTGTAAATGCACAAGGGAAATTGCATATCGAATTCAGCATTAATAATACTGATTGTTTACCTTTTTTTTTTTATAAAGTATGACATATTCTAATAATCTGATATGAAAGTGTTATTAACCGACAGTAAAATCGCTTGAAATACAGAGTGAATTTTCATTTTAAATCCTTTAAACTAAGTAACACTCTCATCTTATTCCATAAGTGCTCGTAAAGAACATTTTAAAATTTAGTTTGGTAGCATACTACATGTCAAACCAAGACTGAATTTATTGAAAATCATCATCATTCAATGCCAAAAAATGTCTTTCTTTATCAAAATAGCTTTTTGTCATACTACTATCAAATAAAGGCTCTTGTTTTCCAGGCTCTTTTTCAAATCTTCAGTACTACATCCTTGATATAGAACCTTGAATGAGGATAATCAAGAATCATTTTAAACTCTGTCAACAGTGTTATCTCAGCATAACTTTCAATAATAAAATTCGAGATCTTATTCTGTCAAATATAGGCTCTCTATCTCCTTGTCTTCCAAGCTCTATTTCAAATCTTGAGTACTTCATCCTTGATATAAAACTTTGATTGAGGTTTTATCAAGAATCATTTTTTAAATCCTCGATAAAATTGTGATAAAAAAGCATGTGATTTGTTTCAAACTGTCTTGTGTTCAAGTTTATTCACTTATCGTTGATTTAACCTATAATTTTTCTCTTTTTTTGATGAGTAAATGCATGTAAATGGATAAGTAAATACTCAACATCTAAGTGGAAATCTTAGGAAAGTCTAGCCGAACAGTAAAATACTACTGTGAATTTCATCACAATTGTTATTTTACTACTGATGTACACTGTTTTGACTACTGTATAGACTACTGTATACTGTAGTATTTGACTACCGTTAGACTACTGATGTTCATAACACTCATCTATGATCATGTTTCATAGTTCATGGTTAAAAATCGCCTTGAATTGTCGGAATTCTACCTACCAGAGAGATGGAAAATATGAGGTCTTGGAAAAGCTTCTTATGATTTCTTATTATATTATGCAATGTGACGTAAGAAAAATATGAATTCTCCAACTATCATTCCTCTACAATCTAAAAGATTTATTAAGACGCTCTTTGTAACTTAGTGATTAAATGAAATTACCAGCATTTTCAGCGTCCCTCCTTTAATTTAGGCTAATGATTCCACCACTGGCGTAATAATTCAGAGTAATGAATGTCATTATCTTCTCACTTTCCTGGTTGAATAGGGTTTGATTAAGGAAATTCTGTCGGGTCTTGCAAGGCGATGGGATTGGTGAAGGTCTGCAGATTTCAAAGAGGCGTTGACCGGAATTAAGACTGATACTGTCTTCTCATCAACCTTGTTCTAACAGGATTCACCCTTATACAAATTCTCATCAAAGAGTAATATTTTGGACAGTATACTAGGTTGTTCAAGTTCAGTGATAAAAAGGGGATTTTTTTTTGGAAATATAAAATTTATTCTGTACCATCTGGATTATACTGAATTTTTTCAGACAGCTGATGCTAGTATTTTTCACGAACATTATTACTTACTTTCCGTGTCCCGAGCAAGCACACTAAATGAACTACACTAGACACTACATAATTATTAATACTACATGGATTCACAATGACTAGACAGTGTTCTTCCAAAAATTAGCTGCCAATTTGGCATTGTCATTTGCCATGATAACATCCTCCATAGAACACGTCTTTCAAGCAGGGGGCATTCAAGTAGATGTTTTTCATCCTGAATGGACGAACATTATTAATAAGATGAATTCCATTCATAGACTTCAGGTCCATGATGTAGAGAGCTATAAAAGATAAGAATTGGATTGAAAACTTGATTGATTTAATGCGCACATGAGTTGTTCATCCCATTACTAATGCCGTACTTATATGTCGTCTATTAAATTGTATATATTACATAATCCGGTTGGTTTTAGAACCTTTTTAGGTTTGAATTTCATAGTTCGATATCAATTATATACAGGAGAGTTCAAGCCATTATCTTATTAATAACCAGTTATTAACACATCGAATAGAAATGGATGATTTTTGGCTTTAAGCTGTATTAAATATTTTGAAGCAACGTAATTGATTTCTCTCAATGGAGTTTCCGAGTGGTAATGAGTTGAATAAATGTTTTTTATTGTAGTCAGATGAAATAATCATCTTTTTTATACGCTATACCATTACCATGATCGCAAATAATAATAAACCGATACAACGATGTATTCAAGGACCCGATATGGTAAAGTGTTCACAAAAAAATTAACTTTTAATTTGTACAGTTGATATAAAAATTAATTTCAAATGTAATATTATTCTCGATTCATGTCAGGAACTGCAATTTAATTTTTAAAGTAATATTAGGAATTCTTTTCGAGAATAATATTACATTTGAAATTAATTTTTATATCAACTGTAAAAATTCCTAATATTCCTTTAAAAATTAAATTACAACCCCTGACATGAATAGCATCAAAATCAGTTGAGAAAAAAGTAGCCTAGACCGAGATTCCAACCCTGGAACTTGTGCTCCATAGCATCCATAGTACATTAATTGGAGGTTAAAATGCCTACATTTTCGCTTGTTACTTTTTTTTTAATTCAACCCTTAATGTTCAAAATCAATAGGATTCTTACTTGATCTATAAAGATATTATATTCCAAATTTCAAAACTGTACGATCTTCTGTTCGTTAGATATTGTGCATGAAGACCGACGGACGGACACCAGTATAATTAAGGATTATTAAGGCCCTATTGGGTTCTTAATAATAGCGAAGAGCTTCTCATATCAATCACTATTTTAGTATCACTGACATCAAACCTCACTTGATATCAAACTCTCCATGGCAGAGGAGAAAAGAGGAAGATATTCTATTTAGGACAAATAACAATTTATTTTTCCTTCACGTTAGCCTATACCATTACCATAATGGCAAATAATAAAAATAGCAAAGAACTTTTCTTATCAACGAAAACTCCAGTATCACAGATATCGAGCCTCAGTTGATTTCAAATTCTTCTTGGAAACGTGACGTCACTGGTGGGCAATTCTGTCTATGAAAAATTGAAAACTTTCCCGGCATTGTAAAGGGAAAGGGCGATTGAGCACAACTTGGTTCCATGCTGAGTTTCACTACAGGCATTATCTCGGGAAATAGCAACACGGGAGTTTCGAGTCTGTATTTTGTAGCAAACAATTTTGTTCCACACGTGTCTTGACTTGTGTATCTTGTCTGAACCTATGTATTACTTATTTCTAGACTAGAAAATACCAAAATTCTCATCACATTGATGAACTAGAAAATGAGGAAAATTCTGAACAGTATATCCAATATCCAATATCGTGATCGTAGACATTATCTATATTTTCAATGAATATTCTGGAGATCTAACACCAACGTAGAAAAATTATTTCGTAATGCATTATTTCCCATGCTTAGACTACAACTATTATTCATTTTTTATTATCATTTCGTGAGATCATTCTTCTTTTCATTCATCCTCTCCTAGTATTTTAAAATCTTCGATGTCTTATGCCCGATTTTTCAGTCGTTCAATAAACTTATTGAATCAATAACTTTTTTTGCATTTGAAAACACATGGTTATTGATTGAATAAGGCTATTGGATCCATAAACTGTCTATTGAGCGACTGAAAAACCGGGCATTAGTCTTAAACCTGGGATGTCTTAGTCTTATTAAAAATTAAAAACACAGAAATCAGACTCAATTCCAAGAAGAAACTCCATTGAAGAAAATGTCGTTGTCAGCCTGAAGCCTGAAGGAGTAAGCAAAACACTAATCCTATCGTGAACTTTTGCATCTTTCTGTAACTTTTGAATAAAGTCATCAGTCCTGGAAGATTCAGAAAGTGGATTAGATGGAATTGAAGTGTCGTGTTCAGGTTATATCTAATTTAAAACTGAGTTGAGTCTGATTATCATCAGAAATTAGATGAAATTTGGTATATTCAATGAAAAGAATACAATTAAACTAAATACTCTCGATCCATTGAGGAAAAATATCATGTACTGGAAGAAGTGAATACTCTACAATAATTTCCTGAGAAATAAGCTTGTTGTGTAGAAGAGAAGGTGATATTGTGGTATTGCATATCGAATGAATAGACTAGAAGTTGTTGCAACCACAAATTCATTATAATTTAAACTTATTTATATTATTCATTTATAAAATTAACCTTATTTATCTATTAAAATATCCAGAGATACCGGCTAAAATCCAGAGATTTTAGCAGAGATACCGGCAACACAGATTGATAGTGGTGTAACATCTGAAACCGGGATCTCGATATATTATAATAAATTTCTGGTTGTGACAACTCGAGTCTTTTTATTCAAGACAGAAATTAGCACCAGGATCTCGACATTTTAATGAGTTTGTGGTTGTCACAACTTCTAGTCTTTTCATTCAAGACATTAATATAGCATCGGTATGGGATCTCGATATTTTTTATGGATTAATTGTAGTTGTGACAACTTCGAGTGTTTTCAAGACAGTACTTAACAACGGGAACTCGATATTTCAATGAAATCGTGGTTGTTACAACTTCGAACTTTCTGTTCCAAACAACAATATTAGCTTGATCAACAGCAAAGGATTTATTATATTATTAACAAAGTATTGTAGCTTGGTAGACTGGAGATCTGCTACTTCAGTCTGTCATCGATAGATCTGATCTGATATCTGATATCTGATATCTGACATCAATGGTTCGATTCCCTCTCTGTCTGGCATTTTTATGTATCATCCTCCACTTCATCAACCTCATAATAGCCTCATAACCTCATAAGTCTACGACTCAATATTTATGAGAACATCATAAGCATGTCTGTCTTTTTATTCAATACAGCAATCAGCCCCGGGATCTAGATATTATTTTAACATATTTGCGGTTGTGACAACTCCGGAAAGAAGAATTCCTAATCCCAAAGAAAGCTTCTCAGTTCTTGAGTAGGATTGTGTTATGATAAAATTAATTTAATTTGGCGATGATGAATCATGTGTAAAGAATTTTTAAAAAAGACGGATTGTATCCAGCTAAGTGCATTCTGAATGAACGTTTTGTGTTCTTACACAAAAAAACACTCAAAAACATAGCAGCTGAAATTGTAGAAGCCTATGTTATTTCTAGTAAGAGAATTTCATATGTTTTTCAAATAGGATGCACTTGTCAGCTGGAAACAAGCATGTGTCTTCTTCCAATTTCTTTACATATTATGATTCGAAAGCCAAATAAAATGGTAACCTATCTCACCATTATCTCACAGGAAATCTTATTGAAATAGCTAGTGGCATGATATCTGTACACATGGGTGGCCGACGTCAAATAAGAATCAATATGTCGTCAAGGTGGGTTGCCTCCGAACTTTTCTCCTCTGCCATCAACACAGATCTTTTTTCTGCATCGATTAGTGCCCTGCTAGCGCGGTTCGCTATTGGTGGATACGAACACAGCTATTTGCCAACCGTCTCAACTTATCCTACACCTTGGAATCATCCACCTTCTTTCTTATTCAGTTTTTTACACAGCCGAGCTTTCTCTTCGCCTGTTTCCTCTGAGCTTTTCCACTCATTCCAGCTTCTCGCGTTGCGGTAACCAACGTGTAATCGAGCTCACAAAGTTCATTCATCTTCCTGTCATGGTTCCAATAGGCTTCGCATACAGGCACACAGATAAAAGTAAGCCATTTGTAGCTCTCCGTTGTCTTCTTTTCATTCGCCCCGCAAGAGTATGGGGTTAGGCTCACGTATGTTTGTAACTGTGTGCGAGCGACATTTCGAGGTGTAAGCTCTGCCAGAAGGTTAATTGAAGCCGATTCAGTAATCTTTTGCGGTCAGAGTCCCCTCTACGTCTTTCTGCTTCTATCTTCATATATCGGCTTCCTATTTCCCCTCCCATCACAAGTCGCACACTTTTCAAGCTTCTCGATGCTCATCCCTCCCATACCCCAGCGCTTGTAGCTCAATCCGACTGCTGCTACTGCTGCTGCTGCTGCTGCTGCTGCTGCTGCTGCTGCTGCTGCTGCTGCTGCTGCTGCTGCTGCTGCTGCTGCCGATGCCAGATTACAAGGGAAGGGTTGCTTTTGACTCGGAATTCGAAGCTTCCCCACGTCTCACCCACACTGGTTCGGTTATTAAATAGAGAATATTACGTTTCACCAATGGACTGCAACCATCAGTTCTGTTTTCATCCAGCCAAACGACAAAATTTGCTCGGACTTTGTGCAAGCCTATGTTTTAGAAACCATTATTGAATGAATAATTACTCATTTCAACAGCATAATGGAAAACTATCCCTACCCAGCCTTTTTTACTTCAATCCAATAAGGAAAATTGTTGTTAATTTGAAGTTTCTTTGAAGATCAGCCGTTATTTCAGGTTTTGTATAAAAACATTTATCGTGGACGAACAGCTTGAAAGAAAATAGTACCATTCACGTAATAATGACCAGATTCAGTTAGACAAAAAACAATAAATTTTTATACTTATGAAGACGTATAATATTCGTATAATATTGACGTATTAATAATATTAATGTTAAAAATGATTATTATTATTAATAACAATTAATGATATGAATAGTAATATTGACGTATTATACTGTAGTATATAATACGAAACAACGTATATAATATTCGCGGTTTTTGGACCAATCAAACATTCATATTTTTTTCTATGATCTAACCAATTAATTTATTATCAATAGATTTGCGAAATGTTGCTGTCTTTTGAGTCCCATACTTTAAACTCGTATTCAAGAGATGATTGACTTAACCATGCTGAGGCATTCTATGAAATTAATAATACTCTCAATATGTATACGAACTGAGAGCGGATTGATCATTATTTTAACTGATCCCTGCACACATTCATTGAATTATCAATAGAGAAGAAGAAACAAATCACTTTTTTTCTGCCTAACTTGGAGAAGTGTCCTAATATTAAGGTTGTTGTGTCTACATTTACAACTCATTGAAGATTTTCTTCCAAAAAAAAACAACTAGAGATTATCAATTTTTGATAGATAGGTTTTATATGACAGCTGGAAAATCTCGAAACAGAAGTAAGTTAGTGAGAAGATTTGAACAAATTATAAATATCTTCGACATAATTATAAATGAAAAAATGAAATGATAACTCTCTAGCCTGAATAAACACAAATCGGTTGTAAGCTTTGCAGGATTGAATAATTATTCACACAATAAAAAGGATAATTTGACATGATTTGAATGAGATTGATGATTTATTCCAGTAGTTCTAAAACTGTCATTAAATTTGACGCTTAAAAATACAAGACTTCCAATATACTTGAACAAGATTCACTAGAGGATATCCATTGCCTTGAGTAGCCTAAACTCTCCTTATCGCATATTTTTCAAGACAAAGTTTCCAAGAACTCATTTATTACCTGGTGAAGTTTTCCATTTCATAACCTTCAACATACATCATAAGTCACTCCTCTGTCACATGTCACCCCAATCTGCTCTAAACATATTAGCATCAATGCCTGTTTTGTACTGTTATGTGAACGCAACCACTTTTCAAGTGATTTTTATTCTTCAGTTAGAAGTTATGACCTTTTGTACACTTCAACTATCCAGAAGCTCATGCTTTTTTGATGTTTTATTTCATCGATCAATTATTATAGAAAAAACCGAAGAAGTGAGCTTCATAATTTCCTCCAATCTCTTTGAAACAGTCGTCATAGAACGGAGATCAGTCAATATTTCGACTTGATTTGTCATTATTTTTATTTTTCAATATTAATTTGGGGGAACTGCTACAGACCTTTTTCAAACGATTACATCGGAACATAAAATGCTACTACTAATTTTACTAGTGGCGAAGCGTGGTATACTTATTTGGTCATCGCCCGGTATATTTCCTGTAGTATACCACGCTTCGCCACGGAATCGTGGCGAATTCCCCAATCTCACTTTCCAACCTCAAAGTTCAAGCGAGAATATCTCAATATTGATAAAGCTTCATTTCTATAAAGGTCAATCTTTATTTCAATCAGTCTCAAAAGAATTGATGACTTGGAAGGATAGTGTTAAGTTTATGGGGAATAAAACCAATACCTTCATCGACGTCATCCTTGGCATTGACACAAAAGCTGACAGAAGAACAATGCGGGTTGCCTATACTTCCCCCAAAAATCTTTCTTTATCACTCTCTTAAGAATATGATACTCTACATCCTGATAAGCAATTTCATCTAATTTATGGCAATTGAACATTAAAATTTCGATTTGATTATTATTGTACATAATATCAACTTGTTTACTGTATTATAAATGAATTATTGTTTTTCCCAACATAAATATGATTTGTGGGCATACTCTATGAATTTCGAGTGAAGGTCCCACAATAATTCTTAAATTGATGAGCCGATAATATTAATGAAGTTAAATGAGAATATTGTTCATTAATCGGGTTTAACTAGAGATTTTTCTCTAGCACTACTTATTCTCCAACATTAATTATTGATTGAAGGTTATGATTCAGGTTCTGAATCTAAGTTTCAGTATATTCTATTCAAGTTTGTAGCTGCATTTTGTCCAGTTGAAGTTTGCTGTGAAGTTCTTCTGTCATTTTATGGGAAATAAATTTGATTTGATTCAAAGTTCCAATTCTTTATGATCCAGTTGAACCTAAGAATGGACTGTGATCTATCAAAAATCCATTCAATCAACAATCGATTCTTGAGAATCTCGCATAAAATACAATTCATACAGAGTCGAAATTTGAACATTTATCAACAAGAGGTTAGGCCTATAATAATACAAACATTGTACCACTACCATCAAAATATTATTATCAAAAATATATTTCTAATACCTTGAATAACAATCAGCGCTAATATTCTTGGTTATGCTGAGGTTATTCCAAAGTATTAATGCATATAGATAAGAGCGATAAAGGTAAAATAATCCATTAACTTTTATCAATTTTTGGTATAACTCTCTAAAAATTACTTCCAGTACTCACTAAATACATCAATTTATACCGAAGATACCACTTTGTAACCAATCAATATAGGATACATACTACAATACTGATAAAAGTAGCTAGCTATTGCAGAACCATCGTTCCAAGCAAAATTTCGGTTTATTTGCGTATGAGGGCAACTCATTTAAATTGGGATTCAATAAGAGTACTGTAGGCTGACAAATTATCAAACCGACCTATATTCCATCCAACGATATTTGAGAGTTACCTGTAGTTATCTTATTATGATTTCATCCTAAAAACTGGGTCACCGTGATTCATTTAACCAAAAATATGAAGATATAGATCACTGGTATCTCTAATATTATAGTACTATGGCATTGATTGTAAAACCACATTACATTCAATTGAGATAGAATCCTTTCAATCACTGGTATTTCTAATATTATGGTACAGTACCAAAGTATTGATTGTAAAACCAATCACATTGCTTTCAGTTGTGGTAGAGTATTTTCAAAGAATGATCTAATTAAATATTATTAAAGAATATATCATCACTTTCATTAAATTCTTCTTGAAGAAGTATGGTAGTTCTAGATGGTCATGTGAATCGAGTAGAGTATACTGTAGAAAAAGCAATAAGTCAATGAAATGTGATACATTGAGAAATGAGAAATACTGGTACATTGGGATGGATCTCAACATTGCAAACATCAGCTGAAGAAGAAGTGATCGGAGAAATCATGATGGTCTACATATTTCTTCAAATCGATTTCATTGCCTCCATAATTTTATGCAATTGAATTAAAGTGATATGGGGTGAGAAATATGAACTTCTAGACTTTTTTCAGTGTGGATCGGTCATAAAATAGCTACCACCTAATGAACGTTCATGTTTCACTAATTCTAATGGCATCGAATTAAAAACTAATCCTAATTTATATGTTTATGATTCGTCTGATAGCCGTTTCAGGTGTCCTCAACTTTGGAAATATAAGATATTATTATGAAACTGTGTTATCAACTAGAAAACTTTCTATTAGTTGAGGCTCAAAACTGAACTCGATGAACTACGCTAGGCTTTACATGTAACTATGATCAGTTTAATTTCGTTCTAAATGCTACTTGCTCTTCCTTGCATAAAAATGGGGGGGGGCGAATTAATAATATTGGGATTTCTATTGGAGTTTTTTCAAAATCGAAGTTCCAGACCATCTAAAAAGTAGAAATACGTATTTTTTTATTTGCACATCTGTTTTTTAACACTAAAAATGGGAAAAAATAATTTGAGGCCTTTCTGGTTGGTTTATAATTCGAATGAAAAGCTACTAGACTATATAAATAAATATGATGGATTGAATTCATTACTCTACGACTGTGCTCTTCTATTTTTTCAGAGCTAAAAATGGAGGAAGAAGTTTGGTTTGTTTCATTATAAACGTGGAATAGCTACAATTAGTTCTATCCCATGGTTTATGCTACCTATGGCCTGTTATTTAGCACTGAAGAAAGACAAATCAATGCAATCTAGGAAACCAAATTATCAACAAGAAACTTTTCTAGTTTTCAAGCTTAGAACTGTATTTATTAAACTATCATATAGGTAACTATGTATACTATGATGTATCAATATTATGTAACTATGTGTAAACTATGTTGTATACAGTAGTTTACCTGTCAATGAGTATAGGTTTAGTGATCGTAACTTCAAGTTACCAAACTAACTAAAAAGTTATGATGAGTTCAAGTTTTCCACCTCATGACGATTTTCTCTTCGTTTTAGTGCTGTAATTGGAAAAATAATTAGATTTTGGTTGTATGTAGAGTGCTAGATCATCTAGAGGGTTGTAATGAGTTTGATTTCTTACTGTTTGGCGGTCTGAGCTCTCCAAGAGTGTAACACTCGGAGAAGTAACCGTACGGAGAATAGCGCGGTGGAAATCGCAGACGAAACTCTCTGTCTCAGGCCTAGGTCACGTTAGCGGCTTCGCAGTTCGCGTGAGACTCAAACCAACCCTTCCACCCTTCACACAATGTGCGCGCGCACACACTCCTTCTACACACCCTATTACTCGGAACCATTCGATCCAAGGGCTTCCCGTTCACGGTTACAACCGCAGCCTCCTACCGAGCGGACGAACTTTCTCCCTGGTCTTGTTTCTGGCTCTAACAACAGGCGAGACGAAAATTATCGCGCGTCTATTTACAACAGGGTTGATGCCGATTTCCTCCAAACCAGCATTTCAAGCTTGTGGTATGAGGTTTACCTGTTCTACAGCCAGAATGCTAAATCCCTATCGCTTTGTTGGAAACGGCACTATCAGTCTGACTACATCGCTTACATCTGTCTCACACAAGATAGATGTGTATGCCACGAGTGCGCTAAACTGTGAGAATTTGCACTTCCTTAGGACGCTTATCTTTAGGTGATGAAATATACTTTTTTGCTTCCAATGATGCCCACATAAGTCAAATTTTAAAATTAACCTATCATATTACTTCTCTTTTTTTAGGGTGATGTCCAATTTGGTGATTCCAAATAAGATATTCAAGCTTTTTGAACTAGAACTGACGACATTATAATAAGATTTTTTTAACGAATAAACAGATAAAATTTCAGAGCAACTATTTCTACCACATCATAATATTATTCTTTTGTTTTGTGAATGTGATGCCCACATGAGCTCTAGGCTTGTGCGTGCGTAATGAGAGGGGTGATGATGAGAGCTGACGAATGTTTTTAGGCAGTCGGGACTGATGGCTTTTCGTCTCCTCTGAAAGACGGGAGTGGCCGTATTTGTGGTCAAAATCCGTTCGGCAACTGGGATTGATCCCGGAACCTTTAGATTATCAGACTGGCGGTCATCGCCCCGGCTACGGACCACTCCAACGAGGTAATTAGGTAGAGAATGATAATCGAAAGATACCAGACGGAAACGGGTATCGAACCCGTGACCGATTCAGCGATATCATAGCTATAGTGCGATTCACGTCAAGAAGTCAGCATTGCTTAGATGGGAGTTTGCTATCCTTGTTCAGCACAAGGCAGTTGCTGATGTCTCTATCCTATGCGCACTGTGCATAGTTGTCGCACACAGTCCCAACAAACACGTTTGGTGCAGTTTTCTCTTTCTCTCTCAATGAAACTTGGCATCAATGCTCCTCATATAAACAATGCTGACTTCTTGACGTGAATCGCACTATAGGCTGCAGCGGCTCGCTGGAATGTCGCTGTTGTAATGTTTTTGAACTCGGTGGAGGGAGAGAGGCAGGCGTGTAGTGTATCTGTGCGCGTAAATACAAACAATGTTTCCCCCAATACGAATGTTCTATTCAAGCGTCATCCTAGAAAAATCTACTCTATATCTATTTACCCCAACAGTTTATGCGAGCATTAAATCACAGTCATCTTTAAACATTACAAAATATGAATTCAGGAGATGAGATAATTATTATTTTTAATAATTATTATTCTGAGATGATAGTTAAAACTTATAGTTTGAGGAAAAGTCTTCTATATAATGATCAATTTTCAATAGAAAGTGTTCTAGTCTTCAATACCAGATCCCACAGCTTCAAAATCAAACAATCCTTCAAACTTACCGTTTCTGTGAGCATCAGTAAACATTAAACAACCTTCCGTTCATACCTGTCAAGGATGTCAAGGATAGAGTCTATCAGCATATATGACGTTTATTTGACAAATGATTAGATGGCCACAAGGTTTGATCATGTACAATCACATATTTTGATATTAGACATCACAATATTCATCGAGCATCATCCATTTTGACAGATTGGTGACCAATATAGAATACGAGAGCAAAGCTTGAGCCCTTAAATCCGTTCCTTTGAGCATCCTTTGAGCATCCGTTCAAAGTATGGTACCTAGGCATTTAGGTATTTAGACATAGCCTTCATTGAGTCGATTAGGGTTTTCCATTGATTTCAATCGCCTTTGAAATTTAAATCAAATCAACATGACAATTTTGTACACATGCCATTGGAGACAATTGAATTGAAGGACAATCAAACCTGGAATGATATCAGAAATTGTATATGTTGAACAGTCAACCCTCATTAAACTGCTGGTTTTCAAGCCCTGTATTGCTTCAGTTATCTATTAAACCGTCAAAGCAAACATTCAATCAACTACCGATACCTTCTGTATCATATTTGACATGCCAATTAAGGTGGAGGTCCGCATCAAATCAATGTCATACAATGGGATATCAATCCAAGTAAGAAATTATTCGGATGTTCCTATTAATAGTCGATGCAATATTATGAAATAGATGGATCCAATATCAGATGGTAATTTCAATAGATATTTGGTGACCTCTGGTGCTTTTAATCATCCATGACCTACCATGTATTTGAGAACTGATGCACCTGTCAACCATGTATTTAGAACTGATGACCTACCTTGTATTTGAGAACTGATTAACCTGTCAACTAGAACCCTGAAGTGACCTTTGCACTTTCAATTTTACATGAAGAGTTTACATGAAGGCAATACCATATTTGACTACATGTACATCATACAGAGTAATCAAAGAGTTCCTCCGCAATGAACACTGTATTGTAAACGAAAATACCTGAAGTTCATCATAGTGAATGTTGAGAGTGCCTTCTTTGTTGTTGAGTACTACACAATTCAATTTTGGAGTAGGCTACAGTACCGTTTCTAACCATAACACAATATACCACCACGCAACTACTACGGAGAGACTTTATTAATACTCTGTACATTCAAGACAATACTGAGGGCAATACCATATAGACCAAAAAGTATATAGGCTAATATTGTTTTTGGATTAAAATATCAATAATTTATGGAATATTGATGATTTTCAGAAATGATGAACGAATCTTTACAACAATTTTACTATCATCTCACAGTTGATGAGATTGGGATGGAGTTCTTTCATTTACTGCCAGACTTATTTCAAAATATCTCATTTCTTTCAAGTTATGATACCATTGACATCTTTTCTATTATTGATTATTATCATTATTATTCCTATTACATCTTTCCCAATGTTTCATATATATTTTTTGTGAATCTGAAACTGAGGGCCGGTTTCTCCAACGACAGTTAAACCAATTTTTAGTTTAAACTTAGGTTTTACCACTCACTAGAAACTTTTTTGTCAGAAAGTCCGATGTTCGAGCAGCTGACCATTTGATTCAATGTTAGCATCATTGAATCAAATGGTCAGCTGTTCGGACATCGAACTTTCTGACAAAAAAGTTTCTAGTGAGTGGTAAAACCTAAGTTTAAACTAAACTGTCGTTGGAGAAACCGGCCCTGAACTGTCCATTGAATTTCCAAGTCAATTGTGAGTAACAGATTTAAAACAATTACTATTTGTATTTGAATTGGACACTAATTTACTTTAAACGGTAGCAGAGATTATCCTATTAATTTAGTCTATGATAGTAGGTATACAGTATGTAGTAGATTTGCTGTACTGCTTGTAAACATAAATCAAATTAGAGTACTCAGTACCGAGTTAGATATGCTGTTTATCTTGAGTTTATACATAGGCCTCTAGTATAAACTAACTTTTATGGTATTAACCTCATAACAGTTGTTCTGATTCACTGTTCTAATTGTAACTCAAACCATTGTGTTAAAACCATATCTAATACGCATTAGAGTACCGTGTAATATGATGCTCTTCATCCTGAGTTTATACGAATGTCTGTTTTGATTTGGATTAAACTCAAAAACGCTGCTAACGGAACTTACAATAGTGAGTGATTAAATAGTTTAATACAAGAAAAGATTTTTTGAGGAAAATTATTTCCAATACGGAACAAGAAAAGATTTTTTGAGGAAAATTATTTCCAATGTCAAATCGGTCAGAGCTAAGAATGAGGTCTGATTACTTGGATTTTCCACAAGATTCTTCCGTGAAAAACTGAATTGGCGACTGGACTGCTCTTCTTACTTCTTGAAAAGTGATCACATACAAAAGACAAGGCATAATAATAGAGGTTGTAAGCTAGCGTAGCACAATGAACGCTATATAACGAGACCAACTAACGGATCACTCTGTCCGAAGCTTGTTCCATCATGTGTTAAAAGCCGTGCCATAGCATTTTGTTCCCAGCAATTATTTAGAAGGAAAATTTCGCACATTCTGTGTTGTGGAACACGAGCTAAACAAATGGTTACTACTGTGTAACACTTATTCCAAAAAAACTTTCTCATGACATTAATTGTTCAATGACTCTGCTAGTACGCTTTAACGGGTGTACGATAATTGCCACGCGCTTCAACCGTATTCGAACTTATTGGATTCGAGCCTAACAAATTAATCTCAACACTAGATAACGGAGCTGCTCTTATATATTACAGTTTAATTAGCTATTATTCTCTCAACCCGGAACTAGGTACCTGTATACAGTTGAAAATTGATTTGTGTAATTATACATTAGCCTACACCTTTACTCATACTGTAACTTATAAGGTGATTCAAAACACACAGAGGCGAAAAGTATCTTCCCACTGCTGAACTGAAGTGAAAATCAGATGTTTGAGTTGAGATAGGCCTAATATTATAATTTTCAACTTCTCTCATTACTCAATCATGAATTAATATCGTGATATGATTTAAATATCATTTGTCATTACTGTGATTATGAATTTCAAACGACATTGTACATGTACAATTGTACATCCATTCAAATCTCAAACAGTTTCAGTGGGTGCCGAATTTGAAAATGAATTATGTAGAAGTAGACTATCATTCATCCTTTTCAGCAAAACTCATAATATAATATTGTTGAGAAAGTAAAAAGATGCTGTATGTTAGTCGAAAATTTGATAACCACCCGGGGCCATTGCCCAGTTACGATCCTGACACAAAAAATTACATTCATTAAGGTGCTTTATAAAAATTGCAGACACATTATTAAATACGGATAAGATCGGCTAGGTAAGTCACTTTGTATTGCTTTCCAATCACTTTAGATTTTCCAAGGATTAAGGAATACAGTTTGTTAAGAAATTGAAGATGAATTAACATACCTAGTGATGAATTTAACTGGTTGTTAGGGATCGGCTAGATAACTCACTAGATCGGCTAGATAAGTCACCTTGTATTGCTTTCCAATCACTTTGGATTTGTCAAGAAATATCAGTTTGTTGAGGAATACAAGTTTAATAAACAAACCTAGTGATGAATAAAACTGGTTTTGAGAGCCATCAACCATGGAATGTACGTGGAGAGACGATTTTCTATCATAATCTTGTGATGTGAGCAGTAATTTGAGAAATAATGAAATAAGATGATGATATCAATTCAATTTCAATACCAAACAGATTATTCAACCAAACAGTCGGTAGGGCAATAATTTTCCTTTGAACAATTTTCCAATTGTCAGAGTAGGTACCCACTTGGTAATCAATGTAAAAAAGAGGACTGTTTTCAAACATGAGTGAATGGTGAATGGTCTGAATTGAACAAGTTAACGAGCGTTTATACGTGCAATGATTTACTTCTAGCAGTATCAGTTATATCGCCAATGAGGTTAGTAACTCAAAAACAGTATGGGGTGACTCCACTAACCCCATTGGAGACAGCTGATAATGTTGCAAGCGAATCATTACACGTATAAACGCTCCTTTGCGTGGAAATTCAATTGTTAAGTGTTACTGTAAGACAATTGTCAATGAATTATTTTACTTCAGATTTATTTTGTACAAATTTACTTACAATACTTCTATAATAAATACAATTTTACTCCCATACGATGAAAAACTAGAATAAAATATATACACTCTCTGCTATACAGTAACACTCCCATCTAAGTTGCCAATCGAACAATGATGTTCATCCTCAACTTAGTGTAACTTTAGTGTAATTAAGTGTCACTTTAAAAGAAGAAGTACAGATCATTCACTTTGCTATGGGATTTGGACTGGAAAATTAATAATAATTCATAAATTAACTCCTTACTTCATTAAATAAATTAACTCCCTTTAATAATCACATAGATTGACTCCTTAACTTTATTAAATTAACTCCTCACAGCCTCTAACCATGTACAAAGTGTAAAGATAACAACAAAATTAATATAACTGTGGCTGCATCAAAGTGAATGAATTCTTCTTTTCATCGTTATAAAATGCTGTAATAAGGTTTTTTTGTCAGTCCTGGAGCAAAGTGAACGTACTGTGTATATATATTTTTTCCATTAATCACTGCAGTACAAGATGAATGGATAACTACAAGAACTATGAATAAATAAATATTACCTGGTAAACAATATTTTCTCTTTTGACTAAGTACTTCACTATCAGTCTACGTATACGAGAAATAATAAATAAATAAATAATAATTGAGGAGCAAAATTGAATCGACGCTTCAAGAAAGTGATCGATACTTTTGAGCATTGTATATCAATCCCCACGAATGGAGGACGTAGTTTATAGTGTTTTATAGTATTATAGTGTTCTTACACTATAGTTTGTAGATTTTGGCATCATAGTAACTTGAATTGGGAGAGAATTGATGAGTTTACTTATAGTCGTAATCATAATCGTCATCCCGTTCTCCGAAGCCAAATCCATAGTCGTCGTTATCCTCCACTCCTGGCGGAACCAGCGCTCCATTCGCGAATTCAGATATCCCCTCATTGAATCCCATCATAGTTGCCACTCCGTAAATGAGTCTTATGACAACAAGTCGCATGAAATTGAACAGGTTTGTTTCTCTTGTCTGCTTTAGCGGCTTCAAAATAGCAAAGGGGCCCGCCTGACAGACATCCTGCAACATAAGTTCTAGTAATAAGTTTTTTTTTTCGAGAGAGATTGTTAGTAATGATTCACTCTCTCCTGAATAGTTATTTCTAAGCATGAAGAAATCTTTAGATATCGCAATTAGTCAATTTTTATCAAATAAATTGACGTCCTGCAACATAGTTCAAGTGATAAGTTTTAAACTTCTAAGGGCCTCTTTCCCCAACGCTGCTTAGTAAAGTAACAGCTGACGCTCAATTTTTTTCTATAGTTTTCCTATTCTCCGAATGAGGCTTAAGCCAGATGTATTGCTTAAGCAGCGTTGGGGAAAGCGGCCCTAAAACAAACTTTTTCAACTTAAAACAAACAAAACAGTTAGTTAGTAATTAGTTATTCTTCTCCCAATACTCTACCTACGTCTTCTAAACATGAAGAAGTTTATGAAGAAGTCTATGAAGAAGTCATGAAGAAGTCAATGCTAATTATATACAAAATAAATAATTGAAAGAAAATCCTATACAAGGATGTAAAATAATCTGAGTTTTCTCTCAATATTGATTTTTAAACACGGAGGAACCTCGAGATAATTATTGCAATAGGTCAATTGCCATTGAATAGGCTACATTATAAATAATTGAATGAGAATTCTCATAAATGATATGGAATAATTTGATTATTTTTCCAATATTCATTTTTAAACATGACGAGATCTTGAGACATCGCAATTGAACATTTATTATTGAATACGTGATAAATAATTGAACGAATAGTCTAATAAAATATATAGTATAATCTGATTCTTCTCCCACTATTGATTTTTAAACATGAAGGAACCTTGAGATAATAATTATCGCAGTTAGTCAATTGCCATTGACTTAGTGACGAAGCTAAACGTTTTTATCACATCCACATCAATAATTCATCATGCGTTAACAGAGTTTTGTGAATTTACAAATTTAAAAAGATTGTGAAATAAGACTTAAAATAACAACACTATCAATAATATTGTTTTTTTGTTCTGGCATCTAATTGAAAATTATATATTAATTTGTCTAAATGATCATCAAATTTTGTGTAAGAGTATACAAGAAGACACTTATGAAGAAATTTACCCTTGTGATTGCAGATTTTCATAAGGTCATAATATAATGTTGCTTTCGATTTTTCTCAGACATCATGTTTTCAAACAAAAGACATGATATATTTATAAGATATATTTATAAACTCTTACAATAATGGACATGCATACCACCATTGTCAATCATTCCCCATCATTTTTTTCATTATTTCCCTCACGTCAGAAAAATTTCTTCCTATAAATTGTCAAAGAAATATTGGAATTCATACCTGAATAACTTGGAAACTATGCACGTGAGCGTGAACATAGTACAGTTTTCATAAAATAAACGTTCAACTCAAGTCATCTGTTATTTCTATTTTCTTCAATAATCATACACAGAAATAAAAAATAATATTCTATTCTCTTTTTGATTGTATAGAATAGAGTGTACTCACTTATCAGATATTTTCATGATTCAAGTACTTGAATTAATGCTCGACATTTGGAAAAACTCAAGTCAGATGTTAAAAATAAGATGAAAAGATTCAAGTACTTGAATTAATGCTCGACATTTGGAAAAACTCAAGTCAGATGTTAAAAATAAGATGAAAAGTGTCCTACTTACTGTTAAAAATAATATCATCCACAATATGTAGCTCATCAGTCTTAATCGTGTTCTCCTATTGATAGTCATTGTCTCCCTTCAATTTTCTGAAAAAATGAGAGAGAAATATCACATCGCATTAATATGAGGTGACAAATTTCACTTGGCTAAGACACCTGGACTGAAAACTGATTACCTCATTAGAGCTTCTTATAATCAGAGACAATTCTATTTGGATAGAATTATTACTAATATAATAATAAAACCTATAAGAATAATCTATTTAAATAGAATTTTATGTGATATGATGATGACAATGTATACACTATAATGCAGCCAGATTATTATTGTATAGTGGATGAAATCTTATACACTTTGAACATAAGAAGTTGTAATGTAATGACAATAACTCATTTCTAGTCCAGACGCCTTGGCAAAGTCAAAGAGCTAATACATTATATGAATATTAATATCCTTTATTTGATAACGAATATTTTATTTATTATTGAGCACAGCTTTCCAAATTATTATCTAGAAAGAATCAAGAAATATCTCATTGAATTGATAGAAGATTGCGATTATTGCCAATAATATAAAGTCATACTTTATCTTCGATTAGTAGATCTTAGTAGTCTAGTATTACAGTGACACAAGTTTCCTTTCTCTTCCCCTTCTCCTGTTTCTTTCGACCTGTTTTCATCTGTTCCATCTAATTTATAATTATAATAAATCTAATCCTAATAGTAGATTAGTATTAGTAAAGATGTGTCAGAACTCATTAATTTAATGAACTCTCTTGTACAGTAACCTCTTCCATGCTTCATCTCCTTTATGATTTATTGTATCCTTTGTTTTATCTGTTCATCTATACATCGATAATAAATCATATTAATTCATTACTATACATGCAGGTCCACACTACCGTAAGCCTGTTAATTATTCTCATTAAAAAGATCGTTTAGGCTCATGAATAGAGTATGTCATTGTCCTGTACCTCGCTTGGATACCGTTAAGTATTTAGGCTCAGCAAATAAATTTGATCAGTATCATGCTGATGTTGATGATTAGCATGCATCATGGGTAACCAAGTCCTAGTGTATGTGACTGGTCAACTTACAGCTAGACACAGATAATCATATCGATGTCAGCTGTGACAACTGAAAGTATACCATGACATACTAGCCCAATCTATTTGAAATAGAAACATGCACAATGGCATTGATATCCAGCTGACGAAATTTCAATGGAAACGATAAATAGGGAATAGAATCAAATCATTTTGGCACCAAAGCCTAAATTCAAGTATTATTTTTTACTCCCTCTAATGGAATCTAGAAATATACATGGGTTTGATAACAGAATAGAATTATTATTTAGGCTGAGAAGTACTGATATTTATACAATAATAAAAATTATTATAGTAATAGCTGGTAATATAGTAGTTCATAAAATTTATTGAGATTTTAAAAATAAGATTAAATTGGATTCTAATAGTTGAATTCCTAATAGATTGCTAACTGGAAACACTGAACAATTCAACAGATTTGTTTGGAAATAGAATTACTAGAAAACAATACAATTAATTGATTCTAATGATTCATTAAATATTATCATGTGTTTGCATATTGGCGTGTAAATTTAAAAAATAGGATTATATCATGATAGAAAATTCAACCCAAAAATTAAAAAAATGGTTATTTATTATTAAAATTTATTAAGCCTCCATGAATAATATTAAACTGGATTATGGTAGTTGGATTCCTAATAGATTGATAACTGGATACACTGAGCAATTCAACAGATTTATTTGAAAATAGAATCAGTAAAAACAATACAATTTTTCGATAATTATGAAGTTGATAACATGAAGTATCTCATAGATTTATAAAAGAGATATCATATATATAACAATTGAAAAGTAATAGAAAACCGTCAGTGAGGTCTCATTCGATATAGAGAGAAATCAAGACGAAAAAGAGGGATCTATAAATTAATAAAAATACCCTAAGCAAAAAATGCATCTTTATTTGTAAAATGACCAACGATGGTACACCATTAATACACGAACGATGGTGTATTACACCATTATAAAAATAATATTTTTGTTACGTCAGACTTGTTTCCAAAAATCCGCAAAATTCCAAAGTACTACGCTTTATATTTTCTAAGAATTTATCTTCATGGTTTGATGTATATTTGGTAGAAATAAATGCTTGTTTTCTATTATTGCTTTCAGTTAAAATTAAGCAGAAGGTTCAGTATCAGATTTATTTCCTTTAATTTATCTTGTATTATATTGGGAATCACCTCATGATATTGGTAAGCTCAGATGCCTTTCTGATTAATTCATTGAATTTGAATTTCATAATCTGTAATTTGTTTTGTGAACTACTGTACGTACTTGTACATTTTTTTTCAAAATCTATTGCTTTCTGTGGATCATTAATTATGGTACTTCATAATAGTGGTTCTTAGTTCTGGTTATGTAGTGATACAGGTTTTTCAAATATTCTGAAAAAATATTATTATTTTGCTGATTAAATAATAATACAGAAGAGTAAGAATAAGATGTTTATCTTTACAATAGACTCTCTGGTCAACTAGAACTATTTCCAGAAGAATCACTTTAATAGAAACCTACAATAATAATCTTACATCCTACAGTAATAAACACAGTCATGTAGTAGCGATTAACATTACTTCTGTGTATTATAATAACCATTATTTTTTCAAAGATTTCTACATGGAATTGTAATCATAATTCTTAACATATCGTATTCCTCAATTCCTGAATAAATGCCAAGATTTTAATTCAAAATGTTTTGACTGAATACTTGTTGTTTAATTACTCGATTACAATAATTCAAATGGATGATGAATAATTTATCATCCATTTGAATATTATTGTAATCAAATAATGATATAACCATAACATTAATCACACATCCTGAAATATTGATAATACTGTGAGTTCACTCTAGGTTGTAGGTATCCATTATTTGTCTTCTATGGAGTAATCCATGAATTCATCATAATTTAATTTTTTTCCCCAAGAATCTACAAAAGTAACCTTTACTGAACAAAAACAGATTTCTCTTAAAAGAAAAAGGATTTAAAAGTTTTTATAAAATGGACTCGTTTAATGTATTATCATAAAATTTAAAAGTTACAAATCCATGTCGTCATCTTGAACTATTGAATTTACTACATCACATCAATAACATCATTTACCTTCACATCAATTATATTATTGCTCTATCTGATGTCATCGTCAATTTAATATTAAGATCAACTTGTTGTCAATCATCTTTCCTCCCTACTACATTCTCTACTTATGTAATTTTCAAATACAGTAGATATCAAATTTGACTACGTTATTTATTCACTTCACTCTAAAAACCAATATCGAATAACACTATTGGGCAATGGGCATTTATACTATGTTCAGTACAAGATTAATGGATAATTTTTTAATGTTGCAGCGATTTTTATATAAGTAATTCAAATCAATAAAGGAATTCTCATAGATAAATATTTCTTCTAGTGTTCACATTTCTTTAATAATAATATTTTTGGAGAACTTCTAACTTTGGATACTTCAGATCTATTTTTCAAAAGCACAGCTACCTTGATAGAAATAATAAGGTTCACTAATTTAATGCGTAGGTAAAAGGAGTAATTCTTACATTTTTTTTCAATAACTTTTTATTCTTTGTAGAATAGACTAGATTTTCGATTTGATTTCTTCTGAACAGATTAATGAAGATGGTCTTCTCATAGTTGAATATTCTCTTCTAGTGTCATGTATTTGATTGAATAATAATTAATAAATTTATTTTCCTTTAAAAAAAATTCTAGTTAACCTACCCATTCAGTTTGTACTATTATTAAGCTCAAAATCGTTTTAATTACCTTCGTTAATTATTGTAGAATGTACTCGATTTCTTATTTATCTTTATTGGATTCTAGATCAACGAAGAACAAGGTGGTATTCTAATAGTTGAATATTCTTTATTCAATTCTAGTGAATGCATTCAGTTTGTACTGTTATCAGGTTCGTAATTGTTTTTTATGTAGTTTGTTATTATTTGAGAATTTAATCAGATTTTCAATTTGATTTGAATAGATCAATATGAAGGAAAAGGTGGTGTTTTAATAGTTATATATTTTCCATTTGGTGTTTGATATCTATTCAATTTGTGCTATTATTAAGTTGATAATTTTTCAATGTACTTTATTATAGTTTGTGGAATAAACAATATTTTTTATTTCATTTGGACAGATCAATGAAAAACAAGTTGGTTTTCTAATATTAGTAAAATATTTTCTTCAAATGTAATTAGAACAATACATTCAATAATTTCTACTATTACTAAGTTCATAAATTATGTACTTTGTTATTATTTGTGAATTAAACGAGATTTTCGATTTGATTTGAACAGATAAATGGAGAACATGATTGTGTTCTCATAGATAAATATTTTCTTCTAGTGCTATCCATTAAATTTGTACTATTATCAAGTTCATAATATTGAAGGCATAAACAAGATTTTTTATTTGATTTGGACAGATAAATGATGGACAAGATGGTGTTCTCGTATTTATCTATTCTCATAGATAAATATTTTCTTCTAGTGCTATCCATTCAATTTGTACTATAATCAAATTCATAATATTGTATTGTATGTGCTCTGTTATTCTTTGTGGCATAAGGCATAAACGAGATTTTTTATTTGATTTGGACAGATAAATGATGGACAAGGTGGTGTTATAATAGATAAATATTTTCTTCTAGTGCTATCCATTAAATTTGAACTATTATCAAGTTCATAAAATTGTTTTGTATGTTGTCTGTTATTCTTTATGGCATAAACGGGATTTTTTGTTTGATTTGGATAGATAAATGATGGATAAGGTGGTGTTCTCATAGATAAATATTTTCTTCTAGTGTTATCCATTAAATTTGAACTATTATCAAGTTCACAATATTGTTTTGTATGTTGTCTGTTATTCTTTACGGCATAAACGGGATTTTTTGTTTGATTTGTACAGATAAATGATGGATAAGGTGGTGTTCTCATAGATAAATTGATATTAACTAATAAATAAATAAATATGATTTATTTTCCAAAATACCTATATCTATTACAAATACAAATTCAAAAATATTTACAGTTAATTATACAAAGATTTGTTAGTAAAAAAAACTAGTAAAAACTCCTAGTAGTATCAATTCAATTAGTACTATTCCTTAGATAATTTTTTTTGTACTTTGTTAAAGTTTGTGGAATAAAAGAGATTTTTGAATTGATCTGAACAGATCAATGATGGACAAGGTCTTCTCAAAGTTGACTATTTTCTTCTCGAGGTGATATAAGAAACGGTAGTAATTCACAGACATACCTGGCTGGCTAAGTGGAAGCCGGTTCCAGTGATGATTCCCTCCTATCCGTCCGTGGTGTGAGCAGTCCTTGAACTAACGGCTGCGCGGCTGCGTCCGTGGGCTAGTAAGTATTATAGACAACAATGTGAGCCTGACCCGATAACGGATTGAAGCACGAGTACGGTATGTTGTCCAAACATCAGTTCAGCTCCCACTACCTCGCGGGGTTTTCACAGGTGGCATGCGATGCGCTCCACAGTTTACACGAGCTACAAGGAACCCGTGTTGTTGATGGTGGCCAGTGAGAAGTAGTTTTGATAGTGGTAGCCCCCCTCCTCCCCTCTCAAGGTTGAACCCACCCGACGCTACGAGAGTGAGAAGGAAGTAAAAGAGAAACCAGAAGTGACCTGGTGACACATAATCGGGCACGTAGGCTCGAAAAACGAAGCACGGCTCAAAATTCCTCTACTAACAGGAAAATTGTGACGTCATTTCTGCGCGAGACTGACCTTCCGTGGCAATAACTTGTGGATGCATCTCTTGCTAGCACGTGCCAACAAGGGTCATTACCATTATTATTGCACTGTCTGGAATCAGCAACTGGATGGCGGGATGGGTGTCCTTATGGCAGTTCTGACTACATGTCACCAGAGACCAGGGGCGTCATTTGGGGGGGGGCGGGGGGGGGGCATTCCCCCCCTGATTCCTGGGTTACAGAAAATATTCTGTACTAGCTAATGTACAAATGAGCATTTTATCCGGTCAAATGTTAAAAACTTAGTGGCAGAGTAAAAATCTTTGTATTCTTGTAATTTAAAAAAATATATATTAATTTATGACACTATTTAACTACTATTAACACTCTTCAAACACGTAATATTCAATAGCAAGATTACTAGACAACTTGTCAAGACTACTACTTGACAAGATTACTAGACTGTTGTCTAGTAATCTTGATTCAATAGTACTTATTAGTGTACAAATATAGGTCTGAATAATAACAGCAGAGCCAATGTATTATTTTTAGTACAAACGTCTGAACGTATTGATAACGTTTATCGTTTTTATCTAAGGCTAGGCGTACACCGGTTAGTCAAGACAAGACAAGACGACATTAGTCACGTTTAGTCACAGTAATTCACATAGCTGCTTATAAAGCAGCACACACCGATGCAATAACTAATCGGTGTTTGTTGCTTCATAAGCAACTATGTGAAGTACTGTGACTAAACGTGACCAATGTCGTCTTGTCTTGTCTTGACTAACCGGTGTACGCCTAGCCTTAGAAGATGACCAACTTACCAGAATATTACTATGATTCTGTCTGTTGTCAATAATAATTGTCGTTTTGCATTAATTTTCTGTGTATATTTAAGGAAATTTTACTCATAATTTTGTTATAATTCAAAGTGCATTTGACATTTAAAATGAGCTTAAACCCCTCTTTTTGGTTTCAAAAGTGCTCAATTTTCCGGGGGAGGACCCCCGGACCCCCCTCTTTGGTGGAGGGTATTCCATACTTTCCACCCCCCGGTGTTTGCCCTCCCCAAGGTTTTGGTGAAATGACGCCACTGGATCTGTGGCAATCATCTTTGATTCTAGAATAATAAACTAGAAATGTAACTTCCTCAATTTTTTTTTCTTGCCAAGGTGATGCTCACATAAGCTTTTGGTTTATACATTGATTATAATTATAATAATGATGAAGAATGAATGAAACTACAAATGTTGGTGGTTTTCGAACAACCGGAAGCGATTTTAATTCTCAAGTGGTCACCGTTACAACTGGAGTAGAAGGTTCTGCTTCTGCTATGAAGTAGCAATCTCTTATCGAATCTGAGTGTTACCTATAACTCGCCATGACCATGATACTAACCGCTTCCCTCGCATGTTATCTTTATTATAAGTTTATAATTATTATTTATAACTTTGTCAATGTCATTTGTATAATTAGAGGTAGGGGTAGATTTATCACATGTACATCAATAATTCACAATTTCAGTAATTTATAACGTTGAAATAGAAAAATATGAAAATAACCGCAATGAAATTTGGACCGATTTCCCTCTAAATGGGCTGTCACCCCATTTAGAGGCTGAGGCTTGTGCAATAACAACATTTTCACGTCTTTACGCGGCCGTGTCTCTCTTCGAACTCTCGCTTTTCCACCAAAAATTATCCCCCCTCCAGCGGCACCCCGGCCGCTTCACGTGGAGCGCTGAGCCTAATCTTTTAGTGGAATCGCCAAATTTCCAAGAGAGGTCATTGCTCGTATCCATTTATCTATTTATCATATAAATAACCATTTTCCAAGTACGGTTGCAATTTAATCACAAAATCTAAACCAATACTGTGGAAATGTCAGAAAACTGCAATTTTTTTCGGCAACGCTAGCAGCAAGTTAGCAAATCCCTTTAAAAAATGCAATATTATGTATCACAATATATTATGTAAATCACATAATAATAATAATATATTATATATAATCACAATATATTATGTAACTTATCTTCTGTAAAGTTTGATGTTTCTTGCGGAAATAAAGTTTATTTATTTTATTTTTATAACCCACTCAATATTCCCCATATTACAAACACTTCAAAATAATTATTCCTGAGTCCTTAATATCTGATTCTAATCATAATATTCAAATTTACATGTAAAGAAGTCTCCACTACATAAATAGTATCACAAATGTTATCTATCAGAGTATAAGTAAACATATAAGCGGCACTGTCTTTAAAATGCTTGACTCTCAGTACCACTATAAAATCTTGTCTGTACCACTATAAAATCTTGTCTGTACCACTATTCCGCAATCAAAAATAGTTAGATGTTAGATTACAAGCATAGTTTTGAAATTTTTAAATTAATGATATTAATTCCAGTGGACAATGTGAATGAATATATAGTTCAAGCCCACTCTTATATTTATTAATTAGTTCTTAAGTTATATAAATTTATTGTTATCACTAGAATAAAAATAAATAGTATTTTCAGTACAATTTGTCATTTTCGCACAATTCCTGAAACTCTTCCATTACAATTTTCTTCTAGTAAAGAAACATTATTAATTTTTAATAATATATAAGTTAGTCTACTGGATTTAGCAGAATAATTCTATTCTATATTTAAGCTAGCAATTTCTCTATGCTTGTCTTTCCAATGAATCTCGAAAACGATTTTCACGAATTTTGGAACTTGATAGGTTTGTAATACAAAAATCCTATTTCACCGGGTCTCATAACTGAGATACGTTATAATCGCTGAAGACATTCAATGTTTCTTTTGCCATCAATATGATTTTGGTCAGATTTATACAATTTTTTCTATAGTCAGTTTGGTTGCAGAGAGAGAAATTTATGTGGAATAAAATATATTGAATAAAACTTGTTTGAAGTAGGCTAAGTATTTGGTATATTCATTTATTTATTCAAAATTCCAACGGTACACACCACTTTAATTATAAGAAAAATACATCGAAATACATAATATAAATAAATTGAGATAGGCCTATAATTTAACAGCTTTGAAGTACCGTAATCTATACTATACATAATTATAATCTCTTTATGAAGAAATTTCTGATTAGATTCCAGTTCTGACCGAAAAAATGTTTTATAAAATATAAAATAACCATAAGCCATGATGATGATATTCATTGCATTGAAGCATTGATGATAACATAAGCCATCTGGAGAATTATTGTACAGAGGCTCTCCAACTTTTGGTTCGGAAATTTTTTATTTAGGATATTACCGTATTACTTTTAAAATATTTGAAATTTGTCTGGTTTCGGAGTAAAAATGGATTTCTTTGTAAATAATGTCACATAATCTATGTTAAGACCGTTTTCTCTCAAAATTAGGCTCTTGACGAATCGAGGCGAAACCAAAAATAATTAGCCTAATCTTCTTCATGGGCTCTGTTAGCCAGCCTACGGAGGAAGATAGGCCTACCACGGTAATATCCTAAATAAAAAATTTCGGAACCAAAAGTTGGATCTTTTCACATGAAATTCATCTCTCTATGTGAAATGAATGCGCAATGAAGATTTTGAGCGTGAATTGAGTTTGTTTAATGTAGTTTAAGTTTAAGACTCAAATAACGGGAATATTGTGAAAAAATTACGTAAGTACTGAATTGTATCATTGTATTATGCTGTATCATTTAAATGCATGGTACAGTATCATTCCAGTACAGTATATGATACGGTATAATTCGAATATATGATACTGTATCCTCTAGATTTACGGAAAGCAACGGCTTTTGAAGGGGGCTATCATTGATGGAGTGGAACTATTGTATCTTCCCTATGTTAAACAAGGGTGACGCCTGTGTCACGGCCTTCTTGAGTTTTGTCTAAAGATGGCCATGCTGTGTCTCGATCTCATTGACTGTGTGGCGCGATCTCATTGGCCGAATACACTCTGGACCGATGTCGGCCATTATTATGGACGTAATTTTGGCGGTGTATTTGAATTCAGAGCCATCAGGTTAAATTCAATTTTCATGGTGTTTTGAAAGTTTATGGTATCTTTCGCGGTATAAATCAAAACCGTTGAGAGAATATAGTTGATATTCACGGCAAAATTCAACATTTTGGTCGGATTTTGTGTTTTTTAGGCTGGTTTGGGTACGAGTTATGTAGATGTTTTCAAATACAGCGCCAAAATAAGGTCCATTAAAAATGGCCGACATCCAACTCCCCATATTTCTCTTACTTCCTCACCCTTAGATGTCAGCTCCCTGGAGACACAACATGGCCATCTTTAGACAAAACTCAAGAAGGCCATGACACAGGCTTCACCCTTTTTTAACATTGAGAAGTAGCTGCCAAACATTAGCGCGCTCAAGTGAGAGACAGAGGAACAACCTGGGGGAATTGAAGATAGGTTAACATTGAATCAAATGTAAAAATGCCTGTTTTCAAACCCATCGTATTTGATAAATATTCAGCCAAAATATTCCAGTAACTTATAAAATCAAAGCTACGATGTTCAAGAACACTTCAGTTGTCTCTTTAAGAGAAAAGAAACAAAGATAATTTTAATTTGATCCTCTTTCCAAAAGCATTCCTTTCCAAAAGAGAGTGAGATATGTAGTGATATAAAATATAATATTGAACGTAAATAGATGAAATATGGAAAATATAAGATGTAAATATAATGTTGTAATTGAATTAAATATTATTTGTGTGAAATAGTTTATGTCTCTGGAATAATAATGTTTATCATACATTATGATACTGATGGGTACACATAGCGGGAAGTTCAAACTTCAAAAATCCTAACCTAGCAAGAAGAGTCTAGAAACAGAATGACGAAAATTATAAAATTCTTATTAAAGTACTTTAATCCAATTAATAAATTGATTAAAACACCTTGAAACCACCAAATAATAGACAGCAATTGAGTATTGATGATACCTTAATGATTTGATTGAATTCTATCTCAAAATCGTGTTTTGTTCCTATCTCACAATGATTAAAATCTCCCAGGCTGTTCACTCTCTCTCACTAGAGCGCGCTGATCAGGTCTATCAGCTACTCCTCAATAGGGAAGATACGATACTTCTACTCCATCAATGACAGCTCCCTGGGCTTTTGCAACAACAACAATGAGATTGTTGTGGCAGTGGCAGTACATGCTTGATTGTAGCCTCTTCCTCTTGCTTTTTTGAGTTTGCGTTATGTTGCCGCACATTCAAATTGCACATGGAAATTGCGCTGACTTCTCTGTTTCTTCAACAATTTCATCAAATTTTACTAGTAAGTCAATTCACTCATATTTCTATCTCAATAAATTTATCATTTTCGCTTAAATTCTATATTGCCTATTGCTTTTTGGATTGGAAGAATACATCCCAACATGTAAGTTCCCGGTTGTTTGAACTTGAAAGTTGTATTCGTCAGTTACTTGTCCAAACGTATTATTGTGTATTTTAAATACAAAATTGATCCATAAAGCAATTAGGTTTTCTCAGTCTAGTAAGTTTCCTTTGAATTGGCAAAATTATTGATAGCCTAGGCCTGGTATTGAAGTTATTCATTTTTCTAATTCAATCGGAAGCCTCTTCATTTATCGGTAAGGTACGGTAATGCCATATAGGTTTAGTTTTAAATGTTACCGTAATGCTTTTGGGAGAGAATTTTTCAATACTGAGGCCCTTCAGGGTTTAAAGTCCTGCAATATTTCAGGATTGAAAGGATAACTCAGCGGCGGAGTAATACAATGACGTCACCGAGAACTCTTCAGTTTTTGGCTAATTTCTAGAGAATTTGTTATCTGTTAGTGAAAAAACGATCAGCTAAATTAGTTTTTAAATTTTTCCGACTGAAATGCAGTATCAATGCATTTGAAAAGTCTGAAAAGTATCCAAATTGCGAAATTCCACCCGAACTAGCCTAGCTGCTGCCCGTGAGTTATGACCACATCACTTATGTAGACTATTCACTTTTCACTACAACAATCTAAATTGCTCTACGCTCTAGGTCTAGTCCTATGATTAAGTCTTTATCAATCAACTTGTCGTAAGTCGTAATCAATTAACTTTGATTTATTGAGGAAACTAGTATTATTGAGAATACCCTATATGTTTTCAAATTCACCTTAAATCTTATTGCCTTGTATTATTATTATTATATCAATGTGTAGTATTATTCTATCAATTTTTTTTCAGTTTCAGTAATCTATGACTAACAACAATAATCGTATGGTAACAGTCACTCTTGACTTACCTTCAGTCAGCTGTTTGAAATCTGCACTCGAATTACACACAAGAAATGGGTAAGTTCATCACTTTGGTTATTTTTCAACAACATAATTCCTCAATTTAATGAGAATTTAATTAGGTGTTTAATCTCTCATCATCATCTTCCCATTATACATACATACTTAAGGCTGTGCATCAGCTTAAAAAAAACTTTTTTATGGTGATATTTTTTTTAAGTTTTACGATTTGGATACTATCAAGCTATCAAAATGAAATACTTTTTAGAGGAAAAATTTTTTCTTGTTCATTAGTTTTTGAGATATGGGCTCTAAAGTAGAAATTTTCAGGGGTAATTAATCTCAAATTGGTTGCAAATACAATCATGAAATTTTGAGCATACGTGCTTGAAGGTATTGTCTATCACTTGACATAATTAGTTTCTCAAAATAACCAATTTGAAAAAAAATATTTTCGAAAATAATTTCTTAAAAAAAATAACTCAATTTTCAATTAAATTGAGAATTTGTTATTTTTCTCAAAAGTTGATATTTCGAGAAACTAATTATGTCAAGTGATAGACAATACCTTCAAGCACGTATGCTCAAAATTTCATAATTGTATTTGCAACCAATTTTGAGATTAATTACCCCGAAAATTTCTACTTTAGACGCCCATATCTCAAAAACTAATGAACAAGAAAAAAAAATTTTCCTCTAAAAAGTATTTCATTTTGATAGCTTGATAGTATCCAAATCGTAAAACTTAAAAAAATATCACCATAAAAAAGTTTTTTTTAAGCTGATGCACAGCCTTAAGAGCTTATGTGGGCATCATCACAGCAATGAGAAAATTATGCATAATTTATTGAATTCAGATTCTCAAGTGATTGAAGAGACAAAGTTAATTTTGTATACTCGAGTCAAGATTCAATTCGAACTTAAATTTTGAGAACATTTTTGGAAGTTGAGTTATAACATTTTATTATAAAGTAGGCATGGTTTCAAACGAAAAATGATTGTGGCCTTTTACCGCTGAATGTCATTCATTTATGAGAATTAAAATCGCTTCCCGGTGGTGGCTTCTCTCATAATCATACTTTCAATTACCCACGCACACGCTAAGAGCTTATGCGGGCATCATCACAGCAGAAAAAATTGCGATATTGGAACAATTCAAAGTATGTCCTGAGTGAGAATATTTTAGAAGAGGCCGGCTGGGTCAGAGTGGCGGCTGCTTTTTTTAACTTTGTGCTTATGGTAGTAGGTACTCTTTCCAATTATTTGTGATATTTCTATTGTATTCACAGATTCGCATATATCAGCATTCCAATAGTTCATCCTGTATCTAGAAGAGAATTTTTCGATGGAAAGGGCAAAAATTGGAAAGGACCGTTCGCAACGAGGTGTTTGAGGACCCGATCAAATACAACAAGTACCAGGAGGCTATCTATCAAGCGCTATTGGATCGTGTGCCCTACGAACAGAAGGAGACTAGCGTGCAGTGAGTACCGGAATTTTGTTCTTATTCGTAGTAGTTTGTGTAGGCATACAGAGTGTCGATACTCTGAGAATAGTTGTAGGAGTGGTTGTATTCATAAATCTGAAGAGAAAGGTTTCCGAAAGTTCTTTGTTACTAAGATGAAGATAAATATTGTATATTTAGTAAGTCAGATAAAAGAAAAACAAAAATATTAAATGATACAATATAAATAACCTCAGGTCTGGTGTCAGAGTTTTCAGGTCACTCCTGATCAGTTCAGGGTCTCTGACGTTACTTAACGACTGTTTTTTAGACAGCCATGACCGATGGCTTAGCGTGTCCTCCGAACCACAAGGAGTCAGCAGATAAAAGAAGAACAAAAAATACTGAATGATACATATGAATAACCTAGATAAACTAGAACAAACCTAGTACTAAACAACTTAATTTGTATGATACATTACTAAGTATTTGTTGAAGACAATATAATGACTACTTGCTTAGGTTAACTTAACGTATGCAAGTAGGAATGTTTATCATTAACATACTAATTTTAGCTACCAATTTTGGAATAGAATTATTATTAATCCAATAAGCTAATTCTATACTAAGTTTACAGGTAATTTTATTATTCATGAACCCCTTCCTCACACACAGACTCGCTATAAGTTAAGAGTGTGTTCATTCATTATTTTATTCTTTCACTTTTTTAGAATAAATATATTTCAATTTAAGTTGATATTATTTTCAGTAGTTTGCCTCATATATATATTGTGTTTGATGTCTGCATACAAGTATTTTATTTGGCGTCTCTTATTATATTATGGGAGAGCGAAATATGAATACTATTGCTTAGTAGGTCTCTATGCAATCTTACTGCTCAGATATTGATTTTTATTGGCAGAAGAATAGGTTATAATTCTCTCTATTACACATTTGATGCTTTCTCCATGTAAGCCTTGTACGCCTTTTTTCAGAGTGGTAATGGTATTGGGCGCCGGTCGGGGTCCGTTGGTTACGGCCACACTGAATGCGGCGCGCAAGGCACATCGACGCGTCAAGGTGTACGCGGTCGAGAAGAATCCGAACGCAGTGCTGACACTGGAGACAAGGCTGCTGGAGGAGTGGCGTGGGGCGGGAGTGACAGTGGTGTCAAGTGACATGCGCCTGTTTCGGCCGCCGGACGATGAGTTGGCAGACCTGATCGTGAGCGAGCTGTTGGGCTCCTTCGGCGACAACGAACTGTCGCCTGAGTGTCTGGATGGTGCCAAGCATCTTATGAAAGGTGAGAGTGTTCGTATTGTACACTTTACAAATTTATTTCAAGATTTTCGTATCGTGACCAACTTATACCCTAATACTTAGAGTGTTTGGTATTTAAATGGACTGTATTTTAAGAATTTTATATTTGCGAATTGAGAACAAGCAATCCATTTGAGTTTCCAAAGCATGCAAAAGAGTATTACAAATAACTCACCAATCAGCGATGTAATTGAAGTCGTATATGTCAGGTATTTGGACAGGATTTTCGGGTAGAAATTTTGGATAATTCGAGGAATTTTAGAGGCTTTGAAATCTTGTAGTTACTGCTCTAACTGCTGCTTGTAGTTAGAACTTGTAGTTACTACTGCTTCGAAAACTTGTATATTGCACTGGTCTCAATCATGGTGAATATATGTACTGATTTCAATCGATATATAAGATCAACTTGCTTTTCCAAATATCCCGTGTTACACACAAACAAATAAACAAAATTTGGCGCTAATATCCTATATTAGCCTACGAAAATACACACACAACAAATGAGTCGGTCTCACTCCAAGCTCGATCCACGACTAAACTAACAATGCAAAAGATTAATTGAATGAAGCGAATATTGATAAGACCACTCGATGAGGAATCACGATTGAATATCGATTAGGAATCGAATCGCCAATAATTCGCAACCATTCACTACCAGGTGACAGCACCAGACAGTGCTGTAATTGGATCGACCGGGAAACATAAAATTCCAACTCAGATGGATAAATGCAGGCCAAGTGGCCAGAACATAGAGAAAAAAACCTGAAAGGAAGCTAAGTAATGGATTTGAAGACTGAATAAAAATTAATATTAATTTTATTTCCAGCTAACAACAAGATAGTAGTTTATGCAATGGTTGTATTATGAGCGCCTTTAAACGACGAGTGAGATACCGAGCTTGAAATACGAGCGGCAATGCCGCGAGTTATTTCAAGGTATCTCAAGAGTCGTTCAAAGGCTGAAATACAACCATTGCATACACCATTTTATCTACGACCGTGTTATAACGCAATCATTAAAGTTTCATTATTGAAATCGCAACAGTAGCTTTCAAGGGATTTTCGATACAGATTGTACATTATGAAACGTCCCTTGTTCAAGCTGATCCACTTTTAACACACTGGAACGGAACAGTTCATAACCTATACGGCAAGCATTGAAATATAACATGTTCGTTTGAATTAAGGTTAGTTTAGATTGATGTAGATATTATTGTTTATTGTTGGTCGTAGATAAAATGGTGCATGCAATGGTTGTATTCTAGCCTTTAAATGGCTTGAGATACCTTAAAATAACTCGCGGCGTTGCCGTTCGTATTTTAACCTCGGTATTTCACTCGTCATTTAAAGGCTCTCATAATACAACCTTTGCATAAACTACTATTTTGTTGTTAGCTGGAAATAAAATGAATCATTCGACCAACAAAAAACAGTAATATCTACATTATCAATATAAACTAACCTTGATTAAAACGACTATGTTCTATTCAATGTTTTCCTTATTGGTTAGGAACTTTTCCTTTCCAGTGTTTTAAAACTGGATCAGATTGAACAAGGAACGTTTCATAATATACAATCTGTATCGTAATGAGGTCATTACGATACAAGTTTCAAATTCCATTTCGAAAAAGCTACTGTTTCGATTTCAATTATGAAACTGTAATGATTGCGTTATAACACGGTCGTAGATAAACAAATTTTTGAACATAATCCAGGAAATTAACTGGCCACTACATCCAGTAAATGTGGCCAGTGTGCAACTGAACTCAATTGATATAAAACAAAATAGTTAGACTTGTGCAACAGCAAAGATTGACAACAGAACTGAATAGCAAGGGGAGATTCGATGAATGCCACTGACCAAAAAGTTGTGCTCGGATGAGGAATCGAACCCTTTACCTCTTAAATGATAGAGAGGAATCTCCTCTTGCTATTTGGTACTGTTGTCTATGTTTGCTGTTGCACAAGTCTTCAAATTATAGCTTACTTTGGATTTTCGTCTCTCTAGTTCTCATGTATTCAGCATTCGATCAATTGCAATGTCTGATAATTTCTTCCATCTTATATCCTAACATCTTAGAAAAATAAAACAGTGGATTACTAGGAAACTATGGAGAAATTAACATTTCTCCTACGATATTTCCTGTTTGTTTTAGCTTGTCGAATACTGTGGTGGTAATAAAGACACTATTTTGTTTTTCACAACCTAAATAATAGGTTGTTGTGGATCCATCCTTTTCTCACTTGATCAAAATATAGACACTAAATCCACTTAGAAAGTAAGATTGTACTCACAAATTATGTGTCGATGTACATTTCGCGGTGCTGTGCCGCATCGTCGGAACACGTGTACAGGTGAACTGTAGTACGGAACACGTGTACAGGTGAACTGTACAGGAGTTCACCTGTACACGTGTTCCGACGATGCGGCACAGCAGCGCGAAATGTACATCAACACATAATTTGTGAGTACAATCTTACTTTCTAAGTGAATTTAGTGTCTATACCTAATTAATAGATTTTTTTTCCAGATTGAATGTGAATAACCATAAGCTGGTCTTCATCTAACTTGAACTGTAGATTAAATATAGCAAGATTTGTGTGTAAATACTTTCACGTTAACAAGAGTACTCATGGTTATGTTAGTCATCCTATAATATCATATTAATCATAATATTTATACTTCAATGTCACTTGTACGAGTAAATTATAATCATTACCATACCTGAAACTTCGAAAATAAAAAATAAAATAGTCGACTACCGCTAATTAACTGGCAACATACAAACAAGGCATTCATTATTGGCTGTGTGTGTGTGTATATATATACTTTCACCCTTTCACATATACTCACATTTATGCTTGTCGGACGTGTTTTAAGGCTCTGAGACCCATCTTCAACCTACTTGATACTCCTGTACGATTATCTAGTTGTTCACTGAAGATGGGGATCATCGCCTTGAAACTTAAACCGTCAAATTAAATGAATATCGCTATAGTACAAGTGACATTAAAGTATAAATATAACGATATTATAGAATAACATTTTTATTCTAAAATTTTAATAAACACTCTGAGAAGTTGTAGATGTGTATGGAACTATTGTTAAGAATGTATTGTATTGTGTTGGGCAGATGACGCGATCAGCATACCTTGCAGTTACACATCGTACCTGAGTCCACAACAGTCGATGCGTCTGTACAATGAGGTACGCGGCGGCAATGAGCTAGTGAAGGAGCTGTCGCGCTTTGAAATGCCCTATGTCGTGCATCAGAAGAACCGATTCATCATCGGCGAGCCGCAGCCCTTGTTCACCTTCCATCATCCCATTACAGGTATAGAAATATTACCTGTACATATGTAACATATAAATATTAACATGGCTCTATTAATGTTTGTTTCAATGAGTATTTTTTTTACAAACATTAGCTAGAGATGAAATGAAATTGAAATATCATGTATTAGGCAGATTAGAGGGTCAGTCAAAATCAAGTTGACTTTGAAAGTATTGATAATATTTTTTACTATTAAAGTTGACGAAAGTGCAGCTATGAGTTGCTGAATTACAAGTTTTAGTGATCTCTGTTCGCCTATGAATGATGTAGTAACAAAGCAGGAGGTTTGTTTTGCTGTGGTGATGCCTACATAAGCTTTTGGCTTGTGTGTTGGTAATAGGAGGGATGATGATGAGAGATGAATGAACTATACAGCCTTAGGTGAGCTCTGAACCACCGGGAAGCGATTTTGATTCTCATGAATTCAAGATGGAATTCATTCAGTTCCATGAAATTATTATCTCAATATAATGATACTGTCAATTGTTCACTTTACTCAAGTGTTTTCGTATTTGTACTGATGCATTTTTATCAGAATATTATTTATTTTTCTATGTCACTTTTATGTCGTTGTCTCTCTTACTCGATCAAAGGATCAAACGTACAAATAATCAGTGTTTCTGATCATTGTTCCCTTTCATTAATGATGACTTCTGAGGTTAGGGTGGGAACATGTCGCAGCTGTGATACTAACAGTGCGTAGATAATATTGACGTGTTTTCTAAGCCTGTTATGCCTGTTTATGTCGGAGCTGCGATGTTAATTGCATTTGGGCAATCGACCATCGATGAAAGCGTTGCTAGTATAACAGCTGGTATCGTTTATCACAGCTCCGACATGTTCCCACCCTTAGCTAGAAGGCCATAGCTTTGCTTTCAAGATTTTCTGGAATATTTCAGATGATTACTTTTCAAATATGATTGTTTGGAAGACAGGCTTGTTTGGTTTTGAATAGATGATGACAAAGCATTAGTGAATCATCGATTATTGTTTTTCTCGTGTGACCATTTGGATCCAAGTTCTTTATGACCGTGGTGTGGAGTGGTACTCCAGTTAGTCGTCCTGTATTTGGTCATTTTTAGGAGCAAGATAATCACCTGATTCCATACAAACACATAGTGCCTAATAATTTCAATTCTTCAATTGTATTAAATCTTCAATTTAAATCGTTATTTGTACAATCATTATAATTGAGATTTGATTCCATATTATAAGAGAAAGAAAACATTGGTATGATTATATTTTGTCACATAACCTCAATCTATCGGTAAACACCAGTAGTATATCAGGCACTGAAAAACGCAATATGATCGAATGGCAAACCGAAAAATTAATATGCCACCAATGAATACAACTCAAGCCGTTTCACATGAGCTTCACTATCTATTGCTGGATCTTATAATCGCTCAAAATAATTTTCGTAAATTTTGTTTGTTTTTAACAGATAAATTTTTTATTTATTTCAGGTGAAGTAGACAACACACGGTACTCGGCGCTTATGTTCGATGTGAAAACCACGTGCATTCTGCACGGCTTTTCTGGCTACTTTTCAACTGTGCTGTACAAAGACATAACGTTCAGTATACATCCGGACACACATTCACCTGGCCTCTTCAGCTGGTTTCCCATCTTCTTTCCCATCAAGGTAAGGCCACAGTGGTTCGGAGTACACCTAAAGTAGTGATGGTCTTTACAATGCAATAAGGCTTGGCTTCCATTAGTGGAATTAGGATCAAGTCCCTCTGTATTATCTACATTGTTTATTCTTCTCATAAAATTTGTGAACAAACCAACGTATTTTATTTTTTAGTAATGTATGTTGTAGCTAATAACATTGTAAGTTACTTTATAATAATGCTATTACTCAACTCGCTCCTCTATCACAGGCATGTGCCCATAAAACAATGTATTGTATTTTTCAAATGTAATTGTTTTTGTTTTGTTATTTTTGGAGAGTAAAGTATTTCAATTAGAGGTAGATTAGCTGGAATACTAAAAAGAAGTGAGGTAACACCACCATGTTGATAGCTCATGTACTCTATCCTACCATATACGTTTTAATTGGGGGAGTTACCAAGAAAGTTTTACTTGTTCAGTAAACTCTACTACTAATACCACTAATGAAAACCAGGCTTTACAGATGGTCAGTTGCACTAAAATCCAATTCAATTTATTGCAATCTATTGTCAAATTCGTTCATTGGTTCTCGTTGCATTGTTTCCGTTGGATGTCGTCATTTTACAGCCGTTAAATACAATTGGATTTTCGTTTAATTGGCAAGTGTCCAAAAAATTAGGGATCCCATTATCATCGCAATATTCTACAAGCTAATACCATTGACAAATAATACGCAAGTAGACTTCTCATCAGATAGGGACTGCTATTTACGTTTTTACTGTACGACGAAAATAGTTCGTGTCAGGCGAGTTCAGAGGTATCGCCGATCGTCCATTTGATTAACACAGCAAGTGTTTGAAGTACCGCTGACTCCCCAGAGACATTGCCACTATCACGACGGTTTTCCGTCGTTCACCGTTTAAATGGGGATAGATCATCTAGCAGCTGAAAGATTACTGAGATAAGGTAATGGGCAATTTGCTATGAAGATAATGGACAGAATATACTAAAATTTGGAGTTTTCAAGATTCACGTGAGTTAATTTAATTATTAAATCTATATTTAATGGATGAAAGCTGTTCTTAATTATTATTCCCAAGATTTCTCGCTACCCAATGTACCAAAATGCACAAAAAACTGAAAAATCAAGAAACGATTGTAAATAGTCACAAGAACCAGCTTGTTTTAATTTCTCAACATGATTCATTTATATATTTAGTGACCCTATTATTTTCTAGGATTTTATATTTTTCAGTTTTATATCTTTCTGTTTGTATTTTATTATGTATAATGTTTTTAAAATACTTATAATACTTAATTTATTGATACTGTATTTGGAACTCACTCCTCACCCACTGGCATTTGCCCATATGAGGAGCCTTCTTCATATGTAATTATGTTGTTTTCCTTCATTGTATATTGTACACGAAGAAAAAAAATGAATTTCAATTTCAGTGGAAATTTTATTTCTCGTATTAATATTTTTCCTTTATTTTCATGTCCATCAGCAATTCTTTCAATCCCATTATTTGCATTCTAAATGTTTAAATTGTGATAATTTAAAAGTTGTTTCTGTGTTGTTTCAGGAACCCGTTCACCTAGAGGCAGGAGAAAAATTGGTCGTCAACTTTTGGAGACTCATTGACAAGGAGAAGGTGTGGTACGAATGGAATATATCTGCACCAAGGCCTATCCCCATACACAATCCAAATGGCAGATCGTACTCTATAAAACTACACTAATAAAGTACTGTATGGTACCATAGAGTACTGTAGAGTTAAGAGAGAATATACTATAGTACTATAGAGAGAGAATAGTACTATGGAATACTATTTTTTAATAAATTTAATACTTTGTACCTGAACTCTGTAACTGGGGAGAGCAGCTCCACCTTAACTTGATTGAACAGAATTCAGAAAGTAATATTTATTTTGTCATTTCAACTATAGCAGGATCCATTTAACTTGTTAGAAATCAGCTGTTTCAGTAGTAATTGAACAGTGATTTCGACACAATAATCAAAAGGCTTAAAAGTCTTGAAGACCTTTAAAGTCTTTAAAATACCTTTTTAAAGAAGACCTTTCAAAGAATAACTTTTTAAAAGACCTTTTCAATAAGGCTATTTGCACACACACCGATTTTGGACGGCCGGTAAAAAATCGGCCGTCCAAAATCGGTGTGTGTGCAACTAGCCTAATCTGCAAGATTCAGCAAATGTAGGTTATTGTACTGGTGGCCGAGTAAAACATATGTTTTCTGACAAGTTGAAAGTATCCTGCTATATTCTTTATTATTGTTCAGGGACCTAGGCCTAAGACATGTGGTAAAAGAAGTGTTTACCATTTTCACACAGTTTTAGGCTGTTAAAGTTATAGACGCAGTTCGAGCTATTCAATATTATTACTTTTTGAAGTAATCTCGAGTACGCCGGAACATGGCCTGCCTATATTCTCAAATAATATTCAGTATTACATCATTTTTATTTTTCTATTTTTTATAGTATGGCTTTTTATGGTGGGGAGACCCTTACGGGAAGGTTCCACCTCGCCTCATTGCACAATTTTTTAATAGATTGCACAAGTTTCAATATCTGATAAATTGGTATGATTTGTGGATATTTTTAATCAGACCTACAATTGGATATCGTAATGAAAATAACATGAAAAAACAAGTACAATTAATGATGATCGAGTAACCAGCCTTTAAATGATTCATGAATACTTACATGAATACATAATAAATTCATAATAATATAATCATCTTATCAAGTTAAATTGTTGATGAATTAATACAAGAATATATAGATCGAATGACAGTGGTCGATATTTTACTATTCGATATAAATAATCGAATGGCAGAGAGAAATATTCCCCCTTAATAATTAACTAGCAGTTCTGGATTGATAGTTGATTGACTGAGGTCTCATAACACCACGGCCGTAGGAGTCGTTGCCGTAATACGAGGGGGGCTGGGGAGCCCGTATGGCCCTGCCATGACCCATATTCTGATGGTAGACCATAGGGGGCAGCACGGGGAATTCCCACAAAATTGCACAGCGCTTCCCCAATTTCCGATCCATCTCCTGTCCGTCACGACACCTTATGAGCCGTTCGAAATCGATGACGGTGCAGAAATTGCGCAGACTATTGGCGGGCACACAGCCGTGTACTTGAGCCTTATTACTATTACTATTGATAATAATTATGTAACACTGGAACCCTATGTGGCCCGCCTTATGATCAAGAAGTGGCATGCTGTGCTGGCCAAGCGCTTGTGACATCCCTACAAGCTACCATTAGCATTGGTAGTTTGTCGCCAATGCAGGGCAGCAGCCATTACGAGTCATTGTCATTGTCAGAACACTATGTGGCCTGCCTTATGATCACGCTGCACAAGAAGTGGCATGCTGTGCTGGGCAAGCGCTTGTGACATCCCTACAAGCCACTGTCAACAAACGACAAAGCAGTGATTGAGGCGTTGGTAGCCGTGTTATGCAGCGAGGAAGAGGCAGCTGGCTTGCAACATCCTAGTGGCATAGGAGCAAAGCCTCTCCTCATCAATAATCAGAAAGAAGAACAATGACTTCAGTCCGCTCAGGCGAAGATCTCACAACAATATTTCCAAGCAATTGGCAGCCATAGAGATAGCTGGGAACAGACATCCTAATCACAGGAGGACTTTTGACAAGAGTGACAACAGCAGCACAGCGGCAGCCAGCAATGGCAGTAGCATTGGTAGTTCGTCACAGACACAGGGCAGCATCCATTATGAGTCATTGTCGTTGTCAGAACACTATGTGGCCTGCCTTATGATCACGCTGCACAAGAAGTGGCATGCCGTGCTAGCCAAGCGCTTGTGACATCCCTACAAGCCACTGTCAACAAACGACAAAGCAGTGATTGAGGCGTTGGAACCCGTGTTGTGCAGCAAGGAAGAGGCAGCCGGCTTGCAACAGCCCAGTGGCATAGGAGCGAAGCCTCTCCTCATCAATAACCAAGAGAACAATGACTTCAGTCCGCTCAGGTGAAGATCTCACAACGATATTTCCAAGCAATTGGCAGCCATAGAGATAGCTGGGAACAGACATCCCAATCACAGGAGGACTTTTGACAAGAGCGACAACAGCAGCACAGCGGCAGCCAGCAACGGCTGTAGCATTGGTAGTTTGTCGCCAATGCAGGGCAGCAGCCATTACGAGTCATTGTCGTTGTCAGAACACTATGTGGCCTGCCTTATGATCACGCTGAACAAGAAGTGGCATGCTGTGCTGGCCAAGCGCTTGTGACATCCCTACAAGCCACTGTCAACAAACGACAAAGCAGTGATTGAGGCATTGGTAGCCGTGTTGTGCAGCAAGGAAGAGGCAGCCGGCTTGCAACAGCCCAGTGGCATAGGAGTGAAGCCTCTCCTTTTCAATAATCAAGAAAACAATGACTTCAGTCCGCTCAGGTGAAGATCTCACAACGATATTTCCAAGCAATTGGCAGCCATAGAGATAGCTGGGAACAGACATTCCAATCACAGGAGGACTTTTGACAAGAGCGACAACAGCAGCACAGCGGCAGCCAGCAATGGCAGTAGCATTGGTAGTTTGTCGCCAATGCAGGGCAGCAGCCATTACAAGTCGTCGTCATCGTTGGAACCCTATGCGGCCCACCTTATGATCATGCTGCGCAAGAAGTGGCAAGCTGTGCTGGCCAAGCACTTGTGACATCCCTACAAGCCACTGTCAACAAACGACAAGGCAGTGATTGAGGCATTGGTAGCTGTGTTGTGCAGCTAGGAAGAGGCAGCCGGCTTGCAACAGCCCAGTGGCATAGGACCAAAGGCTCTGCTCATCAACAACCACAAAAGCTATGACTTCAGTCCACTCAGGCGAAGATCTCACAATGATGCAATGGCAGCAGCCATTTCAAGTCCTTGTCATCTTCGTCTTCGTCGTCATAGTCACTGGTTGGAGGCGGCTGCACATTCTTTGTCATTTGCTGCAGAGATGCGCGCCAAATTGAAAGGACCTATGCTAGGTCAGTTTTCCACTCCCTGCCCAACACTGAGATGTGGCTCAAGAATGGTATGTGCAAAGGAAAAACAGTGTTCCCATTGTTCAGTCATCAGGGCAACAGTAATTTGCATGGCTATGCATGACTGAAGGCCATCGATTGTTGTGACTGGAATGACCAATCAGTGTTCAGCTCTTTAGTGCTGCTCTGCCCATCCTGTGGCTCAAGTACCATTGTGTGCCCACCAATAGTCTGCTCATAAGGTGTCATGACAGGAGATAGACTTGAAATTGGGGCAATTTTGTGGGAATTCCCTTTACTGCCCCCTCTGGACCACCGTCAGAATATGGTTCATGGCAGGGCCATATATATGTGCTCCCCAGCCCCCCTTGTATTACGGCAACGACTCTTCTGAGACCTCAGAATAAGTGAACAAACAATCTTCCAGTCAAAATTGTGCTCAAATCAAATATCTTACTAAAGTTTTAAAGTGCTACCAACTGTGCACATTCTTGACGCAACTCTTCAACTTTGAATTGTGTTTGTGGTTTGTCTAATAATAATCCTATAACCAATTTCATTTTAAGTATAAACTGGGCTTGAACAAAAATAACAAATTATTCCACTTACAAACTAACTCCAACATTAGCATCCAATGGCGCTAAAATCAAATCAAACTTGATCACCATGAAATGAAATCACAATTCCCTACTACTACCCAGCTACTGCTTAGGCTTTGCTCCTATGCCACTGGGCTGTTGCAAGCGGGCTGCCTCTTCCTCGCTGCACAACACCGCTACCAACGCCTCAATCACTGCCTCGTTGTTTGTCGACAGAGGCTTGTATGGATGTCGCAAGCGCTTGGCCAGCACAGCGTGCAACTTCTTGCACAGCGTGATCATAAGGCGGGCCACATAGGGTTCCGACGACGACAACGACTCATAACGGCTGCTGCCCTGCGTCGGCGACAAACCACCAATGCTACTGCTGTTGCTGGCTGCTGCTGTGCTGCTGTTGTCGCTCATGTCTAAAGTCCTCCTGTGATTGGGATGTCTGTTCCCAGCTATCTCTATGGCTGCCAATTGCTTGGAAATATTGTTGTGAGATCTTCGCCTGAGCGGACTGAATGCTACTGCCGTTGCTGGCTGCTGCTGTGCTGCTGTTGTCGCTCATGTCGAAAGTCCTCCTGTGATTGGGATGTCTGTTCCCAGCTATCTCTATGGCTGCCAATTGCTTGGAAATATTGTTGTGAGATCTTCGCCTGAGCGGACTGAAGTCGTTGTTTTCTTGATTATTGATGAGGAGAGGCTTTGCTCCTATGCCACTGGGCTGTTGCAAGCCGGCTGCCTCTTCCTCGCTGCACAACACCGCTACCAACGCCTCAATCACTGCCTCGTTGTTTGTCGACAGAGGCTTGTATGGATGTCGCAAGCGCTTGGCCAGCACAGCGTGCAACTTCTTGCACAGCGTGATCATTAGGCGGGCCACATAGGGTTCCGACGACGACAACGACTCATAACGGCTGCTGCCCTGCGTCGGCGACAAACCACCAATGCTACTGCCGTTGCTGGCTGCTGCTGTGCTGCTGTTGTCGCTCATGTCAAAAGTCCTCCTGTGATTCGGATGTCTGTTCCCAGCTATCTCTATGGCTGCCAATTGCTTGGAAATATTGTTGTGAGATCTTCGCCGGAGCGGACTGAAGTCGTTGTTTTCTTGATTATTGATGAGGAGAGGCTTTGCTCCCATGCCACTGGGCTGTTGCAAGCCGGCTGCCTCTTCCTCGCTGCACAACACCGCTACCAACGCCTCAATCACTGCCTTGTTGTTTGTCGACAGAGGCTTGTATGGATGTCACAAGCGCTTGGCCAGCACAGCGTGCAACTTCTTGCACAGCGTGATCATAAGGCGGGCCACATAGGGTTCCGACGACGACAACGACTCATAACGGCTGCTGCCCTGCGTCGGCGACAAACCACCAATGCTACTGCTGTTGCTGGCTGCTGCTGTGCTGCTGTTGTCGCTCATGTCGAAAGTCCTCCTGTGATTGGGATGTCTGTTCCCAGCTATCTCTATGGCTGCCAATTGCTTGGAAATATTGTTGTGAGATCTTCACCTGAGCGGACTGAAGTCGTTGTTTTCTTGATTATTGATGAGGAGAGGCTTTGCTCCTATGCCACTGGGCTGTTGCAAGCCGGCTGCCCCTTCCTCGCTGCACAACACCGCTACCAACGCCTCAATCACTGCCTCGTTGTTTGTCGACAGAGGCTTGTATGGATGTTGCAAGCGCTTGGCCAGCACAGCGTGCAACTTCTTGCACAGCGTGATCATAAGGCGGGCCACATAGGGTTCCGACGACGACAACGACTCATAACGGCTGCTGCCCTGCGTCGGCGACAAACCACCAATGCTACTGCCGTTGCTGGCTGCTGCTGTGCTGCTGTTGTCGCTCATGTCGAAAGTCCTCCTGTGATTGGGATGTCTGTTCCCAGCTATCTCTATGGCTGCCAATTGCTTGGAAATATTGTTGTGAGATCTTCGCCTGAGCGGACTGAAGTCGTTGTTTTCTTGATTATTGATGAGGAGAGGCTTTGCTCCTATGCCACTGGGCTGTTGCAAGCCGGCTGCCTCTTCTTCGCTGCACAACACCGCTACCAACGCCTCAATCACTGCCTCGTTGTTTGTCGACAGAGGCTTGTATGGATGTCGCAAGCGCTTTGCCAGCACAGCGTGCAACTTCTTGCACAGCGTGATCATAAGGCGGGCCACATAGGGTTCCGACGACGACAACGACTCATAACGGCTGCTGCCCTGCGTCGGCGACAAACCACCAATGCTACTGCCGTTGCTGGCTGCTGCTGTGCTGCTGTTGTCGCTCATGTCAAAAGTCCTCCTGTGATTCGGATGTCTGTTCCCAGCTATCTCTATGGCTGCCAATTGCTTGGAAATATTGTTGTGAGATCTTCGCCGGAGCGGACTGAAGTCGTTGTTTTCTTGATTATTGATGAGGAGAGGCTTTGCTCCCATGCCACTGGGCTGTTGCAAGCCGGCTGCCTCTTCCTCGCTGCACAACACCGCTACCAACGCCTCAATCACTGCCTTGTTGTTTGTCGACAGAGGCTTGTATGGATGTCACAAGCGCTTGGCCAGCACAGCGTGCAACTTCTTGCACAGCGTGATCATAAGGCGGGCCACATAGGGTTCCGACGACGACAACGACTCATAACGGCTGCTGCCCTGCGTCGGCGACAAACCACCAATGCTACTGCTGTTGCTGGCTGCTGCTGTGCTGCTGTTGTCGCTCATGTCGAAAGTCCTCCTGTGATTGGGATGTCTGTTCCCAGCTATCTCTATGGCTGCCAATTGCTTGGAAATATTGTTGTGAGATCTTCACCTGAGCGGACTGAAGTCATTGTTTTCTTGATTATTGATGAGGAGAGGCTTTGCTCCTATGCCACTGGGCTGTTGCAAGCCGGCTGCCTCTTCCTCGCTGCACAACACCGCTACCAACGCCTCAATCACTGCCTCGTTGTTTGTCGACAGAGGCTTGTATGGATGTCGCAAGCGCTTGGCCAGCACAGCGTGCAACTTCTTGCACAGCGTGATCATAAGGCGGGCCACATAGGGTTCTGACGACGACAACGACTCATAACGGCTGCTGCCCTGCGTCGGCGACAAACCACCAATGCTACTGCCGTTGCTGGCTGCTGCTGTGCTGCTGTTGTCGCTCATGTCGAAAGTCCTCCTGTGATTGGGATGTCTGTTCCCAGCTATCTCTATGGCTGCCAATTGCTTGGAAATATTGTTGTGAGATCTTCGCCTGAGCGGACTGAAGTCGTTGTTTTCTTGATTATTGATGAGGAGAGGCTTTGCTCCTATGCCACTGGGCTGTTGCAAGCCGGCTGCCTCTTCCTCGCTGCACAACACCGCTACCAACGCCTCAATCACTGCCTCGTTGTTTGTCGACAGAGGCTTGTATGGATGTCGCAAGCGCTTGGCCAGCACAGCGTGCAACTTCTTGCACAGCGTGATCATAAGGCGGGCCACATAGGGTTCCGACGACGACAATGACTCATAACGGCTGCTGCCCTGCGTCGGCGACAAACCACCAATGCTACTGCCGTTGCTGGCTGCTGCTGTGCTGCTGTTGTCGCTCATGTCAAAAGTCCTCCTGTGATTCGGATGTCTGTTCCCAGCTATCTCTATGGCTGCCAATTGCTTGGAAATATTGTTGTGAGATCTTCGCCTGAGCGGACTGAAGTCGTTGTTTTCTTGATTATTGATGAGGAGAGGCTTTGCTCCCATGCCACTGGGCTGTTGCAAGCCGGCTGCCTCTTCCTCGCTGCACAACACCGCTACCAATGCCTCAATCACTGCCTCGTTGTTTGTCGACAGAGGCTTGTATGGATGTCGCAAGCGCTTGGCCAGCACAGCGTGCAACTTCTTGCACAGTGTGATCATAAGGCGGGCCACATAGGGTTCCGACGACGACAACGACTCATAACGGCTGCTGCCCTGCGTCGGCGACAAACCACCAATGCTACTGCCGTTGCTGGCTGCTGCTGTGCTGCTGTTGTCGCTCATGTCGAAAGTCCTCCTGTGATTCGGATGTCTGTTTCCAGCTATCTCTATGGCTGCCAATTGCTTGGAAATATTGTTGTGAGATCTTCGCCTGAGCTGACTGAAGTCATTGTTTTCTTGATTATTGATGAGGAGAGGCTTTGCTCCTATGCCACTGGGCTGTTGCAAGCCGGCTGCCTCTTCCTCGCTGCACAACACCGCTACCAACGCCTCAATCACTGCCTCGTTGTTTGTCGACAGAGGCTTGTATGGATGTCGCAAGCACTTGGCCAGCACAGCGTGCAACTTCTTGCACAGCGTGATCATAAGGCGGGCCACATAGGGTTCCGACGACGACAACGACTCATAACGGCTGCTGCCCTGCGTCGGCGACAAACCACCAATGCTACTGCCGTTGCTGGCTGCTGCTGTGCTGCTGTTGTCGCTCATGTCAAAAGTCCTCCTGTGATTCGGATGTCTGTTCCCAGCTATCTCTATGGCTGCCAATTGCTTGGAAATATTGTTGTGAGATCTTCGCCTGAGCGGACTGAAGTCGTTGTTTTCTTGATTATTGATGAGGAGAGGCTTTGCTCCTATGCCACTGGGCTGTTGCAAGCCGGCTGCCTCTTCCTCGCTGCACAACACCGCTACCAACGCCTCAATCACTGCCTTGTTGTTTGTCAACAGAGGCTTGTATGGATGTCGCAAGCGCTTGGCCAGCACAGCGTGCAACTTCTTGCACAGCGTGATCATAAGGCGGGCCACATAGGGTTCCGACGACGACAACGACTCATAACGGCTGCTGCCCTGCGTCGGCGACAAACCACCAATGCTACTGCCGTTGCTGGCTGCTGCTGTGCTGCTGTTGTCGCTCATGTCAAAAGTCCTCCTGTGATTCGGATGTCTGTTCCCAGCTATCTCTATGGCTGCCAATTGCTTGGAAATATTGTTGTGAGATCTTCGCCTGAGCGGACTGAATTCGTTGTTTTCTTGATTATTGATGAGGAGAGGCTTTGCTCCTATGCCACTGGGCTGTTGCAAGCCGGCTGCCTCTTCCTCGCTGCACAACACCGCTACCAACGCCTCAATCACTGCCTCGTTGTTTGTCGACAGAGGCTTGTATGGATGTTGCAAGCGCTTGGCCAGCACAGCGTGCAACTTCTTGCACAGCGTGATCATAAGGCGGGCCACATAGGGTTCCGACGACGACAACGACTCATAACGGCTGCTGCCCTGCGTCGGTGACAACCACCAATGCTACTGCCGTTGCTGGCTGCTGCTGTGCTGCTGTTGTCGCTCATGTCGAAAGTCCTCCTGTGTCTGTTCCCAGCTATCTCTATGGCTGCCAATTGCTTGGAAATATTGTTGTAAGATCTTCGCCTAAGCGGACTGAAGTCGTTGTTTTCTTGATTATTGATGAGGAGAGGCTTTGCTCCTATGCCACTGGGCTGTTGCAAGCCGGGTGCCTCTTCCTCGCTGCACAACACCGCTACCAACGCCTCAATCACTGCCTCGTTGTTTGTCGACAGAGGCTTGTATGGATGTCGCAAGCGCTTGGCCAGCACAGCATGCAACTTCTTGCACAGCGTGATCATAAGGCGGGCCACATAGGGTTCCGACGACGACAACGACTCATAACGGCTGCTGCCCTGCGTCGGCGACAAACCACCAATGCTACTGCCGTTGCTGGCTGCTGCTGTGCTGCTGTTGTCGCTCATGTCAAAAGTCCTCCTGTGATTCGGATGTCTGTTCCCAGCTATCTCTATGGCTGCCAATTGCTTGGAAATATTGTTGTGAGATCTTCGCCTGAGCGGACTGAAGTCGTTGTTTTCTTGATTATTGATGAGGAGAGGCTTTGCTCCTATGCCACTGGGCTGTTGATAAGATAAGATAAGATCTTTATTTTCCATCAAATATTCATAGAATACATCGGAAATTGTCACAACTAGGAATTAATACAATCAATGTCGCAGATTAGACTGGAATTACACAATAAATACTTAAATTTTATAAACAGTCTGATATCAATATAAAGCTACATAATATAATATAATATTGGAGGTACAGTACACATCTAATTAAGTTATCCATGCTCCATCTTTCACTTAAGAATTCATCCACAGTATAGAAAGCTCTTTTAAGCAGAAAAGAGGTCACAGTGGTTTTAAACTGTCTTAGATTCAAACATCTTACACTAGGTGGCAATTTGTTGAAGAGCCTAATGGATATTACTGATGGTTTCTTGGAGGTTTTTGACAGCCTAACGAATGGAGTTTGTATATCATTTTTTGTCCTTGTATCGTAGCCATGTTTATCGCTATTGTACATTAAATTGCTTCTATTTTTCACCAGTAACAGGTTTTGCAGAATAAACACTGAATAAAAGGTTAAAATTTTCAAGTTAATGAACCAGGGTTTACAGTGCTCCCTAAAATCTAGTCCTGCTATAACTCTAATTGCTTTCTTCTGCATAATAAAAACATTTTTTGAAGTAGTTGCAAGCCGGCTGCCTCTTCCTCGCTGCACAACACCGCTACCAACGCCTCAATCACTGCCTCGTTGTTTGTCGACAGAGGCTTGTATGGATGTCGCAAGCGCTTGGCCAGCACAGCATGCCACTTCTTGCACAGCGTGCTCATAAGGCGGGCCACATAGGGTTCCGACGACGACAACGACTCATAACGGCTGCTGCCCTGCGTCGGCGACAAACCACCAATGCTACTGCCGTTGCTGGCTGCTGCTGTGCTGCTGTTGTCGCTCATGTCGAAAGTCCTCCTGTGATTGGGATGTCTGTTCCCAGCTATCTCTATGGCTGCCAATTGCTTGGAAATATTGTTGTGAGATCTTCGCCTGAGTGGACTGAAGTCGTTGTTTTCTTGATTATTGATGAGGAGAGGCTTTGCTCCTATGCCACTGGGCTGTTGCAAGCCGGCTGCCTCTTCCTCGCTGCACAACACCGCTACCAACGCCTCAATCACTGCCTCGTTGTTTGTCGACAGAGGCTTGTATGGATGTCGCAAGCGCTTGGCCAGCACAGCGTGCAACTTCTTGCACAGCGTGATCATAAGGCGGGCCACATAGGGTTCCGACGACGACAACGACTCATAACGGCTGCTGCCCTGCGTCGGTGACAACCACCAATGCTACTGCCGTTGCTGGCTGCTGCTGTGCTGCTGTTGTCGCTCATGTCGAAAGTCCTCCTGTGTCTGTTCCCAGCTATCTCTATGGCTGCCAATTGCTTGGAAATATTGTTGTAAGATCTTCGCCTAAGCGGACTGAAGTCGTTGTTTTCTTGATTATTGATGAGGAGAGGCTTTGCTCCTATGCCACTGGGCTGTTGCAAGCCGGGTGCCTCTTCCTCGCTGCACAACACCGCTACCAACGCCTCAATCACTGCCTCGTTGTTTGTCGACAGAGGCTTGTATGGATGTCGCAAGCGCGGCCAGCACAGCATGCAACTTCTTGCACAGCGTGATCATAAGGCGGGCCACATAGGGTTCCGACGACGACAACGACTCATAACGGCTGCTGCCCTGCGTCGGCGACAAACCACCAATGCTACTGCCGTTGCTGGCTGCTGCTGTGCTGCTGTTGTCGCTCATGTCAAAGTCCTCCTGTGATTCGGATGTCTGTTCCCAGCTATCTCTATTGCTGCCAATTGCTTGGAAATATTGTTGTGAGATCTTCGCCTGAGCGGACTGAAGTCGTTGTTTTCTTGATTATTGATGAGGAGAGGCTTTGCTCCTATGCCACTGGGCTGTTGATAAGATAAGATAAGATCTTTATTTTCCATCAAATATTCATAGAATACATCGGAATTTGTCACAACTAGGAATTAATACAATCAATGTCGCAGATTAGACTGGAATTACACAATAAATACTTAAATTTTATAAACAGTCTGATATCAATATAAAGCTACATAATATAATATAATATTGGAGGTACAGTACACATCTAATTAAGTTATCCATGCTCCATCTTTCACTTAAGAATTCATCCACAGTATAGAAAGCTCTTTTAAGCAGAAAAGAGGTCACAGTGGTTTTAAACTGTCTTAGATTCAAACATCTTACACTAGGTGGCAATTTGTTGAAGAGCCTAATGGATATTACTGATGGTTTCTTGGAGGTTTTTGACAGCCTAACGAATAGAGTTTGTATATCATTTTTTGTCCTTGTATCGTAGCCATGTTTATCGCTATTGTACATTAAATTGCTTCTATTTTTCACCAGTAACAGGTTTTGCAGAATAAACACTGAAAGGTTAAAATTTTCAAGTTAATGAACCAGGGTTTACAGTGCTCCCTAAAATCTAGTCCTGCTATAACTCTAATTGCTTTCTTCTGCATAATAAAAACATTTTTTGAAGTAGTTGCAAGCCGGCTGCCTCTTCCTCGCTGCACAACACCGCTACCAACGCCTCAATCACTGCCTCGTTGTTTGTCGACAGAGGCTTGTATGGATGTCGCAAGCGCTTGGCCAGCACAGCATGCCACTTCTTGCACAGCGTGCTCATAAGGCGGGCCACATAGGGTTCCGACGACGACAACGACTCATAACGGCTGCTGCCCTGCGTCGGCGACAAACCACCAATGCTACTGCCGTTGCTGGCTGCTGCTGTGCTGCTGTTGTCGCTCATGTCGAAAGTCCTCCTGTGATTGGGATGTCTGTTCCCAGCTATCTCTATGGCTGCCAATTGCTTGGAAATATTGTTGTGAGATCTTCGCCTGAGTGGACTGAAGTCGTTGTTTTCTTGATTATTGATGAGGAGAGGCTTTGCTCCTATGCCACTGGGCTGTTGCAAGCCGGCTGCCTCTTCCTCGCTGCACAACACCGCTACCAACGCCTCAATCACTGCCTAGTTGTTTGTCGACAGAGGCTTGTATGGATGTCGCAAGCGCTTGGCCAGCACAGCGTGCAACTTCTTGCACAGCGTGATCATAAGGCGGGCCACATAGGGTTCCGACGACGACAACGACTCATAACGGCTGCTGCCCTGCGTCGGCGACAAACCACCAATGCTACTGCCGTTGCTGGCTGCTGCTGTGCTGCTGTTGTCGCTCATGTCAAAAGTCCTCCTGTGATTCGGATGTCTGTTCCCAGCTATCTCTATGGCTGCCAATTGCTTGGAAATATTGTTGTGAGATCTTCGCCTGAGCGGACTGAAGTCGTTGTTTTCTTGATTATTGATGAGGAGAGGCTTTGCTCCTATGCCACTGGGCTGTTGCAAGCCGGCTGCCTCTTCCTCGCTGCACAACACCGCTACCAACGCCTCAATCACTGCCTCGTTGTTTGTCGACAGAGGCTTGTATGGATGTCGCAAGCGCTTGGCCAGCACAGCGTGCAACTTCTTGCACAGCGTGATCATAAGGCGGGCCACATAGGGTTCCGACGACGACAACGACTCATAACGGCTGCTGCCCTGCGTCGGTGACAACCACCAATGCTACTGCCGTTGCTGGCTGCTGCTGTGCTGCTGTTGTCGCTCATGTCGAAAGTCCTCCTGTGTCTGTTCCCAGCTATCTCTATGGCTGCCAATTGCTTGGAAATATTGTTGTAAGATCTTCGCCTAAGTGGACTGAAGTCGTTGTTTTCTTGATTATTGATGAGGAGAGGCTTTGCTCCTATGCCACTGGGCTGTTGCAAGCCGGGTGCCTCTTCCTCGCTGCACAACACCGCTACCAACGCCTCAATCACTGCCTCGTTGTTTGTCGACAGAGGCTTGTATGGATGTCGCAAGCGCTTGGCCAGCACAGCATGCAACTTCTTGCACAGCGTGATCATAAGGCGGGCCACATAGGGTTCCGACGACGACAACGACTCATAACGGCTGCTGCCCTGCGTCGGCGACAAACCACCAATGCTACTGCCGTTGCTGGCTGCTGCTGTGCTGCTGTTGTCGCTCATGTCAAAAGTCCTCCTGTGATTCGGATGTCTGTTCCCAGCTATCTCTATGGCTGCCAATTGCTTGGAAATATTGTTGTGAGATCTTCGCCTGAGCGGACTGAAGTCGTTGTTTTCTTGATTATTGATGAGGAGAGGCTTTGCTCCTATGCCACTGGGCTGTTGATAAGATAAGATAAGATCTTTATTTTCCATCAAATATTCATAGAATACATCGGAATTTGTCACAACTAGGAATTAATACAATCAATGTCGCAGATTAGACTGGAATTACACAATAAATACTTAAATTTTATAAACAGTCTGATATATCAATATAAAGCTACATAATATAATATAATATTGGAGGTACAGTACACATCTAATTAAGTTATCCATGCTCCATCTTTCACTTAAGAATTCATCCACAGTATAGAAAGCTCTTTTAAGCAGAAAAGAGGTCACAGTGGTTTTAAACTGTCTTAGATTCAAACATCTTACACTAGGTGGCAATTTGTTGAAGAGCCTAATGGATATTACTGATGGTTTCTTGGAGGTTTTTGACAGCCTAACGAATGGAGTTTGTATATCATTTTTTGTCCTTGTATCGTAGCCATGTTTATCGCTATTGTACATTAAATTGCTTCTATTTTTCACCAGTAACAGGTTTTGCAGAATAAACACTGAATAAAAGGTTAAAATTTTCAAGTTAATGAACCAGGGTTTACAGTGCTCCCTAAAATCTAGTCCTGCTATAACTCTAATTGCTTTCTTCTGCATAATAAAAACATTTTTTGAAGTAGTTGCAAGCCGGCTGCCTCTTCCTCGCTGCACAACACCGCTACCAACGCCTCAATCACTGCCTCGTTGTTTGTCGACAGAGGCTTGTATGGATGTCGCAAGCGCTTGGCCAGCACAGCATGCCACTTCTTGCACAGCGTGCTCATAAGGCGGGCCACATAGGGTTCCGACGACGACAACGACTCATAACGGCTGCTGCCCTGCGTCGGCGACAAACCACCAATGCTACTGCCGTTGCTGGCTGCTGCTGTGCTGCTGTTGTCGCTCATGTCGAAAGTCCTCCTGTGATTGGGATGTCTGTTCCCAGCTATCTCTATGGCTGCCAATTGCTTGGAAATATTGTTGTGAGATCTTCGCCTGAGCGGACTGAAGTCGTTGTTTTCTTGATTATTGATGAGGAGAGGCTTTGCTCCTATGCCACTGGGCTGTTGCAAGCCGGCTGCCTCTTCCTCGCTGCACAACACACTACCAACGCCTCAATCACTGCCTCGTTGTTTGTCGACAGAGGCTTGTATGGATGTCACAAGCGCTTGGCCAGCACAGCATGCAACTTCTTGCACAGCGTGATCATAAGGCGGGCCACATAGGGTTCCGACGACGACAACGACTCATAACGGCTGCTGCCCAGCGTCGGCGACAAACCACCAATGCCACTGCCGTTGCTGGCTGCTGCTGTGCTGCTGTTGTCGCTCATGTCGAAAGTCCTCCTGTTGTCTGTTCCCAGCTATCTCTATGGCTGCCAATTGCTTGGAAATATTGTTGTGAGATCTTCGCCTGAGCGGACTGAAGTCGTTGTTTTCTTGATTATTGATGAGGAGAGGCTTTGCTCCTATGCCACTGGGCTGTTGCAAGCCGGCTGCCTCTTCCTCGCTGCACAACACCGCTATCAATGCCTCAATCACTGCCTCGTTGTTTGTCGACAGAGGCTTGTATGGATGTCACAAGCGCGGCCAGCACAGCGTGCAACTTCTTGCACAGCGTGATCATAAAGCGGGCCACATAGGGTTCCGACGACGACAACGACTCATAACGGCTGCTGCCCTGCGTCGGTGACAAACCACCAATGCTACTGCCGTTGCTGGCTGCTGCTGTGCTGCTGTTGTCGCTCATGTCGAAAGTCCTCCTGTGATTCGGATGTCTGTTCCCAGCTATCTCTATGGCTGCCAATTGCTTGGAAATATTGTTGTGAGATCTTCGCCTGAGCGGACTGGAAGTCGTTGTTTTCTTGATTATTGATGAGGAGGCTTTGCTCCTATGCCACTGGGCTGTTGCAAGCCGGCTGCCTCTTCCTCGCTGCACAACACCACTTCCAACGCCTCAATCACTGCCTCGTTGTTTGTCGACAGAGGCTTGTATGGATGTCGCAAGCGCTTGGCCAGCACAGCATGCAACTTCTTGCACAGCGTGATCATAAGGCGGGCCACATAGGGTTGCGGCTGCTGCCCTGCGTCGGTGACAAACCACCAATGCTACTGCCGTTGCTGGCTGCTGCTGTGCTGCTGTTGTCGCTCATGTCAAAAGTCCTCCTGGTCTGTTATCTATCTATGGCTGCCAATTGCTTGATATTGTTGTGAGATCTTCGCCTGAGCGGACTGAAGTCGTTGTTTTCTTGATTATTGATGAGGAGAGGCTTTGCTCCTATGCCACTGGTCACAGTGGTTTTGAACTGTCTTAGATTCAAACATCTTACACTAGGTGGCAATTTGTTGAAGAGCCTAATGGATATTACTGATGGTTTCTTGGAGGTTTTGACAGTCCTTGTATCGTAATGTTTATCGCTATTGTACATTAAATTGCTTCTATTTTTCACCAGTAACAGGTTTTGCAGAATAAACACTGAATAAAAGGTTTTTTCGTTAATGAACCAGGGTTTACAGTGCTCCCTAAATCTAGTCCTGCTATAACTCTAATTGCTTTCTTCTGCATAATAAAAACATGAAGTAGTTGCAAGCCGGCTGCCTCTTCCTCGCTGCACAACACCACTACCAACGCCTCAATCACCGCCTCGTTGTTTGTCGACAGAGGCTTGTATGGATGTCGCAAGCGCTTGGCCAGCACAGCATGCCACTTCTTGCACAGCGTGATCATAAGGCACATAGGGTTCCGACGACGACAACGACTCATAACGGTTGCTGCCCTGCGTCGGCGACAAACCACCAATGCTACTGCCGTTGCTGGCTGTGCTGCTGTTGTCGCTCATGTCGAAAGTCCTCCTGTGATTCGGATGTCTGTTCCCAGCTATCTCTATGGCTGCCAATTGTTAGGAACTATTGTTGTGAGATCTTTGCCTGAGCGGACTGAAGTCGTTGTTTCCTTGATTATTGATGAGGAGAGGCTTTGCTCCTATGCCACTGGGCTGTTGCAAGCCGGCTGCCTCTTCCTCGCTGCACAACACCGCTACCAACGCCTCAATCACTGCCTCGTTGTTTGTCGACAGAGGCTTGTATGGATGTCACAAGCGCTTGGCCAGCACAGCATGCAACTTCTTGCACAGCGTGATCATAAGGCGGGCCACATAGGGTTCCGACGACGACAACGACTCATAACGGCTGCTGCCCTGCGTCGGCGACAAACCACCAATGCTACTGCCGTTGCTGGCTGCTGCTGTGCTGCTGTTGTCGCTCATGTCGAAAGTCCTCCTGTGATTGGGATGTCTGTTCCCAGCTATCTCTATGGCTGCCAATTGTTAGGAACTATTGTTGTGAGATCTTTGCCTGAGCGGACTGAAGTCGTTGTTTTCTTTATTATTGAAGAGGAGAAGCTTTGCCCTATGCCACTGGGCTGTTGCAAGCCTGCTGCCTCTTCCTCGCTGCACAACACCGCTACCACTCAATCACCGCCTCGTTGTTTGTCGACAGAGGCTTGTGGATGTCGCAAGCGCTTGGCCAGCACAGCATGCAACTTCTTGCACAGCGTGATCATAAGGCGGGCCACATAGGGTTCCGACGACGAAGACGACTCGTACTGGCTGCTACTCTGCGTCGGCGACAAACTACCGACGCTACTGCCGTTGCTGGCTGCAGCTGTGCTGCTGTTGTCGCTCATGTCAAAAGTCCTCCTGTGATTCGGATGTCTGTTCCCAGCTATCTCTATGGCTGCCAATTGCTTGGAAATATTGTTGTGATCTTCGCCTGAGCGGACTGAAGTCGTTGTTTTCTTGATTATTGATGAGGAGAGGCTTTGCTCCTATGCCACTGGGCTGTTGATAAGATATTGTTGGAAGATCTTCGCCTTCAAGTAACTAGAATCATAGAATACATCAGATTTGTCGGAAATTAGAAATACACAATGTCGCAGATTAGACTGGAATTACACAATAAATACTTAAATTTTATAATATAATATTGAGGTAATATAAAGCTACATCTTAATATTATACGAGTGCAGTACATCTAATTAAGTTGTCATGCTCCATATGAAATTTCCTTAAAAAAGCTAAGGTCACAGTGTTTTAAATTGTCTTAGATTCAAACATCTTACACTAGGTGGCAATTTGTTGAAGAGCCTAATGGATATTACTGAATGGTTTCTTGTTTTTGACAGCTAACGAATAGAGTTTGTATATCATTTTTGTCCTTGTATAGAGCCATGTTTATCGCTATTGTACATTAAATTGCTTCTATTTTCACCAGTAACAGGTTTGGCAGAATAAACACTTAAATAAAATAGGTTAAAATTTTCAAGTTAATAGACCAGGGTTTACAGTGCTCCCTAAAATCTATCCTGCTATAACTCTAATTGCTTTCTTCTGCATAATAAAATATTTTTGAAGTAGTTGCAAGCCGCTGCCTCTTCCTCGCTGCCCAGCTATCTCTATGGCTGCCAATTGCTTGGAAATATTGTGTGAGATCTTCGCCTGAGCGGACTGAAGTCGTTGTTTCTTGATTATTGATGAGAGGCTTTGCTCCTATGCCACTGGGCTGTTGCAAGCCGGCTGCCTCTTCCTCGCTGCACAACACCGCTTCCAACGCCTCAATCACCGCCTCGTTGTTTGTCGACAGAGGCTTGTATGGATGTCGCCAGCACAGCATGCAACTTCTTGCACAGCGTGATCATAAGGCGGGCCACATAGGGTTCCGACGACGACAACGACTCATAACGGCTGCTGCCCTGCGTCGGTGACAAACCACCAATGCTACTGCTGCTGCTGGCTGCTGCTGTGCTGCTGTTGTCGCTCATGTCAGTCCTCCTCTGTTCCCAGCTATCTCTATGGCTGCCAATTGCTTAGGAAATATTGTTGTGAGATCTTCGCCTGAGCGGACTGAAGTCGTTGTTGATTATTGATGAGGAGAGGCTTTGCTCCTATGCCACTGGGCTGTTGCAAGCCGGCTGCCTCTTCCTCGCTGCACAACACCGCTACCAACGCCTCAATCACTGCCCCGTTGTTTGTCGACAGAGGCTTGTATGGATGTTGCAAGCGCTTGGCCAGCACAGCATGCAACTTCTTGCACAGCGTGATCATAAGGCGGGCCACATAGGGTTCCGACGACGCCAACGACTCATAACGGCTGCTGCCCTGCGTCAGCGACAAACCACCAATGCTACTGCCGTTGCTGGCTGCTGCTGTGCTGCTGTTGTCGCTCATGTCAAAAGTCCTCCTGTGATTGGGATATCTCTTCCCAGCTACCTCTATGGCTGCCAATTGCTTGGAAATATTGTTGTGAGATCTTTGTCTGAGCGGACTGAAGTCATTGTTTTCTTGATTATTGATGAGGAGAGGCTTTGCTCCTATGCCACTGGGCTGTTGCAAGCCAGCTGCCTCTTCCTTGCTGCACAACACGGCTACCAATGCCTCAATCACTGCCTCGTCATTTGTTGACAGTGGCTTGTATGGATGTCGCAAGTCATTGCTCATCACAGCGTACAACCTCTTGCACAGCGTGATCATAAGGCGGGCCACATAGGGTTCCGACGACGACAACGACTCATAACGGCTGCTGCCCTGCGTCGGCGACAAACCACCAATGCTACTGCCGTTGCTGGCTGCTGCTGTGCTGCTGTTGTCGCTCATGTCAAAAGTACTCCTGTGATTCGGATGTCTGTTCCCAGCTAATTCTATGGCTGCCAATTGCTTGGAAATATTGTTGTGAGATCTTTGCCTGAGCGGACTGAAGTCGTTGTTTTCTTGATTATTGATGAGGAGAGGCTTTGCTCCTATGCCACTGGGCTGTTGCAAGCCGGCTGCCTCTTCCTCGCTGCACAACACCGCTACCAACGCCTCAATCACTGCCTCGTTGTTTGTCGACAGAGGCTTGTATGGATGTCGCAAGCGCTTGGCCAGCACAGCGTGCAACTTCTTACACAGCGTGATCATAAGGCGGCCACATAGGGTTCCGACGACGACAACGACTCATAACGGCTGCTGCCCTGCGTCGGTGACAACCACCAATGCTACTGCCGTTGCTGGCTGCTGCTGTGCTGCTGTTGTCGCTCATGTCGAAAGTCCTCCTGTGTCTGTTCCCAGCTATCTCTATGGCTGCCAATTGCTTGGAAATATTGTTGTAAGATCTTCGCCTAAGCGGACTGAAGGCGTTGTTTTCTTGATTATTGATGAGGAGGCTTTGCTCCTATGCCACTGGGCTGTTGCAAGCGGGTGCCTCTTCCTCGCTGCACAACACCGCTATCAATGCCTCAATCACTGCCTCGTTGTTTGTCGACAGAGGCTTGTATGGATGTCACAAGCGCTTGGCCAGCACAGCATGCAACTTCTTGCACAGCGTGATCATAAGGCCGGCCACATAGGGTTCCGACGACGACAACGACTCATAACGGCTGCTGCCCTGCGTCGGCGACAAACCACCAATGCTACTGCCGTTGCTGGCTGCTGCTGTGCTGCTGTTGTCGCTCATGTCGAAAGTCCTCCTGTGTTTCGGATGTCTGTTCCAGCTATCTCTATGGCTGCCAATTGCTTGGAAATATTGTTGTGAGATCTTCGCCTGAGCGGACTGAAGTCGTTGTTTTCTTGATTATTGATGAGGAGAGCTTTGCTCCTATGCCACTGGGCTGTTGATAAGATAAGATAAGATCTTTATTTTCCATCAAATATTCATAGAATACATCGAATTTGTCACAACCAGATTTAATACACAATCGCAGATTAGACTGGAATTACACAATAAATACTTAAATTTTTAATATAATATAATATTGGAGGTACAGTACACATCTAATTAAGTTATCCATGCTCCATCTTTCACTTAAGAATTCATCCACAGTATAAAGCTCTTTTAAGCAGAGAGGTCACAGTGGTTTTAAACTGTCTTAGATACAAATATCTTACACTAGGTAGCAATTTGTTGAGGAGCCTATTGGGTATTACTGGTTGTTTCTTGGAGGTTTTTGACAGCCTAACGAATAGAGTTTGTATATCATTTTTTGTCCTTGTATCGAGCCATGTTTATCGCTATTGTACATTAAATTGCTTCTATTTTCACCAATAACAGGTTTTGCAGAATAAACACTGAATAAAGGTTAAAATTTCTGCTGTTGTCGCTCATGTCGAAAGTCCTCCTGTGATTGGGATGTCTGTTCCCAGCCATCTCTATGGCTGCCAATTGTTAGGAACTATTGTTGTGAGATCTTTGCCTGAGCGGACTGAAGTCGTTGTTTCTTGATTATTGATGAGGAGAGGCTTTGCTCCTATGCCACTGGGCTGTTGCAAGCCGGCTGCCTCTTCCTCGCTGCACAACACCGCTACCAACGCCTCAATCACTGCCTCGTTGTTTGTCGACAGAGGCTTGTATGGATGTCACAAGCGCTTGGCCAGCACAGCATGCAACTTCTTGCACAGCGTGATCATAAGGCGGGCCACATAGGGTTCTAGTATTAAATAATTATTATTTTATTAAGCTTTTAAAAAAAATAAACATAAGATTGCATTTAAAAAAAAAAAAAAAAAAACAGAAATGTATACTGTATTCATCAAAATTAGGTACGGAACCAACTACTACTTATTTCCCTTCTCCCACATTATTTTTTGTTAAATATATTTTTTATCTGTCATAAATAATGTAATTTCAACCTCCTTCATCTTTTAAGTTTTTACAGTTCAATTAGAAGAAACTCAACATAACATTCAACCTAAATCATCCATAAAATTATTCTATAATGACAAATGAAATACAAGTATATAATAAGTAATATAAGTTTGGAGTTCTGTTGTTTGTATATTATGTACATTAAGGTACTTTATATTATTATTATCAAAATTATTCAAATATTTACTATTTTGATGGCAACTCCCATATAGGCTATTCTCGGGAGTGCCTAGTTTCTCAATAAATATCACATTGTATTTAAAGATGGAAGGTAATGAGACATTGCAACTATACAGTTGCTGTTAAATCATAATAATTAATTGAACGAAATTCCTAATTAATGCCATATAATATTCTGAAGACTTTGCTATTTGCAAATATTGACAACAGATTAATAGCTAGTAAGGAAATTCGATGAACGCTACTGCACAAAAAACTTCCCGCCCGGGGAGAAAGTTTTTTGTGCAGTAGCGTTCATCGAATTTCCTTACTAGCTATTAATCTGTTGTCAATATTTGCAAATAGCAAAGTCTTCAGAATATTATATGGCATTAATTAGGTATTCAATTAATTATTATGACATTGTATTTATTATTTACTTGTATATGTTGAAGATTTTTGTACCGTTGTTTATTGAGAAATAAAATTATTTATTTATTATTTATTTATATAATGTCAGTATTCCCCCTGAATATGTATTTACCATTTACTGATTAAGATCCAATTTGTGATCATAATGTAGCTCTTAAGTTTACCCAGTGCCTGTTTGCATTGAGCACGATTTATTGATATGATCATATCCAATCTTTACCAATGTGGATAATTATGTTACTACAGTATTTTTAAAATTGCGTTATTTTGTAAAATATAATAAAATTGAGTCTATTGTAACACACCTGTTGTATTTAACTTGATAAAAATTAACCTGACATCTGATATTAGTTTCAAACTTGATCCTAATCACAATTATTGTAATATTCTGTGCATTTTCCTCGAATAAGTAATCTTGTTGAAGTTTCAAGTTATACTGTTCTTCTCAGGAAGATGGGTGTAACTTGATGGTAAACCAGAGGTTTGTTTCATAATACAACAAGTACCGTATTTAAAATACATGAACAGTTGATTAGATTTCTCAAATGTACGGAAATGTACTATTGTTAAATTTTATTGGTGGTTCTGTATTATCAGATACGTTTTAGATAATTATTATACATTTTATGAAACAGGCCCGGAACCAAGTTTAAAATCGTGATTTAACTACTAATCATAAATTGTTTTGCCCAATATCATGAACCTACTGGTCCTTGGCGTTTTTAGTTATCATACTATGATTTCACAAAGATTATGGTCAATGAGACGAATCAATGGTACTGTATCTAATAATTGGTGATAGTGCTCAATGACTTCTGGGTGACATCAAACGAATTCAATGTCAACCTAGGTGCCTGTTGAAGTTGAAAATTTAGATATTGAATGATTCATGCATAATTATATTTCAAATAATTACAATCACAATTCAATCTAATTCCAATCACAATCCCATCACATTCGAAGATCCAATTCGTACTGAACTAGTTTGTTATTTCTTCGATAAACAACTTACATCACCAAATCATCTGTTTTATTAAAATTGAAAACGACTGATTGATTTATGTCTCACAAATAACAACACCTGTTTTACAAAGATTGAGTCCTCTCATATTCAAACAGGATAAAAGTGTACCCACACTAGATTTCCATGTATAGTGTGTATCCGCTTTTTCCCTGTTAAACAGGACCGGTAAATTTTCATGAAACAGGCCCCTAGACTCAAATCAGGCTGAAAATGTTAAAATTTCTTTAATGTTTTGGTAGTTCGTACCACACCATAATAGTTACTAGTAAAATTTTTAGTATTCCTGAATAATTCAAATCCCTAGTGGAGTAGTGTCTACTGGTTATGGAATAGACAAAATTGGGTAGGACCTATTCTCAGTCTTATTCTGGATTTAAATTTGAATTATTCATAAATTTTCATATTAAAACAATAAGGAGACATTTTTAATTGAGAAAGATTTGGTCTGCACTTCGTCTGAAATCAATTTCTAGTTTCTTAGGTTTTATTAAAATTTGCACTCAAATTACCTATAATCAGATTCATTTAATTTGACGCGTGGCATTAGATAAATAGAGAGATATTATTTCTTTGTCATCGTACTCTACGGTCATCAGCAACGTCAAGTAATATCTATCTATCTAATGACAAGTGTCAAATTAAATGAATCTGATTATACGTTACAGCATAGAGAAATCATACGTAAAGTAGATGAATCTTCAGATTGGGACCGGTGTTTACATTTTTACTGTACGGCGAAAATAAAGTTTTATTATAATATAGTATTTAGTAAACGAATCATTATTAATTAAAGTGGTCTCTTTCGAAGTTAGTTTTGAGTAGATTATTAATTGAAGGCAAAATTAATTAAAGGACCAATAAATTACCCAAGTGTTTCACAAAACCCAATAGAATCCCATGATTGTAATCTGTAATCATGTAATCTTTTGTATTCTATTTTCGATATTTTGTAAAATCAAATCTTTTATTACTGTATGTTACAATAGGCGAAAGCCTTGTGACAATTGACGAATAAAATCTATCTAGCGCGCTCAAGTGAGAGACAGAGGAACAACCTGGGGGAATCGAAGATAGGTTAACATTGAATCAAAATAATGTAAAAATGCCTGTTTTCAAACCCATCGTATTTGATAAATATTCAGCCAAAATATTCCAGTAATTTATAAAATCAAAGCTACGATGTTTAAGAACACTTCGATAATTTTTTCGATGAAAAGAAACAAAGATAATTTTAATTTGATCCTCTTTCCAAAAGCATTCCTTTCCAAAAGAGAGTGAGATATGTAGTGATATAAAATATAATATTGAACGTAAATAGATGAAATATGAAAAATATAAGAAGTAAATATAATGTTGTGATTGAATTAAATATTTGTGTGAAATAGTTGATGTCTCTGAAATAATAATGTCTTTTTTACTTGCGACATTAATTGTTGCACGAAGTTCAAACTTCCCGCAAGAAAGAAACTAGCAAGAAGAGTCTAGCAACAAGATGACGAAAATTCTGATAAAAGTACTTTAATCCAATTAATACAGTAATTAAAACACCTTGAAACCACTAAATAATAATAGATAGCAATAAAGTATTGATGATACCTTAATGATTTAATTGATTTCTATCCCAAAATCGTGTTTTGTTCCTATATATCTCACAATGATTAAAATCCCCCAGGTTGTTCACTCTCTCTCTCACTAGAGCGCGCTGATCAGGTCTGCAGCTACTCCTCAAGTATCCTTGTACTGTATCCTCAGTACAAGGTATCCTCAAGTATCCTTGTACTGTATCCTCAGTACAAGGTATCCTTGTACTGTATCCTCAGTACAAGGTATCCTTGTACTGTATGTTAATTGCCATTTCCAGAAAAACAAAATTCACGAAAAAATCTTTTCTGCGTTTGGCTTTAAATAGAATGAATAAAATCTGCATATTATTACAGACAATCATTTGACTGTACAATTAAAATAATTATGTTACAATGCCCATCAATTTATTGTTCTCAGAATTATTAAAAAGTTATGAATAATTCAAAGTAAATGCTTTTTCGTATGTGTATAAACTTATGAGAATTAATAATTGGTTCCATTGGTTGTCTCGGCTGTCTTGTTGTTAAATCATTTCAAATTTGCTAAACAGGCATGACACGAGTTCTCTCATGAGTTTGTTTAGAAAATATTATTAGATCGCCTGTCAATAATATTCCCGTATAAATTGGATGCGCATTGCCTACAGGCCTATGAAATCTATACAATCATTATAATCATAAATTTCCGTTTTGAGCATGAACTAGGACTGACATGGAACAAAATTTCTTTCAATGTCATTCTGTTTTTACTTTTTTACTAGGTACATGAGATATGCAATGTAATATAGTATATTATATAAATGCACAATTATATATTGTAATTATTCAAGTACAATTTACACTAAAAATATTTGTTTTCTCGTTTTCAATCTAGTCTCAATCTGTTTATTTTTGTCTGATTAGGCTACAGTAGGTGCGGTAAGGTAGTAGGTTGTTTTCTATTGTTTTCGGATTCTATTAGGACGTTCTGGCCCTTTGAAAATTGGTTGCATTTACTAGTTATATCAGGGGCGTCATTTGGGTGGGGCAGGGGGGGCATTTGCATTTGCCCCCCCTGATTCCTGGGTTACAGAAAATATTCTGTACTAGCTAATGTACAATAATAAGCATTTTATCCGGTCAAATGTTAAAAACTTAGCGGCAGAGTAAAAATCTTTGTATTTTTGTAATTTAAAAAGAATATTAATTTATTACACTATTTAACTACTATTAACACTCTTCAAACACGTAATATTCAATAGTACTTATTAGTTTACACATATAGGTCTGAGTAATAACAGCAGAGCCAATGTATTATTTTTAGTACGAACGTCTGAACGTATTGATCACGTTTATCGTTTTTATCTAAGAAGATGAACAACTTACCAGAATATTACATACTATGATTCTGTCTGTTGTCAATAATAATTGTCGTTTTGCATTAATTTTCTGCGTATATTTAAGGAAATCTTACTCATAATTTTGTTATAATTCAAAGTGCATTTGAAATTTAAAATTTAGCTCAAGCCCCTCTTTTTGGTTTCATAAGTGCTCAATTTTCCGGGTGAGGACCCCTCTTTGGTGAAGGGTATTCCATACCACCAACCCCTCCCTCGGTGTTTGCCCCCCCCCCAAGGTTTTGGTGAAATGACGCCACTGCCAGAGACAATACCATATTAAAATAAATATGAGTTGCCTTGATCCATCTAATTTCCACTGAAACATTTAATTGAAAGAAATGTAGACTGCTCTTCTAAATAGTGAAAAATTACGTTCATAGGCGTAACCAGGGGGGTTTTGGGGGTTGTAACCCCCCATTGTTGTGCAAAAATTGTATTTTGCTTATGAAAATCATAGGATTTCGTTTAATCAGTTATTGATTGATTGATTTTTTGCTAGGGATGATGCCCACATGAGCTCTTAGCTTGTGCGTGGGTAATGGGAAGGATGATGATGAGAGATGAATGGACCTACAGCTTTAGGTGGGTTCCAAACCACCTGGAAGCGATTTTGAAGCTTATAAATTTTTGTATTTAGAGGAACCGGTCACCGTTACAACGGGAGTGGTAGGCGCTGTTTCTTATCTAATCTCACCGATTAGACTCGCCTCTGCCACTGGATCAACCGCTCCCCATAAATAATAATCAATGTATTATTGAGTATTTTTCTTCAGTCAACTCCAGGCAATAAGAAACTCATCAACCTACAATGCTAAAATCTAATAACATAGGTACTGTATTTATTATTCTACTGCTATTCGTTTCAATCACAATATTTTAATTCCAATAAGTAATTATAAATGATAGTTGTAGTAACCAATTTTAAACAAATTATTTGAGATGTGGTGGCAAACTTTTCAGTGCGAAAAATATACAAGATATAGCATTCTCCCTCCACCCCGGAAAATATTCAAACACGAGAAGTAAATTTGTTTAATTCAATCTTATTAACTACAGTAATTTCATATTGCTTAAATTCAGTTACATTAGATCGTGAATATTGTGATTGACGAAAGAAAAAGATCAAGGACCATCTCTCAATAGAATTTTTTATATTTGTATTATGAAGTGGGGTGCCAAGTAGGCTTCAAAATAGTTATCTGATAAATTGATTTTGAGACGGTATTTGAACAAAATAGAAATTTATTTCAAAAAAGTGCCAACAGCACGTGGTGTTCCCAAGCGGTCACCCATCCAAGTACTGACCACGCCCGACGTTGCTTAACTTCGGTGATCGGACGAGAACCGGTGTATTCAACGTGGTATGGCCGTTGGCGATAATGTAGGTCTCTCTTGTTAATTTTATTGTTATTATAATAAATTATTATTACCTCTATCATACAATAATAATAATAATATTATTATTATATACAATACTGTATATTACATAGCCAATTATTATTACTGTATTCATATTATTTATTATAGTATTATTTACATTTTAATTTTTTTTTTTTTTTTTCAATTGGGTTGGGCTTTGTAACCCTTAGCCACCGCGACCGCTATTCGATCTTTTGTGGCATCCCCTCTTTGGCTTATGCCATGTTCCATAATCCAAGGCCAGAGCAGAATTTACTCAGGGCCTTGAAGTCCAGTTCTCTTGCCTCCTCTGGTAGGAGGGTTGCCTTTCCAAGAAGTCTCCTCCTCATTCCAGCAGCAAATGTGCTGCTGATTTCAGCTATGGACCCACACTTCCGAAGCTGTTCAACTTCTATCAGGGATGGGCCTGCAACATCCTCAGATTCCATTGCAGAATCTTCAGTTGTAGTGCCTTCCTCTGCATGTACCGTTTCCCGGCAGGTTTGAGTCAGCAATAACTCTGAAACCTGTTTCCACGAGTAGCTGGAGACTTATTCAGTCACCCTGGGCAGAGCTCCGCGTTCACCCAGGGAAGGCTTCTTGAAACTGGAGGTCGCCTGGTATCCAGAGTTCGCATACTCATGTCAGGCACTCCCCTGACCATGCAGCCGTCGGCGTATGCTGTTCCACCATATGTTGGCTTGGCGCAGTTGATGCTTCAGTTGTTCCTACTTGAACACCCTACTTAAGCTGGGACGCAACGGTGTTAGTTGCCAACCAGCCTACATCTACCACTTGCATCAGGAACCCGGAGGATTGCCACACCCCGGACAGAATAAATTCTGCCCCCCTGCGGGGTTACATTTTAATTTAATTTTATAATATTGATATTACATTATTATATTACTATAAGGTATTATTATTATAGTACCAATAATACTATAGGCAATTATTCTATCTTAAGAACTATCTTGAGAAAGGAATTATCAAAGACAATATTGAAGTACTTGACTTGTTGTCTATCTTAAGATGAAGAATTAATGTCTTTGTCTTTGATTATTATCAGAGAGAAGTAAAGAACTCTACTTCTCTGAAATAAAGTAATTATTTACTTCTCTGTGTGATTACTGTAAAATGTAAATTATTGTATTTTTTCGAGAAGTCTTTGAAAAGTAGAAGGAGTAGTTTAGCGTCGTACGCTTTTAAAGATGTCACAAAAAGTTTCTTTTTGCCAACGGCCATACCACGTTGAATACACCGGTTCTCGTCCGATCACCGAAGTTAAGCAAAGTCGGGCGTGGTCAGTACTTGGATGGGTGACCGCTTGGGAACACCACGTGCTGTTGGCACTTTTTTGAAATAAATTTTTTGTCATAAAATACAAATGCTTCTGGCATTTAAAAAATAATATTCTGTTCAAATATCATCCCTACAGGCTAGGGCTCAAGTTTGATTAAGCTATCATTTCAAACAATCGTCCATTGTATTACTATTATATTTTTACTAGCAGGCTAATAATTGGAATCCCTGATAATGATAATTATAAAGAATGAGCTACTAACTCCTTTTCTAACTACTAGTACCTTTTCCTTGAAGCAACATAATATTCACAATATTGTTCATGCATGCAAGATTGTTTATAATATTCAACGACACTGATGAAGAAAATAAAAATACCGTTCATCTTCCAATTCCAATTTTATCATCTATTCAATTTTATTCTACTATCCTACTTAATTTTAATTTTATCCTACTCCCTGCTTCCATATTAAAAAACTTCATCTCATAATATTATTTCAAAACAGGACACTAATTTTCTTCTTTTTTGCTTCTTCTTCTTTTCTTCTCCTCGTCCTTCTTTTAGTTTATTAATTCATCCACAGACACAATTACAGAAGCAAAGCAAGCAACAAATACATAGATGAAAGAAGAAGAAGAAGAATAACAAACCATAAAAAGAGATTAAAACATGAAATATAGTGCAAATTGAGAAAGGCTTAATTCCTTCTTTCCTATTCTCAAGCAATGTACTTATAAGCGGTTTCTTGTTACTACTTTGACTTGAAAGTTGTTTTAATTAAGTTACAAAACCTGTCAACAAAATCTTTGCAAAACAATGATGATCATTTTTGAACAGGGAAAACTCCCTATGCAGTAGGCTACCTATGAGAATGTTTTGAAAGGAATCATTTGAATCACTTCTAGATCTAATTGACTTCACAATGGAAAAAATCAGAACCAGCTGGAAGCATAATATAGAATATTATTTATAATATTCTTCCATCAGCATCAATGATCCGTGTAAGCCCCTGCGCCTATCTGATTTCAGTCAGCAACCCAATGTTGCCAGATGACATTTTGGCAGTTTTTCGGGTAATCGGATAATCTAACCTATCAGCCAAAGCCATCTGGCAACGCTGGGTTGCTGACTGAAATCAGATACAGTTGCTTAGTGGGCGCAAGAGCTTATTCATTCTGATCGAGGTGAAGTTGCAGATTGAATATTTATCCTATCTAGCGGTGAAAGCTTCAAGCTCGTATACTAGTTTGTTCTCTAGCTGCTAGAGATCGCATGCCCGCAACATTGCTCCTATCTATGGGTCATAATAAACATTATTATTCCATAAGGATTATATGGGGTAGTTTTTCAGCCTCTGTGGAAGAAACCAATCGAGTTGGGACGAAATTGATGGAAATAGACAGTCTTCGTGAAATTACACATAATTATATTTACCAAGTTTGATGACAAACAGTTTTTGAGTCTATTCGTTACAAACAAACAATTATATGCTTTTTTATTTATTTATTTATTCAAATCATACGTATAAGAGCACAAGGATGAATCCCATATATTGCTATTTTGATATTGCATGAGTTATGAGTATTGATATTTTATGAGTATTTAAATTGGCTAACACTATCGCCCTCATCATATATATACAGGCAAGTATATCTAGTAATTCCCTGTATTACTACACAACTACATAACCCTGTATTAACTTTATTAAACGCTCTACACTTTATAATAAACAAAAAGTACAATTATTATTATTCACACAAAGTCAGGTGTGATTCATAAACCGTATAGCACTAATATTTTATATCTATATAGGTCTACAATCACGAATAAAATAGTAACTGATAAACAATTAAATAATCACACTGTCCAAATAATACGGGAAAACACACAAGTAACTAATAAGATGGTAATATTAATAACACAGAATTCAATAATAATTGTACTGTATATGAATTACTGATATCTTTAACTGCCTATTATTACTACATAGGTATTGGCAAAGAGGATCTTAGAAAATCTTGATTAGAGGATCTTGTCCATACTTTTTAGTATTGGTTACTATACTATACGGTCCTAACAATATAGAATTTCTACGTTGGTCTCTATTAATAGCGTTCTGATACATAGCATTGACAAAGAACATTCTTCACATCGCTCAGACTGGAGGGTTGTAAAGAAAGAAGTCTCTCATTCATCACAGTCTCTCATCCTATTGTGATATAATGCACCGCTTTGTTATGCCTCTTGCGGAGATAATCAACCATTGAGACAGGGTGTGGATTAATATTGAATTTCAACTTAATTAAACAGATTGGAAACAGTCATTTTTATATCAACGGAAAGCATTAGTTTGTCTGATATGTGAATACCACAATAGGAGGTTTGAAAGACACCCTCTGGATGTTGTGTGATAATAAGATATAATGTGAATTGATTGGCTTCTACTCAAATAAATTGCAGATTCTATTCATTTATACATTCATTCATGATAAGAATTGACATCATAATTTAATAGTAACAGAAAATCAAAATATAAGCATTTTTTGACATAACACAAAAAATTAATAAATGAATGGTAAATAACATGATAGGTGTAACAAGAGGAAATACTGACCCTCTGGGACATTTTAAAAGTTTAGAAATCTCATCATGAGAGTAGAAGAAACAGACTTCAATAATGATCCAAAATAATGAAGTATAGTATAAAGAATATTGTTAAAGATTTACTTCCAAATAAACTACTTAGAAATAAGGTAAACTCTTTAAAAAATTTATTTTTATTGATTTTATCAAGGAGAATAAGGATAACCCAATGCCATCAAATGCCTTTATCCGCATTTAGTCGATTTTGTGTGAGACTCAAGAATGCTACATATGCTTGAGAATTGGCCGCATGCTGTGCAGCACACAACAGTGTGGACATTGGGAATGAGAGTGAGAGCTTGGTTGATTAGGAGCGATAGAATTACTATTATTTATGGTATAAGATGAAGATTCATCATAGTATTATCATGGATAAACAGCATTTATTCTCATTATGAAGCAGCACATCATCAAAAAAACAATCACTACTTCACAGTAATCTGAGTAAATTTTGAGAACTGATACAATTCTGAGTCTTGTTATTTGAACAACAAATTGATCGTCAAATATTAGTTCTCTTCGCCATTTCCTGATTGAGAAATATTGTTGATCATTAATATTGTTTGTTCTTAATCAATATACAGTCATTATCGGTTAAACTCTTCTTAAATTCAGAGTTACTTACTCCGCTCTCGTTAAAAATTAAATGAGAGTAAACTCTCCTGTTAAATGATAACCCCATTAATGAGGCATAAACATTTCTTTAATGAAGAATTCAAAAAATACTATAAATATTGTCAGGGAGCAATCTCATTAGAAGATTGAAATTATAATAACCAATGAGTTATTGTTTGAATCTTATAGAATATATTCGATATTGATATCATTATGTTTTCTAAACCCTGATGAAATAATCTGTAGTTGCAGAGGGATCTACTGGCTTATGAATATATCGTTTTAATCTTATTGTATATCATCATCTGTGTAAATTCGACTTCTTCATGTGCTGCGCTCTCATCAAAGTGATACCACCTGAAATCGGGAATAAAATTCAGATTTGCGATCCTCAATACAAAACATGAAGGTGAGAATCATTATTATTAATGTGGATCGATTGGAACGACGGATCTGACACCTGGTGGCAAGTACCGACAGCATCCGGAACATATTAAATTTTACATAAATTTCAGGTAAAGACGATGAAAATTGACCACCACAATATCTATGATTTACATCTGAATCATTATATTATATTATATAAACCGAAATGACAAATTTTGTTACGATTACCGTATTATTTCACAGTTTGCAGCCTATTAGCCTACATACAGATCTACAATAGCCTATTAGAAGAGTGAGCTTCTGACTAGTAACCTAGATTGGTTCAGTTGGGATGACCCCTATTATGTGTAAATGTACATTACATGAAGATTATTCAATTTAATGTAAAAGCTGCGGGCTTAGCATCAGTTCACATTTTTTTCGAATTGTTAGTCCAATAACAATGAAGCCAAATAATTACATGAAGCTCTATATCAAGCAACATTCATTTTGCAATTTAAGAATGAATGCATTCTCATGATATATAGGCTTAGAATGTGGAGTTACATAACAATGCTGGTGTATGAAATACTGTGTTATGGGGACAATTCAAAGGTAGTAAAGTACTAAGTGCAAAATGATAATGTGGTTTTGATTTTGAATCGTGATTTCAGAATAGTATCGGAAGAATAACTACAATTTCATCACGATTTGGCAATTGATCTTACGAAACATGATGCACCCTACTCTAGACCTATTTATGTACTGCTCTTATTTGAAAGTTCAGTATCACATTTTGTGTCTTGTTACAAAACTGTCAAAAATTGTACTGTAAAAATTGTTTCTCATTTTGACGGAGGAGAAATCAGAAAATCATTATTCTATTGCATTGTGGTTGAATCAGTTCTAAGAATTCCTTTTTCCAATGTGAATTGTTTACAGCGAAAAATTTCTGCTCTGTTATAATAAAAATGAAATCGTAATTCCATATTCATAATAACTAGCTGATTATCAGGTACACTCAGATTCATTTAATTTAACGCTTGGCATTAGATAGATAGATAGGAAGATAGAAATTATTTCTTTGCAATCTTACTCTACGGTCATCAGAAATGTCAAGAAATAATATCTCTATCTATCTATCAATCTATCTATCTATCTATCTATCTACCTAATGCTAAGCGTCAAATTAAATAAATTTGAGTGTAAGTAGATATTATTCTCAAGTATCCATGTCCACAATCAGTTACGGATGATATAATTTCTCTAGAAGTTGGCTCACAATTGATTGTTAGAGAGGGGGGAGTGGGCTTTGTATGCCTGGTAAGTTCCAATTGATATTAACTATTAATATTGGTTAAAAATGATATTAATTAACCTCCTCCCATAATTATTCAACAACAGACCAAAAAAAAGTAACAGGCGGTTGGTAAGATATTGTTTGTTTGATTTCACATGAATGTCTATCACATAATTCACATAATTCTATCACATAATTCACATAAATATTTTTTTGAAATTATACAGTTCAGTAGGAAGATAAGGTACTCGCTTACGCAAATTGATGTTAAAAGGTACCCACAGTTGCATAAATTGGTTAAAATGGTTATAGGTAATCTAATAATTATCTAATTAATCTAATCTAATTATAGGTAATCTGAATAATTAATCTAATTTATAGGTAGGAATTAATTTAAACCGGTTATAAAACTTGTTGTATTCCTTATTCTAGAGAAAAATTAAATTTATCCATGCAGCATCAGTTCTAAAAAAATAATCAAAGTAAAAATACCAGTCTAATATTGCTAGATTTCGTCCGTTTGATTACTACTGCCTATGAGAATTTGGAATCATCTTATCACTTTTGGAATCATCGCTAATATCATCACATTATGCCCTTTAATATAGTAATGGAAGGAACCCTTTTGTCACACCAGCTCTAGTTTTTACCACATTAGCTAGCAGCAAGTACAGTATTTCCCCTACCTGATAACACAATTATGACGATAGCATTGGAGTCGATTCAATAATTTTCAGCTCGGCTGGAGGCAGCAATTTTCCACGGCAAGTTTGAGAAAGGAGAGAGACTGGATCTGTTTGAACGACCGTCTACATACCATTTTATACGCTACTGACCCTGAAGAATTTCCATTACCCTTTGTACGCAATAGCAGTAGGCTTCAGAAGTAAAACCCACGTGTAACGCTCAATTACCGGACTTCAAGTTGGAAAAGAAATGATTCGCCTCACGTGAAATTAATCGCTGATAACGAAAGATAAGCGCATCGTGTTCGCTCTCACTCACTCCACTGTCTTTCTCTCTCTATCTCTCTTTCTCTGCACGAAAGTGGCTTCACACCGCTCAACCACTTTTACTTTTCAAGGGATCACTTACTGAATATTCAACAGAATTTTTGTTGACGTTTTCAAATTCAAGGTTATTGTGATTCGTTAGAGTCGTACAGTTGATCAAATAACTGTCGTGCAGTTGAATGGTCAGTTGTTGACCGTGGACTTCTGGCAAATTGATTGATACTCAGTCACAGTCACTCAACTATGCGACAACTCGGCGACAAACCACCAATGCTACTGCCGTTGCTGGCTGCTGCTGTGCTGCTGTTGTCGCTCATGTCGAAAGTCCTCCTGTGATTGGGATGTCTGTTCCCAGCTATCTCTATGGCTGCCAATTGTTAGGAACTATTGTTGTGAGATCTTTGCCTGAGCGGACTGAAGTCGTTGTTTCCTTGATTATTGATGAGGAGAGGCTTTGCTCCTATGCCACTGGGCTGTTGCAAGCCGGCTGCCTCTTCCTCGCTGCACAACACCGCTACCAACGCCTCAATCACTGCCTCGTTGTTTGTCGACAGAGGCTTGTATGGATGTCACAAGCGCTTGGCCAGCACAGCATGCAACTTCTTGCACAGCGTGATCATAAGGCGGGCCACATAGGGTTCTAGTATTAAATAATTATTATTTTATTAAGCTTTTAAAAAAAATAAACATAAGATTGCATTTAAAACAAAAAAAAACAAAAAACAAACAGAAATGTATACTGTATTCATCAAAATTAGGTACGGAACCAACTACTACTTATTTCCCTTCTCCCACATTATTTTTTGTTAAATATATTTTTTATCTGTCATAAATAATGTAATTTCAACCTCCTTCATCTTTTAAGTTTTTACAGTTCAATTAGAAGAAACTCAACATAACATTCAACCTAAATCATCCATAAAATTATTCTATAATGACAAATGAAATACAAGTATATAATAAGTAATATAAGTTTGGAGTTCTGTTGTTTGTATATTATGTACATTAAGGTACTTTATATTATTATTATCAAAATTATTCAAATATTTACTATTTTGATGGCAACTCCCATATAGGCTATTCTCGGGAGTGCCTAGTTTCTCAATAAATATCACATTGTATTTAAAGATGGAAGGTAATGAGACATTGCAACTATCATAATTAATAATCGTTATAATATTTTATATTGTTATTTGCAAGATTAATAGAGTGAAATTCGATGAACGCTACTGCACAAAAAACTTCCCGCCCGGGGAGAAAGTTTTTTGCGCAGTAGCGTTCATCGAATTTCCTTACTAGCTATTAATCTGTTGACAATATTTGCAAATAGCAAAGTCTTCAGAATATTATATGGCATTAATTAGGAATTTTGTTCAATTAATTATTATGACATTGTATTTATTATTTACTTGTATATGTTGAAGATTTTTATACCGTTGTTTATTGAGAAATAAAATTATTTATTTATTATTTATTTATATAATGTCAGTATTCCCCCTGAATATGTATTTACCATTTACTGATTAAGATCCAATTTGTGATCATAATGTAGCTCTTAAGTTTACCCAGTGCCTGTTTGCATTGAGCACGATTTATTGATATGATCATATCCAATCTTTACCAATGTGGATAATTATGTTACTACAGTATTTTTAAAATTGCGTTATTTTGTAAAATATAATAAAATTGAGTCTATTGTAACACACCTGTTGTATTTAACTTGATAAAAATTAACCTGACATCTGATATTAGTTTCAAACTTGATCCTAATCACAATTATTGTAATATTCTGTGCATTTTCCTCGAATAAGTAATCTTGTTGAAGTTTCAAGTTATACTGTTCTTCTCAGGAAGATGGGTGTAACTTGATGGTAAACCAGAGGTTTGTTTCATAATACAACAAGTACCGTATTTAAAATACATGAACAGTTGATTAGATTTCTCAAATGTACGGAAATGTACTATTGTTAAATTTTATTGGTGGTTCTGTATTATCAGATACGTTTTAGATAATTATTATACATTTTATGAAACAGGCCCGGAACCAAGTTTAAAATCGTGATTTAACTTACTAATCATAAATTGTTTTGCCCAATATCATGAACCTACTGGTCCTTGGCGTTTTTAGTTATCATACTATGATTTCACAAAAGATTATGGTCAATGAGACGAATCAATGGTACTGTATCTAATAATTGGTGATAGTGCTCAATGACTTCTGGGTGACATCAAACGAATTCAATGTCAACCTAGGTGCCTGTTGAAGTTGAAAATTTAGATATTGAATGATTCATGCATAATTATATTTCAAATAATTACAATCACAATTCAATCTAATTCCAATCACAATCCCATCACATTCGAAGATCCAATTCGTACTGAACTAGTTTGTTATTTCTTCGATAAACAACTTACATCACCAAATCATCTGTTTTATTAAAATTGAAAACGACTGATTGATTTATGTCTCACAAATAACAACACCTGTTTTACAAAGATTGAGTCCTCTCATATTCAAACAGGATAAAAGTGTACCCACACTAGATTTCCATGTATAGTGTGTATCCGCTTTTTCCCTGTTAAACAGGACCGGTAAATTTTCATGAAACAGGCCCCTAGACTCAAATCAGGCTGAAAATGTTAAAATTTCTTTAATGTTTTGGTAGTTCGTACCACACCATAATAGTTACTAGTAAAATTTTTAGTATTCCTGAATAATTCAAATCCCTAGTGGAGTAGTGTCTACTGGTTATGGAATAGACAAAATTGGGTAGGACCTATTCTCAGTCTTATTCTGGATTTAAATTTGAATTATTCATAAATTTTCATATTAAAACAATAAGGAGACATTTTAATTGAGAAAGATTTGGTCTGCACTTCGTCTGAAATCAATTTCTAGTTTCTTAGGTTTTATTAAAATTTGCACTCAAATTACCTATAATCAGATTCATTTAATTTGACGCGTGGCATTAGATAAATAGAGAGATATTATTTCTTTGTCATCGTACTCTACGGTCATCAGCAACGTCAAGTAATATCTATCTATCTAATGACAAGTGTCAAATTAAATGAATCTGATTATACGTTACAGCATAGAGAAATCATACGTAAAGTAGATGAATCTTCAGATTGGGACCGGTGTTTACATTTTTACTGTACGGCGAAAATAAAGTTTTATTATAATATAGTATTTAGTAAACGAATCATTATTAATTAAAGTGGTCTCTTTCGAAGTTAGTTTTGAGTAGATTATTAATTGAAGGCAAAATTAATTAAAGGACCAATAAATTACCCAAGTGTTTCACAAAACCCAATAGAATCCCATGATTGTAATCTGTAATCATGTAATCTTTTGTATTCTATTTTCGATATTTTGTAAAATCAAATCTTTTATTACTGTATGTTACAATAGGCGAAAGCCTTGTGACAATTGACGAATAAAATCTATCTAGCGCGCTCAAGTGAGAGACAGAGGAACAACCTGGGGGAATCGAAGATAGGTTAACATTGAATCAAAATAATGTAAAATGCCTGTTTTCAAACCCATCGTATTTGATAAATATTCAGCCAAAATATTCCAGTAATTTATAAAATCAAAGCTACGATGTTTAAGAACACTTCGATAATTTTTTCGATGAAAAGAAACAAAGATAATTTTAATTTGATCCTCTTTCCAAAAGCATTCCTTTCCAAAAGAGAGTGAGATATGTAGTGATATAAAATATAATATTGAACGTAAATAGATGAAATATGAAAAATATAAGAAGTAAATATAATGTTGTGATTGAATTAAATATTTGTGTGAAATAGTTGATGTCTCTGAAATAATAATGTCTTTTTTACTTGCGACATTAATTGTTGCACGAAGTTCAAACTTCCCGCAAGAAAGAAACTAGCAAGAAGAGTCTAGCAACAAGATGACGAAAATTCTGATAAAAGTACTTTAATCCAATTAATACAGTAATTAAAACACCTTGAAACCACTAAATAATAATAGATAGCAATAAAGTATTGATGATACCTTAATGATTTAATTGATTTCTATCCCAAAATCGTGTTTTGTTCCTATATATCTCACAATGATTAAAATCCCCCAGGTTGTTCACTCTCTCTCTCACTAGAGCGCTGATCAGGTCTGCAGCTACTCCTCAAGTATCCTTGTACTGTATCCTCAGTATCCTCAAGTATCCTTGTACTGTATCCTCAGTACAAGGTATCCTTGTATTGTATCCTCAGTACAAGGTATCCTTGTACTGTATGTTAATTGCCATTTCCAGAAAAACAAAATTCACGAAAAAATCTTTTCTGCGTTTGGCTTTAAATAGAATGAATAAAATCTGCATATTATTACAGACAATCATTTGACTGTACAATTAAAATAATTATGTTACAATGCCCATCAATTTATTGTTCTCAGAATTATTAAAAAGTTATGAATAATTCAAAGTAAATGCTTTTTCGTATGTGTATAAACTTATGAGAATTAATAATTGGTTCCATTGGTTGTCTCGGCTGTCTTGTTGTTAAATCATTTCAAATTTGCTAAACAGGCATGACACGAGTTCTCTCATGAGTTTGTTTAGAAAATATTATTAGATCGCCTGTCAATAATATTCCCGTATAAATTGGATGCGCATTGCCTACAGGCCTATGAAATCTATACAATCATTATAATCATAAATTTCCGTTTTGAGCATGAACTAGGACTGACATGGAACAAAATTTCTTTCAATGTCATTCTGTTTTTACTTTTTTACTAGGTACATGAGATATGCAATGTAATATAGTATATTATATAAATGCACAATTATATATTGTAATTATTCAAGTACAATTTACACTAAAAATATTTGTTTTCTCGTTTTCAATCTAGTCTCAATCTGTTTATTTTTGTCTGATTAGGCTACAGTAGGTGCGGTAAGGTAGTAGGTTGTTTTCTATTGTTTTCGGATTCTATTAGGACGTTCTGGCCCTTTGAAAATTGGTTGCATTTACTAGTTATATCAGGGGCGTCATTTGTGGGGCAGGGGGGGCATTTGCATTTGCCCCCCCTGATTCCTGGGTTACAGAAAATATTCTGTACTAGCTAATGTACAATAATAAGCATTTTATCCGGTCAAATGTTAAAAACTTAGCGGCAGAGTAAAAATCTTTGTATTCTTGTAATTTAAAAAAATATTAATTTATTACACTATTTAACTACTATTAACACTCTTCAAACACGTAATATTCAATAGTACTTATTAGTTTACACATATAGGTCTGAATAATAACAGCAGAGCCAATGTATTATTTTTAGTAGGAACGTCTGAACGTATTGATCACGTTTATCGTTTTTATCTATGAAGATGACTAGCTTACCAGAATATTACATACTATGATTCTGTCTGTTGTCAATAATAATTGTCTTTTGCATTAATTTTCTGCGTATATTTTAAAGAAATCTTACTCATAATTTTGTTATAATTCAAAGTGCATTTGACATTTAAAATTTAGCTCAAGCCTCTTTTGGTTTCATAAGTGCTCAATTTTCCGGGTGAGGACCCTCTTGGTGAAGGGTATTCCATACCACCAACCCCTCCTCGGTGTTTGCCCCCAAGGTTTTGGTGAAATGACGCCACTGCCAGAGACAATACCATATTAAAATAAATATGAGTTGCCTTGATCCATCTAATTTCCACTGAAACATTTAATTGAAAGAAATGTAGACTGCTCTTCTAAATAGTGAAAAATTACGTTCATAGGCGTAACCAGGGGGGTTTTGGGGGTTGTAACCCCCCATTGTTGTGCAAAAATTGTATTTTGCTTATGAAAATCATAGGATTTCGTTTAATCAGTTATTGATTGATTGATTTTTTGCTAGGGATGATGCCCACATGAGCTCTTAGCTTGTGCGTGGGTAATGGGAAGGATGATGATGAGAGATGAATGGACCTACAGCTTTAGGTGGGTTCCAAACCACCTGGAAGCGATTTTGAAGCTTATAAATTTTTGTATTTAGAGGAACTGGTCACCGTTACAACGGGAGTGGTAGGCGCTGTTTCTTATCTAATCTCACCGATTAGAGTCGCCTCTGCCACTGGATCAACCGCTCCCCATAAATAATAATCAATGTATTATTGAGTATTTTCTTCAGTCAACTCCAGGCAACAAGAAACTCATCAACCTACAATGCTAAAATCTAATAACATAGGTACTGTATTTATTATTCTACTGCTATTCGTTTCAATCACAATATTTTAATTCCAATAAGTAATTATAAATGATAGTTGTAGTAACCAATTTTAAACAAATTATTTGAGATGTGGTGGCAAACTTTTCAGTGCGAAAAATATACAAGATATAGCATTCTCCTCCACCCCGGAAAAATATTCAAACACGAGAAGTAAATTTGTTTAATTCAATCTTATTAACTACAGTAATTTCATATTGCTTAAATTCAGTTACATTAGATCGTGAATATTGTGATTGACGAAAGAAAAAGATCAAGGACCATCTCTCAATAGAATTTTTTATATTTGTATTATGAAGTGGGGTGCCAAGTAGGCTTCAAAATAGTTATCTGATAAATTGATTTTGAGACGGTATTTGAACAAAATAGAAATTTATTTCAAAAAGTGCCAACAGCACGTGGTGTTCCCAAGCGGTCACCCATCCAAGTACTAACGCCCGACGTTGCTTAACTTCGGTGATCGGACGAGAACCGGTGTATTCAACGTGGTATGGCTGTTGGCGATAATGTAGGTCTCTCTTGTTAATTTTATTGTTATTATAATAAATTATTATTACCTCTATCATACAATAATAATAATAATATTATTATTATATACAATACTGTATATTACATAGCCAATTATTATTACTGTATTCATATTATTTATTATAGTATTATTTACATTTTAATTTTTTTTTTTTTTTTTCAATTGGGTTGGGCTTTGTAACCCTTAGCCACCGCGACCGCTATTCGATCTTTTGTGGCATCCCCTCTTTGGCTTATGCCATGTTCCATAATCCAAGGCCAGAGCAGAATTTACTCAGGGCCTTGAAGTCCAGTTCTCTTGCCTCCTCTGGTAGGAGGGTTGCCTTTCCAAGAAGTCTCCTCCTCATTTGCAAGAGTGCTGGACATTCCAGCAGCAAATGTGCTGCTGATTTCAGCTATGGACCCACACTTCCGAAGCTGTTCAACTTCTATCAGGGATGGGTCTGCACACTCCTCAGATTCCATTGCGGAATCTTCAGTTGTAGTGCCTTCCTCTGCATGTACCGTTTCCCGGCAGGTTTGAGTCAGCAATAACTCTGAAACCTGTTTCCACGAGTAGCTGGAGACTTATTCAGTCACCCTGGGCAGAGCTCCGCGTTCACCCAGGGAAGGCTTCTTGAAACTGGAGGTCGCCTGGTATCCAGAGTTCGCATACTCATGTCAGGCACTCCCCTGACCATGCAGCCGTCGGCGTATGCTGTTCCACCATATGTTGGCTTGGCTTGCGCAGTTGATGCTTCAGTTGTTCCTACTTGAACACCCTACTTAAGCTGGGACGCAACGGTGTTAGTTGCCAACCAGCCTACATCTACCACTTGCATCAGGAACCCGGAGGATTGCCACACCCCGGACAGAATAAATTCTGCCCCCCTGCGGGGTTACATTTTAATTTAATTTTATAATATTGATATTACATTATTATATTACTATAAGGTATTATTATTATAGTACCAATAATACTATAGGCAATTATTCTATCTTAAGAACTATCTTGAGAAAGGAATTATCAAAGACAATATTGAAGTACTTGACTTGTTGTCTATCTTAAGATGAAGAATTAATGTCTTTGTCTTTGATTATTATCAGAGAGAAGTAAAGAACTCTACTTCTCTGAAATAAAGTAATTATTTACTTCTCTGTGTGATTACTGTAAAATGTAAATTATTGTATTTTTTCGAGAAGTCTTTGAAAAGTAGAAGGAGTAGTTTAGCGTCGTACGCTTTAAAGATGTCACAAAGTTTCTTTTTGCCAACGGCCATACCACGTTGAATACACCGGTTCTCGTCCGATCACCGAAGTTAAGCAACGTCGGGCGTGGTCAGTACTTGGATGGGTGACCGCTTGGGAACACCACGTGCTGTTGGCACTTTTTTGAAATAAATTTTTTGTCATAAAATACAAATGCTTCTGGCATTTAAAAAATAATATTCTGTTCAAATATCATCCCTACAGGCTAGGGCTCAAGTTTGATTAAGCTATCATTTCAAACAATCGTCCATTGTATTACTATTATATTTTACTAGCAGGCTAATAATTGAATCCCTGATAATGATAATTATAAAGAATGAGCTACTAACTCCTTTTCTAACTACTAGGACCTGTTCCTTGAAGCAACTTAGTATTCACTAGATTGTTCATGCATGCAAGATTGTTTATAATATTCAACGACACTGATGAAGAAAATAAAAATACTGTTCATCTTCCAATTCCAATTTTATCATCTATTCAATTTTATTCTACTATCCTACTTAATTTTAATTTTATCCTACTCCTGCTTCCATATTAAAAACTTCATCTCATAATATTATTTCAAAACAGGACACTAATTTTCTTCTTTTGCTTCTTCTTCTTCTTCTTCTCCTCCTCCTCCTCCTCGTTCTTCTTCTTTAAGTTTATTAATTCATCCACAGACACAATTACAGAAGCAAAGCAAGCAACAAATACATAGATGAAAGAAGAAGAAAGAATAACAAACCATAAAAAGAGATTAAAACATGAAATATAGTGCAAATTGAGAAAGGCTTAATTCCTTCTTTCCTATTCTCAAGCAATGTACTTATAAGCGGTTTCTTGTTACTACTTTGACTTGAAAGTTGTTTTAATTAAGTTACAAAACCTGTCAACAAAATCTTTGCAAAACAATGATGATCATTTTTGAACAGGGAAAACTCCCTATGCAGTAGGCTACCTATGAGAATGTTTTGAAAGGAATCATTTGAATCACTTCTAGATCTAATTGACTTCACAATGGAAAAAATCAGAACCAGCTGGAAGCATAATATAGAATATTATTTATAATATTCTTCCATCAGCATCAATGATCCGTGTAAGCCCCTGCGCCTATCTGATTTCAGTCAGCAACCCAATGTTGCCAGATGACATTTTGGCAGTTTCGCATCGGATAATCTAACCTATCAGCCAAAGCCATCTGGCAACGCTGGGTTGCTGACTGAAATCAGATACAGTTGCTTAGTGGGCGCAAGAGCTTATTCATTCTGATCGAGGTGAAGTTGCAGATTGAATATTTATCCTATCTAGCGGTGAAAGCTTCAAGCTCGTATACTAGTTTGTTCTCTAGCTGCTAGAGATCGCTGCCCGCAACATTGCTCCTATCTATGGGTCATAAACATTATTATCCCATAAGAATTATATGGGGTAGTTTTTCAGCCTCTGTGGAAGAAACCAATCGAGTTGGGACGAAATTGATGGAAATAGACAGTCTTCGTGAAATTACACATAATTATATTTACCAAGTTTGATGACAAACAGTTTTTGAGTCTATTCGTTACAAACAAACAATTATATGCTTTTTTATTTATTTATTTATTCAAATCATACGTATAAGAGCACAAGGATGAATCCCATATATTGCTATTTTGATATTGCATGAGTTATGAGTATTGATATTTTATGAGTATTTAAATTGGCTAACACTATCGCCCTCATCATATATATACAGGCAAGTATATCTAGTAATTCCCTGTATTACTACACAACTACATAACCCTGTATTAACTTTATTAAACGCTCTACACTTTATAATAAACAAAAAGTACAATTATTATTATTCACACAAAGTCAGGTGTGATTCATAAACCGCATAGCACTAATATTTTATATCTATATAGGTCTACAGTCCCGAATAAAAACAGTAACTGATAGGCAATTGAATAATCACACTGTCCAAATAATACAGGAAATCACACAAGTAACTAATAAGATGGTAATATTAATAACACAGAATTCAATAATAATTGTACTGTATATGAATTACTGATATCTTTAACTGCCTATTATTACTACATAGGTATTGGCAAAGAGGATCTTAGAAAATCTTGATTAGAGGATCTTGTCCATACTTTTAGTATTGGTTACTATACTATACGGTCCTAACAATATAGAATTTCTACGTTGGTCTCTATTAATAGCGTTCTGATACATAGCATTGACAAAGAACATTCTTCACATCGCTCAGACTGGAGGGTTGTAAAGAAAGAAGTCTCTCATTCATCACAGTCTCTCATCCTATTGTGATATAATGCACCGCTTTGTTATGCCTCTTGCGGAGATAATCAACCATTGAGACAGGGTGTGGGATAATATTGAATTTCAACTTAATTAAACAGATTGAAACAGTCATTTTTATATCAACGGAAAGCATTAGTTTGTCTGATATGTGAATACCACAATAGGAGGTTTGAAAGACACCCTCTGGATGTTGTGTGATAATAAGATATAATGTGAATTGATTGGCTTCTACTCAAATAAATTGCAGATTCTATTCATTTATACATTCATTCATGATAAGAATTGACATCATAATTTAATAGTAACAGAAAATCAAAATATAAGCATTTTTTGACATAACACAAAAAATTAATAAATGAATGGTAAATAACATGATAGGTGTAACAAGAGGAAATACTGACCCTCTGGGACATTTTAAAAGTTTAGAAATCTCATCATGAGAGTAGAAGAAACAGACTTCAATAATGATCCAAAATAATGAAGTATAGTATAAAGAATATTGTTAAAGATTTACTTCCAAATAAACTACTTAGAAATAAGGTAAACTCTTTAAAAATTTATTTTATTGGATTTTATCAAGGAGAATAAGGATAACCCAATGCCATCAAATGCCTTTATCCGCATTTAGTCGATTTTGTGTGAGACTCAAGAATGCTACATATGCTTGAGAATTGGCCGCATGCTGTGCAGCACACAACAGTGTGGACATTGGGAATGAGAGCTTGGTTGATTAGGAGCGATAGAATTACTATTATTTATGGTATAAGATGAAGATTCATCATAGTATTATCATGGATAAACAGCATTTATTCTCATTATGAAGCAGCACATCATCAAAAAAACAATCACTACTTCACAGTAATCTGAGGAAATTTTGAGAACTGATACAATTCTGAGTCTTGTTATTTGAACAACAAATTGATCGTCAAATATTAGTTCTCTTCCACATCTCCTTAATGAGAAATATTGTTGATAATTAATATAGTTTGTTCTTAATCAACATACAGTCATTATCGGTTAAACTATTCTTAAATTCAGAGTTACTTACTCCGCTCTCGTTAAAATTAAATGAGAGTAAATTCTCCTGTTAAATGATAACCCAATTAATGAGGAATAAACATTTCTTTAATGAAGAATTCAAAAAATACTATAAATATTGTCAGGGAGCAATCTCATTAGAAGATTGAAATTATAATAACCAATGAGTTATTGTTTGAATCTTATAGAATATATTCGATATTGATATCATTATGTTTTCTAAACCCTGATGAAATAATCTGTAGTTGCAGAGGGATCTACTGGCTTATGAATATATCGTTTTAATCTTATTGTATATCATCATCTGTGTAAATTCGACTTCTTCATGTGCTGCGCTCTCATCAAAGTGATACCACCTGAAATCGGGAATAAAATTCAGATTTGCGATCCTCAATACAAAACATGAAGGTGAGAATCATTATTATTAATGTGGATCGATTGGAACGACGGATCTGACACCTGGTGGCAAGTACCGACAGCATCCGGAACATATTAAATTTTACATAAATTTCAGGTAAAGACGATGAAAATTGACCACCACAATATCTATGATTTACATCTGAATCATTATATTATATTATATAAACCGAAATGACAAATTTTGTTACGATTACCGTATTATTTCACAGTTTGCAGCCTATTAGCCACATACAGATCTACAATAGCCTATTAGAAGAGTGAGCTTCTGACTAGTAACCTAGATTGGTTCAGTTGGGATGACCCTATTATGTGTAAATGTACATTACATGAAGATTATTCAATTTAATGTAAAAGCTGTGGCTTAGCATCAGTTCACATTTTTTTCGAATTGTTAGTCCAATAACAATGAAGCCAAATAATTACATGAAGCTCTATATCAAGCAACATTCATTTTGCAATTTAAGAATGAATGCATTCTCATGATATATAGGCTTAGAATGTGGAGTTACATAACAATGCTGGTGTATGAAATACTGTGTTATGGGGACAATTCAAAGGTAGTAAAGTACTAAGTGCAAAATGATAATGTGGTTTTGATTTTGAATCGTGATTTCAGAATAGTATCGGAAGAATAACTACAATTTCATCACGATTTGGCAATTGATCTTACGAAACATGATGCACCCTACTCTAGACCTATTTATGTACTGCTCTTATTTGAAAGTTCAGTATCACATTTTGTGTCTTGTTACAAAACTGTCAAAATTGTACTGTAAAATTGTTTCTCATTTTGACGGAGGAGAAATCAGAAAATCATTATTCTATTGCATTGTGGTTGAATCAGTTCTAAGAATTCTTTTTCCAATGTGAATTGTTTACAGCGAAAATTTCTGCTCTGTTATAATAAAATGAAATCGTAATTCCATATTCATAATAACTAGCTGATTATCAGGTACACTCAGATTCATTTAATTTAACGTTGGCATTAGATAGATAGATAGGAAGATAGAAATTATTTCTTTGCAATCTTACTCTACGGTCATCAGAAATGTCAAGAAATAATATCTCTATCTATCTATCAATCTATCTATCTATCTATCTATCTACCTAATGCTAAGCGTCAAATTAAATAAATTTGAGTGTAAGTAGATATTATTCTCAAGTATCCATGTCCACAATCAGTTACGGATGATATAATTTCTAGAAGTTGGCTCACAATTGATTGTTAGAGGGGAGTGGGCTTTGTATGCCTGGTAAGTTCCAATTGATATTAACTATTAATATTGGTTAAAAATGATATTAATTAACCTCCTCCCATAATTATTCAACAACAGACCAAAAAAAAGTAACAGGCGGTTGGTAAGATATTGTTTGTTTGATTTCACATGAATGTCTATCACATAATTCACATAATTCTATCACATAATTCACATAAATATTTTTGAAATTATACAGTTCAGTAGGAAGATAAGGTACTGCTTACGCAAATTGATGTTAAAAGGTACCCACAGTTGCATAAATTGGTTAAAATGGTTATAGGTAATCTAATAATTATCTAATTAATCTAATCTAATTATAGGTAATCTGAATAATTAATCTAATTTATAGGTAGGAATTAATTTAAACCGGTTATAAAACTTGTTGTATTCCTTATTCTAGAGAAAAATTAAATTTATCCATGCAGCATCAGTTCTAAAAAAATAATCAAAGTAAAAATACCAGTCTAATATTGCTAGATTTCGTCCGTTTGATTACTACTGCCTATGAGAATTTGGAATCATCTTATCACTTTTGGAATCATCGCTAATATCATCACATTATGCCCTTTAATATAGTAATGGAAGGAACCCTTTGTCACACCAGCTCTAGTTTTACCACATTAGCTAGCAGCAAGTACAGTATTTCTACCTGATAACACAATTATGACGATAGCATTGGAGTCGATTCAATAATTTTCAGCTCGGCTGAGGCAGCAATTTTCCACGGCAAGTTTGAGAAAGGAGAGACTGGATCTGTTTGAACGACCGTCTACATACCATTTTATACGCTACTGACCCTGAAGAATTTCCATTACCCTTTTGTACGCAATAGCAGTAGGCTTCAGAAGTAAAACCCACGTGTAACGCTCAATTACCGGACTTCAAGTTGGAAAAGAAATGATTCGCCTCACGTGAAATTAATCGCTGATAACGAAAGATAAGCGCATCGTGTTCGCTCACCACTCCACTGTCTTTCTCTCTCTATCTCTCTTTCTCTGCACGAAAGTGGCTTCACACCGCTCAACCACTTTTACTTTTCAAGGGATCACTTACTGAATATTCAACAGAATTTTTGTTGACGTTTTCAAATTCAAGGTTATTGTGATTCGTTGAGTCGTACAGTTGATCAAATAACTGTCGTGCAGTTGAATGGTCAGTTGTTGACCGTGGACTTCTGGCAAATTGATTGATACTCAGTCACAGTCACTCAACTATGCGACAACTCGGCGACAAACCACCAATGCTACTGCCGTTGCTGGCTGCTGCTGTGCTGCTGTTGTCGCTCATGTCGAAAGTCCTCCTGTGATTGGGATGTCTGTTCCCAGCTATCTCTATGGCTGCCAATTGTTAGGAACTATTGTTGTGAGATCTTTGCCTGAGCGGACTGAAGTCGTTGTTTCCTTGATTATTGATGAGGAGAGGCTTTGCTCCCATGCCACTGGGCTGTTGCAAGCCGGCTGCCCTTCCTCGCTGCACAACACCGCTACCAACGCCTCAATCACTGCCTCGTTGTTTGTCGACAGAGGCTTGTATGGATGTCACAAGCGCTTGGCCAGCACAGCATGCAACTTCTTGCACAGCGTGATCATAAGGCGGGCCACATAGGGTTCTAGTATTAAATAATTATTATTTTATTAAGCTTTAAAAAAATAAACATAAGATTGCATTAAAAAAAAAAAAAAAACAGAAATGTATACTGTATTCATCAAAATTAGGTACGGAACCAACTACTACTTATTTCCCTTCTCCCACATTATTTTTGTTAAATATATTTTTATCTGTCATAAATAATGTAATTTCAACCTCCTTCATCTTTTAAGTTTTTACAGTTCAATTAGAAGAAACTCAACATAACATTCAACCTAAATCATCCATAAAATTATTCTATAATGACAAATGAAATACAAGTATATAATAAGTAATATAAGTTTGGAGTTCTGTTGTTTGTATATTATGTACATTAAGGTACTTTATATTATTATTATCAAAATTATTCAAATATTTACTATTTTGATGGCAACTCCCATATAGGCTATTCTCGGAGTGCCTAGTTTCTCAATAAATATCACATTGTATTTAAAGATGGAAGGTAATGAGACATTGCAACTATACAGTTGCTGTTAAATCATAATTAATTGAATGAATTGATTATGCCATATAATATTCGAAGACTTTGTTATTTGCAAATATTGACAACAGATTAATAGCTAGTAGGAAATTGATGAACGCTACCGCACAAAAACTTCCCGCCCGGGGAGAAAGTTTTTGCGCGGTAGCGTTCATCGAATTTCCCACTAGCTATTAATCTGTTGACAATATTTGCAAATAGCAAAGTCTTCAGAATATTATATGGCATTAATTAGGAATTTTGTTCAATTAATTATTATGACATTGTATTTATTATTTACTTGTATATGTTGAAGATTTTTATACCGTTGTTTATTGAGAAATAAAATTATTTATTTATTATTTATTTATATAATGTCAGTATTCCCCCTGAATATGTATTTACCATTTACTGATTAAGATCCAATTTGTGATCATAATGTAGCTCTTAAGTTTACCCAGTGCCTGTTTGCATTGAGCACGATTTATTGATATGATCATATCCAATCTTTACCAATGTGGATAATTATGTTACTACAGTATTTTTAAAATTGCGTTATTTTGTAAAATATAATAAAATTGAGTCTATTGTAACACACCTGTTGTATTTAACTTGATAAAAATTAACCTGACATCTGATATTAGTTTCAAACTTGATCCTAATCACAATTATTGTAATATTCTGTGCATTTTCCTCGAATAAGTAATCTTGTTGAAGTTTCGTTATACTGTTCTTCTCAGGAAGATGGGTGTAACTTGATGGTAAACCAGAGGTTTGTTTCATAATACAACAAGTACCGTATTTAAAATACATGAACAGTTGATTAGATTTCTCAAATGTACGGAAATGTACTATTGTTAAATTTTATTGGTGGTTCTGTATTATCAGATACGATTTTAGATAATTATTATACATTTTATGAAACAGGCCCGGAACCAAGTTTAAAATCGTGATTTAACTTACTAATCATAAATTGTTTTGCCCAATATCATGAACCTACTGGTCCTTGGCTTTTTAGTTATCATACTATGATTTCACAAAAGATTATGGTCAATGAGACGAATCAATGGTACTGTATCTAATAATTGGTGATAGTGCTCAATGACTTCTGGGTGACATCAAACGAATTCAATGTCAACCTAGGTGCCTGTTGAAGTTGAAAATTTAGATATTGAATGATTCATGCATAATTATATTTGAAATAATTACTATTCAATCTAATTCCAATCACAATCCCATCACATTCGAAGATCCAATTCGTACTGAACAAGTTTGTTATTTCTTCGATAAACAACTTACATCACCAAATCATCTGTTTTATTAAAATTGAAAACGACTGATTGATTTATGTCTCACAAATAACAACACCTGTTTTACAAAGATTGAGTCCTCTCATATTCAAACAGGATAAAAGTGTACCCACACTAGATTTCCATGTATAGTGTATCCGCTTTTCCCTGTTAAACAGGACCGGTAAATTTTCATGAAACAGGCCCTAGACTCAAATCAGGCTGAAAATGTTAAAATTTCTTTAATGTTTTGGTAGTTCGTACCACACCATAATAGTTACTAGTAAAATTTTTAGTATTCCTGAATAATTCAAATCCCTAGTGGAGTAGTGTCTACTGGTTATGGAATAGACAAAATTGGTAGGACCTATTCTCAGTCTTATTCTGGATTTAAATTTGAATTATTCATAAATTTTCATATTAAAACAATAAGGAGACATTTTTAATTGAGAAAGATTTGGTCTGCACTTCGTCTGAAATCAATTTCTAGTTTCTTAGGTTTTATTAAAATTTGCACTCAAATTACCTATAATCAGATTCATTTAATTTGACGCGTGGCATTAGATAAATAGAGAGATATTATTTCTTTGTCATCGTACTCTACGGTCATCAGCAACGTCAAGTAATATCTATCTATCTAATGACAAGTGTCAAATTAAATGAATCTGATTATACGTTACAGCATAGAGAAATCATACGTAAAGTAGATGAATCTTCAGATTGGGACCGGTGTTTACATTTTACTGTACGGCGAAAATAAAGTTTTATTATAATATAGTATTTAGTAAACGAATCATTATTAATTAAAGTGGTCTCTTTCGAAGTTAGTTTTGAGTAGATTATTAATTGAAGGCAAAATTAATTAAAGGACCAATAAATTACCCAAGTGTTTCACAAACCCAATAGAATCCCATGATTGTAATCTGTAATCATGTAATCTTTTGTATTCTATTTTCGATATTTTGTAAAATCAAATCTTTTATTACTGTATGTTACAATAGGCGAAAGCCTTGTGACAATTGACGAATAAAATCTATCTAGCGCGCTCAAGTGAGAGACAGAGGAACAACCTGGGGGAATCGAAGATAGGTTATCATTGAATCAAATGTTAAAATGCCTGCTTTCAAACCCATCGTATTTGATAAATATTCAGCCAAAATATTCCAGTAATTTATAAAATCAAAGCTACGATGTTTAAGAACACTTCGATAATTTTTTCGATGAAAAGAAACAAAGATAATTTTAATTTGATCCTCTTTCCAAAAGCATTCCTTTCCAAAAGAGAGTGAGATATGTAGTGATATAAAATATAATAAATTATTGAGCGTAAATCGATGAAATATGTAAATATAAGATGTAAATATAATGTTGTGATTGAATTAAATATTTGTGTGAAATAGTTGATGTCTCTGAAATAATAATGTCTTTTTACTTACGACATTAATTGTTGCACGAAGTTCAAACTTCCCGCAAGAAAGAAACTAGCAAGAAGAGTCTAGCAACAAGATGACGAAAATTCTGATAAAAGTACTTTAATCCAATTAATACAGTAATTAAAACACCTTGAAACCACTAAATAATAATAGATAGCAATAAAGTATTGATGATACCTTAATGATTTAATTGATTTCTATCCCAAAATCGTGTTTTGTTCCTATATATCTCACAATGATTAAAATCCCCCAGGTTGTTCACTCTCTCTCTCACTAGAGCGCGCTGATCAGGTCTGCAGCTACTCCTCAAGTATCCTTGTACTGTATCCTCAGTACAAGGTATCCTCAAGTATCCTTGTACTGTATCCTCAGTACAAGGTATCCTTGTATTGTATCCTCAGTACAAGGTATCCTTGTACTGTATGTTAATTGCCATTTCCAGAAAACAAAATTCACGAAAAAATCTTTTCTGCGTTTGGCTTTAAATAGAATGAATAAAATCTGCATATTATTACAGACAATCATTTGACTGTACAATTAAAATAATTATGTTACAATGCCCATCAATTTATTGTTCTCAGAATTATTAAAAAGTTATGAATAATTCAAAGTAAATGCTTTTTCGTATGTGTATAAACTTATGAGAATTAATAATTGGTTCCATTGGTTGTCTCGGCTGTCTTGTTGTTAAATCATTTCAAATTTGCTAAACAGGCATGACACGAGTTCTCTCATGAGTTTGTTTAGAAAATATTATTAGATCGCCTGTCAATAATATTCCCGTATAAATTGGATGCGCATTGCCTACAGGCCTATGAAATCTATACAATCATTATAATCATAAATTTCCGTTTTGAGCATGAACTAGGACTGACATGGAACAAAATTTCTTTCAATGTCATTCTGTTTTTACTTTTTTACTAGGTACATGAGATATGCAATGTAATATAGTATATTATATAAATGCACAATTATATATTGTAATTATTCAAGTACAATTTACACTAAAAATATTTGTTTTCTCGTTTTCAATCTAGTCTCAATCTGTTTATTTTTGTCTGATTAGGCTACAGTAGGTGCGGTAAGGTAGTAGGTTGTTTTCTATTGTTTTCGGATTCTATTAGGACGTTCTGGCCCTTTGAAAATTGGTTGCATTTACTAGTTATATCAGGGGCGTCATTTGGGTGGGGCAGGGGGGGCATTTGCATTTGCCCCCCCTGATTCCTGGGTTACAGAAAATATTCTGTACTAGCTAATGTACAATAATAAGCATTTTATCCGGTCAAATGTTAAAAACTTAGCGGCAGAGTAAAATCTTTGTATTCTTGTAATTTAAAAAGAATATTAATTTATTACACTATTTAACTACTATTAACACTCTTCAAACACGTAATATTCAATAGTACTTATTAGTTTACACATATAGGTCTGAGTAATAACAGCAGAGCCAATGTATTATTTTTAGTACGAACGTCTGAACGTATTGATCACGTTTATCGTTTTTATCTAAGAAGATGAACAACTTACCAGAATATTACATACTATGATTCTGTCTGTTGTCAATAATAATTGTCGTTTTGCATTAATTTTCTGCGTATATTTAAGGAAATCTTACTCATAATTTTGTTATAATTCAAAGTGCATTTGAAATTTAAAATTTAGCTCAAGCCCCTCTTTTTGGTTTCATAAGTGCTCAATTTTCCGGGTGAGGACCCCTCTTTGGTGAAGGGTATTCCATACCACCAACCCCTCCCTCGGTGTTTGCCCCCCCCCCCCAAGGTTTTGGTGAAATGACGCCACTGCCAGAGACAATACCATATTAAAATAAATATGAGTTGCCTTGATCCATCTAATTTCCACTGAAACATTTAATTGAAAGAAATGTAGACTGCTCTTCTAAATAGTGAAAAATTACGTTCATAGGCGTAACCAGGGGGGTTTTGGGGGTTGTAACCCCCCATTGTTGTGCAAAAATTGTATTTTGCTTATGAAAATCATAGGATTTCGTTTAATCAGTTATTGATTGATTGATTTTTTGCTAGGGATGATGCCCACATGAGCTCTTAGCTTGTGCGTGGGTAATGGGAAGGATGATGATGAGAGATGAATGGACCTACAGCTTTAGGTGGGTTCCAAACCACCTGGAAGCGATTTTGAAGCTTATAAATTTTTGTATTTAGAGGAACCGGTCACCGTTACAACGGGAGTGGTAGGCGCTGTTTCTTATCTAATCTCACCGATTAGACTCGCCTCTGCCACTGGATCAACCGCTCCCCATAAATAATAATCAATGTATTATTGAGTATTTTTCTTCAGTCAACTCCAGGCAATAAGAAACTCATCAACCTACAATGCTAAAATCTAATAACATAGGTACTGTATTTATTATTCTACTGCTATTCGTTTCAATCACAATATTTTAATTCCAATAAGTAATTATAAATGATAGTTGTAGTAACCAATTTTAAACAAATTATTTGAGATGTGGTGGCAAACTTTTCAGTGCGAAAAATATACAAGATATAGCATTCTCCCCCCCCCCTCCACCCCGGAAAAATATTCAAACACGAGAAGTAAATTTGTTTAATTCAATCTTATTAACTACAGTAATTTCATATTGCTTAAATTCAGTTACATTAGATCGTGAATATTGTGATTGACGAAAGAAAAAGATCAAGGACCATCTCTCAATAGAATTTTTTATATTTGTATTATGAAGTGGGGTGCCAAGTAGGCTTCAAAATAGTTATCTGATAAATTGATTTTGAGACGGTATTTGAACAAAATAGAAATTTATTTCAAAAAAGTGCCAACAGCACGTGGTGTTCCCAAGCGGTCACCCATCCAAGTACTGACCACGCCCGACGTTGCTTAACTTCGGTGATCGGACGAGAACCGGTGTATTCAACGTGGTATGGCCGTTGGCGATAATGTAGGTCTCTCTTGTTAATTTTATTGTTATTATAATAAATTATTATTACCTCTATCATACAATAATAATAATAATATTATTATTATATACAATACTGTATATTACATAGCCAATTATTATTACTGTATTCATATTATTTATTATAGTATTATTTACATTTTAATTTTTTTTTTTTTTTTTCAATTGGGTTGGGCTTTGTAACCCTTAGCCACCGCGACCGCTATTCGATCTTTTGTGGCATCCCCTCTTTGGCTTATGCCATGTTCCATAATCCAAGGCCAGAGCAGAATTTACTCAGGGCCTTGAAGTCCAGTTCTCTTGCCTCCTCTGGTAGGAGGGTTGCCTTTCAAAGAAGTTTCCTACTCATTTGCAAGAGTGGACATTCCAGCAGCAAATGTGCTGCTGATTTCAGCTATGGACCCACACTTCCGAAGCTGTTCAACTTCTATCAGGGATGGGTCTGCACACTCCTCAGATTCCATTGCGGAATCTTCAGTTGTAGTGCCTTCCTCTGCATGTACCGTTTCCCGGCAGGTTTGAGTCAGCAATAACTCTGAAACCTGTTTCCACGAGTAGCTGGAGACTTATTCAGTCACCCTGGGCAGAGCTCCGCGTTCACCCAGGGAAGGCTTCTTGAAACTGGAGGTCGCCTGGTATCCAGAGTTCGCATACTCATGTCAGGCACTCCCCTGACCATGCAGCCGTCGGCGTATGCTGTTCCACCATATGTTGGCTTGGCTTGCGCAGTTGATGCTTCAGTTGTTCCTACTTGAACACCCTACTTAAGCTGGGACGCAACGGTGTTAGTTGCCAACCAGCCTACATCTACCACTTGCATCAGGAACCCGGAGGATTGCCACACCCCGGACAGAATAAATTCTGCCCCCCTGCGGGGTTACATTTTAATTTAATTTTATAATATTGATATTACATTATTATATTACTATAAGGTATTATTATTATAGTACCAATAATACTATAGGCAATTATTCTATCTTAAGAACTATCTTGAGAAAGGAATTATCAAAGACAATATTGAAGTACTTGACTTGTTGTCTATCTTAAGATGAAGAATTAATGTCTTTGTCTTTGATTATTATCAGAGAGAAGTAAAGAACTCTACTTCTCTGAAATAAAGTAATTATTTACTTCTCTGTGTGATTACTGTAAAATGTAAATTATTGTATTTTTTCGAGAAGTCTTTGAAAAGTAGAAGGAGTAGTTTAGCGTCGTACGCTTTTAAAGATGTCACAAAAAGTTTCTTTTTGCCAACGGCCATACCACGTTGAATACACCGGTTCTCGTCCGATCACCGAAGTTAAGCAACGTCGGGCGTGGTCAGTACTTGGATGGGTGACCGCTTGGGAACACCACGTGCTGTTGGCACTTTTTTGAAATAAATTTTTTGTCATAAAATACAAATGCTTCTGGCATTTAAAAAATAATATTCTGTTCAAATATCATCCCTACAGGCTAGGGCTCAAGTTTGATTAAGCTATCATTTCAAACAATCGTCCATTGTATTACTATTATATTTTTACTAGCAGGCTAATAATTGGAATCCCTGATAATGATAATTATAAAGAATGAGCTACTAACTCCTTTTCTAACTACTAGTACCTTTTCCTTGAAGCAACATAATATTCACAATATTGTTCATGCATGCAAGATTGTTTATAATATTCAACGACACTGATGAAGAAAATAAAAATACCGTTCATCTTCCAATTCCAATTTTATCATCTATTCAATTTTATTCTACTATCCTACTTAATTTTAATTTTATCCTACTCCCTGCTTCCATATTAAAAAACTTCATCTCATAATATTATTTCAAAACAGGACACTAATTTTCTTCTTTTTTGCTTCTTCTTCTTCTTCTCCTCCTCCTCCTCCTCGTTCTTCTTCTTTAAGTTTATTAATTCATCCACAGACACAATTACAGAAGCAAAGCAAGCAAATACATAGATGAAAGAAGAAGAAGAAGAATAACAAACCATAAAAAGAGATTAAAACATGAAATATAGTGCAAATTGAGAAAGGCTTAATTCCTTCTTTCCTATTCTCAAGCAATGTACTTATAAGCGGTTTCTTGTTACTACTTTGACTTGAAAGTTGTTTTAATTAAGTTACAAAACCTGTCAACAAAATCTTTTGCAAAACAATGATGATCATTTTGAACAGGGAAAACTCCTATGCAGTAGGCTACCTATGAGAATGTTTTGAAAGGAATCATTTGAATCACTTCTAGATCTAATTGACTTCACAATGGAAAAATCAGAACCAGCTGGAAGCATAATATAGAATATTATTTATAATATTCTTCCATCAGCATCAATGATCCGTGTAAGCCCTGCGCCTATCTGATTTCAGTCAGCAACCCAATGTTGCCAGATGACATTTGGCAGTTTTCGGGTAATCGGATAATCTAACCTATCAGCCAAAGCCATCTGGCAACGCTGGGTTGCTGACTGAAATCAGATACAGTTGCTTAGTGGGCGCAAGAGCTTATTCATTCTGATCGAGGTGAAGTTGCAGATTGAATATTTATCCTATCTAGCGGTGAAAGCTTCAAGCTCGTATACTAGTTTGTTCTCTAGCTGCTAGAGATCGCATGCCCGCAACATTGCTCCTATCTATGGGTCATAATAAACATTATTATTCCATAAGGATTATATGGGGTAGTTTTTCAGCCTCTGTGGAAGAAACCAATCGAGTTGGGACGAAATTGATGGAAATAGACAGTCTTCGTGAAATTACACATAATTATATTTACCAAGTTTGATGACAAACAGTTTTTGAGTCTATTCGTTACAAACAAACAATTATATGCTTTTTTATTTATTTATTTATTCAAATCATACGTATAAGAGCACAAGGATGAATCCCATATATTGCTATTTTGATATTGCATGAGTTATGAGTATTGATATTTTATGAGTATTTAAATTGGCTAACACTATCGCCCTCATCATATATATACAGGCAAGTATATCTAGTAATTCCCTGTATTACTACACAACTACATAACCCTGTATTAACTTTATTAAACGCTCTACACTTTATAATAAACAAAAAGTACAATTATTATTATTCACACAAAGTCAGGTGTGATTCATAAACCGTATAGCACTAATATTTTATATCTATATAGGTCTACAGTCCCGAATAAAAACAGTAACTGATAGGCAATTGAATAATCACACTGTCCAAATAATACAGGAAATCACACAAGTAACTAATAAGATGGTAATATTAATAACACAGAATTCAATAATAATTGTACTGTATATGAATTACTGATATCTTTAACTGCCTATTATTACTACATAGGTATTGGCAAAGAGGATCTTAGAAAATCTTGATTAGAGGATCTTGTCCATACTTTTTAGTATTGGTTACTATACTATACGGTCCTAACAATATAGAATTTCTACGTTGGTCTCTATTAATAGCGTTCTGATACATAGCATTGACAAAGAACATTCTTCACATCGCTCAGACTGGAGGGTTGTAAAGAAAGAAGTCTCTCATTCATCACAGTCTCTCATCCTATTGTGATATAATGCACCGCTTTGTTATGCCTCTTGCGGAGATAATCAACCATTGAGACAGGGTGTGGGATAATATTGAATTTCAACTTAATTAAACAGATTGGAAACAGTCATTTTTATATCAACGGAAAGCATTAGTTTGTCTGATATGTGAATACCACAATAGGAGGTTTGAAAGACACCCTCTGGATGTTGTGTGATAATAAGATATAATGTGAATTGATTGGCTTCTACTCAAATAAATTGCAGATTCTATTCATTTATACATTCATTCATGATAAGAATTGACATCATAATTTAATAGTAACAGAAAATCAAAATATAAGCATTTTTTGACATAACACAAAAAATTAATAAATGAATGGTAAATAACATGATAGGTGTAACAAGAGGAAATACTGACCCTCTGGGACATTTTAAAAGTTTAGAAATCTCATCATGAGAGTAGAAGAAACAGACTTCAATAATGATCCAAAATAATGAAGTATAGTATAAAGAATATTGTTAAAGATTTACTTCCAAATAAACTACTTAGAAATAAGGTAAACTCTTTAAAAAATTTATTTTTATTGGATTTTATCAAGGAGAATAAGGATAACCCAATGCCATCAAATGCCTTTATCCGCATTTAGTCGATTTTGTGTGAGACTCAAGAATGCTACATATGCTTGAGAATTGGCCGCATGCTGTGCAGCACACAACAGTGTGGACATTGGGAATGAGAGTGAGAGCTTGGTTGATTAGGAGCGATAGAATTACTATTATTTATGGTATAAGATGAAGATTCATCATAGTATTATCATGGATAAACAGCATTTATTCTCATTATGAAGCAGCACATCATCAAAAAAACAATCACTACTTCACAGTAATCTGAGTAAATTTTGAGAACTGATACAATTCTGAGTCTTGTTATTTGAACAACAAATTGATCGTCAAATATTAGTTCTCTTCGCCATTTCCTGATTGAGAAATATTGTTGATCATTAATATTGTTTGTTCTTAATCAATATACAGTCATTATCGGTTAAACTCTTCTTAAATTCAGAGTTACTTACTCCGCTCTCGTTAAAAATTAAATGAGAGTAAACTCTCCTGTTAAATGATAACCCCATTAATGAGGCATAAACATTTCTTTAATGAAGAATTCAAAAAATACTATAAATATTGTCAGGGAGCAATCTCATTAGAAGATTGAAATTATAATAACCAATGAGTTATTGTTTGAATCTTATAGAATATATTCGATATTGATATCATTATGTTTTCTAAACCCTGATGAAATAATCTGTAGTTGCAGAGGGATCTACTGGCTTATGAATATATCGTTTTAATCTTATTGTATATCATCATCTGTGTAAATTCGACTTCTTCATGTGCTGCGCTCTCATCAAAGTGATACCACCTGAAATCGGAATAAAATTCAGATTTGCGATCCTCAATACAAAACATGAAGGTGAGAATCATTATTATTAATGTGGATCGATTGGAACGACGGATCTGACACCTGGTGGCAAGTACCGACAGCATCCGGAACATATTAAATTTTACATAAATTTCAGGTAAAGACGATGAAAATTGACCACCACAATATCTATGATTTACATCTGAATCATTATATTATATTATATAAACCGAAATGACAAATTTTGTTACGATTACCGTATTATTTCACAGTTTGCAGCCTATTAGCCTACATACAGATCTACAATAGCCTATTAGAAGAGTGAGCTTCTGACTAGTAACCTAGATTGGTTCAGTTGGGATGACCCCTATTATGTGTAAATGTACATTACATGAAGATTATTCAATTTAATGTAAAAGCTGCGGGCTTAGCATCAGTTCACATTTTTTTCGAATTGTTAGTCCAATAACAATGAAGCCAAATAATTACATGAAGCTCTATATCAAGCAACATTCATTTTGCAATTTAAGAATGAATGCATTCTCATGATATATAGGCTTAGAATGTGGAGTTACATAACAATGCTGGTGTATGAAATACTGTGTTATGGGGACAATTCAAAGGTAGTAAAGTACTAAGTGCAAAATGATAATGTGGTTTTGATTTTGAATCGTGATTTCAGAATAGTATCGGAAGAATAACTACAATTTCATCACGATTTGGCAATTGATCTTACGAAACATGATGCACCCTACTCTAGACCTATTTATGTACTGCTCTTATTTGAAAGTTCAGTATCACATTTTGTGTCTTGTTACAAAACTGTCAAAAATTGTACTGTAAAAATTGTTTCTCATTTTGACGGAGGAGAAATCAGAAAATCATTATTCTATTGCATTGTGGTTGAATCAGTTCTAAGAATTCCTTTTTCCAATGTGAATTGTTTACAGCGAAAAATTTCTGCTCTGTTATAATAAAAATGAAATCGTAATTCCATATTCATAATAACTAGCTGATTATCAGGTACACTCAGATTCATTTAATTTAACGCTTGGCATTAGATAGATAGATAGGAAGATAGAAATTATTTCTTTGCAATCTTACTCTACGGTCATCAGAAATGTCAAGAAATAATATCTCTCTATCTCTCTACCACTATAAATCTCTATCTATCTATGTACCTAATGCTAAGCGTCAAATTAAATAAATTTGAGTGTAAGTAGATATTATTCTCAAGTATCCATGTCCACAATCAGTTACGGATGATATAATTTCTAGAAGTTGGCTCACAATTGATTGTTAGAGAGAGGGGAGTGGGCTTTGTATGCCTGGTAAGTTCCAATTGATATTAACTATTAATATTGGTTAAAAATGATATTAATTAACCTCCTCCCATAATTATTCAACAACAGACCAAAAAAAAGTAACAGGCGGTTGGTAAGATATTGTTTGTTTGATTTCACATGAATGTCTATCACATAATTCACATAATTCTATCACATAATTCACATAAATATTTTTTTGAAATTATACAGTTCAGTAGGAAGATAAGGTACTCGCTTACGCAAATTGATGTTAAAAGGTACCCACAGTTGCATAAATTGGTTAAAATGGTTATAGGTAATCTAATAATTATCTAATTAATCTAATCTAATTATAGGTAATCTGAATAATTAATCTAATTTATAGGTAGGAATTAATTTAAACCGGTTATAAAACTTGTTGTATTCCTTATTCTAGAGAAAATTAAATTTATCCATGCAGCATCAGTTCTAAAAATAATCAAAGTAAAATACCAGTCTAATATTGCTAGATTTCGTCCGTTTGATTACTACTGCCTATGAGAATTTGGAATCATCTTATCACTTTTGGAATCATCGCTAATATCATCACATTATGCCCTTTAATATAGTAATGGAAGGAACCCTTTTGTCACACCAGCTCTAGTTTTTACCACATTAGCTAGCAGCAAGTACAGTATTTCCCCTACCTGATAACACAATTATGACGATAGCATTGGAGTCGATTCAATAATTTTCAGCTCGGCTGGAGGCAGCAATTTTCCACGGCAAGTTTGAGAAAGGAGAGAGACTGGATCTGTTTGAACGACCGTCTACATACCATTTTATACGCTACTGACCCTGAAGAATTTCCATTACCCTTTTGTACGCAATAGCAGTAGGCTTCAGAAGTAAAACCCACGTGTAACGCTCAATTACCGGACTTCAAGTTGGAAAAGAAATGATTCGCCTCACGTGAAATTAATCGCTGATAACGAAAGATAAGCGCATCGTGTTCGCTCTCACTCACTCCACTGTCTTTCTCTCTCTATCTCTCTTTCTCTGCACGAAAGTGGCTTCACACCGCTCAACCACTTTTACTTTTCAAGGGATCACTTACTGAATATTCAACAGAATTTTTGTTGACGTTTTCAAATTCAAGGTTATTGTGATTCGTTAGAGTCGTACAGTTGATCAAATAACTGTCGTGCAGTTGAATGGTCAGTTGTTGACCGTGGACTTCTGGCAAATTGATTGATACTCAGTCACAGTCACTCAACTATGCGCATGGATGGGTGACCGTAGCCACAAACGATAAAGTCTATCATGCGTTTACAATGTATACAATAGTATTCAACTATTCACCCCGACATGTTGGTACTATAGATGGGCAATTACGCCTATAAATCAATATTATATAATTCATTATTGATGTTGAATGTTCACAACAGTAAATTATTTTATGTATTTCATCACAATTATATTTAATGTAAGTAGCCTATGTAATTTGATAGTGGTTTTATGAATTGAAGCAAATTCTATACATGTACATTCATATTCAATAAATTTTATGCATTACAGTACATTTTGATGTTCAGTAACAGTCAGTCAAGTGTAGATTTTATGTACCATTGTACATATATATTCAATAAATTTTATGCAATACATTTCGATGTCCAGTTACAGTCAGCAGTCAAGTGTAGATTTCATCTATAAGATCCTCAATAGAATGTCTTTATTTTGTCTATGAGGTCCCCAATAGAATGTCTTTATTTTGTCTATAAGATCCCCAAAAGAATGTCTTTATTTTTTCTATAAGGTCATCAATGGAATGTCTTCATTTTGTCTGTGACCCCCATTGCCACTGTGGAGATGTGCAGACTATGCAGCACTTGGTAGATGATTGTCCACTTTATTCCTATGAAGGGGGACTCAGGGGAATTCATCTGGCAGATGAGGGAGCCTTGTCCTGGCTAGAGGAGACTGCAGGAGAGCTTGGCATCTGACAATACATATTTGTGTAGAATATTATCTTATTAATATCTGTTTACTGTCTAATCCTTAATGTACGTACATATTTATATTATTATTTTTACTGAACTGGCCTGAAAAAAGCATAAGCATATATATATAATTATATATATATATATATTTTGTCTGTATGGTCCCCAATAGAATGTCTATTATGTCTATGAGGTCCCTAATAGAATGTCTTCTTTTTGTCCAAAAACTATTGCAAACAATGCTCCTTCATTGTGAATCACTATAACAATTCAATTTCCCTGTCAGTACACAATCTACAGTATGATATATGGATGGTTTGGTAGATAATGAACCATATTATATAACAATTTTTGTTCAATGTATATATAAAAGATAATATACTATTCTACACAATAATAAACTATTAACTAAACTATAAACTAAGGTTACAATTCTATATTATAGTAATAAACTATATAGTGTAAGTGTACTATTCTGTACTGTAATAAACTATCAATTAATTTTATTATTCTAAACAATAGTAATAAACTATAAATAGTGTACTAAATACCATTCTATATCATCAGGTCGATGTCGTAGCCAATATAGCTGTATCAGGAAGATACAGTAAACTACAGGTATAATAGCATCCCGTTGCTTGATCACCTAGGAGCGCGACAGAGCTGAACAGTATGTAAATGAGGGAACCTTCAGACGATGAACTGAGGAAGATGAGTCGCGACGGAGAATGGTGGAGGACGCAAGACCCAAGAGAAAGAGTGAGTGAAAGCAGGTTTTTGTAGCCGTACCCCTTCTCCCTTGTCGATGGTTGAGCCGCCACCAGTCTGCAAGAAAGTATAGTCGCTTACTACAGCGCAGCTAGTAAAGGATCGCTTCACTCGTCTCAGTCTCGCTTCCAGCACTGGCTAAAGCATGCATCTTTAGTCGGAATGAACTAGTGAATTCAGTTAGTGGCAACACGATCGGCCACTCTGAGACATGTGCAGTGACTCAGTTATCGGGAATGGATTAAGACCCACCTTGGATTAAGTCCGTCTAGTTACCAATCCGTTACCTCCCGCGGTTTTCGTTCTAAGCCCGATAACAACAAGTTCCTCATTATCTCATACATCCGGACCATCTTGCTTAAGTGTTGTGATAACCGAAAATATTTCTTGATACATACAATGGTCGAGTCAGCGTTTACACAAGAAAGGAGTGATCAATCAAGGTAGGTACCAGTGTTCTGGATTATCTCTACTCATCAAAAGTGATCGTATCACCAGTATACAAGATTTCAGTGAATGCAAGTGGGCTAAGTTCCTTTGTCAATCAAATCAAAACAAAACTTACGTTTGTTCCACGAAGTATAACAAAGTTCATAAAAAATAATTATGAGCTTAATAATAAAAACTAAGTAGTTAATGCACTTGATAGATAGATAATTCACTTATTTAGAATATTATCAGCACTATACATAAATAGATCTAATCCCAATAGGCTTCAGCCCCATAAACGTAATACCTAAATAAGTAGGTCTATTTATGGAAGCTCTCCAGGGTATTTTGGTACGATAAGTTTTCTATCCCTTAGGGAAATGTGTACTAGAGAAACCTCTACAGGGATTACATTTAACTCTTTTTTCGTATAATAATAAATAAAAGAATAATATGAAGAATCAACAGAAAATTATTCGAATATATCTTCTCTAAGTATTTCAAGTGCCATGGCAAAGCGTGGTATACTTATTTACTTAATATACCCGGCGATGACGAAATAAGTATACTACGCTTCGCCACTATTCAAGTGATAAGACAAGGGAAGAGTTAATCCTCACATCAGCGTTCATTTAAAAATTGTTGTCTCAATTATTGAATCTCCATGTAATACAATGAGTAATATCCATAAGTGAGCATACAAGTATAATTTAAACTTGTTTTAAGTTGGCGTTCTTATTTGAAGTCGAGCCATGTGCTTCACTCAATTTGAGGTGAACGGGAAAAAAACAAACAGAATCTCGTAATAAAGTTATTAAATTCCTCTTTTCATTCATGAGAATTGATTCTATCTATTTCAATTTGGTGAACAACAGACACAATGCTTACCAGCAACTTCCTTGTTTTCAAATGGGATACCTTGAATAGGTTAATTGATTAAAAATGTCCTTAAAACTTAACTTAAGAGCTCATAATGAGCTGAATAGATCATAAAAGATAACAAATTACAAAGAACAAATGGAACAATCTTGCCTTCCGGTATCAAAATCTGTATTATTACATTAAAATATCATCATATTGATATGTAATATCGAATAAAATATCCTTACACAAGTCCGTTCATAAATATTAATAAGAGATATTGTCGTGGGAATAAGTTAAAAACATTTGAAAGGCGCCTGCACTAAATAATTATTGTCCTTTAAGCTGAAGGTTTTCACAATGAGATGAAATAATGGACATTATAATTATCTCCTACCTATGCCAGCCACTGCATACTGCACAATACTCTCCTTAAAGCTTAAATAAAAATCTTTATTCTACAAAATATCAACAGGATAGGTATATTCTTCGTTATTACGATTTATAATCCTTCTATTATAAGAGATTTTATGAAAATTATAAAAAAACTGAATAGGATAGAACTAATATTTGTAGCTTACTATTCATGAGACTGAATTCAGGAATTGAAAACGTTTTGGATCTGATTGCATGTTTCCCTTTCCTAATGTATTTGTGATCTGATGAACTGAAATTCAAAATAAAAAAGATTGATTCATTAATATAAAGATAATCTAGTTCCTTGTTCATTTAATCAGAAAATCAGAGACCGTACAATAAACATTTTAAGTTTTTCCGAAGTCATATCAAAATTGATAGAGTACCAGGAAGAAGATGAGCGTATTATAGAGTACGTTTACTTATTCTTTTAACGCATCTTATTAATTTTCAATTTAATTGATACTTAATTGATCAAATTGATACAATTGACTAATTAATACAATTTAATTGATACTATCTAATATTGTAAACAATATTAGATATTACTTTCAGTTGACAAATCACCATTGAATTCTCGGATAGTAAGAATATTGCTGTACCTTATTTCTTGTAGACTAGAGCAATACTTTTTTTAACAATAGAAGTAAAAAAGTCAAGTAACTCCTTTATAATGACTCTAATAAGAATGATACTCATTACTCCAAAAATATAAGGATTAAATGGACTTTCTATAATTTCATTTTACAACAATAAAAGAATATACTCTCTCATAATATTATGTTGATGGTAGAAACGTTAGCGTATTTCCTCATATTACATCTATCTATTCGATGCAACAACTGAGAAAAAATTTAATAATCTAATAAATGAGATATATTCACAACTCTCCATAGATGCAAGATACATTTAATACAAAAACAAATTGATAGAACAAGAATTCTGAACCCTTTCATAGACTTTATTTGTTTGAAAAGATTGATTAGTATTGGTTCAATACTCGTACTTTTCATGAACAATCTGTGAATCAAAAAATGTGCTCCATAAACTTCTTATTGTCATTATTGATATTTAAGATTCAGATCCTAGTTGATTTCTAATAATAATTGATTTCCTCTAAGGATACTCCCAGTGGAAAATATAACCTATAGCTGAATATCAGAAATCAACTTTGAAATTAATTAAACAACATTAAAGTTCTCATTTATCAAACTCCACACTCGAACATCTCAAACATCTTCATACTCATCAAAAACTGTCAACGCAAGTATATTTAATAGAATTTCCTTCTTTTCTCTCTCCACTCGATTTGAATATAGAAATGTGAATTTTCAAAAATAATGAATAAAAATCAGGGTTTATAGCATTAGATTCTCATTTCAAGTGCTTCAACTCCTCAATCTGTATGATAATTATTCCTAACACGAGCCCTCATATTTCGATTTATAAGATGATTAAGATTTATAAGAGTTAAAGGAAACAGAATGAGCTTATTTGTATAATCCCCTATTTATAGCAGTTTATCCTAACTCCTAGGAGTTTATCCTAGTATCTTCTATTTATTAATAGGAGTTCATGCTCTCCAGCATATACCAAATATTTCAACGAGAGACTAATAATAGCTCAAAAAACTTGATCAAATTAAATAAATCAATATTAATTTATCGTTCACCACAGTCATCATTAGCAGTAGCAGAAACAACTGAGCAGTTTACTTTGATCACTAATTGTTCAAATCATCTAAGAGTGTTGTATACTGTATGTCACTTAAATTACCCTCTTATCATTTATGAGGTAATTACAGTGTCAATAATATTGATCTATTACGTTTTTCCTGGCTTTGGAAGGATAATGATGAGATGGACCATCTGAAGCCTCATTATTTACACTGATTCTAAAAAACTTAAAATAAAGAAACAATCTCACCTTTTATTATAGTGACGGTTTATTCTTGATAGTAACAGTGAACTCTTGTTTCAAGGCTATGGTATAGGAGTTGGTGGAGGTGGATAGTTATATTGTGAGCGGTATTGAATTCTTGGATATTTTGTCAGATGTGTGAAGAGATGGTTATCTGGTCATTCAGGATATTTCTAACTCCAAGTTTATAGACTAAAACTCATAATAGTGTAGTCCAATATATAGAAAGCGTCATTGATCCAATCACTTGATTTTATTGATGATGAAAGTTATAATACCGTAAACAAACGTGGAAAAACGACTTGAACGATAAAAAATGTGAGCTTTTATCATCCTCTTTCTCCTCCTCTTTTTTCTTTCTCTTTTTCTTCCATCTCTACTTCCTCTACCTCCTCTCCGTCTACTTCTTCTCCTTCTTCTTCCTCACTATTTATATGCTTATGCTAACTAGGCCAAACTAATCAATTTTGAATTTTGCAATTATGTGAAACCAAGTCTACACTAATCTACAACGAAAAATGAGAAGTAGCAGCAGAGGAACTGCTTTGTCAAGAGATTAAAAAGGAGTAGAATACAGTTACAACTATAAATATTCATCCTGAAAGATATGTGCGTGGAGTGACCTCTTAGATTTGTAGGCTTCCTCACTGAAGATTTATAATAATATGTTGATGTTTGTTATAATCTTGAAAATTGTGATTTCACATGAATTATGTTCTGTTCTATTCAATTCTGTTCTATTCTGTTCTATCCTGTTCTATTCTGTTCTATTTTGTTCTATTCTGTTCTGTTCTATTCTGTTCTATTCTGTTCTATTCTGTTCTATTTTGTTCTATTCTGTTCTGTTCCATTCTGTTCTATTCTGTTCTATTCTGTTCTATTCTGTTCTAATCGTTCTATTCTGTTCTATTCCGTTCTATACTCTTCTATTCTGTTCTATTCTGTTCTATTCTGTTTTATTCTGTTCTATTCTGCTCTATTCTGTTCTATTCCCACCTTTTATTCATTCAACTCAATTCACTTCCGGTGGATTTTTCCTTTTTACGAAAAAATCTCCGCTCTTATCCAAGTTGTATAAATTCCAGATTGGGACATGTGGTTACCGTCAAGCAATTCCTATGAGAAACCAGTTTCTACCGTTTTTTTCTTTCCTTCTTCTGTCAAGATTACAAATTAAGTGAAAGTTTGAAGCTCTTACAGGCATCACCTTGGATCATTACGACTTTCCGTGGTGCTGTTATTCTAAGCGATTTAATAAAGGATTTGTAATTAATCTTAATATTATGAAAGCGCCTACGACTCAAAGTCTGTCCTAGCCATCAATTTTATACAAACCAGTAAATTATTCGTGAATCCATCAGGAGTGAAGTAGTTGCCATGGATAGTCGGTGTCGAAGTCTAGATATCTCCTGAATGCCATATTAGATTAGAGTTCATTATTAAGTTTTATCATTTATGATTTAATAACTGGAATCATTTTTACTGTAGAATTTAAGAATTTTGCTAACTCTGGTTTAAAAGAGAATTTAGTTTTGCAAATGTAGTTGTTATGACATGGATGATGAAGGTGTATGTTATATGAAGGAAATTGGCTAGTCTTAAACCGTATGAACTGTGGATTATCATCTTCCACTAACTTTCTGTCTTCAAGTTCTCAAGTATTTCCGGTTGTGGATACCATAACTGAGAAATACCAATACCACAATTGGAAATTTCATAGATGCCAAGAAAGGTTTCTCCCAAACAACATGGCTAAAGAAAATTGCTGATCACCAATTCAAAAAAGGTATACTGTATTGAGAATTCTCCTGTATAATGAGAATCTGAGATCCCTAGCTCCAAACCAATCAGATTCATTATTTTTGATCCTCTGCACCAATTTTCCATCATGAAGTAGCTGGTTTGCCCTAACAATGAAGTAATAGCTCCAATTTCTTATTAAAGGTTTAAAAATAAACTTTAAACTCTCTGGAACCAAGCAGAGGAATCTTGGCCCTCCAGGTTTTGTTCCTTATGTAATATCACATGTTCGAAATATTATGAAGATTACAATGCTATATTATACAAACTTACATCAAATTTCCTACAATTTTATGCATACCACAATCCTTGTAGTAATACATCAATTTAGTATTATATCACTAGCTGCAAATTTTACTGGACTACAAAAGCAAGGAAACTCTCTTGCTCCGAATGTTACGCGATTTTTCATTCAAGGAAACCGGCTAAAATTTTGATAACCCTACCATGTTCACCGCAATCAGTGTGTGAGCGGACTTCATGGTAGAATGTGACTTTACATTCAAGTCTGTGTAAACAATCGACGCTATATTCACATGCTAGAAAATTGGTCGGTTTAAGTGAAAGTGAATGCAGTGAGAACAGTAAGCTCGTTCTCTCACTCTCTCTCTCACTCTTATTACAGCGCTATCTTCATCTTTTAAAACCATCACTGCTTTATGGCACGCAAAGGTTCTCTCTTCAGTGTTGTATTCCCATCTTCATCGGAACGTCTCTTATTTGCCATCCTTGTCTTTCTCAAGTCAACACCTATTAGTCCCATTTTTCTCTCCGAATGCAGACAAAAGCACGGGAACACAAAGGAAAAACTTTCTGTCACAACATAATAAAACTCCAGAAACGACTAATCCAATGATTTTTTTTTAAAGAGAGCAGGAGTTGAAATAACTCTTTGTTCTATTCTATAAAATATCTAGGGGCTGTTTCATAACAACTAGGACATCCCTGGTCGCACAAAACTGCGACTATAATAATTGACTACGTAAAATAGTTTTCAATCCTCCTCCTCCTCCTCCTCTCCTCCCCTCTCCACTCCTTTTCTCTCATTTTATGCCCCTCCTTCTCCTCTTCTGCCCCTCCTCCTCCTCTTCTGCTTTCCTCTCCTCTTATCTCCTCTCCTTCCATCATATCTCATCTCATTCACTCTTCTCTTCTCTCATCTCTTCTTCTCTCCTCTCCTTTCCTGCTTCCTTCTTTATCCCTCCCTCTTCCTCCTTCTTTCTCTTACTGTCTTTTCTCCCTGTCTCTCTTCCTCACTCTTTCCTGCTCTCTTACTCTCTTCCTGTGCCTTCCTTTCTCCTTTCCCTCCTCATTCACACCCCTCTCTTACTCTCTACCCTCCCCTCATTTCCTTTGTTTCTCCCTCTATTCTCTATCTCCCACCCTCTATCTTTCACTTTTCTCTCTTTGCACAAATGCCCTTACCGGTGCAATGAACAATGAAAAATGCATTTTTTGTTTCAAAACAGCTGATCATCAAATCATAAGTTGAAATATGAAAATTTTCAGCTCACCCTTACCTATGTTAAAGCAATGGCAAAAACTGAAACTTTGATCGTTCATTCCTCATCTCCAGGATGACGTTTTTCAAAATATAAGACCTTATTAAACATCTATCTAATGAGGTCTTTCAAATGACACGTGTGCGAGCAAAATCGGTTGAGAAACCACGGAGGAGTTCCGACTCAATGATAAACTAAGAAAAAACAAATTATCTAGTGAGTGAAACTTACTGAGTAAGTAGCACAGCATCATCTGACTACTGAAGTGTTTTGATAAAAATTGATAATATCTTCATCATAATCAGACAATTATTGTTGTTGCTCCACTCAGTGTCTTGAGCTTCAGCTTCTCATCTCTTTACCAGAGTCAACCCTCAGTGAACTGAAACAGTTTTTTCAGCTTCGAAGCATCTTGTACCCTCTCCTTTCCACTGCCTTCAATTGAATATGTCTTCCAATTTGAATTTCGGAGCATCAAACCTCTCTTCTATAAAAAAACGAATTATTAAATTATTATAAAACATTATTAGTAGTATTATTATTTGTCCTAGAGCCGATTAATTTCTTCCAGATTCATGTGAGTTGCTAGAACGTTCGAAACTCTGGTGATTTCGGTTATTGATACTGATAACGATAGTATGGATTCTTTCTATTATATTCCTTTTTGTAGAATGCAATAGGAATTATATTATTCACATTATACTGCAGTACAGTGTACAGTACAAAACAGTACAGTAAAGTTCAGTAAAGTACAGTACAATACAATTCAGTACAGTACAGTACAGTAAACTACAGTACAGTATAGTACAGTACAATTCAGTACAGTACGGTACAGTACAGTAAAGTACAGTACAGTATAGTACAGTACAGTACAGTACTATATTCTATATATGCATTATAATCATTACACAGTAGTACACATTTTTTGATTCGACAATTTTGCGCTATATTCTGTACTCAAATGGGCTACAAGTGAAGGAGAATTATTATTAATTTGAAAGAGAGATCTGGCTTGAGAACCAGAAAAAGCGTACCGAAAAAGGTAACAATGTTCACAACAGACATGCGTGAGATGTGACAGAGCTCCTTTCATCTCATGCTGCTCTTGATGGGTAAATGTGCAGGAAGGTTACCCGTTCACCACCCACAATATAAATAGCATTAGCATGAGCGTTTGCTCTTCCACATTAGAAGTCGAGCTAATTCATCACATTAGTGCTTTAAAGGATTAGGAATGCTGAGATAATTACCGTCCTGAACTCGATTGTCATGCGAAAGTGCCTTAGTTTCTCCTCATTTGCTTGAATGAACAATAAAAAAAATATTATTACCTCTCACCTCTACTCATAAACTCATTTCAATTGTGTAGGCGGTTAACTGTAGGAATGACTTTGAGTTGTTTCAACCTTGAGACTACTATTATCAATGGGATTGATTGATTGATAATATTTTTGTCATCATCGTTATGAAATATGTTTCATGATATTATCACTTTCTCCACAGTATCCCATTTGAATGATTGATGCGAGTATACGTGACAATCCATGCTGATTTTAATCCAACTTTCGTTTCCACCATAGTAATTCGTTATTTCATACGTACAGTTCCGAGCTCACTCCCATGAATACTAAAGCCCAAAAATACACATTATTACAGTGGTCTATCAACAGAGAAATTGGAGATTGTTTATTATTCATTGGCTGTAGTGAAACTTGGCTGTTAAAAAATTTAATAGCAAACAAAAACGTGACATTGAACTTGGTGGATTATCGTTGAGTTGAGTTTTCTGGATTTCTTTTAGATAACCTCTCAATTTCGTGGTATGATAAGGATCTCAACCTTCACTGCATAACAATAATTCAATCCTTCTTTCCCTCATACAGTTCTAGAGTTGACTGTGAATAATTCTCATCCTCGAGTTATCTGCTGAACCCTTGATTTGAAATCTTCTTGAAGTTGATCTTCAAGATACACAAAAATCCGTCACTCTAGCATTTTCTGATGGTTTTGTGAGGAGAAGACGTGCTGTCGATCCAGCTGCCTAAAAAAATAGTCGTCATCACTTATGATTACCCTTCCAAACGAACAAGCCTAGAGCTCATGTGGGCATCACCTTCACAAAACAAAAGTATTATGTTATGAGGTGGTAGAAATAGCTGCACTGAAATTTTATCTATTTATTCGTTACAAAAAAGTACATGGGCGTAGCCAGAGGGGCTTTGGGGGCTCGAGCCCCCCCCCCCCCCAAACATTTAATAAAATTTTTCAGGGAATTGGAACTGAATAAAACTCAATCATGAACTTTTTATGTAGAAAAGTATATCTCCAAAAGAGTTCCCAATTTCCAATTCTCTGATCATAACTCCAAACTCCTCCACTTCCTTTCCTACGATTCATCTGATTTAAAAACAAAATAGGCCTATAAAACGAATAAGATATTTTCCATAAAAGTACAGTATTTTTGTACTCACCTCAAAGTTTCTTCACATGCACGAATCCAATTTACAATCACTTATTAGTTCATATTATATTGATGCAATAATAGGCTTCCTGTTCACATCCTTCACTTTATCTTCCCTTTGACTCAAAACTGCTGATAATACGTTTCTTGTAATTGTATATAATTTTGTGGGGAAATCTTAAACCCCATTATCACATCCTTTCAAGTACTCAACTATTTTTTTATACCAAATTTAGTCTTTTTTGACCAGTCTTTCTCGAAAAATCTGTAGTAGAATTTCCCATGTTTGAATGAATAATCTACGTGTGTCATAAAAATATTGATGGTTGTCAAACTAATCGATTTTATCAAAATTGAATTGAAAATTTGAGTATACTATTGAAATAAATATTTCACAATATAATACTCTATATTATTTATTATGAATATCGAATGTCCATGTTCAATGGAAAGAATCTGTTCTTTTCCATTGGATAAGAATGAAAGTAGAACACGTTTGACATCTAGACGGCGGAATAATGAAGTTGTAACTTGAATGACCCAGTAACTGCTGCCATCTTACGACAGAATTCAGAACTAGCTGCTTTGTGCATTGCCGACCAATCAGGGGAGAGAGGCGGAGCTTGGAGGCGTGTCTGTAAAGATTGAAGCTGTAAATTACCCAGTAACTGCAGCCATCTGCCGGTCGAATTCAGAACTAGCTCAGTCATTCATTGCTGGTCTATCACGAGATAGTAGGCTGAGTTTGGATGCTACATGATTTACAAATTAGGTTACGATTCATGGAAGAATTTTAGACACAGTTCAAGCATTGCTCAAGTATTTCATTGCTGAATAAAATGCAAAAGCGCAGATTTCTGACAGTAATTTTGGGCGAATCTTAAATTTTTTAAACAGATTAGACCTTTTAGACCTTTAAAACTAACCCAAGTACCAAATTTCAACATTTCTGCCAAATAGTTCTCGAAAAAGCTGCAGCTCAGATGAATACGAGGTAGCTTTTTTATTTATCTTGTGATAATAAGATAATCTCTCATAATTTTATGTAATCAGGTAGATTTTAATACACATTTTCAAGCATTAATTTTCCAAAAATCCCACCCGGCCCTTCCATATACCTATTGGGGGGGGGGGGGTGTATGCGTATTTACCTCTTTGCACTCTAAACCTGGGGAATTGGAAAATGAGTGATTCAACTTAAGCATGAAACGCAGAACAAAATTCTTGATACTATTCCTATGTACTTGTACGTTTTGTAATGAATAATGATTTTTTCAATTAATTTCAATTCAATGTATAGTAGATAGGGGTTTTCGAATAAAGAAAGAGGCTTACTATGAGTTTTGGATAGCATTTGAAGAGTATAATTGGTTGAATTATTGACTGTGTTCAGATAATTTTGTAACTGTTAGTTTATCTACATAATTCAATAATGCTGAGCTTCTAAGAAGAGGTACAAATCGAAATTGCAGAGTAATGAAAACATTTTGAGAATTTCTGCTCCTCTCAACCCTGCTTATGAAGATGTTAAGATGTTTGTAAAAGAGCTGTCATGAGGGAATAAAGTATCGACAGATTTTTCCATCTATTTCAAGGAATAATTAAAAAATTCCCTGTTGCCATAGAGATGTTTTGACAGTTATTGGCGAGTAAGTATCGCGATAATGAACGGCGAATAACTCCCATTAACCATTTTTATGTAAGTGGGTGATGTTCTGTTTAATTTTTTTAACATGAATAATGTACATAACATGTTGATAGCATATTAAAAAAATAAATCAACAGAAAATCCCCCGTAGAGATGTTATGAAAGTTATTCGCCATCCGCCAAATGAATATTACTATACTCATTGTATGAGTTGTACACATATTGTGAATTAACTCATATTATGAGTTATACTTATTTGTACTCCTAAATGAGTAATATATGAGTGATCGCGACAATCTAAAGTCTCTTTGAGATATTCCTTCCATTCAACCGTATAAAAATCGCTTGTCCAAAACTCTCAATTTCTAATAATGATATTGTCCGATCACTCAATCTCTAATCCAATGATTCATGGATGCAGTCATCAAAAGGACAGCTTCTTCCTGAATTCAATGTGGCTGATGTTTTGATTTTATTCCCTAGTGTTTCTTCTTCCTTCTTCTGTTAGGAAATTGATTGCTTATAAGGAAAGCCAATACATAAGCTGATAGCGTAAGCCGGCGTAATTGAGGAAAGCTGACAAAAATAAACACACTTAGTATACACAGACACTCATGCACGCGTGTAAACGCTTACAAGTCTGACGAAAGTTTCTTTCTCTACTTGGCATGTGTGCTCAGTCCACAGCTTAGCAGGCTGGATACGGTATGACCTTCAGCCTCTTCACTTGAGACAGAAAGTGAAAACACTTTCTCCTTGTTGTGATTGTAGTCTACCAAAACGTGAACACGAGTGTATAGTTCCACCAAACACAAAAAAGACAGAGACGAGTGGGGGCGAAAAATAAAATTCAAACATGTTTTGTTCCAACTCCTTTGCAAAACCCGGAATGATATTCAGGGTCAGTAAATAAATTCAGTTATCTCATTTTTCCTAGTCCAACCGGTTCCATTCACTTTCCCCTTCGATATTCTTTCCGTTCAAAAGTTGTTCAACAACATAAGCCGAATATTACGTACATCAACACAACTTTCCATGCGACAACCACAAAACACTGATTTTATTCCTCTGCAAGATTCCTGGCTATGCTGAAGTTCGAGGACGGAAGCTCATAAAATTAATTACAAAGTCAAAGAAATGGAGATGATCTGATGATTGTTTTTTCAATTTGATTTTGAGAATAGAATTTTGAAGTAAGTTACACTTAAAATCATCAGAATGATCAATTGATCATTCCAATATTATAAGGCAATCATGTAATGCTCTGTATGTTATGTTTTCCGTTATTTCTTTTCTGAGGATGATGACCACATGAGCTTGTGGCTTGTGCGTGGATCTTGAGAAGGTTGATGATGTAAAATGAATATCCACTGAATCCTTTTTTTGCAGAGGAAACCAACGGCTGATGGTGCCCTCCGAAACACAGGAGTAGCTCAAAAAATATCTAGAAGTTAACTGGGTCCTTGGATCGATCCAGGACCTTTGGCTAATCAGATCAGCGATAAATCGACTGTCCAACTCGCTACGGCCTCTTCAGATTCTGATTAACTCCATATACGTTCAAGATATTTAAAATGAATTTCAATTAAGGCTTTCATCACTTTGGTTAATATGGACAACATAATATAATTCAACAGAATTGTGGACAAAATTTACAAAAAATGTTGTCGATTTTATTGATATCTAGGTTTAAGTGAATAACTTATGTCATAACTTATGTAACTATTACCATACTCATTTCAATACGAGTTTGTGTATTATTTTATTGAATTGACAGTCAGCTTACCTGATTACAAGAGAAAAAAAAATTAAAAAAGAGAAAATTAGTGAAAACATTTTTTATCTTCAATTTATTAACAACTGTTGAATATCGTCAGGAAATGAACGTAATTTATTAATAAATATGTTAGGAAAGAAAACGCGGTTTGTCAAAATGCAATGAATTGATTAGCTTTAGCTCAAACAATTCCTTGAATAATTCCTAGCATAGGCCTAGAACTTTATATGAAGAATTTTATCATGAAACGATAAAACTGATTACTGTTCTCTAATAGCGTGATTAATTCTGTAACAATCCTGAGTAATAATTTGAATGTACAGTAATAGGATCTTTCATATAAGTAGAAAAATTAAATTATTTTACTCTTTATTCATGAGATTCAAATTTGGGAGTAACTGCGCTCAGTCCAGCGTTCGTTCATGTTCATCTGAACTCTTGCAAAAAAACAACCAAATGCAATCAATTAATGAGAAGGTTTTCTACGTCCACACCTATTCATTCAATGAACAGTGATGACTTGCAAGAATGGAATAACGTAGGCTAGATTCAACCAGTAGTACATTCTGCAGAGAAACAATTTCGGTGTTTCTTGTGGTAATTCCGAGGATTTCTTTCCGATTCGGCTTTCTTTAAGACGCGTTGAAGCTAGACACATTTCAGAACATCGAATGAAAGTTTGACTGCACGTTAGAGCGTAACAAAGCCACGTGTAAAAAGGTTGTCAGCGTTTGATTCTAGCGATCTCTGAGGATAGAAAAGATTCATGTAACCTTCATGATTTCAGGATGAGACTATTTCACGTTTTTCTCAAGCAAAAACTGAGGGCGAACACAAAATTGTTCAATCATTTCAGTGCCAGGGGTATTTAATTTTTTCATGCAGAGAGTGCCAGGGTATTTTCCACATTTGTATACATATACAAGAAGTGTTACCCTAAATAGCGTAATTTCTAGCGTTTCGGTAAAATAATCATATTTCAGTCTTTTTTTGATCAAATCACTCAAATTTTGGCTCATATTGTTGACAAATACATACAGGTTTTTGAAATATAGCATAAAAAATAAAAATCTTGAAAAATTATATTAGAAGTAATTTTTTTATATTTTCCAAATTTTGTCTGACATTCTGGTCACAAAAAAATGTCTCGGCACTCATAAATGAGTCTATTTCAAAGTCTTACTATTCATGAACAATTTAAGAAAACACTCAATTTTCTCAGTACATATAGAAGATACTGCTTAGTACATATAGAAGATATTGATATTTTTCCAAAAGTCTACATTTTGTGAGCTGCTCACTCCTGACCCTAGTTTTGTCAACTATCGAACAATAGGAATTGTGTCATTCTGTTATATATACAGTTGCTAAAAATCATTAAAAACATTGAATTCTTTGAAGACTGTATTTTCAATTCATCAGCTTTTCACTGAGGAAAATGAAGGCGACAAATCGGGAAAAAATAATGTAAAGAAAACACAAAAATATAAAGTCAAACATCTCTCATTTATTAAACAAAATCATATTCTGACAGAGTTTTCTGTTTAGATATCACAACATCTCACCAGACACTGTGTCAGAAGTTGAAATGAGTGATCATTATTTATGAGTTTTTCTCGTATTTTCACAATTTTGGAACGCTTCTGTTCAACAACAAAAGGAAAGATTCCGGTTCGGGTCTTAATTTAACTCGCGCCTTGTATTATCATTGTATCGTGGAGGCATCAGTGAATGGAGGAGTCTGGAAGAAGTTTCACCTGACATCAAATATATTAATCACTTCTCTTTATCTTAACACTTTTGTCTCTTCTTCACAGCCTCTCACTAAATCTTTCCACACCATTTTGCGCCTTTCTCTAATCTAAATTCTATTCTACTTCATTCTCTACAAACTTGTCAAAATGATAAACTCTGAATCCATCTATTATTCTATAATTGGCATGTAATAGAAAGTATAAATTCTAGCAGACTTATTATTATCGTGATATCAAAGAGAATACATTCAATAATCAATACATTCTATTGGGGACCTTATAGATTAGAGCCTTCAGAAAATTAGAGAATTGGAAAATCGTGTTGTAATCGAATATGTAACTATTCATAACACAGCTTGATGGGAGAACATCTTCCTAACCTGGAGTGCATCCGAACAAGTCGAAAGCATAAATTTCATGCGAAGAACTCGTTTTCCAGATGGAAGGCTTTTGAATCATAACAAGACCAAAAAACGATTTCACTTTCTAAAGCAGTGACTGAGCAGAAGATTCGATACCCTGAAGCTAAGATAATCTTTCAGACTGAATTTTTAAAATGCTTTTCAAAGTCGATAAGACTTATTTTGGAAAGAATCAACTCTTTTTTGCAAAAAAATGTTTTCGGTTATTGCTTGTAAGTGCTTTTTATGATGATTTTGAAACATGAGTGGAATGTGAAAGACACTAAATGCTAGATATTTATGAATAATCCTAGTACATTTCACGTTAGAAGTATTATTGACTAGTAGAATTATTCTACTATTCATTCTACTAGTCAATGATCCAGCGTAGTAATCTAACTAGTAATAATCTAACTTCTAACGCAAAATGTACAAGGATTATACATCAATGTTTAGCATTAAGTGTTTCTTGATTATGCTTCAAAATTATTTTCAAAATTAAACAAAAAATGAAAATCAACAACAGACCATCTACTTAACCTACAAACTTGAATATTCCACCTCTGAAAATTTCAAAGGAGAATACCAACTCCAATCATTCTATTAATATCCTACGTATATCATTTCGAGTGTTCAGAAGCGTGTTATACTGGTGAATAGGTGGAAATGCAACTGAAGAGGGGATGATTTCTTGTCTTTCGGCTTATATCTTCTGGAGAGATTTAGAATTGATGTCTATTACAAATATGATTGATTTTTGGATGTAACATCCAAATTTCGAGGACAAAAAATTCTCTATCAGTAAAATCAAAGACAATTAGAATACTTAGTAAGACAATTAGAATACTAATAGTTTCCTATCGTCTTTGGTAAAATCTAGCCCTACCCAACATCAGTGGAGGAAACAAGTTTTTCTTCTTGTAATATCCAGTATTTTCCAGTCAAGTGTTTGGTCTAACGTCTTGATTAATAATTAGAATAAGTTGAAGTCTGGCTCATTTGACTCAGTAAAAGATGCCCTGAAAGGTATATATTTTTTATTGGTGATCAAGAATTTGTCATAATCGGTGTTGGAATAACAAGGTTCAAGCTTGTAATTTTATGGAGGATAAGCTTTCAAGTTCTCTAGGCTATCATGAGGCTATCATAGGCTATCATAGGCTATCATGAAGAAAATTTTAATGAAGGGTGCAAGGTATCCCTCACACATTCTATTCCAAGACTTTCCAGTCCTCAGTATCAAGCAACTGTACATAAAAAATCTAGCCATTTATATATTTAAAAACAGGAACATGTTTACCAATATTGAACATAATTACCCTACCAGAAATAGACTACATATAGGTATTCAAATGCCCAGACTCAGTCATCACCTGGATTCATCTAATTCATTCTACTTAGCTCATTCCCTTTTCCGTAACCTTCCCTGGGATATCTTGCACACCGAGGGGGTGAGCACTGCTGTCTTTAAGCGCAGACTGAGGGGGTGGCTGCTCAGCATTGGACGGATGGCATGTGAAGAGCTTGTTAGGTCGCCATATACTTAGCCGTGCTTCTGTTTCTTCTGCTTTCATTTTATTCATTTTTCTTCTGCTTCTATGTTTATTTTTCACTCGTTCTCTATATATATTAGCGTGAATATATATATATTTATATTAATCCAATTTCTTCTCTCTGTTCTGCTGGAAATACTTTATGTAATTGTCACTGAACATATAGTAACCTTTGAGTTAAATCATTATAAGTTTGTTAAAATCTTAAATTAGTTATTTTATCTTCTTTATATTATTCTGTTTTTCTTCAATGTCACTACACGTAAAATAACATGAAACAAAATAATCTTGAGAGTGTTTATCCTGATTCTTGGCTATGAAATGTATTGTATACTCTTTCTCTACCTGTCAAGTAAAAATTTGTATGTAAATATTACAATTACGACCCTCCTCACACACAGACTCGTTCTTAGTGAGGAGTATATTCATGTACTGTATTCTTTCAAATGTATGTTTTTGTTTTGTCTTTTTGAGAATAAATATATTTCAATTCAATTCAATTCAATTCTCTGTATTTAAGAAATGAAATTCCACCTTCCAAAAGGAAGAAGTTTAATTTCTCTAGTTGCTTGAGCTATATCTAAATTTTAAGATATTCTATTTAATATCAATTGTCAAAATCAGTTGCTAAGACACTTTTTTGGCTATTTTATTCATTTCACATCTTGAGGCATGAAAACCTTATTAAGATCATAGCTGAAGGATCGATAGAGGGAAGAAACCGCCGAGGACGACCAAGGATGTCATACCTGCAGCAAATTATGAATGACGTTGGCTGCAGTACCTACCACGAAATGAAGAGGAAAGCAGAAAGAAGAGAAGAATGGCGCACTGCTGCAAACCAACCTCAGGGTTGAATACCAAAAGAGAGAGAGATTCATTTACTACGCTGTCATTCTAAATTCGAAAGCAATTTGAATTAATATGTAAATAATGGAGAAATATGAAAACACAAGAAATCACTTTATCCACCCACTCTCGTGAAGCCTACTTCCATTTTCACTCTGTTGAAACATTACAATTTATACATTGCATAATCGAATATATTATAACACAAATTAATATTATATTACTATGCGAATTCAGGAAGTAAATCGCACAAAATAAAGCACAAAAAGAACAGTGGCATTGTTTCCCTAAATGTAGGTAGCTTGATTGTTTTAGATCATTATCATCAGTTGCTTCCGAACAAAGCTGCTGCTGTCTGTTCCACCAAAAACTATTGACTGGTGTCTCTATGAAAATGAAAGTCAAAATAGAGAAAGCTGTATTTAAATTCAACAAGGATATCTTTCTCTGACGATGTCTCAGTAACGCCGACGAGAATCGTAGCTTACCAACCAGTTTGTCTTCTTTTTTCGACAGACGTAATAAAAATTGTAATATTATCTTTTGAAAAGGAAAGTCTTTCACCAGACAGCTCATCGCTTAATATGCTTTTACGACATAATAATTCTGCAGCCCGCATTATTGACATAACGATGTTAAGCGAAAAAAGGAGGCTTGCCAATTTGTTATCGAATAGGAAATGTCATATACCACATCGAATATAGGTTTCGTCCTCAATTCTAGTGGATAATAGTTTCTCTCTGACTAAATATTATATTTATCTTTATATTTATTCAATTAATACAATCAGATTCGATCAAATACAAATAGGAAAGAAAAGCGATCAGTGGCTCAAACTTAAGAAGATAACAAGATCAGGCTAGGCGTACACAGGTTAGTCAAGACAAGACAAGACAAGATTAGTCACAGTACTTCACATAGTTGCTTATGAAGCAACACACACCGATTAGTCATTGCATCGGTGTGTGCTGCTTCATAAGCAGCTATGTGAATTACTGTGACTAAATGTGACTAATGTCGTCTTGTCTTGTCTTGACTAACCGGTGTACGCCTAGCATAACTTTGCATTAACTCAGGAAACTCAGATTTTCCTTAAGTCTGAGAATTTTCATTAATAATCTGAGTTTATAAAAGAAGAACAAATCCAAGTTAAAGGTTGAGGATAAATGAAATGAAAGCATTTTGAACATTTATGTTTCTGTCTAACTCCCTGAAAAAAAAGCTTTAGAGAGCTCTTATGGATTTCAAAATACGACATCCTTCTCAAATAATCATTTAAAAAGTCAGGTATCTCATTTCATAAGTTCATCAGGAAGAATTTCCATACCTTATCATAATTATTATGCGAAACAGTAAATTTATTACATTTGTCAAAAAATCATGTTACAATCATTCTTGTTTTGTGTTATTTCATGACAATATTGTACTTCCGGCCTGAGAAAACCTTGATGCAAACTATTTGGCTATTTCAAGTAAGAGACTCACTAGAAAAATAGTTCATGAGTGTCTGTACGGACTGGAAGAGGTTTAGCTTGCCACGCAAGTATCCTTTCAATACTTACTTTTTAATTCTACTTTTAATTTTAATTTTTAATTTTTAATGATTCAGGGTGCATAAAACAGAGAGAATAGGAGTTCTCCTTCTACACTCTCCGTGTAACCTCAGCCGATCCGTGATACCAAAGGCAATACCATTCGAATATGAGACATAATTTGATAGAATTTATTATTTTTTTGATACTATGTGGAAATCAAGTGATTATTCCAATGCGTGCTTACCACTTACACCAAAAAGAATAATTCCATCTATTTACTTCTTGTTTCTTCACTCTAGCATCTACTCTGAGACTAATAAGCTATTTCATTTTGACTTGAGTTGCTAAAGCTTGTTGGAGAAAGTACAACCCTGAGGTAAGATTTCCTATATTAACGAAACAGTAATAAGTATTTCTTAGTTCTATAGAAGGAAAAACTTTTTTTCACTACTACTCTCTCATTTGAACCGAATTCAATTATCTATGAAATATTAATATGAAAAATAATATGGAGTGCTCCGTAGCCGAGGGCGATAAGCGCCTGTCTGATAATCCAAAGGTTCCAAGATCGAATACAGATCGAATTGCTTTTGCTTACAAGACGCAAATTACAAACAATGAGCTTGAATTTGACTTGAAAATGACTTTTCATTTGATTGTTTATTTAATTTTATTCAATTAACTCATTTAAGTTAAGAGACTACAAGCAAAAATATTCTAGTAATCCTAGTAATCCTTCAAACAAATCTCGGTTTCGAAGTTTTAAAAGTGGAGATTGCTTCACCAAATAATAATAATATTAGCACGTCATCAGTGAAAGAAGTTTTTGTTTGAAAAGATTGGAAACATTCGAGAATTTTCATTGTTGAGTCGATTCTCGTTACGTTTTCTTCGGAAAATCGCCTTTGTCAGTCGATTGTTATGAAAATCAATCAGAATAGCCTCCGATAGTATTGAATCCGCTTTCTGACAGAAATGGAGAAGTTATCATTTTTTAAATCGTTAGTTGATTTCGAAATAACGGCCTGTTCGTTTGTTTACTGCAATAAAACTGTCTGTTCAATCAGTTGAATTATTAGAACTGTTATTATTGTAAAAGCATGTCTACGGGTGGTTAACGATCTTCTTATCCTATCGGTTTACGCTTGATGATTATATTTGCCAGCTGAATATCATGGCGATAAATCAGTAACAGTTATAGAAAAGCGAAAATGTTAATTGGGGCGCGGAAGAAAATCTGTCTCTGTGGTAGTTATAAGAGGAAAGTGCAATTATTGTTCAAAAGCAAAACAAATGTTGAAATTTCTCATTCATCAATCATTGTCAGCTTCGTTCTGATTTTGCAGTAGAGAATCTATTTATTAATAGAAGAATTTATCAATTATAACGACTGGAGATACTTTTAAATATTATCTTTTCTATTTCTGTCTACCTTTTTTCTGTTCTACAGTAATATCTTCAACATAGCCAATATTTTACTTTTTATTGTTGGTTAGGCTGCGTAGCATACTCACAGTATCATCACTGTGATACTATCAATATAGGTCGTAAATTATTATCTTTTTCATACCTGAACACATTCACATTGTTTGGTATATTAAGCAATAATTCACTTGACATATGATGCCTAACTGTAAACATTAGTCTACTTTTTGGAATTGTCACCTGATGCCAAACATATAAATAAGCTGAATTTTCCAGTTAGTTCATGAATAATGATTGATACTATCATTGCAATCTTTTACTTAGGAATCAAGTCCTCTCATTAGCATTGACCATCATGCGAGTATAATATATTATCCCATCCTATTTCAGGTTCAATTCATTTACAGAATCACGACTCTAAGTCTATCTAAATCTACGATACATTCTGAAACGGTTATACTATCTACTTGTAATTACGTCTCCTTCACCTATATGATATGTTTATTGTTGATGAACACAGCTTTAATCTTAACAGTATCAGACACAATAGGTTCTCCAAATTTTCAGGATTTCAGGAGGAATAAGCCTCATATAGTTTTTTGACTCATTCTTCCGCAAAATCGTTCGTGATTTTCGAAGATGTCTCGTATGGTTCACTTTTTATCCGATAGTGTTCAAAATTTCTCATCCTCTATCGTTATCCTATGTCACCAAAAGAGACTATCACCATCTTGATCTGTTATCACGCATCTTTTTATTACCAAGGACGTTGTCCCACTTTCCTGCCATCTACAAGAGAGGCAGATAGTATTGAACATTTTGGAAGAGAGTACATTAGAGTGGTACACCTGAAAACATCCTCCTGGAGAGAGAAAACAGGCTGTATACAGATATACAACTCCTATAATACTGCGCGGAGTAATTTTTTACGTGAGACAGGCTCGATTTTATCGCCAATAGGAGGCTGTGACATTCTGATTAATCCTAGTGACAAGGAAGCTTCAATCAGGTTTCCGTATGAAAACTATATCTTGAGTCAACTCTATCGATGTCCCTACTATCTCTATCAAAACGTACATTGGCTGCAGTAGAAAGTACACTGCAACTTCAAGTTGTTATGCCTAGAAAGCATCATTCAATCAGTTCCTTAAGGCGATGGAAAGAAGCATCTTAAATCATCCATCATCTTTGTAAGTTCATGTTCTTGGTGAGGGATTTCGCCTCTAAACATACAGATGTTTCAGGTTACAGTGAAATCGTCCAATAGATCGAGTGAGTTGAATATTTCCCACTTCACAAATTACCGTGTTCGAATATACTATCTAATTCTTTTGAATGTTCACACTAGTCTATGGGCGAATTGCTACGATCTTATTTTTCAAGATAGAGTAAATCACTTCCTGATAATAAATTCAGAGCCAGAATATTTAGAAGATAATAAAAGAAGGACGTCACTCTGAACACAAGAATGGCCAAATAAATTATGGAATTTGACCAAACCAAGTAAACTTTACAACATTCAATGTGGAATAGACAAAATTGTTTTTCTTTCTTACCTACTATGAAATCTGATTACCTACACAAATATCTGATGCAAGGGTTAATTTTACAACGTTTAATCAACTTTTTAACATGAAAGATATTTTCGAATGCAGTGTAAACAAACTTTCTTCAGTAGGACTGAGTACACTGGGTGTGCTTCCCTGCTACCTAAGCAAGAACTTGACCCTCCGGCCGTTGTATTTTCCACAACAGTCAATAACGTTTCTAATTTAAAACCAGTAATTTTACTCTGGTAGGTTCCTGGTTCAAAGCTTTTATGCATTCCTCAGTCACATCTTTTCTTACCCTAAATTTAAAGATGAAAGAACTGACTGTTGTACAAAGTACAACACGCGCGTTTCTGATTCACAGGAGATTAATCGCCTCGAACTATCGATGACGCTTAGTAAATTGCTCAGTGAAGTCTGTCTACTATACTAGTCTACTATAATACTAGTCTACTATACTACGAGAACTTTATTGGCGGACTCTGTATCATTCAAACAATGTTGTGGTGATGCTCACATCATAAGCTCTTGGCTTGTGCGTGGGTGATGGGCACAATGATGATGAAAAAGGACCTACAGCTTGAGTGGGTCCCGAACCACTTGGAAGCGATTTTGACTCTTATAAATAGGTTATAAATATTTAATTTCTGTTCTGTTTTTCTCCGAATGATGCTCAACTATTGAGTGCCTGGGTGCATTTTACACTTTGTAAGATGGATTAGAGAGTGAAGAATACAAGTAGAATAGTACAAGTAGAAGAATACAAGTAGTTGTGTATAAAAAAATTGGGTGAATAATTCAACTCGCGATTCATTTCAAAAGCAATTTTAAGAGAATGTGCATTTTCCCATCGCAATATGAGTTTATTAAAAATTCGTTAATTACACTGTTTTGTTGGAACACAATCATGTTTTGAATTTCGATTCTCAATAAAAACAAGGAAAATACATACAATCATGTCAAAAACAAGATGATCATGATAATTATACAGAATTGCATCAAACGATAGAAATAATACTTATTTCTTCAATTTAAAGTACTGTTAATATAATGGTACAAACTCATAACACGGTTGACTTCGTGTATGTTACTACTCAACATAATTATTTTCCCTATCTTTCCCGAGTAACATCACACTATCTACTTCTTATTCCTTGATCTATTGAATAATCTCTGACAGTTGCACTTTGTTATCAATTGTTTAGTAAGAATTTGATACAACTCAAAATTTTTATAATTGTAGATAGATTGTACAGTGGATTTTAATCACTGACCTGTTTTTGTTGCAGATTCTCGTTAAGATCCCACAAACCAACATGTTTCAGGTAAGGAAAATCATTTTCAACATACAGTATCTCAATCAATTATTCTATTGCAGTTGAATCAATTCATTTTTAAATGCTATTCAATTAGAATAAATTATTTTCAAGATTTTGAAATGTTTTTGTGTAACCGTAAGTAAGTTTAAAAAAAATTACTTGTCTTTCATCTCTCATAGCTTCCACATCAATGACTTTTGAAATAATCTCTCCCAAAATAGTTCATGAAAACTATTTTATGGTGTAAACAGAGCACATATACTTATAAAATTCATGGTTCAGTGGTAGAGAAGAGTCTCTTGTTCCAAGTCCTCCTGTAATAGAGGATTTAGAGTGGAGTAAGGAAGAGTTCCAACTCCACCTAATTCCTACTAATAGAGGATATTTTCATTCAATTTAATTTTATTTACAAGCTATATTAAATAGACTACTGATTGATTCAATAAAGGTATTTCTTTAGTAGTTTCATTTCGTTGTTATAGTTTATTTGGTCAGTATCATCTGAATGAGGGAATATTGCTATTTTCTCTCTCAAAGAATTGGTTTCAATTATTCGATATTGGAAAGAATAAAATTTTATTGAGAAGACTAGAAAAAATGGGATGGAAACTATCCAGGTCCTCTTATTTTCCCGAACCTTCTCTGTCTTCGAAAAACAATAATAGGAAAAGCTTTAAGTTTCATCTTAGATCTATACAATAATAAATGTGTTTTCTATAGTAGTAGGCTAACGATACGATTTCTACAACTGAATTTGATGAGATTGATGGAAATCGATTACGTTCATAGCTACAGATTTTGCGGACGCAATGAGATTATCCAGAAAGTAATGGTTATATAAATGAAATATAGGGTTCAAAAGAGAAAGGATTAATTGGACTTGACATAATTGCTTACAGAAAACATTATGAAACCAATCGTTGATTAGGCCTCTAGACTCTAGACAATATTTTTCACCAAGAAAATTGATTATCCAAGTAAAATATTGTGATTGCTCTCAATTTTCTCATTTCCCAAAATTTTGCAGTTGAAACATTCATCTGTCCATTTTCAATGGAACAATTGGTGATTGCAAACCAAGAAGCAAAAATCACGATGAAATTTATTATTTTTAATTGTAAAGGATCATGAAAAGCATTACATATTGCAGTACTCCAATATTGCTATAGAATTTATATTGCATAACTGAGTGATAATCCCAATAATGCTATAAAATATTCCAAAAACATCCGCCACTTTAGTATGAATAGCTGTAGCTGAGACCGCACTTGTGAGTTGTTATCTGGATGGTAAATGTTTTATCTATAGCTTATACAAAATCCATAAAAATAAAACATGTAGGAAATTATCACGGCCTTCTTGATAAACCGTTTCAACCATTCATCACCCACAAACTTGCAGTGTAGCCCAGAATGTTCGATAAAAATGCTATAGGCTACTATACAAAAAAAATTATTGGTACTAGCGGAAATCAAACCCTGCATCTCCTGATTGCTGATCAGTTGACAGGACCATTCTGCCATACATTATTAGCAACTTACAACTTAGCATTATAAGACCTTGTTAGCAACCTACTTCTTGCTGTGATAGCATCATTTTCATTACATTTTTTAACTTTTCGTCATATAAAAACTTTATTACTGGAAACTAAGTTTCTCACTATTTGGCCTCTTCCTTTACACCATCCTTCATCTATGAGAGTCCTACATTCAGTCACTGAATAGGTCTTACTGAAGAGTTTCTCAGAACAGACATAACATTCAGAACAACATATTTCCTTTCAAAACATTCAAAATTCATCTAGTGTCTTTTTTCGGAGTGAATATTGTTATCTTTCTGAAAAATGTCACATTACCTATATTTGGTCTGTTTTCATAAATTGAGAAAGAGATAGTTTTAGGCTTAAGCGTGTTGAACCATTCATTAAGTGTCAATTGTACATTGCTGAATTAATAAATAAATAAGGGCTATATTATAGGCCATAGCAATCTGCTATTTTTAAGTAAGATTGAATACAAGTTCGATCCCATAAATTAAAATCATCGATTGATTTTGAAAGCTCAACTTTTGAGTTGTGAGATGGTAATTATTTTGTGATTGTAGGCTGACTAAAGTTATTGTTTTTTATGAAAATATTAAAAAAATTGGTTTATTAAAATAATATCAATTATTGAATTCAGGATAATGCATGGAACAATAAATGGGCGACTAGCTGACCGTGATGACATTGAAATCGCGTAACGAAACTGGCTGGCAACCTTTTTCTTGTTGAAGCTGGTAGAAGCCCTTCACACATTCTGGAATTTCCTAACTTAAATCTCGTTCCGGTCAAGGAATTGTCACAAATGCGAAACTAATTTTTTCGTTGGCCTATACTTTGAATGGCGCAATGCCATAAAACTGGTAACAAAATTTATTTCTCAACGAGAGAGAACTGAACATTAAAATAATACTGCATGTGGATAGAGGTTTGTTACTGATTTACAGCAGAGCTTCACAACTGGCCTTCAGATTTGATAGGTTTTCGTCTACCGTTGAAAGTTGGAATATTATTCTTCAGGATTGTTGTGTACCTTTCAACGTTTTTACAACTTACTTGTTACCCTAAACACTACCACATAAAGAGACAATAATAGGCTACTGTTTTGCCAGTTCATGTCCGAATTATTCTTAAAACACTTAACGTAACTGTGAAAGGTTGAAGAGATTTCAATAACTTGGATGATTGGTTATGAAACAAGTGATTGAAGTTGAGTTGAGCTTGAAAATCAATAGAGTTATGACGAAGTTTAGCTTGAAAAGCAATAAGTTTTTCACCCTCACTGCACTCATCCAATATCAATAAGAGTGCAATGATGATAGATGAATAAAGTGAATACAAGCAGGAGAAAGATAGTCATAATAGTAATTCCATTTGAGTTCACTACATAAATAAATAGATCTTTGTTGTTCTATTTTGTCTTAGTACGGTAACGAGAAGAAAGTTTTGACATGCTCCTTCAATTTTGCTGTTTCCCAAGTTAGGCTTCGATTTTTAAGCGGGAATATTGTGCTTAGACGGAGCTAATCCGTCATTCAGATTTGAGTGGAGAAGGACCGTTTAGCAGTTGAACTAGCTTGTAAAATTTTCCACATGCTCATAAAAGTTTCAGAATAAACTTCGTGAAATGGTGGTTCTTGTTCACCTATACCACATAATTGGCCAATCATCGCAAATCGGAATCAGAATAAGTGCTCCTGCAATCATTGGTTGTTATTCTATCATTTGATTTTGCTAGATAAAAATTTCATGACCAGAGAAATCTTCACGTTTTCATTTTACTATCAATGCTTTTTATAAATTTTCCAAATCTATTGAAAAGTTCCAACTCGAAAGGCAACTAGATTCTTTTATGAAGAATTACAGACAATTTACAAAGGAGTAAGTTACCCAACAATTTACAGTATAGAAATGAATTACAATTTCTTTCACGCCAAGCATTAATTACATACTGTGAGTGCATGGTAATATTTCTCATACCATTGATACTGAGAATTACCTGCATTTGCTTCCTCCATGGTTACATGATGATATAAGAGCTTAGTATTATTTAATAAAACAGTTTAGTATTCATCACCTTGCAGATAATCTCCAACTGGTCATTGATGTTATGTGAACATAAGAACATGCATCATCCAAATGAGAATCACAAGACTGAAAAGACTAATCATTTATTCAGTTATTCAACCATTTACGAAGGATAGTAAGACAGGCTTATGCCCAAAGATGTTTCTCGTCAAATTTACACCATTGCTCCAATAATAGTCTCTACAAAATCTTTGTGGTTATAATTTCCATTCCATCATAGATTTCTCTATCAATTTCTTACTAGACGAGAATCCTAAACCCCTTTTCCTTTTTGGGATAACCAGATTTCACCATTTGGGAGGAAATGTTTTCAAATCCTTCTCATCATCACTCAAACATTGGCTATTTTTCTTTTCAGCAAAACAAATCTAATCAATATCCCACAAAAATTCCCAATAAATATATTGATAATTCCTAATGGAGTGGTCCGTAGCCGAGGGCGATAAGCGCCTGTCTGATAATCCAAAGGTTCCAAGATCGAATACAGTTGCCGGAACGGATTTTGACAGAAACGGCCACTCCCGTCTTTCGGAGGAGACGAAAAGCCGTCGGTCCCGACTGCCTAAAAACAGTCGTCATCTCTCATCATCACCCCTCTCATTACCCACACACAAGCCTAGAGCTCATGTGGGCATCACCCTCAAAAAAAAATAATAATAATAAGTTATGCAATCTAGAGCCGTATCAAACAATCATTATCAAATACTGTTGATAAATCCATCACGGTCTGATAAACCAAAGGTTCTGAGATCAATCCCAGTTGACGGAACACTTTCTGACAACAAAAACGACCTCTCTCGACCTCCTGAAAAGTATGCGTCATCTCTTAAAAAAGATTCGTCATCATTAGGTTAGGAAACGTCTTTCGGAGGAGACGAAAAGCCGTCGGTCCCGACTGCCTAAAAACAGTCGTCATCTCTCATCATCACCCCTCTCATTACCCACACACAAGCCTAGAGCTCATGTGGGCATCACCCTCAAAAAAAAATAATAATAATAAGTTATGCAATCTAGAGCCGTATCAAACAATCATTATCAAATACTGTATTCCATCACGGTCTGATAAACCAAAGGTTCTGAGATCAATCCCAGTTGACGGAACACTTTCTGACAACAAAAACGACCTCTCCCGACTGCCTGAAAAGTATTCGTCATCACCCCTTTCATTACCCACGCACAAGCCTGTAGCTAATGTGGGCATCACCATCAGCAAAGGACGTAACAAGTACTTGTTATACATAACAAGTGTATGGGCACCTTAATCATTCAGCTATTCAGTTAAAGGTTATTTAATGAATGGAATTTGATAAAAAAGTTTGATCGCGTGCATACGGCCTTACACTAGGCATTGATAACAGATGATATGGTATAATTTTTATGATAGATGGTAAGTGTAGATCTATTGTATATAACTTCTACTTCACGCTAGTGCCAATGCATCGAAGCGTTGATGAATAAATGTTGTAATTGGCAGAAAATTAACCGTAGTCGTACGGTAGTGGTGGCATCCTTTAGGCCAATCAACGGACTACCACTTGCCAACTGGCAGCTCATTTTGCACGAGTGTGCCATCTTTTCACGGTCACTGGAATTGCACTATGGATGCACTGGTGAAATTCGCTTTCATTATTTAAGCCCAAAAGCGTGACTGCTGCTACTGAATAGCCAACTGCACAATTTATCCACGAAACTCATCATGCCATCATGACGTATGATGTGCTATCATCAATAGGAAATCAGCAGATTCATAACCACTTTCATAAGTGGATAACATTCGTAATTACTGAGCCTACGTAAGTGTGAAAACTATTTCTGTAAAGATGTGATGCGTTCGTGACATGAACATTGTTATGAGCGTTTCAAAAAAACGCTCCTCAAGGCTTAGGAGAAATTCTTTGTGGGGGAATAATGTCTCCTCCCACCACTTAAAAAACGTTATTGGTACTACTTTACTCATTATTAAAACGTTTCATATCATATGTCTACTAGTGGTAACCTCAGCGACCATACAGTAACAAATTACTATGTGTAAATTACTACAGTAACAAATAAGATAGTATCACGTTTGAAAACTATGTGGTCGTTGGGTACACCAGTGTTCTTGTGGCGAAGCGTGGTATACTTATTTGGTCATCGCCAGGTATATTTGATGACCAAATAAGTATACCTCGCCACGGCAGTGTTCATTTGTGTCTGCAGTTTCTGTATAATACAATAATATGTTCGGTAGTTCGGCTATGTTTTTTTTTAGAGGATGAACGTGTGTTTATTGAGACAATACCTCATACCTTGAGACAATTGGAACTAGTACCCACTTGTCTCTGATATTACGAACTAGTGAGAGACAAGTTCCAGGTGTAATTTAACAATTCTGCAGTACCTAAGTAACTTAAAATGCCTCAATCAAGCAATAACACCTCAAATTATGTAAGAAAATCACATTTTCATACCTTGAGGTATATCTTCCTTCAAACACTCGTTACAATAGACTCGTGATAATATTTTATCTTCCAAATTGATCTTCTACTAATTCATTGATTCTTATGATAATTTGTCATTGATTTTTTTTCCAATCTGACGGGTGAGAAGAAGCAGACCTTAAAGCAAGACTTCTCCTGTTCAAAAAAATTAATAAATTAACCATTTTTTTTGCTGGGGATGATGCCCACATAAGCTCTAGGATTGTGCGTGGGTTATGGGAAGGATGATGATGAGATATGGAATCAGCACACTAGACATAATGTGCATTTTGATTCATTTGTTTCTGTCTCCATTTTTTTTTTCAAATTGCCTGGTAGACAGTCATCAACTTAATCTATCATCACCAACCTTTCCATTCATAAGTTACGCACTCACAAGTCTTCATGTAGACATCATTTTTCAGCCAATAAAATTAAAATAAGCTTTTCCTTATGACTTGACCATTGAGTCATTAGATTACATGCTTATTTTAATGCAATAGAAGATTATCCAAGTTATATAACACCTGGATATTCTTCAACAAATTGTAAATCTTTTCCAGTATTTATTTTTTGTGTAACCTGAAGAATAGAGGTACTCGCTTGCTTCCTTTCTTCAAATGGAAGTTTGAAGATCAAACTCCACAAAAGAATATAATCCTTTGAAAGGTACATAACATCGAGAATAATTATCAGTCACGAGGTGTCTACGTAGAGGTGAAACGAGGAAAATGATTTTGTCTTATTTTTTTTAATAACATTCAGTAGGCTATTATTTCATAGACTGCAAAAAAATGGTGAATGATAATTGCTTAATTGAAATATCAGGTAAACGGCAAGTTAATAAAAGTGATAGACGGCAATACAATAGCGTTACATCAGAGTTATAGCTTTCTCCGAGCTTTCCCTGGTTCTTTTAATTACCGCTTAGCCGAGTAAATAAAAGCCCAACATATACAATTATTGACTTTTCTTTTCTTCCTTGCAAATTTCTCCATATTTTAATGCTTTTTCTTCCGTTGCTATTTCCTTCCTGTTTGTTGTTTACCATCACGATTAACAAAACTCTTGAACCTCTGTTTAGATGTGTTTGAAAGATCAATACTAAGAATATAATTTATTACTTTAGCTCTCTAAACTTCAATAGTCTTCACTCCTGATTGGGTAAAAGCTGATGAAATTTGAATACTCTTAAATGTTGAAACTGTTATTAAAACAATCAGATGGTACAAAAATAATAAATTCTATAATCGAGTAGATTAATCGATAGACTAATAATTAATCGGCTTAATAAAAATCAACAAAAATATTAACAAATTTTCTGCAAAGAAAAATGAGAGAATTACCTTCAGACTTCCCTCCTATTATACGAGACCTATTTTATTGGTTCCCAGTTTATTTTCTATCTGGCGGTTGATGGCAAATCTTAGCTGAATTGTAATCAAATAGGGTTCAGATGTCGATTCTTTCCATTTATAACGTACATGAATATCTAACATGACAACATGTTTCAATCATCCTAATAACTTTTGAATAAACTTTTCCTATTCAAACTAACAGTTCCTTACCAGCGTGGATGTTAGTAGAAGGGATATAGATCAATAAGCGAACTAATTGAGAGTTCCTACTAGTTCAAATATTTCTAAAACCGTATCAGTGATTTGTGGCTCAAAAAAGGAATCGAGATTAATTTTTCGAACCCTGCAATCCAACCAGTGAGCATGAAAATGTTTTCAAATTTTCTCCTGAATAATCATAGGATAAATTTTTTCGGACTTTATAAAATCAAAAATACTTTTTAAATGCTGATTTCTGTTTTCTAAGAAACAAACTTTCACACTATTAAAAGCCATACGCTAGATAAATACCTAAATAAATAAATAAATAGGATAAATTTCTAAACTATAAAATAATTAGGATGGGGATGTTGACTGTTTCATGTACGTTTTCATATGATGAGTCAGTGGATTTCCTAAATGTTGTTTTCGGCACTTAAAGATGCATAGGCCTATGCATAATTGTGTTAGACCCTATTCTATACAATCGGTAAATATATTTCTGAAATCACATAATTATGTATTTATATGTAAGTGGCTTTTTTTAAGATAGAATTATGAGATAGGATCTCAACAGGTGATCGCAAATCTTCTACTAAAAGTTTAGAAGTTTTTTCTTAGAAGTTGTTTCTAAGCTTTGATAGCTTGGAAGTTACAGTGCAAAAAGCGGAGTCATTGATTAATGTAACTGTGATCTCCCAAGACTATATTCATCTCTTGACAGATAACTGGAAGCTCAGCTAGCGTCTCCGAAAATATTGCTAGAAATTAAGTATATTGCCAATAATAATTGTAGGATTGACTTTCTCGGCTCAATTTTTTCTTGCTCAATCCAGCTCCTGAACTTTTTCAACTGCTTTGCCTGAGGTGACAAACATGAGAGTTGATCCTGACGCGGGCGAGTGTTTACATGACCGGACATTATCGGTTTTCACTTACCACAGCTTACGTAGCTCAGGAAGACGTGAGCTGACCTAGAGTAACCACTTTCTCTGTCATTGTTGAAAGTTCTTCTCTGTTTGATAACGCACGAACTTCTGTTCCGACAGAAATTCAGCTTCGTTATCGGACAATAACTTCATGAGAGGTCTTAGTGGACGAACGATTAAAGAAAATATCATCATACAAAAGCCTAAAAACTTTCACTTACCGTAGGCGTTGAGAATCAACATTCTTCTCTTATCAACATTACGAAAGATTCCTCTTAAGAATGTTGTCTTAGCTTTTCTTCCTCGTAATACGTTATGTTTGTTACGTGATTTTTCAATTTACTCCTCCAATCATCAAATCTCTCACAATTTTTCCTTGGTTTTCAATTTTAAAGTGAATTATACTTTACTCTTCTTACATCAGAATCTTCTCTCTCTTCAAGATTATTTTGCTATTTACTTACGCATATTGTTGTTACGAGATTTATATTAGCAATCACCATATTCATTACAGTAATCTTTCTTGTAAATCGTGTTGAAAACAAAGAGAGGTCTGTCTTACCGGTCGGTGACATCAATCCAGTATAAAGTCCAAACAGACTTCTATGATAATAGTAATACTATAATGGAAAAAAACGTTTGTCAAACTCCACTTTAATAAACACAATGTTTAGGACCATGGTTTCATGTTATACTTAACATATCTTCAGCTAGGACCATGGACCTAGGACCACTAGGACCATGGTTTCATGTTATACTTAACACATCTTCAGCTGTACTGTTATAATAATCTCCAATTTGAAGAAAACAAAATGGCATCCAAGAGCTACTTGATCATGTGGATAGCAGATCAATTTATACCTAAATCTTGACTGTTTATTCCTAACCTATTCTAGATTCCAATGCACTCTCACCTTGATATCAATAATAAAAACACCATTATAACTCAGTCTACTATTTGTGGAAGACATAGATTTCGAGTTCAAATGGTAGAGTGGATATAAGTTCCCAAACTATGCCAGATCAGAAAAATAAAACAGGCATTCTATTCTATGATTTTATTATTAGATAGTACTCTATAACTCATAGTGTTGTACTCATAGTGTTGTGAAGGCTATGGAGATCAGATCGAATGCATATTATAAGATGTAAACCTATGGAAGAGTTTTTTAAAGGTTTTGTTGGGTGATCCGAGGTATATGAAATGTGAATATGAATTGAAGAATCGAAGGGTTTTGGATGATTCCCTTGTAGAAAGGGAAAGAGGTGGAGTGTTGGAAGGAGACAAATGTCATGACTGAAAAACTTGAGCGAGAGCTTGGCTTTTAATAATAAAAGCAAAATCACTCAGTACAGCTTGAGCAGTTATCAATGTTCCCAATATCACAATATGAAATAGATTTTGAAACAAAGAAGAAAAATAAACTATATAGAATCCAAACAGAGTAAAAGTTGCCAGTAAGGCTCTTAAAACTCTCCTATGTAAATTTTTGAATGAATGATGATTGATTTAAAACAAGATTGGAAGACTGGAAACATAATTCATGAATAAAGAGATTTGGATTGAATTGAATTGCATAAACAGCATTTTCTCCACATTAGAGTACTCACGTCTCAAATTTCAGAGATGATTATTTGACTCTCCATCTTATTCTGGATTATTGTATCTCCAGCTTCAATTTCTTAGATTTGCATGTTGATATTTCCCATGATAAATGTTTTTCGTAGAATTATCTCCTAATCTCTGTGAATCAATCATAATGTGAAACTCATACAAGCACAGTAACAGTGAGACACCCCTGAGAACCAAATGTATACGTGTTGACAAAAATTGATATCCTTGTCAAGGTCTTTACATTCCTGAATTGCAGAAGCTATGGAAATAACAATAACTTATTCGTTTGATTAGACAATGTGATCCCATCTCACTTTACAGATTTAAATTTGAAAGTGATTGGAAATTATAGGTTACTGACATTATTGTTCCACTCACAATACCCACAATTAGTGTTCTGTGTACTTGTGAAAAGACTTATCAGGGCTGTGTAAAATGCTCTATTCAGATATTCATAATTTCGTCTTCATAGAATCATGATCTATTCAAAATACTGTATTTCTATTCACAAATCATGTTTTTGATCTTAAGTCGTGTTCTGCTCTCTACTTAGCTAAGGCCATCAGTGATGATGAAGTGATGATGGCCTTAGCTAAGTAAAGAACAGAACATGAATATTTTTTTCTGTTTTTGTAGAAGATCCAGCAAAGTTGTAAAATTTATCATAGAACAACCTAAACTTGACGTGATTATCAACTGGTTTAGTTCATAGTGTGTTGTCTAGTCTATGTGTGTTTGATTACAGCAATTCAAGTATTCATATTGCAGAGTTCCTGCAGAATCTTAGCCGAGAAAGTACTTCAATAAAATTTTCAATAGTACAATATCATCTATCCTTATGTCTCCAAATATTCGGAAAGTTAGTTTTTATTTACAATCTTTCAAATCAACTTCAAAATATTTCATTTTATTTTATTCTAAATTTCATTCTATTTTTAATAAATTAACTTAATAGATATTAAATTATGCTCAAAACAAAGTCATTCAATGTTCTTGGATGAAAATATTCTCTGGCATAATTATACAATATGATTGTAATTCTCTCATTTGAAGGGATGACTCTTATTTTCTTATCATTCTTGATTGTTGGACAAGTTCCATCTTTGTATCATTACGACTTCGTGGCAAAGAGTAATAAACAACATGACAACCTACTTTGTTTAGTGTTGATTGTTTACCATTAGAATTCTGAATTCCCGTTTCAAATTTAAGCTGAGAAAGTGTTATTTACGGTGTAGGCTAGGCTCGCACAGGACTTCCGTGAAATTGTTTCACGGCGAATATTTAGGACACATTGTTCTGCCGAAAAAAATCCGGCAAAATATTTTCAGACATCAATGACAAAGGCAATCCACATTATTTCCTGTAGAGTTGATCAGAAATTTCCAGAGCTTATACAAGTGCATGGAATGAGCTAAGAAACAATGTAGTTACATTAATAAAGAAAAAATCATTTGGATAATTATCAAAACTCTTAATCATTCCATTTAGATTTAGTTTAGATTTACATTTAGATTCGAAATAGCCAGATCTCTAAACAATTTAAACTCATGTTTTTAACGCAATTTGTAGTCAAGTAAGATAATATGTAGTCAATAGAAAATAAGGAATCAGGAATTTTAAAGGCTTATCAAGAGAAATATATGGATTATTTTGCTCAATTTTCTGTTCAAAACTCCAATGAGTATTGATGTTTGATTCACAAACATCTATTTCAATAACAATCAATGTATTCTCTGTGTTTGAGAATAATTTCTGTGTTTTATTACTCTTGATCTGTGAAGCATTATGATTTTGAGTCTCTTTTAGAACTAAATGTATCTGTTTTGATGATATTCCTTCTATCTTTCATGTTGAATAGTACATGGCTGGAGCAGCTGTTAGTTGACTTGTTAATTTATTGTGAAGTTATCAACCTACACGGCTACACGGTATTAGATTCTGATAATAATGGATAAGGTTGCTCCATTTTTTAACTGCAGACCTTGACCTTGGCCTTGACCATGCCAAATTTCAACAAAATTAGTCAAACAATTCTTCCATTTCAAAAAATAAAAAGTGAAAAAACAAAATGGCGATTAAAGGGTAAACGAAGCATTTTAGAACCCATGTTTAATGGAAAGTTTTCTTAATTTTGATGTCAGGAAACTGTTCACGAAGTTTGTCGGTCTATTTTAGAATCACCCTGTATAAACAAGGTCTTAATGAAATGGTGTAAATAATAAAATTCATATATGTATCTGAAAATATTTGATAACTCGAAGTTTGAATATGCAAAGCTCTTACACTAACATCTGATGGGAGATTCTAATGAGATGATAACAAAGTTCATAATGATAATATGTTTGAAGATAATATTTATGAATATTATGTATGAATATTTATAATATTTTTGAAGATCACTCGAAGAATTATCAGGCAGAGCTCTTACATACACAGTTCGTGAGAGAACTGAGGAAAAATAGGCTGAGCTCGTATAATAATAAAGTATTCTAGTCTACATGCTAGATCTACTCGTATTTCTGTATAATACGAAAACGTACCTTCCAGACATAGTTTGTCTTTTGAACAGAATAATAAACAAATGTTAGAAAGAAAACGAATTGAACTCTTTAGAAACCACCAATTTTTTTGTGATCTGTGTTATGAGTTACAGCTCTCTCACAAAAAATCTCAAGGTGATATTAATTAATTAAATGGTAATGTTATGAACCCATAGCTATGAACGTTGTATCTGTACCATTCACTTCCATGCTCATTGAAACGGAAAATAAACATATTCAATTTAGCTGTCAAAATAGCTATATCAATATTATAACTGGTGCAGATGGTTTTTTCTATGGCAGTAAATGTCCAAACAGCTTCAGGTTTGATTCAATTCGACTTCTATTGTTTGAATTCTTCCGAGTCCGTGTACCGTACCACTGTAGTACTAGGATATCCGGAAAGGAAATTCAACTACAGATAAAAAACAACCTTTGTTCTCCGTGAGAAAGCCAAGACAATCTGATAGAAAAAGGAGCACTTGAACAAACTTCTCACTTTTCCAGTCTAAAATTTTGTCTGAACGACCAAATCAGGAGAGAAATATCAGTCATCAGTGAAAGTGTAACTTGGTTATTCAACTTATACGAGTATTATTGCTTGCCGTGAAAGCCTGATCTGTGATGGAAGACGGAAAAGAATTAAATAGTGATAAAAAGTATAATGATAACAATTTACCAAATCTCGTGATGGGTTTCGGGAAAGTGACTTTTCAAGGCTTTTTATGTCCATGAATGAATAGATTAAGACGCTTTGAGCCTAATTAGTGAAGTAGAATACCCTAGTAGTATTTTCATCTTATAGTAGAAAGTACCACTACATACTTCATACAGTAAACAGTAGTATACTTCTCAAACTATACTTCTCATAAAATAGTGGAATATAATTCTATTTACTCAAAATTCAACTTATTTCTTATAATATAAAAAAATTAGAAGAGGATGCAAGTCATATAATGTAGCAAAACTCTAATTCTGAAATTTTTACACGGAAAGATGCCTCCATGATTACTCTGACTTGATACCATATACTGTTGGGATACTTTGTGAGATAAATAATATTAAAAATCATCACGATGATTATTCCAATTATTAGACAGTCAAGTTATGCTCTGAATTTTATGTTGTGTTTGATAACGTCTTTTCACTGAAGGTGATATCCACATGAGCACTAGGCTTGTGCATGGGAAATGGAGAGGGTGATGATTAGAAATGGATTTAACGACTGCTTTTTTGGGCAGCTGGGACCGACGGCTTAACGTATTCTCCGAAACACGGGAGTGGCCCGAAAAATATATTGAAATCAACTGGAATCGAACCCAGTACCTTTGAGTCATTCAGATTTATAAGAATTATTTGATTTGATTAGCGATAAACCAACTCGGTTACGGCTACTCCTGAATAGAGTTTAATGTCAATCTCACCGATAAATTACTGAGTAGAATTTAATCAAACCCCATGTAATGTGAATCAGGTGGCTCAAAAACGAAATCTTTATCAGTTTGATTCTATTGGAGTGTGTATAACAAGGATTAAAAAATAAGAATCTGTTGTCAAGGTAATAAGTACAGTAGAGTCTCAATAATCCGGCCGTTTAATACACCGGCAGGTCCAGTAATCCGGCACTGTGTTTCCGCAGATCAGTCAGTAAATTTTCATGTCTAGACTGTAGTTTGCTTTTCCATATCCCTGTTTTTTTCGCTATTAAAATGACCTCCTATGAGCAACATCCTCGAAAAAAATGTCTCTGTCTTACTATGAAAGATTTAAGCTCGCTCTTAAAAACTAAAAGTGTTATTATCTTGCATATGAAGGTGAAAAGCAGATGCAGTAAGATAACGTAAGTTGTCATGGTCATCCATCCATGATCAGATTCAAGCGGGCGTGACTTAACATCACGTTCACCTGGACTGCGGTCTATACTTGGATGATTGACCAAGGTAACTGTAGCTTACAACTGCTGTACCTGCTTCAAATTTCACGCCTACTTTGTGATTCCGAATTGATGTACCAAGATCGTTGAGCCTAGAGAAAGATGCATTAACATTGGAACTTCAGTGCAACTATTAAGAAGTTATGAAAAAAATTAGTCACACTTGTGAAATCCTATTGCTGGGTTGCACGAAGCGGGATAAATTTCAATCCAGAATTAGCACATTACTAAGTAGTTAAGATCAGTTAAGTTGATTAAAAATAGTTGATTCTGACTAGTGTAACCCATATCCAGACTCTAATGGAATTTGTGGGATAAATTTTTTCATCAAATGATCATGCACTGCATATATCCGAAGACAATACAGTATTATGTCATTACAATTCAATATAATATAGTAATAATTTTTTGTGTTTCATATCACATAGGTTTCCACTTACTCTCACACAATCATTTGGCGTTTAATTTTTTTTCTATTATAGACCTTGGTTTAAAACACTTGACAGTTACTTGAGACCGGTTGCATAAGAGTGTATTAAAGTTGGTCTTCTATTACTGAAATTATGAAATAATGATTCATCGTTCAGAAAAACATTTTAGTTAGAAAATAATTTACTACTTGAAAGACAATAACATAATAAAAAAGATAAAAAATAATAAAACAACACAATAACGATGTTGTTATGTCATAATAACATAATAAATAACAATAACAAAAGAAACAGTACGTTACAATGATTATAAATGTTATATTATATATTTTTTTTAATTACACATATGCAACAAGGAAGAGCGCTTATGGAACTCGAATTATCATAGAGAAGCGATACTCCTAATCCGTTCTCTGTGTTATTATTGATTGGAGTTAAACCTTAACAGACCTTTGTGCAACTGGGATCAAGTTTTTCCAAGAAATCACTTTCTTCTACCCTACTTTTCCATCTTCTCCATGAAGCGTATTTACTATTGTACGTCAAGCCAGATTCGTTTTCATTCATTAATGTGTCCTTTGAAAGAAACTTACCCCGAAAACAATTTTATTTTTGGCATCCATGTGCTTCTATCTTTCCACTCTATTATCCTGAGTCTCTGTAACGTTACATCTGACAATTTCCTCTTTCGCTTTTCAATTATCTCACTGTTCTTCCATCCTCGTCACTCATCTTCAACTAGTCGCATAATGCCATGATTGTTAAACAATTCAGTTCTATCAAGAAATTTATCAAACTTCCGTAGATCATGAGTTCCTTGTTCTAATAGATCCCTTTCTAAACGTTCAGAAGATTTGATCAAGAAAATTTAAGGAACATTTGATCTATATACTGATAGTTGTTCTGGAAATCAGCTTGTTAATCATTATTTTATAAAGTGTTTTAAGCAATATCGAATAATGTAGAAAACATAAAGCTTTAGAAAGTGAATAATAGAGCCCGTGTTCCAAAATGTGAAGATTCTAAGGCTTTCAATGAAGAGCTCTGTCATTGACTTCTCACTTGAATCAATCATAAATAAAAACGTAGCAGAATTTCACTTTTATCCCAAACATTAATAAAGTTCAGATATCAATCAGGTAGCCAGTCAAACCTATGTAGTTATAAATATGGCATAAGAACACTTTTTCAAGTCAATTACAGATGATTTCTAAGCAATAAAAATCTGAAGGCAAAGACTCAACGACAAAGTGTCATACCGTTACTTGGAAAGTACAATTTCTCATCTGAAACTGCTTATTTCAAGTCAATAATACTATTACTGGAGTTTTATTGACGGAAACAACCACTCAATGGATTTCCTTATCCATATTTGAAGGATATTTTGGGAATAATTGCTATCCACCTTCTCATTCTCGAAAGTTAAGTAAAATAGATCTATGCATGTCCGCTTACTAATCACATACATTATTTTTGAAGTCTTTCTCTGAAGGTCAAGAGCTTATCGAAGCTGAACTATTGGATCACGTGATTAGATTCCAGTTGAACTATGCTCACGCCTAGGGTGTTGAGTCAAATATTTACAAGTTCTTCATAGGTGATTTTCTTATTGAATATGGAAGAAATATTCAGTTTCATTTCAACAAAGTCAACATGACTTTGTTGCATTGACAAATGCATTTTTATCCCGAATTTTTTTTCTCAACTTTGTTCTGCTCATTATTTGAATTTCTTCTGACACTCTGGTGGGATGCAGTGGCGGTTCTAGCCATGAGCCGGGTGGACAGCTGCCCTCCAGTTTTAATGAAAACATTTTTTTAATTTTTTTATGTCTAGCACTTTTTTAATAAAAGTTTTATTCAAAATATTATTATAAGCTATTACTGACTCCTTCTATTTAAGGCCTTCACTTCGCTCGCCTTTACTATCTAGCCAGAGGGCTCCATGGAATCAGCCGATAAAGAGAACAGTAGGTCTTTTCGACGCTTCGTTCGCCCATATCTTTGTTAATTCGTTCTCGAAAAAGCTGAGGAAACGCAAAAAACGCAAGGAAAACGCAGATTTTGAACGCATCTTTGTGAAATATCTTTTAAATCCGTTTGAACTCTAGAGGTACCATCTGAACATGCCTGCAGAATTCGAAAGACTTGTTTCATTTCTGGTTCTGTTGATAAATGCAAGAATGCGTGTTTTTGCTTCCATATTATGTAGGCTATATACTGTATATAGATTGTATAAAAATTAAAAATTGGCATAACCACCTCACTGGAGTGGTAATAAATGCTAATCCAGGATGAAACACAGCCGATTCTTAGAATAAATAATAAACGTCATACGAAGAAAATAATTAAATCTCCTTAAAAAAATCAAGAAAGCTGATCACACTCAACGATTCGCAAAAAAAAGCTCCAACTATATCGTAACTGTGGTCTAGCTGTGAATTATTTAGAAATAGGTTGGACATTATGGTTCAGATAATCTCTGTGATGTCAATGATTTCAAACACTGAGCGAAAATTGGTTTTGCTTCCAAAAGAGAGAAATCTCACATTATTGATGCACATCATCAGAAAATGAATCGCGTATGTTGATTCACATCAATATATGAATAGAAAGTAGGAATAAACTTGATACAGCGTTTCGGGTGATTTATTTCGTATATCTTCTATTAGTTTAACGTATCAACTTCGCAATTGGTCAATTTTCTCGTCTGAAGAAGCGTGAGTTACTAGTAGGAAAGTGAAAGCTTCATGACGGTATGGCTGACTCATACACCGAGTGCAGTTAACATTGAGCTGCGACTGAACGGGGTTTACCAGGAATTTATGTAATAGCACTGAAAACAACGCCGTATGACGTAAAACTGGTCATCGTTTCAAGGAGTTCCGGTTCACGGGGATGTTGATATTAGAATAAAACAGTAGCTTGTTCTTGTTGACATGAGACTGCTCATTCTAAGGTCCTGTTGGGTTGAGAAGAATTTATGATTTTCAGAATTGAACAAAAGAAGCTGTTTCTTGTTGAGATGAGACGCCTCATTCTAAGGTCCTGTTGGGTTGAGAAGAGTTGAATTAATTATTTTCAGAAGAGTATGAAAATCTTCATCGGATGGTTTCTCACACCCTCCTTCCTCATTTGGTGGTCCCTTCCACAAACCACCTTGTAAAGTGAAGCCAAGCCTGGATTATGATTTAGTTAATATATATCCATTAGATATTATCAAAATAAGTATTAAGATGATAGTTGGGTTGAGAAGAGTTGAATGATTTTCAGATAAACATGAAGTGGAAGAAACGACATGAAATAGAAGAAACTATTTGGAGAAGACACCTAAACTTCTGGAAAAAAAGTATTAGTAGAAAAAATAAGAGGAAGAAAGAAGACAAGTAAAAGAAGGGAGGAGAGGGAAAAGAGGAGGAGTGAAAGCGGAGAAAGAGAATAATTCTTAAATTAAAAGATGGTGAAGGAAGAAGAAAAAGAAAAATGAAATAACATCAACAAGCGGAAAATAATGAAAACGTATAAAAAGGAGAAGAAGATGAAATACAACAACAAACAGAAAATGGAAAAGTAGTATAAGAAGAAGAGGATGATGAAGAAGAAGCCTTCCCTTTACCCACGCATAAGCCTAGAGCTTATGTGGGCATCATCCCCAGCAAAAAAGAAACTATCTCTTATTATAAATTTATTATACTTCTTAATTCAAGGAAGAAGCCTTCTAGACTTGACTTGTAAGGTGATAATCATTTTCTCTTACATATTATGATTAAAGAGGAGTCTCTTTAATAAATTGATTCTCTTAATAAATTGTATTGCTAACTGAATTTCTCTTTCTGTGTTCCAGGTAGGTCTCACTGGTTATAGTTCACCAAATTCACTAGTGTGAGATGTGAGTATAGTTATAGTTGAATACTTGAAATCTTCAATTTCTAACAAACATCAACATCAAATAATTCTAACAAACGTTTGATAGAGCTTTACAGAGGAATCTTTTGAAAGCCAATGAAGAATATGTAATAGGCTACTTATTTGATTTCGTCGAACTCATTAAGGCAAAAGCAAGAAGTGAGTGTATGCAATGGCACGAGCCTGTTTCATAGATATCCAGAAGTGTTGCACTACGAGAAAAAGACGGATACCAACCTAGTTCGCCGTCCAATTCGTGTATAGTGTGTCCTTCTTCTTTCACTATCACAAAAACTTCCAAAATTTATGAAACAGGCTCCAAGACAGGTTTGAATAACAATTTCCCATGCGTTGCATTTCAAATTTATATTAATATAATATTGTAATGAATGTAAGACAAAATTAAGACATAGGACTTCGTCCTATCTTATCTCAATTGGCACCCAATGCTGATTTGAATAGACAACGCCATCCTATAAATTTCTTAAAACCTGTTGAGAAGAGTTTCAAACGGACGGAAGTGAAAGAGTCACTCGAGAGCCACTTGCTGGCGTTTGCGACACATCCTGGATATTCGGATGCGGTTATCTTTGAAGTTTTCCTCATTGTCACACATTAGCTCATCAGTGTCTGTCCTTGACACGGTTTGGAGCCCAATTTATCGTCGAAGGCCTCCTGAATGATAAAGTATCCAGAAAAATTATATTGTCACTTGTAATTTCCTCTCAATCTTGACCGCTGGCTTGAGTTCACGGAAAGTGGTCAGAATGCGGTGTGATAACGGTTGACCGCCACTTTGATACGAAAACTACTGCTGGTTTGATACTGTATCATTGAACATTGTAGATACTTCGATACGAAATATCGAATGTCTTCATTTTGTCTATGGGGTCTCCAATAGAATATCTTGATGTTGTCTATGGGGTCCCTAATAGAATGTCTTTATTTTGTCTTTGAGGTCCCTAATAGAATGTCTTTATTTTGTCTATCAGGTCCCTAACAGAATGTCTTTATTTTGTCTAAAAGGTACCCCATAGAATGTCTTTATTTTGTCTATAAGATCCTCAATGAAATGTCTGTATTTTGTCTATAAGGTCCCCAATGAAATATCTTCATTTTTGTCTATGAGGTCCCCAATATGTCTATTTTGTCTATGAGGTCCCCAATAGAATGTCTTTATTTTGTCTATGTGGTCCCTAATAGAATTTCTCCATTGTGTCTATGAGGTCCCCAATAGAATGTCTTTATTTTATATATAAGGAACTCAATAGAATGTCTTTATTTTGTCTATGAGGTCCCTAATAAAATGTCCGCATTCTCTCTATAAGGTCCTGAATAGAATGTCTTTATTTTGTCTATGAGGTCCTTAATAGAATGTCTTAATTTTGTCTATCACATAAAAAAGTAAGGTCCCCGAAAGAATGTCTCCATTTTGTCCATAAGGTCCACAATAGAATGTCTTCATTTTGTCTATAAGGTCCCGAATAGGATTTATTTATTTTGTCTATGGCAGCCATGTCAAAGATACGGATATACATATTCATTTCATTTGTTTTTGTAAATATCAATTACCTTTCTCTACTTTGTTAGTTGTTTGAACCGCCATTGCGGTGATGTTTGTAGAAACCGCCCATTGTGGGAGGAGCTTATCTAGGTCAATGGCATTCGGTCTCCTTGATAGGACATTTAACTGCCAATCACAGCGCTCGGTCACGAGTATAAATTCTGCTACAGCTATACTGTACTTTAGGTTTAGTTTACCAGAGATTTATAATGGTTCAACAACCGAAACTGCAGTATCTCGTTGTTTTTATGCGGTTTTGACAACATCAAGTCTTCTTATTCAGTAGAGTTACAACTCATTTAATTGAAGTTTCTCACTAAGATGTTTTGCAGACTCTTGCTAGAAAATTCGAGTTAAGATGAGAGTTGAAAAATTATAAAGGTGATTCAAATGAAAGAGAAATTTCTTCTCTTTGAACTCCTATTGATATTCTTATGTTTGAATATATACACTGAAATATTATGTTTAACTTGCAGATAAAAATGTTCGGCTAAATGCAATATAAAAAATAAAAAAGTATTTTAACGTTTTTACATTATTTCTTTCACCAATTAGCTTCTAAATTAATATATTAATCAAATGTCTTATACTATGTAATTAAATAGATGAAATGTTATGATAATTCAGTACATTTTTTTAATCCGGCCCGAATGGCACATTTAATCCGGCAATTTTTTTTAATCCGGCACATTTTTTTAATCTAGGCATTCTGAATGTAGAATATTGCCCTGTGTAAATTTGAGTTTGACACCTCTGTCCTAGATGTTATTCTCTCACTTAACTCCTTTCAATAGACAACTCATTCATTTTCAATTTTATTCACATTTTAATAATTGTTTAATATAATAATTATCTATTCAGAATAATTTATAACATTATATTTATGAGTCTAACAAAAAATAACATCCCCATTGGATGAGTTGAGTACTCGGGCATATGTTATATAATTATTTTTAACACAGATTCCAACAAAAAATCGATTCTATCAATGCATCGCAAGTAAACTTTCGCCAAACTATGATTCTTCGCAATGGAATCATTGCTTTCACAACACGTTTTTTATCAAAACATAGCCAGAGAACACATGCCATTATTATTATTATTCAACAGATTGAAGGCACTCCTGTTTAAGGTACCGACGGTTGCCGGCATCAAAAATTAGTCACGTGATTATAGCGATGTGAATTGGCATGCTAGGCTCACGTACACAGACCACACTTACAGGTTGAAGGTCTTGACCGGTAAGCGACCTTGTCCAGTAACCGGCCTACCGTAATTGAATCCCGTAACCGCCTTCAGAGTGACTGACCGTATCTTTCGCCACAAATCTTCAAACCTCCATGACCCTGATCAACGTCTAATATGTGTGAAATAATAATTCTTAAATTTTTCAAATGAGCATTGTCCGTGTATAAATCCGTGCATATTCAATTCGGTGCGCTCAAAAGCTTGTGAATATTATTTATGGTTACCTGTTGCTATGTATTATTTCATGGAAAATTCGAATAAGAGATTTTGTTCTGGCTCAAAATAAAAAATATCAGACATGCATTAATTCACATTCCGCAATTTCTGAAATATTATTAACTCTGCAGGGGCTAGAAACGGTTCATGGATAAACTTTGATGCTGGCTAACCTTGTGTGCTCCACCCTACCCATGCGTCTACTCCACTACCGGACTCCCCTACCCCTACTCTACCCTATATATTTATAGCTATTTTCACAAATCATAATGTTTTTCCTGCCAGACTCTGTATAAGCTCGTCAAAATTATATTACAATTTCATATACTCCTTTCTATCAAGCCTAATATTGTTTTAAAATGAGATAATTAGTGATATAGATCTAAAATTTTTCTTCAGTGCCAAGTTTAAGTAACACAAAGACTTGTGTTACCAGAAAGCTCATAAAAAGTTGAGTATTCAACTATCGTAATTAGACAAAATTATATTACAGTTTCGTATGCTCCTTCCTATCAAGCCAAATATTGTTTTAAAATGAGATAACTAGTGATATAGATCTAACACTTTTCTTCAGTGCCTAGTTTAAGTAACACAAAGGCTTGTGTTACCAGAAGGCTCATAAAAAGTTGAGTATTCAACTATCGTAATTAAACATTGAGCTAATTTTCCCGCATAAACTATCTATGAATTTCCCATTAAGAGATGAAAAAAGTAGAATCAAATCTTTCAAATTGGAACCTGAGTTTTTCTTACAGATCGTTTTTCTACATCTAGAGTAGAATATGTTTTTATTTCACCAGAAACAATAAATACAAAATAATAAAGTACTGAAATTATTTTATACAAAGTGTATAAAAACAAATTCTACTTCTTGGAAGTATTGCAGTTTTACCCCCACCCCCCCCCCCCCCCCCCCCACCATTGGCTACGGCCTTGGTAAACGATTCTACGGCCAACGATTCTAAAAGGTTCTCATGAAGATATAACTGTACATAGTAAAGGTAATCAGCGATTCATTTGATATTGCAAAATTCCATCTCCATTACTAATGTTCTCAACCTTGAAATATATTTATCTTATATAGTATCATAATATATTTTCAATCGACTAACCGTGTACCTCAATAACCCTTATTCCTCATATTTCGAAATCTACGAATCAAATTGAATAAAAATTGTCCCCCCTCTAAACTGTTTTGAACTCATTATCGGATTCAACTCTTTCCTATTACAGAAGTTGAGATCCGTATGAGATGTAGGGTACCAATCAGCTTACAACCTTGTCTCAGTTCTATCGATTTCTAATTTCCTTGACTGTCGATCAAAACAAAGAGCAGTGATTATGAAATAGCTTATCTCATCCCATTCAACAACTAGAATATATAACATGACAATAACGGATCGGATAATTTAGTCGGTTCACTATGGAGTGATATTAACACATCAATAGGTGTTATTGAACAGTTCCAATATCAGTATTGTTTGTTTCTTATCATGATTGTCAAACAATGGTAGCAGCTGAGGTACGGTATTGTTTTGAAACATACTGTCGAAAATAACGATATAGTATGGGAAAATTACTACAATACAATATAGAGTATTCAGAGCAGTAACGTGAAAGGGAATACAAGGAGATAGGGAGAAGCATATTCACTACCATATTCAAACTCTTCAAAATGGAAGCATAACTGCCAAACATTTTAAAACTGCTAAAAGTTTGTGGCAATAAATCTAAAAGAATCATTTCGGAGTATCTGTTATCTTGAAGCAATCAGTACATTTCAGACATTATTTTAACAGGGCGAGGTGCTTCTGAACATTCCAAGACGTTTGTTCTTTTCTAATTCATTGAAACTCCTAGGGCGATAGATGTCGACCAGGGATAAGAAGTCGCACGGGGTTAAAGTACATGACAGAGCTGGCGAATTCAGATCAGCCCCCGAAGAGATGAGACGCCCTGAAAAGTGTTCCCGCAATACATGCATTGACATGAGCGGTGTGACATGCATGCCCTTGATGTGCGGTGTGAGATGTGAATTTCTGTCCTGCTCCAACCACTCTTCTCCCACACACATTTCACACAAGTGCTGGCAAGAAAAATTCTCAATCATTATTGGCACATCGATCTGACGTCACAATGTCTGACTGGTTGTTCTCTTCAAAAAACCATAGACTCGCGATTTTACACATCAAACAGTAACACTTAGAAATGTTGTGCTTGTTTTGCTGTTCTGTTTATCAATATACCCCGACACATGGGAGAAAACTACGGCGCCCTGAGGGATGTTCATTAGCGCCGTAGCGCCTCACATGCATTTTCTTGAGCAGAAAAATCACGAGGTCAGAGATCCTCTATCACTGCCAATTTTCAGGAATGGAATTTTAGTTTTTCATGAAGGAAAAAAATATATTTTTGTTCTTTCAGAAGAAATCACCCCCACCCTCATAGCGGCAGTCATTGCTTCAGTACAACCAACTGCAATAAGTAGACTATAAATGTCTGCCCCACTCTGTACTACACTTTCTTGATTTTATCTTGGTTTTATCCACAAAAAGCCGGATGACTTTGGCTGATAGGTTAGATTACCCGATCACCCGAAAAATAGCGAAATGTCATCTGGCAACATTGGGTTGCTGACTGAAATCAGATAGCAGTTGCGAAGTTGACGCAGGACTTAACGGTGGGCTTCGGTCAATAAATCACGAGTCTTGCGGCTGCTACTCTCATTGAACTTGAGGCTGGCTGTGATAATAACAACATTGGAGAAGCCATCTCATTGAGTAGAAGAATTAAGTCCACTCTAAGAAACAAAACAATATCGCCTACTAAACACAACATAATATCAATCAATATCAATATTTATTGCAAAAGAGAAAAGAAAACAATACAAAAGTAAATCGGTAAAACACTAGAATAGAATACAAAGTAAATAATTACCTTAAGATTTGATAATAAATTTCAAACCATCAACAATATCATTAACAATATATTATCTAACTGTGCCCTGTCCGTGATTAGGTGTTGATTGCTCACATAAATATAATTCATTTCAGAATAGAATGTTGAGCAACTGCTATCTGACTGCAGTCGCAAACCCAGCGTTGCCAGATACCATTGGTCATTTTTCGAGTAATCGGGTAGTTAACCTATCAGCCAATGGTATCTGGCAACGCTGGGTCTGCGACTGCTGTCAGATAGTAGTTCTCCGTGGGCGCTGGGCCTAATAGTTCTGCCTTTAACAATTTGAAAGATAGCTTCACTCCTTTCACATTTATGTTCACTGAAGATCTACTCGATTCCACCAATTCTACTGCAGTAATAATAATGCTGAAATAATATTGTTATCTTGTCAAATAAATCAATTTGTAGATGAGAGACACTACTGCAGTACAGCTCTCACATCCTTATGTTGTGAGGTTGCAAATTTACCAAGTACCAGTATACTTGTTTTTTAAATTTATGTTTTTATAATTCGATCATTATGAATTATACAGGATAATTCCTGTACATTATCCTGGATAGATCCTGGGATAATTCATTCAAGGGATTGATCCTCTAATTATTCCTGTCAACTTATACTCCAACGATCACGGATCAATTAGGCTAATCAGGCTACAGCAGCTATTAGGCTATACATCAGTGTAACTTGATTAACTTTATTATTCCGACTTGTTTTTTACGGATCTTTCTATATGGAACCTACCTACACCAAACAGTTTTTATGGGCATAGATCATATAATTTTGTAAGTAAGATGACTATGACTTGAATCATGAACCGACATTTTATGATCTAAAATATAAACTTTGATTACGAAGTGCATTGATGCTTCCTACATTGGAACGGACAATGCTGACTCATCTTCTGTTCAACGGAGTACAGTATTATTAAAAATATATGTAAAATTTTTACATCTGTATTTTGAACATCTTCTGTATAAACCATAATTAATTATCAGTTATAGTCAAATTTCTGTTGATAACAGGCTAGAAGTATTTCAAACAAAATGCACTGACCAAGCTAAATGATGCGTCATGGTCAATCAGATATTGTATAAAACAACACTCCACACGAGACGCTCATTCAATAGATGACTGGCAATTGAGAATCAACTTTTACTTTTCAATCGGCTTTTACCGCTAGCGAAAGTCATTAATTATTATGTTCTTGTTCTTTCTCTTTTCCTTGTCATGAAACGGCGCCAAGCTACCAAAGAGGAAGCAGTGGAGATTGTAGATTGTGGATGGACCATCTTTCCAATTTACCTTCACATAAATCCACCTGATTCCACTCACTATACCAACCGGTTTCTTATCGGTGTTGAATAATGCGTTTCAAGTTATAGCACAGATGAGACATTTTAATTGGTTAGTCTATGGTTATAGTAATGTTATGAGTTACTATCAATGAAAGGTCGTTTTTTTTGACTGAGTAGAAATTCTGAATTTTTGGATCCATAACGAACTGCGAAGTGAACAATTTGACTGCATGTCGTCAATTCTAGTGTTGAAACAATAATGTGATTTTGAGACTAAAAATGTGATTTTGAGATAGGATTTTCCCAAATCATTGTACTGTTGATATGAATTTAGATATGAGCTTAACCTCATATAATAAGCTTAAGCTTATCCTCCTTGTAATAAGTCATCTCTTTGTAATATTACAAGGGACAAGAATATCCCTTATGATAAGCTTATTCTTCCACTTGTTTTTTTTAAGTAGCCAACAATAAAAGATAATACCATATTATGAAATAGTATTTTGTTCGGTATGATGCTCGAAAAGTTGAACGTTTCCCTCGATTTTCAAAAAGTCTCAATTTCCGTGTTTCAACTTCCTTACGGGATAAAAATGAAAAACAAATAGAACCAAATTAAGTTCAATTTTTTAACTGAAATTTCAGAAATTTGTTATTCGAGTAGGACAAGAAAATTAGATTCCCAAGATAGTATTATTTTTTATGTTTAGGACGTTAGATCCCACAGAGCTCCTAGAATTCCCAAATAATATGTTACATTGAAAGTATTTAGACTCCAAGTGTTTCAATGTGGAAACATACATACTACTGAGATGAAGATCTCGCTACAAGAACAAACAAGCCGATTATTTTCTGGAATATGATTTTGAAAATGACATTTGATGTTTATTGGCCACCCTTGAATCATTCGATCACCCCAAGTTTAAGTCTTCTTCTGTGTTGGAAAAACCTTTTCTTCAAATTTTGTTCTCTAGACAATGTCTCTTCAACAGCATTTTTATCAGTTACATAATTATCTATATCATTGAGAATGATGAGTGATGATATGAGCGATATTAATTATATGAGTGGTAAAAGAAGCTATAGTAGACAGTAGAGTGGTCCGTAGCCGAGGGCGATAAGAGCCTGTCTGATAATCCAAAGGTTCCAAAACAGTCGTCATCTCTCATCATCACCCCTCTCATTACCCACGCACAAGTCTAGAGCTCATGTGGGCATCACCCTAAAAAAAATGGATAGCCTAAAAAATATATAGAATAGATAGATAAAAAAATAGAAATAGTATAGGTAAAGTATACATAGTAGTGGTGACCCGCAGCACATTTCAAGATCGAAAAAGTTTGCTACATATCAAATAATTTATCCATAGATATCTACATTCTCCAACACATATTATATTTATGAATAAAAGTTTTTGCTGAGTGCTGAGAGGGTGATAAGAAAAACGTTGTAATCAGTCTTGGAGCACGAATCACTAGAGGTTCAGCAGTACAGCAGTAAACTGGATTGAACTTGAAACTTTGAAGGCTTAGTCGAAAATTCATAGATCATTGTTTTAATTTTTTCTTGGTTACACATACATTATGTTACATGATCCAAATTGTTTGTGGATTTTATTATACTATTTTTTTAATGAGTTTGTGAGTATTGAATGAACAATGGATATTGATGGATACATTTACTTATTTTTACTTATTTTACGATATAAAAGATTTGAGACAACTTTTACACTTACTTGTAGAATTTGTTTTTGAAGTTGAACTTCCGATTCACCATGAATTTCAATTGAAAAAAGTGAAATTGACAACATCAAATTAATAGTGGTCTTTAAACCATATTCATCGTGAAAAAATCAATACGAATTCCAAAAAGAATTCTAGAAGATGTGTTGAGAGATATTCTGATGGATTTGTGGAAAATCATTTTGGAATGACATTCATATTCATGTCAGTTCTGCAAAGGTTATTGGAAAACTTTACTTGTGGAAAGAAATTTTGAAAGGAGAAGATTATAAAGCGTTACAATATGAGTTGATGTGGAAGTGCAATGAAAAGAGTAATCTTATTTGATTAAGAGCATTCGTTTCTTATGGGTGGAACAGTTATTTCAACGTATGTGGGTGGATTGTAGCTATGAGCGTTTTACTTTCTATGTGACCTACGAACAGTTTCAATCAAAAGCAATAACAAACAGCAAGGAGAAAGACAGCACTTGATATGGCTCTGGTCATGTGACAGGATCCAGGTAGATACTTCCTACAAATGGGAGTGGAATACACCAATATCATTGTTGTACTTCTTGTCTCTTGTCTCTCTTTCAACACATATGAGTTACGTTTTATATTAATTCATTCTCCCTTACTCTCATTCATTAATGAAATTTGAGTTACATTTAATCCCCAATCACTCAATATAATCTATAATATTTTGTTATTACAATATAATGCAGAGTAGAATGTAGATATCATTTTATTCTGGGTTGTGTGGTGGAGAGGACCAATCAATACTATCTCATGATATAAAACTGTAAATTGAGAATAATTGTGAGATAATATGGAGTACATTAAATATGTGAGATACATGGAGTATCGAGGGTTTTTGGAGTGCGACACATGAGTATTAGAGAAGAGAGACAATCTGAGAGTGGAGACACAAGCTCTCTTGGGAGAGAAACTTGGCCAAAGATTGAACCACGAAAATACCTCACACTGAAGCCTTCAGCAAATCCAGCATTTTTGTAGGTTTTTTGCATTGATTCTTATTTCTAAAATGTTTTATTCTGGTAATGTCATACCGAATTGAGATTGAATTCAGACCACGGGAAATCCAGTTATATCAATACAATAATGTAGGCCTTGTGCAACTAGTGGATAGTCTTTTATAGAGTGTTATAAATTTATAAGGTGTAAATTTTTATTGAGATCAATAATTGCACTTGTTTTTGACAAAAAACTTTTTGCATTTATTGTTATTGTATTAGATTCTGAGATGAAACAAGTATCGCAAAGACTATGAGACTTTAATTGTCACACTATGAATTTATTTGTGGAAAGAATTGTGGTGCCAGTGGCAAAGGCGAGTCTAATCGTTGAGATTATATAAGAGACAGCACCTACCACTACCGTTGTAACGGTGACCGGCTCCTCTAAATACAAAAATTTATGAGCTTCAAAATTGCTTCCCGGTGGTTTGGAACCGACCTAAAGCTGTAGGTCCATTCATCTCTCATCATCATCCTTCCCATTACCCACGCACAAGCTTGGAGCTTATGTGGGCATCATTCCCAGCAAAAAAAAGCAGAAGTCTCCAGAATGTTATATGGCATTAATTATGAATTTCGTTCAATTAATTATTATGATTTAACAGCAACTGTATAGTTGCAATATCTCATTTCCTTCCATCTTTCAAATTCATTGGAACCTGAGTTCTTCTTACAGATGTATTATTATAAATAGTAGTAATAATATAAGATGTATTATTTTAAATAATAATATACATATATATAATTATTATACAATTATATAATAATTATAATATATTTATATTATAATTATTATATAATAATAATGCGGATCTTTTTTCTATATTTATAGATTGGATACTGTTTGTATAAATTGGAAGAGGAACAGTTTTGGGCATTGTTGTCTGTGGCATAAGCCTGTTGTACTCTCCTTTGTAAATGATTGAATAAATGATTGATTGATTTATTGATTGATGAGTGATTGATTGATTAATGTAGAGATATTATCTACTTCCTAACTAATGAAACTGGAAATATCTTCTTTTCGACTGAAAAGATTCGAAATCTGTGTGAGACGCCGAACACCGTTCGCTTGTTAATCACCTACGCGACATCCCCACCTAGTTCATCCAATCTCCCATATGCCGAAGAGTTTTGTGAAGGCGAATATTGTCCTTGGCAATGCCAGTGAAAGTCTTGGCCTGGTTCGTTCTCTCGACACCTAGCTTGAGGTGTTATGAATGAACGTCGTCGACACTTTCACATTATCTCTTTATCCATGCACTTCCATTTTCACGTGGAGCCACCACTGTCACACAACAGTTTTCCTGATTGAATATGAACAGAAGAAAGTCTAGTTCTCAGAACTCACATGTGGATCGTCGCTTTATGGAGTGGATTCGTAGATACAAACAAATATTGCAGAGATTATGAGAATTGAATCGTCAAACTAATTATGATTGTAAATTCAAGTTTCTCATAATTCATTTTCTATATACAGAGGTACAAACAAATACGGCAAAGATTATGATATTTGAATTGACACTCTAATACTGTATTATGATTCGTAATTGGATTTTCTCAGATTTCATGAGATTGCAATCTCGGTACCTTATCAACCTGCAAGAGGTAACGTCTGGTACTTCACCTTCACTTGATATAATCAAGATGATTTGAATTATGATTCTGGTACTTCACCTTTACTAAATACTAATCAAGATTATATGAATTATGATTCGTATGCTAACGAATGAAAACTTTGAACACAGATACTATTCAAGTATAGTTATATACTATTGAACTATTTTTGCTTTCCTTGATTTAGTCGAATTTTTCTTTGGCTTCATATTCTATTCATATTTTTCATCAATTTCACTTTACTGTTTTTATAACTTTCCGTACTCGTACAACCAATTTCACAAATGAAATGAAATTAAAATATCCTCTATTAGGAGGAAACTTTGAAATAATTTCCAATGGAAACCATTCCCATTGGAAATTGAATACAGAACTGTACTGTATTCACCAATCATTTTATCGACACACATAAATGTATTACTAATATAGTATTATTTGAAATACATATAAATATTTTAATATTTCGTGTGTACCGAGTATGATACCGAGTTCTATGCTGAACATTTTGTAATAAGTCTCAAATTGTTCGTGATTCAATTTTGTAAAGAGATTCCAGTACATGTTGCATTTCCTATTTTTGCAAAATTTCACGTAAGACCAAATCAAGGCAATATTCTGCAATAGTATCAATCTATCAATCTCTACATTAAATTAATAGCCAACTTTAATTTTATTGTTGAATAGCTGGGAATATTCCAGTACGAGTTTCTCAATGACATAAATATGACATTAGGCATCAGCTGAGACTATTTAGTAAAATGTGCAAAGAAAGATGTTACGTTATGCAGCTAACTGTCACTACTGTAGAAGGTCAACTTCGTAGGAAACCGTACTTTTCGTAATAAGAGAAGTTCATTATGCAATAAAAGTCATTAATTTGCATAATACAATGAGGATGAATCGACTACTGAATGAATGTACAGTATCTTACACCACCAATGATCTTGACAATGTTTTTTAACAATGGCCGGATGTAATCGACTAGAAATGATACGTCTTTTTATTGAAGCGATAGTCACATCATATCAATCAGACACTTTCAATTCTTCGAGTTAAAAGATGCTATGAAATCATAGATACTGTGATCACATTTTTATTCTCCTATGATGGTATTTCCCTACAAATATACTTTTGATTCTTCTCTTTCTTTTTCTTTTCGTGTTTGATGCTCACATGAGCTCTAGGATTGTGCGTGGGCAATGGTAGGGGTAATGATGAAATTTGACGACTGCTTTTTAGGTAGAAGGGACTGACAGCTTAAACTCTTCTCTAAAAGACGGAGTCACAAAAATTTGGGATGAAAAAGACGAGATTATAAGAGAACTAGGTAAAACTTGGCGAACTGAGTTGATAGTGAGCTGTTGAGCTGAACGGACGTATTTTGTTTTGCTCTCTTATCTATCGTTACATTCAAGTCGGTAGCCGGCAAGTTCTGTTACGTTCGGTCTTTTAACCTAACTTTATAACATCGTTATAGTTTCAATAAAAGTTTTAAAGTATTGGTGAATAGTTTATTGTGCTTCAAACTGTTGTTCACGGGTAATGAATAAGAACACGATCGGAAACTATTTTCGGCAGAACGATAGTGAAAAGAAGAGGCCAAGAGCAAAAAGTTCACCGGAGCTCGTAAAGACTGAACATAAAAAACGTGCTACAGGATCAAAAATGGGAGAACCATGCAATATAGAAATTATGTTGAATCAGTTAGAAACGCGACTGTGTGAAGCCATGGACAAAAAACTTTCATTTTTGGCTACGAAAGAAGATGTAAGTGATCTACTCAATCAAGTTAAAGAACTTTCAGTGGAGAATAGGGAACTGAGAGAAGAAGTTAAAGCTCTCAAATTGAAGAATGACTTGGTGCTTAGGCGAGTGGAAAATCTGGAAAATAGATCGCGGAGAAACAATTTGATTTTTCGAGGATTGAACTACGATTGTGAAACTGCGGACTACGCGGAAATTGTTAGAGACTTTTGTGTTGGTCATCTAGGTGCTAGAGAGGAAATCTGGGTTAATAGAGCTCATGCTTTAGGTAGAAGAGTGAATAATGGACCTATTATCGCCCATTTTCCCAACGACCGCGACATACAGTACATCACAAGGAATAGCAAAAAGCTGAAAGGTACGAGATTTGTGATACATAAAGACTTTGCATCGGACACCAGAAAAAAAAGATCCAGAATGTTTCGGGCGTGTAGGGAGCTAAGGAGACGTGTACCAGATGTGAGAGCGTCGGTGGAGGTTGATCGACTGATTGTGAACGGTCACGGCTTCACGATGGATGAAGGCGAGCGGCTGGTGGCGGCGGGAGGCGGTGATGGCTGGCACAAACTGCAGGATATGCTTGGTGGAGGTGTGATGCAGGCGGTGAGGAGCGTGTTCGAGGAGGAAGCAACGCGAGCGGAGGCCGAGGAAACACACTTTGTCAATAGTTTTCCAGGTTACAGCTTGTATTGGGAGTTCGCAAGCAGAGATTCAAGTCAGGGTAGGGCAAAAAAAGGTCAGTTGATTGGGATTAAAAAGGGAATAGAAGATTTAATAAGTGTATGTAATTTACAAAATAGACAACTCGTTCAAATAAAAGCAAGGGGAGAAGCTAGTTATTACCTAGTACCGATTTATCTTAGTGGTGGGAGTAATATTGAATGGGAGAGGGATTTCAATAGTTTATGGGAGTTCATGGCCGCCCAGGACGGTAGAAACAATACAATTTTAATGGGAGATTTCAATGGAAGAATAGGAAAATTGCAAGATTTTTCTGAATTTACAAATATAATTGAATCAGGATACATCATAGATAGTAAACGAATGTCCAAGGATGAGATGATAAACGCGAAAGGAAGGAGAATACTAGAATTATGTGAAACATTCAATTTGATAATATTGAATGGCAGAATAAGAGGTGATAAGTGGGGCGATTTCACCTACATGAGCCAGAGAGGATCCTCTGTAATCGACCTATGCTGTGTATCAGTGGAGCTAATTACCACAATAGGAGATTTCAGTGTAATTCCGGAATATTTATCTGATCACCTACCAATAGAAGCTGTACTAACGAAGGGCAACTGTCTAGAAAGAGAGAGCGTGATTCTTCCTTTATTGCCAAAGTTGAAATGGAATAAGGTACAGAGAGAATCTTACATTGCAAAACTCACCAACTACTGCAGAGAGATTGATGATTTAACAGCAGACAATGAAAATAATCTTGAATTGCTCAATAATCTTGTTTATAGAGCAGCTAACTATAGGCCCCGCATCAATAATAATAATCAGAAGTTGGGTAAAGCAGGTTTGAGGGGAAGGTGGTTCGATAAGGAATGTGAAAGGATGAGGGCGCTTGTATTTAGCCTGTTAAATGTATTTAGAAAATCCAATTCGGAGCAAGTGAAGATGAATTATTTGAAGACAGTAAAGGAATACAAAAACATGTGTAAAAGAAAGAAACAGGATTATTACAGTGATGTGAAGAAAAAGTTTGAAGCAGTTAAAGATAGCGGAGAATTATGGATGTTGATAAAGAAATTTCAAAATAGAGAATTTAGAATTTCCGGAAATGTAAAACCAGAAGACTGGGTTGCGCATTTCAGACAAGTTTTTGGTTCAATGGTCAATGAAGTTACTTACTATGCGGCTTCATATGCTGAGGATGGAGTACTCGATAGAGAAATAGACTTGAATGAAATGGAAAATGCGCTTAAATCCATGCATGACAATAAAGCCCCAGGGGAAAATAGAATTCCAGCAGAGTTTTACAAAAATGCTTCTGAAAACTACAAAGCGCTTATACTGAGATTATTTAATAATATTATGGGAGGTGATCGGATACCGTCTGCTTTTCACGATCGATAATATTCCCTTTGTATAAAAAAGGAAATGCAGATGACGTTAATAATTACAGGGCTATATCATTCATAGATGCGATCAGTAAACTATTCTCCACTATATTATTGAAGAGATTGAAAACTTGGGTGGAAAACAGAAAGATATTACATGAAAATCAATGCGGTTTCCGTAAAGGTTATTCAGCAATTGATAATATTTTCGTATTATACAATATGATTAAGAATACTTTGAGTTTACGTAAAAGAAATTGTATTGTTTTTCGTGGATTACAAAGGAGCGTTCGATAGTATTGACAGAAATTCTTTATTTTTAAGCTGAATGAACTGGGAGTTTCATATAAATTTGTAGAGATTTTGAAAAGTTGTACCAAGAAACTAAAGCTACAGTTTGGTGTGGAGATGACGGAGGTTTGACAGAGACTTTCATTACCGGAAACGGATTAAAGCAAGGTTGCGTAATGTCCCCGTTGCTTTTCGCCCTGTTTTTGAATGATTTGAGTCAATTTGTAGGTGGAGGTGTGTATGTTGGCAACCATCTGATCAACTCTCTGCTCTATGCGGATGACGTGGTTTTAATGTCTGAGAGTGCGCAGTCAATGATAGATAGACTAAAGGAGTACTGCATTAGGTGGAATCTAACGGTTAATATGTCAAAATCAAAGATTGTTGTTTTTAGAAAAGGTGGAAGACTATCAGAAGGAGAGAAGTGGAAGTTTGGGGAAGAGGAAATAGAGGTTGTGAATACATACAAGTATTTGGGCGTAGTTTTCTCCTCTAGATTGTCACTTACATTTTAAAGGCAGATTGACAGCAGCAAAATTTGGAATCAATAGCGTGTGGCGCAAACTTATTTTGAATGAAGAGGCGCCTTTATCTATGAAGTGGGTGATATTTGAATCAATTAGTAGAGCTGTAGTCACATATGCGGATCAGGTATGGGGTTTCATGGATAGAGAAGAGTTGGAGATATTTTTTAGGGGTTTCGTTAAGAAAATATATGGATTGCCTAATAATACGCCTAATTATATTGTATACTTAGAGACTGGAAAAGATGAATTGTGGTTGTACACCTTGAGATCACATATAAAATATGTGTTGAACTCTTTTGAGCTCCCAACGGGTCGATATAGAACAGTCATGGCAAGGCACTGTTTAAGAGAGAAATGTGGTTGGTACGCTGAATGGACTCGGATATTGAGCGATCTAGATATTGAATTGCCGATAACAGCGGGTAACTGGCAAGCAGGGAACTTTAGACAGGGGTGGGAGGCAACGTGGAACGGGCGCTGATAAAAATGAAAACGAAAGTTAAAGATAAATGGCTAGAAAGAAGAGAGCGTTCACTGTTTCATAGCGTCTATTCGGATATAAAAATAGATGCTAAAACAAGAGATTATATAAATGATGAAAACAGGCGGAACGTAATCTCAATGATATTCAAAGCCAGAGGAGGACTATTTTCGCTAAATCATGGCCCACAGGAGGAGGAGATAGGTATTTGTTCCATGTGCAACAGCAGAGAAACGGAGGATATTTATCATTTTATTGGAAATTGCTCGATTTTGTGCGAAATAAGAATAAAATGGATGAGAAAGAGGACATTAGAGAAAGAGGCAGTTATAGATTACCTGAATGGTAGATGTTGGAAGAGCCTAGTAGGTTATTTAAGAGAGGCCTGGAAGTATAGACTAGAACTTATTAGAGAATTTAATTTTTAATTTGAAAGGTACTCATAGAAGGAATGAATCGAGGATAAATTAAAATTTATTATTGTTGAATGTAAATTATTATTATTTTTTATATTTTTATTATGTAATTATTAGTATTAAGGTAGGCATTGTCGCTTAGCAGTTTATTTTATTGTTATTCAAAGTGCAGCTAGGTTGTCTTTTCATTTTATTTTGATATTACTAAGGGAGGTTTTATTAATTTATTCAATGATTTAGTAATTTTGTTTGATTTGATCAACGATTATTCATTTTACTTTGTTTATTATTGATAAATTTATTTATTTGATTTTTATTACATTAGGAATTAATCAGTGTTAAAGTATTATTAGTTAGTAGTCAATTAGTTAGTTTCATTCTATTGTATTTTATTTGCAGTTCTGGTCTTTTTTTGAGTGCCATAAATCCAGCCACATTGATGCACTTGTTTTCTTAAAAGATTATTAATTGTTATCATAACGTTTATTAGCCTTCTTATATTGCTGTGTAGTAAATCAAATATAAATGAAACCAATGTAAATAAATACTATCAACTCGGCTGACGGCTTCGGCTAAGCCTAAGAACTTTTTAAATAGGAGAAGAAATTATGTATTATTTTATTTTATTTAAAATTGATTTTTATTTTATTATAATCTGTGCATTGTGTGAATAAAGTTCTATTCTATTCTATTCTATATTCTATTCTAAAACTTGGCGAACTCACATTTTACCCAATACTCCTACATTCTACATTCTACCCAATTCTACATTTCCATTTCAACTCAATTTTCATTCCTTCATTTTCATATTTCTCAATGCTAACAATAAAATAAATTTGTGGTCATAAGTAATTGGTAGATTATAATGCCAACTAAATTATTAGGGGACTTATTCCGATTCAAATTAAATCATTGCACATTTCTACTCCAATGTTGAACTTTCGACACATAGTGAATTATTGAATCTTCAATTAAATATTTTCACACTTTGATAAAAACATATTCCACAATATTCCTTCAAACATTCCTCCGTTTTTATAAGAATAGACATAATGAAATATTCAAGCAAACCTGAAACTATTCACAAGTAACATTTATGACTATAACTGTCTCTGTAACTAGTATGAAATATTATTCAACAAACAAAATTAATTTTTTTATCAACAAACTTGACAGCAACGTTCGTGCTTTTATCGCCGTTCTGATAAGGTCCTGGGTTCGATCCCAGTAGACTTCAAGAAATTCTTCTCGAACCACCCCTGTATTTCAGAGAACACGTTTCTTTTGATTCATCACTCTTCCAAGCACAAGCTTAGCGCTCATGTGGACATCACCCTCAAAAAAATGCAATGATGTTTTCTAAATACAACTCATATCACTCATTTCACTTGAAGATAAATTTGCATAAATTCCAATGTCCATAGACTTGAGCTCTAACGACTAACAAATGAACGCCATCAATTTGTTTTACTCCTGTGAATAGAAACGAGCGTGGAATGTTTTGTTCTTACAGTTCACAAAAATACTGTCACTATCTCGATGTGTTCGGTCGATAGAGAGTCAAAGAGGTCAATACAAAGAGGATGTTACAAATCCTCTTCGTAACATCCTCTTTGGTTCAGTGTTCGATGAACTCTTTTATCCGTTCTATCGCATTAGTGTTCAGCCGATTCATACAATCGTCATGAGGAGCTAACTAATGTACAAGGGATGAAAAATCACGTTTGAAATTTGTAAAGGAGCCATTTAGAAAAGTAGAAATTCAGTTCCCGACTGTTGAAGTTCTAGTTACTGATAAAGTTATAGCACGGTTCTTTGGCATTAAGCTGGTCTGTTGACTGGTGTTGAACGTTAAAACAGTTATTCAGAAACCAGATCTATCACCTTCCGTAACTCGAATCAAATAAACACAAACACAACGCTACTCGAAACTAATAATACTGTGCTGCATTCAATAAAGAACAACCAGTTTCGTTTTCATCATAAGAATGTTATGGGAGCGGTTGATGTTACCTTACCTCCATAACAGCAGTTTCCTTCCTGAGATAACTTTCTTACAAAACCGGCTCTACGATGATGTTGGATCAAAACATTAGTTCGGTTTTTCTAGCAGTGTTGTTATGTGTGAATTACTACTCTTACAAAAGTGTTGTAAATCAACAACAGTCTATTTAAATAATCATAAATATTCTAATAGGAATAAATCATGGAATAATATAATCCAATTGAGAAAATTCTGAACGTAAACTAAGACTTGCCATCAATACATCCCAGTTCTCATAGTGATTTGATTATTCTTAAGGAATCTTATTCAACACGATTATAGCTTAATTCAATATATATTCATTCGATTTAAGTGTATTCTATATATTTAAATTCAATACGATAATAGCCTAATTCCAAATATATGGCGAAATAAACAATTTGAATTTGATTTAAATATATTCTATATATTTGAATTCGATTAATAGTATTGTAGAGGCATAAAGAGCAAAGAGTGGGAAATATTTGAATTACAGTACCTTGAACTCTGCAGGCTATCTTCTAGCCTTTTTAGCTTTTAGCGTAGACTAACTCGTATTATACGAGTTGGACTAACTATAACAGTTAGACTATGCTTTAAGATATCTTTGATCAGCAACCTTGAATTGTATGCGATCTCAACAATCATACTTAGTAGGACTTAGTAGGGCAAGTTTAACGAAAATTCAACTGAATTCAACCACCGTAAAATGTCGTTCATTGACTCTCGTTGTTTGGGTTCCGTTGGATGACATCATCTTACGGTGTTTAAATAAATTCAATATGGATTTTCGTACAACCAAAGACAATTCCACTACTTATATTCTATGGATAGAATTGTCTTTAATTCTTTATTAGCACTGAATGGCGGATTAACAAATGATATACAAGTTATTATATTTAGTTAATATTGATACTTTGGATAAAAAATCATTTAGAATGATTGATTAAAGTTTAGCGGTCAGTTGCTTAATTTCAAACTTACAAACTAAAGTAAGAACTTATTGAAACTATTAGTTAGTCGTACTATATATCATTTCTCAGTGAATCATCTAGTGTTAAGAGCAGGAGCCAAAATCCATTTTTAGACAGTATTATAGAAATGAAACACTTAAGAGAAACACCGTTTGAGCCAAAGAAGATTGAGTCTTCGCTATGACAGCTTCCAAGAGTGATGTTGAGAATGGCGAAACTGCAGAGAAGTATCTGCTTTTCTCCAGTTTTTTTCCTCCCACCAAGACTATCTTGTTCTGGCTGTTCAAAAAAAGATCTGAATGGGGAAAAGAAGACAATAGAACTGATGGTGTTGAGAGCGTTATGTCGTATCCGTCTGTAATTAAATAGATCACTCAGCGTGCATAAGTATCAAAGCATGTCTTTTCCGATTAGCAGTGTTCAAGAAAGTACCTAGAGTTCAAGCTTCCTTGCTAACACAGTCAGGCATTGAAATAAGAGACACAATTCCCTAATTAGAATGCATTCTCACCTTCAGCCAACTGTCATAACTATCATCAAATAATATTGTCAAGGACAATAAATTATTAATTTATTCTGGTAATTTCCTATTGATTTGATTTTTTATGAGACTAACATTGCTGTTATAACAACCCCTTCATTAACAACCATATTATTTACTTGAATGAATGTATTATCTCACATCCTATGGATCTGGTACAGTATTTATAATTTATGTACTGTTATGGATTACTTTTGATTCAATATAATATATTATCATGATAATATTGAATCATAAATTATTACCTCAATAATCATTCTTTCTTGAAAATACTTTGAAGATAGGCTAATTATGCAAAACTTACTGGTTCAAATTTTGGTTAGGCTATCAGAGATAAATGATAAACGGCCTTAGGCCGTGGTTTCCTAGACGCGTAATAGATGCGCTGCGCAATCTATTTGAATATGAATTCGAATTTGGAAGTGAGGTTATAATCTGGAGTTGCATGAAATTAATATCAGTTTGAAGCAATAGTGTAGTTCGGCGGATGCGTTTTGCGCATTTTTGGATAAAAGCCGCAGTGCATCTAAACCACAGCGCATCTATTACGCGTCTAGGAAACCGCAGCCTTAGTCGACTCCTAAATATTATTCTGACATAAACTCCACTCCACACTTGGAATCCTCCACCTCTCACAAAAAAACTCAACACTCTAGAGTAATTTTAAATACATAAACATAACAAATTACAGCCCCACAATATTCTGAATGGCCATATTCATTTCAGATCCCATTCAATTTCTGACAAAATCATCGGAAATTCAAATTTTCCGCCCACCAATCAATTAACAACCCAATACCTCTCACATAAACACCTACCTACTTCCTTCCTATAACTTCTATCTAGTTCATGTAAAAACGTGCTCTGATGATGCAGCACAGTACTGCGAAATGGCCATAAACACAGTAGTTTGTGGGTAAATTCTTACTCATTGAGTTATTTTTAGTGTCTATAGTCTCGTATATTATTTAAGAGCTTTTTTGCCCTTCAAGCAATAGCAAAATAATATATTTTAATCATAATTTTTGCAAGAGAAATACCGTAAGTTCTTTTTGGCTGGGTCACATTTCCATTATCCTCACCATTCTTTTGTTGGATTCTATGGAATCTATGCGAAAAAAGTTCAAGGTCCAAGGAATACTTCTTTCTCACCGGTGTCAATCAATGTTGAGCCAATGTAGTCTTGTCTTGTAACAAACTCTTTGCTAGTTCACTGATCACTCTTATATTAACTCTCCGCCAACTTAGGTGTGTTGGAAAAAACACAATCACTTACTCAGTAATTCAAATGTTACCACAAATAATAGGGTTCCCTTTCATCAACTGGGTTCTTGTTAAATTCAACATGGATAATGAGATTGCCTCAACAATTTTCTTGTCCAGCTGGAAGCAGAGATAATCCATTTGGATTAGTTGCTTTGATGAGTCTATTCTGGAAAGTATAAGAGTGATTGAGAATTTACAAAAAACATGAAGAGTAACATCACAATTTTATTAGATTTTTCATGTTATTCATTACAAACAATAAGGGTTATGGTTTTCAAGTTCCGGTTTAATTTTTTTTTTTCAATTTAATTTAAGTCTGTTTAATTTTCGCTTATTTTATTTTTTATTTATTTGCAAGATTAAAATGATTTATTTTTTATATTATAATGATCTTTCTTCTTTATTCTACTACAGTGTGACTTGACAAGAACAGAGAAAGCTCATCAATTAAAATTAAGAGTGTGACAATATTGTCATTTTCATCTACGGATAGTCTCTCTTCTTCTCCGTTCCATATCTTTAATCTGATTCTTTATTTACTATCATATATTCCAGTTTAGAGACGCCTGGATTCTACTTCTGAAAGATGTATAAGGAACTCCAATAAAATTCAATTAAATTTATATACTGATTTTCACCTTGACAAATAGTTTTATAGTGGGGTTCCCTTGGGGAATGTTCTTACAATCTTATCAACGGAAATACTATTTGTAGGAGTCAGAATACACCTCTGAGTATGTTGTCCATCATCCAGAGAAGTTATTATTTATTATATTGTCACATTTATTATTATATTTGTTATATTGTATTATATATTAGCTGGGATTATATCTGGTAACTTTGAATCCAATTTTCCAGCCGTTTCTCAAATTCATAGGTGAAGATGTAACTTGTAACTTTCGTGAAACGAGCCCCAGGTATTCGTATATGTCTTCCAGAAGAGACACCAATAGATGAAAACCATCTGAAAGATAGTGTTTTTTAACTTGTCATGCATAGTGGGATTTCCCACGCGAGCAGGATTCTTCTCAGATAGATCTCGCTTAAAACTGTTCCATTGTTGATCTCAGCTCCGAGAAAGTGCAGTCAATTGTGATACGATTTAGCGTGGAGCAAGATCAGACGAAGATTGAAGGAGTTGAATGGGTTAATTGCAATTGTGGAGTCTATGTTAGAGGAAAGCGGTACTCTCTCAATGACAACAGAACGTAGAGAAAGAAAACACTCTCGGATTCGTACAGACCTTGAACAAGAGTTATTAAAAATTGGTACACTCCAAGATCATGTCTGAAAAAGATAAATTATTTTATATTTTTTCAATAGTGAGAAATATGTGAAGGAGTTGACGGGTACAATATTTGATAAATTGAACTTTACTATCATACTTGATTTTGTGTTAAAATGAATGTTTTTACACTATCATTTTTGTCTATACCGTTGCTTGTTCTACAGTATTGTACAGTATCTCTTACATAATATATCCACTGTTTACGATGGGTTAGTCAAGATGGCCCAATTGTTTCCCAGCAGAAATAAATCCAGCATGATAATGATAATCTAATTACTAGTTTATATCTAATATATTTATTGATTTTTGCAGTTTTCCTCTTCATTCTAATTTACCAATGTATATCCAATTCAATGAGTATTTTTCCAAATTTTTTAGTATAGGTTCACCTCTCATATGAATTGGGTTGCACCAACCAGGATTAACTATTTTTCATCAGCTGATCGTACTTACATAATTGTCCTGATTCTGGTTTAAAAATTGGTGCAATCCCGCATCAGTTTTCTAAACATAGTTGTTTTTTATTATTTCTTCCTGATGCTCTTGCTGCTCCTTGCTGCTCATGATTGTTTTTCCTTGTCTATCTTTGTTAGAAGAACCTGGAGCTAATTTTTTTGTTTTTCTTTCATTTGTTGCAGGTGTACAAGACTTTGCTTTACCGTAACAATACTGATGACTATAATAGGCAGATACTGCACAGGAGTGGTTGGTACTGACCAACAGAGCCATCACCATCATCAACACAATGGCCATCACCACCCACACCATCATCACCACCACCACCATCATCACAATCTCCATCAACAGCAGCGTTTAACTGATCAGTTAAACAGGATTAAAAGGATAACGGACTCCGACATGGAGACGTTCCCTTACAAAAACTTCACTTCAAAGCCTGCCAAGCTTGATGAGTCGACAATTATGTACAAGCCAAGCAAATTCGATGACAATGTTCATGACACAGTGCATGTGGACATGTTAGAGAATGGAACACAAGTGGAGGATACATCTGATGATGTTGGAAAAGGGACTATTCTGATGACCAAAGATCAACCAGACCCAGAGACTGATAACTTCAGTGGTTCCACTTCCAACCTTGTAAGAACTCAAAGGAAAAGTGTAACCCCCGCTTCACAAAGTAAACCCACCTCACACCAGAAATCAAGTGATGTAACGAAGACAAAGACTGCAACGTGGAAGGAATCACGAGTTAAAACGGACAATTCCACTATTCTAGACGGACCGCACTTGCGGAGAAGTCGTCGGTCCTATGTGAGGTTCCCCCCTGGTGAAACGGTTCAACAGCCTCGTAGTTATTACGGTCAGGCACAACGAAGGTTTGTCAGGTTTCCGCCCAATTCGGATTTTCCAACAGGGCCATTCAGGCCCAGCAGACCTCTTGTACCACCCCATCCTGGTCATTGGGTGCCTCCCACCGGACCATTTCATCCAGGTAAATATGCAACATGAAGAATATCATCCATTTCATCCGTTACTGTTACTTCTACTTCTACAATGAATGCCTTTAGTGGATAACACGGTAGTCAACATACCCATACGCACCACGAATGGCTCAAGATAATGAGCTGTGTGAGCTAGAAACAAACTGAGGCTAGGCGTACACCGGTTAGTCAAGACAAGACAAGACGAGATTAGTCACAATAATTCACATAGTTGCTTATGAAGCAACACACACTGATTAATCATTGAATCGGTGTGTGCTGCTTCATAAGCAACTATGTGAATTATTGTGACTAAACGTGAATAATCTCGTCTTGTCTTGTCTTGACTAACCGGTGTACGCCTAGCCTGGTTTTCATTAGTAGAGTTAGTGTTAGAGTAACTAGCATACTAACTCTACCGTACTAACTCTACTCTACTTACTTTATACTTAAAAACAAGTACTCTACCATCACTCTACTCTACTATGAACGTTTTCATTGGGAGAGTTCACAAGATAGTTAGTACTCGCCCAGGGAACTCTACCACTAACTCTACTAATGAAAACCAGGCTTAAGGTATTGTTCCTGCTGAATTGAGAAACGTTATGATTCTCTCTTGTATAATAAAAGTGCATGACTCAGTTTCAGAACTAGTCAATTAGAAGTTTCGGTTTAACCTATAAATGTATCATACTTGAATCACAATAATTCATAAATTTCTCACAAACAATTCGTACTTATTGAAAAGTGATCTCTTATTAAGAATGAAGATTAGCTGGAACATTGCGAGCTTTTCTACTCCTCCAAATGAGTAATCTAGTGGACTTTTTTGGTACAATCCTCTGTCTTTACTTCTAATGTTCTAATCAGTAAAATAAATGTATAAATTTGATAAGATATCTGATCAAATATTATTGACGTGTAATAACACATAAATTTATGCAGACATACTTGTGAAAAATCAAGATTTAATTTTTGATTTTGAAATCTGTTTATTGCTCATCAAATACATAAAAATATTAATTTGTAATCATTTCAATTCCAATTGTAGATTTCATCGGTATTGTCAGGAAAATAAGACTTTGTACACGTCAAGACAGACCCAGAAAATTTATGATCCTCGTTCATGTTTCATGATTCCTCATTCATTCACACGTCACTTAGTAAAATCTGATGTTACTTTATAAAAATCTGATTTATTACTCCCACTTGAATCTCTATTTGTGAATAGCCTAATTCTTATTCTATTAAAAATTATTCTGCTAATCTAAATTATTATAATTATCTGTAACCTTCTATTTTCAAATTCATCGAAAGTGGCTATTTCCTTCTCATAATCGTGAAAATTCTCCATAACACAAAAGAAGAAGAATTTAAACTTTTCTATGTAAATTTTGTTGTCAAAGTTGCAGAAGTCTTCAAAATTCTATATAGCTTTCCTTGGATTTTCGATTCACTAGTTTAATTTATTATTAAGTTCTCTATGTATTAAGATGTATTAATAATGATTATTTGTACCTTCTACTCAATTCAATTTCCTATTAGGCTTTCAGCCACCAGTGCCATCGATGGGCCCAAGGAGTCCACGCTTAGTTTTCAAAGACCCAGTCGAGCCAGGAACAATTCAGGCCTCGCTTTTCAATCAAAATGGATTCCAAGACTTGACGGCGCCTGAAGAGAACAGAGGTACTGTAATCTATTACAAGATATTCATACTCGAAATGGCACAATATCATCCATAGTGTTCTAGCATTAGAATATTCTCAAACTATATAAGAATCAAACTCAAACGGTTTTTGCAAATATTCTTTGCGTTCTCCTTATATGTTGTGACATTTCAATCACAGTTTATTGAAACCTTCTGAGATTTCGAGCTTGACTTCTTATTTTTATTCACTCTTAGCATAAACCTTATTGACTTTGAATATGAGATGAAATTTTATTTTAATTACATGGAAGAAGAATTCTCTATTCAAAATTTATTCTCATTATATTTAAAATTATCATCCGTCTCCTAATTATTTAAGTTGAATATTCATTTTTTTATAAAAATTTGAAATTTATCTTTATAAATACAAATATATCCTTATTTGAAAATACACATTCATATCTAGCAATTTGTTCATATTGTAGGGAAATCACCCCATGGATATGTCCGTTCGAGTATCTTCAAACCGGTACAAAATTATTTTCAAATTGATAATGATCTCAGGATCTGTGTTTTAAATAGTCCAAGTTAGTTAATGAAAGATTGAGAAGATTAGGTCAGATTTGATAGCTTCATCCAAGTTGATGGATATATTTTCTTATACTATAGATGGATGTAGGCTGTTTTCAGATATTTTATAACATTATCTAAGCTAGCAATTTTTAAAAAATCATGAATGGAGAGAACAAATGTAATTTAATGTTCTTTTTCGTGAAACTTCCATTTGAAAGTATCAAAATTATTATTATTATTATCATCATTATCCATATCAGGAATATTTCCTAGAGAATATTAAATATTTCGTATAATCTAACTTACTTTTGTCCTTTCTTCTTTCTCCAGCAGAAAGATTTCTTCGCATTTATTTCTCTTGTTCAATTGAACCTATTTTCAATGTTCAATGGGCTTGTGCCTCGAAACAATTTTCATTTTGTAAAATTTGATGAAATGAATAGATCAGTTCGAATTCTTGAGGAAAAACGAAAAAAAAAAATTTTCAAGGAGCGATTATAAAAAACTATTCTTATCACATCACATCATTCATACTTTCATCGCCATCGGCCTAATACAATTACCTAGGATTTTTTATGTTTTTGAAGCAGGCAAGCTTAGAATTAGAGTTGTGTCAGACTACATCATTTAGCATTACAGCATTTAATTATTTATTCCGTCTAATGAAGAGTCTAGCCAATACTGCAAGTATTCATAAAAATCGTATCATGAACATGTTCCTGGATATAAATAATATTGAATTTAATAATTGATATACAATAATATTGAATTTGCAACTCTAGATAATAAGTATCATAAGCTGCTTTCCCCTTCTGATTTGCTCTTTCAATACATTCCTGAAAATTGTATTGAATGTTTCGTGAAAATTAAATTAATAAATAATATTTTCGCGTATATTCAGGATAATAATGATATATTTTCTTCCTTCTTCATGGTAGCAAATCGGGACTCCAATGTAATTTACCCTGTCCATGATAATTATTTAAACTCTGTCATGTTAAGTCGAGATGGTAAGTTTGAATTGGATTTTCACTTTCAGTCTGTTTTTGATCGAGATACGAATCGAATCCCTGTTTTTTAGAAAAATCATTCGCATTTAAAATACAAATCCAGTTTCTAAAAATAATTGGTTTTGCGAGAGAATAATAAACCAACACTGTTCACTCTCTCCATTAGGAATAACTAAATAATTGAGGAATTTATATTTTTGATATCAAGGTCCTTTCTCTAGTGAAATGTTCAGTACGTCATTCATTATAAATACAATTGTACCAGAGTAGGGTGAGTAGCATACATAATTCTTTATGGTGGAGCTTAGAATTGAAAAGTAATCAATTCAACGGAAACTCTCATCTTTCAATATTCTGCATGTGAGTATTATTCTTTGTGGTTTGGGAAATCACTATTTGTTTCAAATTTTGAAGCTATTTAATCATTCACGACATTTATTGCTCAAACTGATCAGGCCTAATCTATTCGAATCAATTAACTCTCGTTTATCTTTGAACTTGAAAATTGGAATCTTGCAGATAAATTTCATAACCAGTAATAATTCATAATCTTGTTTGGAATCATTGAGCTCACTCACCAAGTAATTTTTTCAATAACCTTTGCATCCATGCAAATTGTATCTTGAATTTCATATGATTGTCATCGTTCAAGTTCAAAAATTATGCCATTGAACATAATATGGGCGAGAAAGAGGCTACTTCATTTTACTGTCCAGTGTTCAGGCATGAAATAATTTTCGTCTTTCATTCAGATTAGAAGTGAGTCTTCATTAGTCTATACTGATTAGAATTACTCTAAGTCTTCATTACTCTATACTTGTACTGTTCTCTTTTATACCGTAAAGCTCCTTTATGCTGATCCTTTTTATACTGATAACTCTTTAACAATCGTCATCCGATTATGCTATCAAATGCAAGGGAAGCATAGCTTATTGGCTATCTAGCAAATTAGACTGTTCTTGGTGTATTTAGCACGTTATATGCTATCGAGTCTATGGTGAAGAATTGCTTCTTCACTTAGTATAGTACTTAATAGTATAGAATATAGTACTTATAATGCAATGGGTATCTTATAATGCGACTTATAATCTATGGGTAACAATAGTGCTTTTTCAGATCTGTATAAAAATTTTACTTTTGTTAGTATTTAGCTACCAAACCACTTAAATATTCTATTATCTATTATGGTATGAAACCTGAAGGAAAGTAGTGCTTCTTCTGGCCTGTGTATCAAATTCGGAAATTTGATTAGTATTTAGATACTGAATTACATTTATAAATCAGTATACGGTCAAATCTTTGGGGAAATAGTTCTTCTCTCAGTCTATCTATCGACCAATTGCACAAAAATTTAGTAATTGAATTGAACTCTCGTAGAATGGCGTCATCGTATTGACGTCGGATTCGTTCATTGGATCCACTTCTTATGTTGACACCTACGACTTATTAGCATGCTGCATATATGATTCAGCATTGGCCGCATGCTGTGCAGCACACAAGTATATATAGAGTGAACAATAATGTGAACAGTGCTGACATAAGGATTGGATGACATTATTTTACAGCACTTAGGCTAAATCCTATTAGATTTCCGTGCAACTGGCCGTAGGCTATATGTATCAAACATGCCTGTTTCATAAAGTATACGGCCAGTTAAACGAAAATGTAATACAATTTAGTGAATTTAAACTGAAAAAAATGAACGTCAATGCAATGCCGTCATTTCATAGTGGTTGATTCCAATCGGATTTTCGTACAAATGTAAAATTTGATGTTACATTTTATTAGAACCGTTCTTTGTTTTTTTACTTATGCAATCAAATTTGTGGAATCTATATTGTGCCTCTTCAGGGTTTGGTACAAAATTTGTCCGTTATTTTTTATTAGTACTTGATTTCTTACTTATGCGATCAAATTTATGGAAAACTATACATAGTGCTTCTTCCGGGTTTGGTATAAATTTCAACTGTTATATTTTAATATGAACTTGATTTCTTATGGTACTTGAATTCTTATTTGTACTTATTTCTTTTTACTTATGCGATCAAGTATATATGAAACTGTAGTGCCTCTTCAGGGTTTGGTATAAAATTTGACTGTTATATTTGATTAGTACTTGATTTCTTATACTTATGCGATCAAATTCATGGAAAACAATAGAGCCTCTTCACCATCAGTATCTGGTATGAAATTTGACTGTTATGTTTGACTAGTACTTCAATTCTTACTTATGCGAAAAAATTTCATGGGAAACTATAGTAAGTTCCTCTTCAGGGTTTGGTATCAAATTTGACTGTTGGGCCTATATTTTATTAGCAGGCTACTTGATTTCCTACTCATACGATCAAATAATCTAAAGATCAAATAATTTAAGGGAAACTATAGTGCTTCTTCAAAGTTTGGTACAACAAAATTCTATTAGTAGGCTACTTGTTTTCTTCCTTATGCGATCAAATTTATGGGAAACAACTTTTCACCTTCAGAGTCTGGTATGAAATTTGACTGTTATACCGTATTTTATTAGTACTGTACTTGGTTTCTTACTTATGCGATACAATCTATGTGCTTCTTATGTGCGATAAAATAGTGCTTCTTCAGGGTTTGGTATCAAATTTTCCTTTTGTTAGTAGGCTATCTACTGTCGCTTGCTTTAAATCTCAAAAGTAGCTCCTTACTAACAATTGCTGATATCTACTGTTATTACTCCTAGTGTTGTGTGGTGTGTAGCCTAGCATTGCGAGTTGTGATTAATGTCAGTGGAATGGATATTGTTTACATCTACATTGGTCCAAGGAATTGCAGATATTTGGTCAGAGACGAGTGATTCGAGTAAGACGAAATGCAGCAGTGGCAGTTGTGAGTTCTTCCTGTCTTGCTGGATGACATCAGGCCTTATCGAAGGCACGTGTGGCGGACTGCTGTATGCTTGTTGTCATAGGAACACTGCGAAAACAAGCGAGCACCATGGACCACTGGTGACCAACGAGCTGCCTGCTAACTATGGCCCGGTTGTCAACGACCCCAGTAAGTTGACTGACATTCTAAGCACAAACTACAATCTAGTCCAGTAGTGAATTGACCAGTGGCGTACCGAGTTTGCTCAGACCAGTAGTGTGCCCTGGAGCATAAGTGGCTCACGGCGACCCCTATCCCACTCCCCAAACAAAAATTATCAACTTAACTATATTAATACATTATATACTTAATTATTATATACTTAATATGCTATATTATATATTATATAATATACTTGACTATATTATTGATAGTGGCTGCAAACCCGTTCCCCCAACTCAACACAAATGAAAAATTAACTATATCAACTATTAATAGTGGCTGCAAAACCGTTCCCCCACCTCAACACCAATGAAAAATTAACTATATCAACTATTAATAGTGGCTGAGTTTGGTCGCTCGGTGCTGAGTAATCATGAGGTTAAGTAACAAACACTCAAGACCGCTCTTTTTTTGCTGAAGGTTAAAAATTGATTTACAAGACTTCAAAATTGATAAAGCCCACATGAGCTCTAGGCTTCTGCGTGAGTAATGAGATGGGTGATGATGGGAGATGACGAATTCTTTTCAGACAGTCGGGAGTGACCGATTTGTGGTAAAACTCCGTTCTCTCAAATAGGATTGATCCCGGAACCTGAGGACCATGAATTTGAGAGGGGTTTTCCGTATAAAATCCCACTTCAAACTCATTTGGATTATTAGACCGGCGCTTATCGCCCTCGGATACGGACTACCCTTGGATAGGTGACCGATAAAAAATAAGGCGAGGTGGAACCTATCCGTAAGAGTCTCCCCACCAACAAAAGCCATATAGCCTGAACATACATATATTAACTACAGTATCTACTCAACTACAGCTTATTAGAAAAATATATATAAACTGAAGTTGAACGTATATTAACTACAACAAATAGGCCTATATTACTTTAAAATTATGTAATGCTTAAACTCAAGAAACCACTTAGATTTAAAAATTGATTCATATGCATGTAACCACAGTAGTCAAATATATCAAATTGTTTTAGTCAGAAATATAATATGACATGCCTTCTAGTACCTATATTCTTCTATCGATAAACTGAAGTATGCCTTCTTGAGATAGAATATTATAGTATGTGATGAAATATAAAACGGAGCATAATAAAATACATTACTTTATGGTGATATCATAAATTTGTTGAAATCAAGAGGAATTTTCTCTGAAGAAAACCCGCTCCACCCGCTCCATTATCGGTACGCCACTGAAATTGACGACAATCGACCCAAACGACTGAAGTTCATTTTGACTTTGAACTAGCATTGCTAACTGGACTCAGTTTCTATAGACTACCATACTCATTTCTATACCTACAATGTTTACTATATCCTCACCAACCCATCTAAAATAAGCAAGATTTGACATAAATAATGCTAATCATCTCAGTAATATGATAGATAGATAAGAGGATATAATCATCTCTAATGTGATTAGAGCCCCATGTGCCTAATTCTTCAATTTCATTTACATTTAAATAACATACCCTCAAAAATCAATATGATTTGTACAGCTCCTTAATATACATTGCATTTTTAAATACTTCTTCGGATGAGAATGTAAGGCTGACCAATTTCATTCAGTCACACTCATCTGAAAGATTTCAATGTGCTACCGGTACTTCCAATTCCATTTTCAAGAATATAATCTAAATTGTAATCAGTCACTGGCAGATAATACACATGAATTGTCAAAACCTTATTTAAATTACAATTTCTGATTTAGCAAATCAATATTTTTCAAAATTTCACCAATGAAAAACACAAGTTACTAAAATTTCAACTTTAGGCAGTTGCTATAATTATGTATAATTCCATTACAATTACAAATATATTGAATACCTTTTGAAAATATTCTAAATTTGCAGATTTGGCTATTTCATAAGCATTTCCTTTTTCTTCTTTCCTCTGATTTTATCCTCTTCCCAGTTATTTGTGTTTGCTATTGGAGGTTGAAAATCTTTGAGATGATTAATGACAACTCTTATAAAAATTTCACTTCTACTCAAAGGGATTTCAGATTTTACTACATGACATCGTTTTATATCATTTTTTTATTTTTTCCCACTCTACCGACCTACCGTATGTTTTAGTGCTAAAATATTTCGTATTAAGGCTTTGCATCAGCATATTGTTAACTTTTCAATGGTAATATTTTTGAAAGTTTTACGATTTTGATACTATCAAGCTATCAAAATGAAATAAATTTTAGAGGAAACAGATTTTTTGTTCATTAGTTTGTGAGATACTGGTGCATACAGTTGAAGTTTTTGGGACAGATCATCTCACAATTGATTGCAAATAAAATTATAAAATTTTGAGTATTCATACTAGTCTATCAAATGAAATTCTTAGTTTCTCAAAATATCAAATTTAAAAAATATATATTTTAAAAAATAATTTTTTTCAAAAAATGACTCAATTTTCACTCCAAATAGAGAATCCGTTATTTTTTTCAGAAGTTGATATTTTGAGGAATTGAGCATTTCATTGGATAGACAATACCTTAAAGCATGTATGCTCATAATTTCATAATTTTATTTGCAACCAACTGTGAGATGATCTGTTCCAAAAATGTCACCTTCAAGCGCCCATATCTCACAAACAAGTGAACATGAAAGAAAATTTTTCCACTAAAACTCATTTCATTATGATAGCTTGATAGTATCTAAATCGTAAAACTTTGAAAAATATCACCAGAAAAATTTTTCCAAATTTTCTGATGCACTGCACAGCCTTAATCCTTATTAATTCTTGATGGAAGTTGAACTATTTCATATTTAATGGCTTTAGAAACTTTCTTTCAATAAATCAAATTTCTTATTGATTTTAGAGCAATTCGTTAGGGTTCTATCATTGATTAGTAAAAATAGTGATGTATAATACAGTTAAACTTTGAATAGGTTTAAAAAAAAAATAGAAATAACCTAGAGAAATAAGACGATAAATTAATATTGATCATTCAACTTGCTTGAAAAGGCAAGGCGATTTCACTTTCGTTGTGAGAGAACTTGTTCATCCTTTACTTTAAAAGCGATTATTGGTCGGAGAAGAAAGTTATTGCGCAATGTGATTAGCATCTTTCGTTTATATACCCATGCTTCAAATCATTTCAAGAAATGTAAGGCACAGTTAAGTGTTATATAAATAATATTTAGTGATGAGGATGCTCCCACATGAACGTGACACACTAATTATTTCGAATTCCTGTTAGAATTCAATCAATTCTTTGAAGTCTTATTCAAATGATAAATGTGAGAGATGAATGGTCGTTTAATCGCACAGATGATGGAATTTATTTTCAGAAATTCGTGAGTGAAAGTTTCGTTATGACTCAGTCGGCAATATTTTTACATTTCCGTAATGATGTCATAGGTTTTACTTGATGTTGATGATCACAGGTACAATAAATATTCAACGCAACAACAAACGACCGACAAAGTACAAATTGATAGCTAATTTTTCTTGACGAGATCTCTGAGCAATAGTTTCATAGTATGTCAATACTCTTCAATAGATGAGAGCGGTATGATTTATCATGATAATATTACAAAATTGTGGGTAATTTGTAAGAGTGGAATTGAAACAAATTGAAATTATTCACAAGAAGCAGTAGCTTAGGATTCATTCGCTTGAGAATTTCGCATGAAATTATTTTCAATTTATAATGAGTTACTAAATTTAGATTGCTGATAGGTAACAGTACTCAATTATTTCTTTAACAATGTGATAATGGTTTTCAGGTTTAAGCCTATTGAAACAAAATACATTGAACAATAAGTGCAATAAATACAAATAATCTTATTGCTAAAGAAAAAAAATAAAATGATAAATAAGAAAAACAGTAGGCATATGCCTCAACGTAAGCCTACCTTCTACCAAAGACAATCTATAACATACCGTACTCTACTATATTAATCTACGATAGATTAAATTTTCTTTGCTTCTACGAACTTCACATGATATGCTACATAGCTTTTTCTAGTTTGAGCAATCCGACATTTCGAATTTCAATTCTTATTTTGATTTGAAATGCCTGAAAGTGACATAAGCTTTTCACCGGTATATAGGCTGATGGACTATTATTCCACTGATATTCGAAATAAATTCAACCGGTATCACAGATAAGGAATAACTTACGCCATTTTTATTGCACTCTACTGATTCCTTAAAAATAAGTATTATATCATTTTCCCTTCCTTCCTAGGAATACCACTATCCCTCTCCCATCAACCAATTGCCCGCTTCCCTTTACTGAGATACTCTTGAAAACAAAATACCTCATCAGATTGACAAAAATTTCATCATCTTTGACATAAAAAACTGAAATCTTGTGATACATGTCACAAATTCATGGAAGAATCACATTCCTGATAATTTTGGACAAGACTAGACTAACTTAATCGAAAATAAGACCAACTCATTTAGACTTTTCCTAGCACTAGCAACAAGCAATACATTTGACAAAGTTTAATGACATCTCACATACACTGAAACTGACAATATCACTCAACTAAGCTGTGGTGCTCGCTTGTTTTCATCATTATTATAGGCAAAAATATCAACAAAAATTATATTTTGAGGAAGAAATATATTGACCTGGAGCTATCGATGAATGGAAATTCTTCATTTTTATTTTATAATCAACTTGTATATATCCTAATAATGATTGAGAGTTATATTGTCTGATAAAGACTAGATTACTTTACAAGGAAACAAAGTTTGATGAGATAATAATAATCAATGCATGATAATCATGCATGGTGGTAGAATGGTTGTTACATAGGGAAGACATAAGCATGTACATGAAGTTGAGATACACACGTTCCTTGAGTTTTTCATGGATGTGTGATGACATGGTACAGCAGGAGTAGCACCGATTGTATAATTTGATAACTTACTAGTCAATATAGTACTACTCTAGCTGTTAATCTACTCATATCGCTCCAAATTGAGTTATAAACTGGACATTTTTTTAAATTTTGTGATAACTCAGTGATTCATTACTCATGATAGAACGCACACTGGGAGTACACACAAAGATTTCATCTCAGAAAATTTAACGAACTTGTACAATAATAAATGCATGATAAATGTTTCCTCTAATATAAATCGGAATACTTCAAGCATTTGATAGGAATGTATATAGAACAATTATGCTGAAGCTTATAATAATATTGTATCATATAATAATGCATTCATTAGAATAATTTTCCTATCTATATAAATAATAATCTGCTTTTTATATTGTTATGAATCAAAAATATTATGGGGAGATGGCAGACATTCCTGCTGGAGAACTATTCCAGTTATCTTGTTTGGTAGATAAGGAACATTATTGTTAATAAGACCACATTTTATTAGTTTCGCATATTACTCATATGAGTTTTCCTATTTGAGCTTTTCTATTCGTATTCTATTGGCAGAAGCATCAGCTTATTACAGTATTGTCGATAGTTCCAGACGATTTTAGTATATTATATTTTATTTAAAGTATATTCATAAAACAATAAATAGCATAAAACCACAACACAATCAAGCAATGCTTTGCACTTTTGCAGGCTTTGTAAATTTGAAAAAAAAAACATTAATCTTGGTAGTCTTTTCATAGCTAGAAGATATGATATATACAGATAACCTGCATGGATTGGACATTCAGATAGTATTTTGTCATTAATAGACCTTCTATCATGTTGAGTGAAAAAAGCATTCAATGCATTCCAGCTGATACTTTTAACACACTGTCTCTTGAATTGTTAAAATGAAAAATCATGAGTAGGAGGCTCTCATTTTGCTCTAGCTAATAGTGTTTGTACGTTTCTGATAAATTCCTTAAAACCTACACACTATTATTAAAGTTACGCACAATACTTATTACCTCTATTTTAAATATAGACCTACTCAAAATCGTAATTGTTAATCATATTATTCTGCTTCCTATTCCTTTACTTGTCAATCCTCTCCATGATTGTATCAGTAGGGTTGTGTGGTAGAGAGGACCAGGAGTCCTAACTCCGCCCTTGATAAAGGCAATTAATCAATCAATCAATTCCCTACTTTCATGAAAATATTAGCGGCTTTAGGAGTGAATAGCGAAAAAATGACTAATACATTTTACATAAATAACATTAACATTCTTACATAAGTACCGTACATTTTATATTTTTCATCCCATGCAACGCTTAGCTCATAAATTGCTTGATATAAAGGGGTGTTTTAGAAGTAGTGTCGAACATTTTAGGGTATTGTTCCTGGATGATAGGAGACTACAAATGTCGTATTTGAAGTGTCCAAAACTCAGCGGTTATTCTTATAGCTGCCATTTTGTTTTTTTTTTACTTAGGAATTTTTATCTCAAGAACGAAATGTTGTATTGATCTGAAATTTGACATGAATATTTATACTATAAATACTCAACTTTGAAAAATGAAATAAAAATTTTTCGATGTAAATTTTCAAAATGGCGGCAATTTTAAATTTTTGATGGCAAATTTCACGAATACCGTTCCCATTACAGAAAATTTACAAGAGACAAAAATGTTAGCAAATTTTCATCTTTATCAGCAATGAAAGTTTCAATTTCCTCAGAAGTAATATATCAAAACTAGATAAAGGTTGTTATTCTTGAAATCTCTTGGTTACTATTGATGTATGTTCAGTCATTTATTTATTTTTTATATTTATGGATGAAGTGATCCATCATCATTCTATAAATCTATATAATACTATCACCATCATCCTCTCATCAGTCACGCACAATTCAAGGACATATGTGAGCATCAGAATCATTTTCAGTAATAGAAAACCCTTTGAACAATTGCATTTACATGATATTGATAGATGTCAATAATTTTATTGTAATATTCTTGGTTTCTACGATGGTTCCAAAGACTTCCAATTGTGATCACAGATATTGGTTACATTAGCTGATGATAAAAATTTATAGATTTTTATACTCAACTGCAAAATATTTCTTTTTGAACTGCATAATAAATTTTTAAAAATAATTATGATTGGATTTTATATTTGACATCTGTTTTATGGGCTTGCAACTAATATGCTATTATATAAGAGTACTTTTAAACCACTTCTGTTCAGTGAGAGAATTCTACTGCTAAAAATGCTCTGAAATGTTTCATACCACTTCAGTGAAGCCGTGAGTATAGTTGAGAGAGTTCTATAAAATATACCACAAAGATTTGAGCCTTTAGATTATTCAGTAGGCAATACCTTTTAGTTCACATGATCAAGATTATCATTTTCTCGTCTTCCATCCACAGAGCTCGCTCATTGTTTCTTGCAATCCATAACCGATAAATGTTCGAACTCACACATTCATGACTCATAATTTCTCTCAATTAAGCATAGTTTAGCTGTCCTAATCTTCTAGATTTCACTCTAAGTTGGCCCAGACTTCCCATAAACATTTTGAAGGGAAGTTAAGGGAAGTTGTTGATGCTTACTATAATTACGACCTTGTATGTATAATATTATATATTATACTTGATTATATAGTTAATTATAGTTAATTTTATAGTTGAAAATATATAAAATTTGAACTGTTTAAGGACTGCATAACGACCAGCTAGTACTGGTAATAGCTAGTACTGGTTTTTAAGTACTGGTACATGAAAAATGAAAATAAATTTACAATAAATGCTATAAATTTTAGACAATTTTGAGCCAATAAAAATTATGACACTTGACAAAATTTTAAATTATAAATTAGCTGCCAATTCTAAAACCAAGAGAGCTCGAACCTATACTCTGTTCACGGAGTCGAGAGACGGCCAAAACAAGCTGTTTGCATTTGTGTGCGTATAGAAGCGATGACTCACAGCTGTTTTCGATTTTCGAATTTTTTCGAATTTTCGAATTCCAATTCCCAATACGTTCATTCAAGGTCAGATTGGAATCATGTACTGCAGATAATAATAACATATTATTTCAGTAGTTCTAACTGTGAATCGGTCTAGCTGCTCCTAGCTAGACTCTCGCACGCACATGTTTATTTACTTCGTCTCTCCTCACGGCCAAGTGTTAATGGAAAGGATGTCCTTGGACATCCTTTTCCAAGAATGGACATTTATATGTCCAAACTTCGCCGTTTCATGTAGATAAATCTCACTTATGTTCACATTATTAGATTGCATTTTACATCGTTGAAATATATTAGTTACAATTCATAAAATTATTAGAATTATATTACTTATACTTACAACTTTTGTAATCTAGTATCTAAGCAGTTATAATTTTTGTTATCTACATGAATAAAGTAATCTTATCTTATCTTATCTTATCTCTCGATGAACAGACTATAGAGATGGATTACACAATAATGATATTATATTTATATACATCCTTTCTACATCTTCTTCATTGATACTGAATAGGTTGAACAAATAATGTTAAATTATACAGGTGATGGAAGGAAATGAGATATTGCAACTATACAGTTCCTGTTAAATCATGATAATTAATTGGAAGAAATTCCTACTGGCTATTATTCTGTTGTCAATATTTGCAGTAACAGAAGTCTTCAGAATATTATATGGCATATATTAGGAATTTCGTCCAATTAATTATTATTATACAGGTGAGTTGATTTGAAGAATATATAACAGTTGGTCAACAAAATCTTGTGATATCCAGCTAGTGATATCCATGGATACATTTCTCGGAAGTAACTAATCTCTCAGTTAAAATATCCCTCCTAGCTATTCAATTATGATCTATAATCTACTCCGTTTTTTTAGTTAATGTTACTATCTTTTCAAAAAAGATTTTTTCATAGATGATTTGATTTCCATTGATTGATTCATAGATCACATTTCGTTTGAAAGCACGACATTTTATGTAATCACTTACTAGACAGCGATCATGTGATACTTATTCAATTTTGGAGGGTTCTTCACCAAATTTGTATTTTCAGGATGTGGTGTCTCTGTTGCTAAACAAGGAGCACAGCGAAGAATAGTAGGTGGAGATGAGGCTGGATTCGGAAGTTTTCCTTGGCAGGTAATACTATAGATTTATTATAATAAATAGAAATACTATGATTCAACAACCCTCACATATGAAACAAATCAACCCTCTATTATCAAAAGAATTATTTGTAGATTGAAACAGTAAAATCTAGTAAGTTTAATAGACATGTTCACACTATCATTGTATCATTGACATGATCTATTTTATCACGTTTTTTATCAATATGATAAAATTGATTAATCATGCTATTTGACTACATCCTAGTGTTTTTATTATGTTTGGACATCACAACATCTCACCAGACACTGTGTAAGTAGTAAAAAATTGGTTGGATAGTAAAAATCTAATATTATTGCCAATATGTGAAAACTAATTATATCCATATTATGTGAAATAATTATATCCACTATCAGATATATTCATAAAAAAACAAGTCGATTATTGGTAAGTTTTTTTCTAATATTATTGATCAGGGGCCTGTTGCATGAGAAAATACAAGCTAGTAATACTAGTTGTCACTATGGTAACTTGCCACCTGACAACTAACATTACTAGCTTGTATTTTCTCATGCAACAGGCCCTAGGTGTAAACTTTTGAACAAATCAGTACTTTATTTGAACCATTAATTGTTTATTGAATTTTTCAGGCATACATAAGGATTGGATCCAGCAGATGTGGTGGTTCTTTGGTTAATCGTTATCATGTTGTTACTGCCGGTCATTGTGTGGCCAGGTAAAAAAGAGTGTTTTGACAATAATTGTCATGAATCGAAGTTATCAATTATTGATAACTTCGATTCAGGCGTCACAATAAAATAAAAATAAGTTAAGTTTCAGCTGAAGTTAATATACAACCGTTATAAGCTATTTGAAATAGTTAAAATATTAGCTACAGTTTTAGAAATCCTGGTACAGTAAGTTATTGGTTTTTTATTGATGGGAGGACAAAAAAATCAACTGAAAGAGAGAGGAACATATTATTTCCGTTTAATTATATTTTTTATGAATTAATGTTCTTTATTTAATTCTGTTGGTGTAATGAATAGGTCTTTCAAGATCTGGAAAAGAATCACATTAATGATGGATCAATCATTTGTGTTCTAAACTTCAAACTATTAGTTATAGTCTTGAAAAACTAACCAGCCAGTGTGAACAGGCTAGTAAACACTATTGAGCTAGTGAAAAATATTCAATTTGTCAGTTTGTTATTGACATGAAATACTTCAAATTCTATCTTCTTTTACTATAACTTATACATTTTTATTTTTTATTATATTCCATTTGTATTTATTATACCTGAAACATTGTGTTGAATTTCCGATTATTATGAAGAGAATTGGAATCACAGTATAATCGATTTCCAATTATGACTGATTCATTGAATAATGTGTGAAAGATGAAGTACCTATTCTGAAACAGGTATAGCAGGATCATTTCAACTTGTCAGAAAACATATGTTTCGACGAGCAATATCACAATACTTAACCTAAAAATGCTGAATCTCGCAGATTATTGAAAAAGTCTTTTAAAAAGTTATTCTTTGAAAGGTCTTTTTTGAAAAGGTCTTTTAAAGACTTTAAAGGTCTTCAAGACTTTCAAGCCTTTTGATTATTGTGTCAAAATCACTGTTTACTTATTACTAAAACAGCTGTTATCTGACAAGTTAAAATGATCCTGCTATACGGTAGCCTATTTTCTAAAAGGTATCTAGATAATTCTTCATTTCAAGCACACGTCCTTTTGTAAGTCTATTGAAAAATATAAGGTTTCTAGATCATGATTATTAGCTCACGGTTATTAGTGTTTATTATTTATTTATTATTTATTAGTGTTTATAGTATTTATTAGTGTTATATTATTTGGAATAGAAAGGGTTTATTGAATTCAATATTCATTATATACTATCTTGTTTCCAATTCTTTTGAAAAATCCATGAAAATAAAAGTTTTCCGTTATATTTCAGAGCGTCAGCCAGACAAGTTCAGGTGACACTGGGTGATTATGTCATTAATTCCGCTGTGGAACCATTGCCAGCTTATACGTTTGGAGTTAGAAAAATTAGTGTTCATCCCTACTTCAAGTTCACTCCGCAGGCTGACAGATTCGACGTTGCGGTGCTCAGATTGGATCGACCAGTTCAATATATGGCCCATATTGCACCAATATGTTTGCCAGAGAAAGGCGAGGATTTTCTTGGGCAATTTGGATGGGCGGCTGGATGGGGTGCCTTACAAGCTGGTATGTGAAAATTATTTTCTTTTCTCAATATTTCTCATTTTTTATATACAGTGGGTACATTTCGATCATCTAACACCAAAATCATACAATCTACTTCCTAAACCATTTTTATTCTTATGTAATTCATTCATTTCGTTCATCCAACGCCAAAATTATACATTATTAAAATATATATATAAATAAATCAATACAATATTAAAATAATATCCATTTTTCTATAATTTATAAACCATTTAAAATAAATGGTTTTATAGAATCGACTTCATAGGAACATTTAACACATAACTCACATAAAAATTTGAAAGAAATAATATCACAAAATATTGGTTGAAATAGCAAAGAATGACGACAATGGAAACTGTAATTTCAAACAATTCAAAGAATCAACACCCTCTAACATTGATCGATAGACTTTCTAATCACTATAATCTGCTCACAAAAATTGAAACCTACTCTATAAAAGACAAGTTAGTTTATAGTATATGGCTTGCCATAGTCGAGTAGGTCAATTTCTGTACATGAAGCTCATATTTTATAACACATTTCAAACTTCTTCACTGCCATTAATATGTAGCCTCCCTTCCTACTGATAACTGTACATTTTTGTAAATTTTTATTTGTTTTAGTTTAGGAATTAAGATTAAATAATATTACTGTATTCATTTATTTCTAACTCAAATATAATTCTCGTTGAGAATCCCTACTTAGATGAAGAGTCCATAGTAAAATGGTTCCTCTCATTGCTGAGAATTAAATCATCATTTGACTGGACATACACTTGGATACACTTATATTTTGAAATTTATTAATTTATTCAGATTCCAACGGTACACACCACTTTATATATAAGACAACAGATAGAAATACATAATAGTAATACAAAAACGTACATACTTACATACACACAGAACTATAAACCGTAGTCTACACTAAGGTTAAGGGTGGAATTGTACATTATATCTCATCACTAGATTATTCTTTTTAGCCTATTAACTCTTTATTTAGCTGGTAAAACATCAACTCAAAGGGCTCTGTTTTCTTCAATCACCTTGTAATTTCGGTGTTATCTAATAGCAAATATTGTTTAACAAAACATATTGAATTTTAGGACCATGCAGAATGCATATTTGTTGAATGAGGCGAGGATGAAGGGTTATTTGAGTTTCTTGAAAGTTTGTTCTCTTTTTCGAATAGTTACCGTTAGACCGATAGCACAAAAGCCAAGACATTCTGTGAATCCCGTATTAGGCATTTCGGATGAAATGGAAATAAAGTAGAATAAAATGTGATTTGACTGATCGCAACTCAGTTCATAATTATTATTTGTAAAATCATGGTTAATCAGGTCTGAAATAGTTTTATTTATCTATTTATTGATCGTGTACAAAATATAACTTATAGGATGAAAACACAGACAGAGTCCAAAACGTCTTCTCTTCCTGATTTTGATAAAATTTTAAAATTTCAATTTTAATATTATTGTGTACAAAAAAGAGTAAAAAAAAAATTATATTATTGTATAAAAAAAAGATTTTGTTCATCCAGGCCACATGAGCAACTTTTTTTATTACTCAATGAGCACTTTTTCTCTCCTTTTGGGATTGATGGTGAAATTTGAATGTCGAAAGGATTAAGATAATTCAGTAACTATATATAGGTTATATTGAATTAATAATGCCCATTATTTCTGTTCAAGGTTCACGATTGAGGCCAAAAACTCTACAAGCTGTGGATGTACCAGTAATAGACAACAGATTATGTGAAAGATGGCATAAATCAAATGGTATCAATGTTATAATTTATGATGAAATGATGTGTGCAGGATACAGAGGAGGCGGCAAGGATTCATGTCAGGTATTATCTTTATCAAGTGTCATTAGAAAAAACTTATTTTCATCATCATAAGCACACTTTCATCACGCCTTATTAAGCTCTACAATGAACTCATAGTATTATAGAATCAATTTAAATTTAAATTTAAAAAAAAAAACACTAGTTAAGATATAATGATGTCCAGATCCTCAATCAAATAATTGAAAAAAGCGAATAAAATCCATTTTCAATATCAATTACAATTGAAGACCTGAAGTAAATTATGGTCACTGTGAGTAATTATAAGTCATTAATAGTTAATAACTATTGTCAGTGAAGTAAAGTGCCACTTTTGCCATTTTTGAGTTAACCCCGGATTCATAATCTATGAACTCGGTCTGTAAATGTGTATTATGATTAAAGTGCCATTCTTCTTTCCCTACTAGTTCAGATAGTTGCCGAAAGAATGCGCCAGTTCTATATTCCCTGCAGCGCAATGATCTAAGTGCCTCGCGCCAAAACTGTTATGCATTGGCACTTGAATCGTTATTCCCATTGATAGAAGTGGACATTAATCTGTTTTGATTTACATATTTGAAAGATTAAAATCTCTAAAATTGGGTGGAATTTAGAAGAGATTTCACTTATACATATGTTATTATAGGAGCGTTTTACATGACTTCATGATTAAAAAGTTATAATGATTGAAAAAATGTTTACTATGAAAAGAACCTCATTATCTCGGAACTTGGAAAATGGCACTTAGATTATTAATTGTTTCAGGTCCACAATTGGTTTCTTGAAGAATGTGAAGAAATAAAACAATATAAACTTAATCAATTCATGATCTTATGAATATAAACTAATAAACTGATATCGGATATCGGATCTGTGAAACAAGAAGAAGCGGCTACCTTCTAGCATACATCAATTATATTAAAAATAATTAATTTAAATGATTTTGCACCTTAACTTTGTTGATTAATTTATAAAATGATTAATTCAATGAAATTATTCATCATAACTCCAATCGTCGTTATTCAACATCATATTTATTTTCAAATATCAAGAAATACTAGAATTAGATGATGATTTTTAATTATTATTGGAGAATTATATTCATGACTATATAACATGATTTTTTATTTATCTTTTTTTAATAACTGATTGAATTCTAATATATAATTGCATGAATAATATCTTTTATATGAAAAATAATTATTTTCATGACGGTCACAAATGAAGCGGTTGAAGCTACTACTCAATATGTTGATTCACTGTATTGATTAGTATTTTTTGTTCGATTATTATCAATTAGAATTTTGTTTTTGTTTTTCAGGGTGACTCGGGAGGCCCACTGATGATGGAGAGAACTGGGAGGTGGTACTTGATAGGAATAGTGTCGGCTGGTTACTCTTGCGCCCAAAGGGGACAGCCCGGTATATACCACAGGGTAGCTCACACGGTCGATTGGATTTCATACATTATCAATTCATAGTAGCGGAACAAACCCCCATCGACTCAAATCACTCAAAAAACGTTGTTGAACAGAATAATCAGCCGACGAAAAATATTCCTACATCGTGATTTTCGTCAAAATAGGCATAAGAAAATCAATGCTCTGAAGTATAATATGAAATATTGAGATCATCCAAAAATCCCAATCAGTCTCATGGGTGAATTTCTGAATGTATCACATGATTTTAGAACTGTATCAATAGGAATTGATGAATATTGCATTAATGCCAATATTCCACAAGAAATGAGTTGAAAGGAAATGCAAAGAATGAACACTAGTTAAGAACAGTGTACTGCCAGATCTATTTTAAAGTTTTGTTTGTTATCTAAAAGTGAAGAAGTTTGAAAATTATTTGATCTAAAAATATCTTAATACATACGGTATATTTATGATGTATGATTAAGTCTCGAGTGAAGTCCCAGGAGTAGGCAGGCTTGTAGTCCTTCAATATTAATTTATTTGACTGAGTATGTGGAATAAGTAACCACTGTACTTTCACTCTTCTACAGATCTTATTCTGTTTTTCAACTTTTATACAATTTCTTCTTTGAGTAATTTATACAATCCTTTGTTATTAATATGATGATTCGATGAAGTCGAAGATTTTTCAATTGCCTCAAATTTCATTGACTTATCCAATATTACAATTTTGTTTTTAAAGTTTTATGAAGAAGCATGATTAATTGTTCCACAGATGAGAGTGTTATGTATCAATTCTTCAAATTGCTTCTAAATATTTCGTTGTCATATTCATGTGCCTTGTCTAAGCTTTTAGAGAAACTTCTCAATAATCTCACCTCATTTTCATGGTTATAATAAGGGGAATGAATAGTTGTTTACTTCATTCACATATGCAAGTGTTCTTGGCCACTCACTATGCTTTATTACAGCCTTCCAAAAAAATAAATCTTACTGAAACTAGAGAAAATCTACAGCCTTCCAGTTCTCAAAGCAAAATTTGGAGATTAAACGAATAAAGAGCGAAAAGTTAATTGTACAGCTCCATATTACTACAACTCTCTTGACGATTATTTATATTTCTCATATTTGTTGATTACTCTCAACAAAGTACGGTAATCATTTTTTAATTATTACCTTTCATCTCTGATTCCTATTACTGTTGGTCATAAAATACTATAATTAAAAACTACGAATGAGAGGGTCTTTAGATTGAGACCACTCAATTTTATCACCATATTTCTCAGATTGAATAATTGTCAAATATTTTTGTTAACGTACAGTTTTGAGTAGAAAACTATTCAAAGCCTTTCAATTCCTATTCAGAAGTTCCAAAGAAGCATTTATTTCCTGACACTGTGTTGGAAGAACAGACTCCACGTCATACCCGTATAATAATGATTAGTCTCGATCCAATAATAGCCTATTTTTTCATTCTATGATAATTAGTTATGTAACAAGATGAGCAAAACGAAGGAGACTATCATCTTCTGAAATAAAAATTATTAAATAGAATAAATTCCATATACAAGGCATTGATTTCCAAAAATCTCGAAAAATATAGCATTTATTAAATGTCTAATACTGATCATCATGCGAGTGAATTCTAATTTTTTATCTTAATAGAGGAGCCTCTATCAACCCTTCATGAACCACATAAAACTTTATCGCTTTATTTCAGAAACAATTTATGCGATAGTGAAAAAATGGATTAATTTTGTTATATAAGATTTTGAGTAAGAGTAATAGTTGAGTTGATCATCACACCGATTCTCCTGAGTTTTCGCATGTATTTAATGTTTGTTTATACCAAAGACTGTGTGATTATGAAACTGTGCGTGGAGAAGGTACTTAACTATCTGAACTCTCCTTTTTTCACGAGCTCTATGAGCTGGTAAGATACAGGTAATTCCATATGGGCAAATTTTGAAATGTTCAAATTATTGGAATAATTTAATATTTTTGTAATTTATATGCGTAATATTTGTACATTATTTGTTGTAAAAAGCCATAAAATTTCGATTGAAAAGCTATCTTTCGTTGATTATTTCATCACCAAAACAAGGAAATAAAGATATTTTTACCGCTTTAATTATTCAATTGTTATCTAGACAACCCATGGTCAGTTTGGGATACGTTTCATAACATGTTCTGACTTCGTCACGAATCTATTCAAATCCCTTTTAAAAACTACTCTTAATGTATAATTTTTCATAATATATAATAATTATATTTTATCTAAGATAAGATAATAATAATACGATACAAGATATCTTCAAAATCAATTTGTGGAAAAGCAGATACTTTTCTCCATAATAATTTTATATTTCTATTCAAAAAAATAATCTATCAAGTTTCCTTTTTAGTCATTCATAAGCTTTTACAGTGAAATCTAAAAATTACAGAATATTTAAAAGCCGTTTATATTCTACCTTATCCATATGGAAAGTCAATCAGGACCAATAACAATAATTTCAAGATTGAAATTGATGTAATAAGAATTCAAATTTAATGCTACTTGTATTTTTATCCTATTTACTTAATTCAATTGAAAATGGAATCAACATTTCAATGTCTTCGCAATCTTTGCACTCTGGAAATTTATAAGAATGGGCATAAACTCATACTCTCATATTACATGATAATAGCACTGATTCTTAGTTGAATTACTGTGAAAATTAGAAATTCATATCTTCTGAACTCAAAAATCATCATATAAATCCTCATGAGCACTTTTTTAAAAATGAAATTTAAACTTGAACATCTCTTCGATTCACTATAGGGTTTTAGATTTGTCCAATAGTTCAAGTAAATTTATAATTTTCTGTTTTCATTGGGTACTCTTCTGCTCCCATTCCCTACCTTGAAACTTATAGTGACAGAGAGCTGAGGTCCTATCCGCATGAACATCTCTGTGGCTGACTTGTGATTTGTCATGACTATGATTTGTCATCACACATGGGTTCGATTCTCATTTTGTCTGGAATTTATCTGGCAATTATTGACTTTGCATTAAAACTCATAAATTATAATTATAGATTTTATGTGAGGATCGTAAGCAATAAAATTGATAATTAGAGAAACTAAGATCCAAAGAAAGCTCTACAAATAGTTCGGAAGACTTCTGCTACAGTAAATATAGACAACAGAACTAAATTGCAAGAGGATAATGCCACTGTACTAAACTGCAACTGTACGTTTCTCTAATTATTATTAGACTATGTATTCACAGCAGTTGACTAACTGCAACTTCCAATAATTTCTTCCATCAGCAATAAAATTAACAGCTGATGCCGTCTGGCATTTATTTAATTATTACTTTTGCATTATACCACTCATGAGTCATAAAACTTATAAAAGCATCATAGGCAATAAAATTAAGTGATCTAGGAGAATATTTTGAAGAATAATAAAAAAATTCCAGTAATAATTTGACAATATAGTGTTATATTTCAATCAACATTCCACAAAATACAATATCTGTAAAAATATTTGTACCGTACCCCGTACGATTATTAATAATAATAAAAGTGTGCGACTTGTTTTGAAATAGTAATAAATGACATGCATTATCTTGACAATCCATTTTTCATTAATGCAATTATTGCATTAATTCAATTATATCAATAGATAATGCATTATCTTGGAGTGAGACCTGTCTGTTCCCTGACATGATCTTCGATTCGATGACTGCTCCATGCATTGTTATTAGCAGCCATTACCTTTTTCTTGAAATCTCTTTCGACCTTACGACTAGAGCTACTGCACGGTGTATCCCTTGCTCCCATTAGTCCTGTCTGAAAAAGTTGAAAGATGAAGAGAAGAAAGTTTAAATTAAAATGTGATAAAATTGAATTGTTTAACAAATGAACAGGAAATTTAAAAAGACATGAACAGGAATTATTGTATAAATAATACAGTACCAAAGTGGTAATATTCTAGACAAATTTCCAAAATTAAATAATAGGCTATTAGAACATTATAAATTGTATTCTAGTAGAGAGAGCCTATTAAGGTTGAGTAACAATAAAATATTCATCCCTGAACAGACTACTCAAAAACATCCATTTATTAGTAATTTGTTAGTATCAGTAATATAAATTTATTATTCCATTTATTGTCAATAAAAACTGAAGAAATACAAGGTTGAAATATTCAAGAGACATTACAATACATCGGTACGGTAGTAATTAATATTTTGATTTGTTTTCACAAAAGACAATTAGATTCAACCGCCGTAAAATGACATAAATTAGTGAAACTAATGCGCCGGATTCCCTAATTAGCTCCGTCAAAATGACGACATTTACAGCGGTTCAATTTTTCATCTATTAAGAAACTCGAAAAGTTAATTTTCAGTCTTTAAGCTAATGAAAACTTCTGACACAGTGTCTGGTGAGATGTTGGGATATTTATAATACACAATGAAAACACTTGGATGTTGTCAAAAGTATCACTGTATTTATTAGAAAAATTTACGAATGATGCTGAAACATGTTTGTGAATTTCTTTAATAAATACAGTGATATTAATTTTTGACAACATCCAAGTGTTTTCATTACTAATGAAAACCTTTTTCGTTTCAGATGTGACTCAATGAGTTACAAAAAGAGTTGTAATAGCATAGGTGTTTGAAAAAATAAACCCAAATAATAGTATAATTATTATTATAACTTCCAATATACGGTATTATTTCTTTTATATTAAAAGAAACAGATGGAAACTCATCAGTGAAATATTTATCAGCACACTTACCTCTTGTCTTATTTGATTAGCCCGTTCATTGCACAATCTTGTAGACAATTCAGTGATTTTTTTATCGACGTCCAAAACATCTTTTCTTATAGTTTGTTCCATCAGCTGTGAAATATCAATATTTGATTAAGAAAACTACTAAAATATTGCAGCTTTGACATTCTCGTACTCCTATTTATAGGGTGGGTGTGAATGTTTCATTTTTCTAAAGCACCTGGATCATCAATATCTGTACCTTATTGATACAGCTTTTTACAATGTTTAAAGTGAACAGGAATTCTTCCTCTATGATGCAATCATGTTCATATATATAAAGTGTAGGTACTGGATGAATTATTATTGAAGGCCTACACTAACTTGAACATCGCAAAGTTGTAATGAGACAATTCATTGTCAATTCAGGTGTTTTAGAAATGAATAACAAGTTATACGGTACTACAACTCTTCAGATTATTTCCATACAAATATACAGGTTTTACACATTTAATGATCCGCAGCAAAAAAAAAAAACGGAAAAAGTCAAGGAAGTCATTAAATCTTTAATTTATAAGCACTACATCGTAGACAAAGCTCTGCCTTCAAATAAATAATAATATGAAATTAAATTAATAATAATTCAAAAAATAATGTTTCATGTTCAAACAGTCATTTTTATCTATATAATTTCTGCAAGAATAATGACGGAAGAAATTATACATCAATGTCACGGAAGTATAATCGTATTATTAAACTTATATTTGAAGGCATTGGGAAGCGAGAAGTAATCAAAGTTTATTTCTTTTGTGTACTGTAGCATTTATTGCCTCTTGGGGTACATTCACAGAAGAAGCTGTATTAAGTGCTTAATATTTAAGTGCTTGCTAACAATAACCGACTGGTGCTAGAAAACATTTATACTCAATCAGTTATGCATAGATTGTACTGTTTCAAGTTTGCCCGTTCACATTAAGCTCGTTTTTATTGATATATACCGCACAGTTCAATTGATGCAGTGCAATTCATGTCGATCGGCGGTTGAAACTTTCTTTTTGGATGTACCTTACCAATACCTACACTAACAACCACCAACCACCAATAACTATAGGCCTCCATCTAATCCTCATACCCCTTGACCAAATATTTAATGAGTTTTCAAGAGAGGAATAAGATTGAACAGTGAAACTTGAACGAATAGGCTACCGTAGTCTTGTTCCAACAGTTTTTAGAATTAATTATATGAAAGCCATATAGGCCTAATCGAGAGCAGAGTTTTATTAAGTGAATCACATAACTCTTCATGGAAAAATATCGTTTAATGAGACATTAAATACTCACATGGCGAATCCATTGTTGAAGAGCGGCAGCTCTCTTTTGAAAACTTGAATAAGCCTCTCCTGCATGAGTATATCGATCTATCACTTGCATATCTGTATACAAATACTCAACAACCTGTAATAATAATTATTATTAGACTTTATTTTCCTGCACAATTGACTTTTTGTCAAATTTTCACTTGGGACGGTCAATCAATCAAGTGATAATATTGTTGAAAACATAGAAATAGAAATTTTGATTGAATTGATCTATGGTGAAAACAAAAATTTTGATGAATTCTAAACATCTTAATATTTGAGCTGTCTATTCTACTAAATCTAGGAATTGAAGAAATTTTGTGCGATTGTCTGTTGTTTCTTTTTAATTTTTTAAAATTAATCCTCTGATCCAAATGATGATTGTATTTTAATTGCAATGTAACCAAGAAAAAATAAATCTGTATCTGAAAGTTTCAAATTCAAGAAACCTGTAAATTACTAAAGAAACTTGACACTCTCACCTGCCAGAGTGCGTTTATTTCTCGGGAAGTGCAATATGGGAATTGTACTCCTGGAAGTATTGACTGGGCAGTTTGAATACACATCGTAGCTTCATGTATGGCATTCCTACATTCTGTGGCTAATCTGAATCTAGAGTCACTGTTCCTGTAACACAAATTTCATTCTTATCATTTATTCCTCTATTCATAAAATCTTTGATAGCCAACTATGATATCTAAACATGTAGTATATACGTATCAAAATTATTCTATTCATTTGGAATTCGGTTCCGTATCTATTAATCCCAAATTATAACATCCATCTAGAATTGTAATATTCATTATAATGCACAGGAAGACTCACAAAAATCCATGGAGAGAATTAATAACACAAATAATTAACAACTAATGTTCATAGTACAAGGGATAATTCAATCTGTTTATAAGGTTGAAGAAAATTACAAAAATTAGTAACAGCATAATAAAAAAAAAGATAAGATATAAAAAAGGATAATATGAAAAAGAATGATCAACAACAAAAAAAAGGATATGGTAGCACTGGAATGATTTAGAAAAATTTAAAACTGGGGAGAAAAAAAAAGAAAAAATATAATACTTAAGAGATGAAATGAGGGGAGAAATAAGAGCCTTTTGAGTACTGTATACAAATATAACTTTCTGCCAGAGTTCATACAAGAAATATTTAATCAGTTGAGCAACATGATGATAAAGGTACTCTCACAATTTTTCTTATAAATATTGAAAGTGTGAAAACGAATTCACTTTTTTATTTCAAATGCCGTAGTGAATAATTTCAAGGTTTTGTTGATGAATGCATTTTTCGTAATAAATACTTTCCTAATCTTAAAAATAAAATATCGAACACAATAGACCTATTCTTTTCAGGTCTCCAATTTAATTTAATAAATAAATACTTTGATATTCAATAAGTTGATCGAAGATGGTTTAAGGACATTATGATTGGAGATATTGAGCAACAGCGATAGAGCCTGACTTTCATATCAGCGAATTATTAAATGTTCAGTTCGATAAGTTACGGTAATAGGAGAATACAATCACTGAAGGAAATTTTAAAACTATTTTGAAATATTGGAATACAGAACTAACAGAGTAGTATTGATAGTAGCCCAGCTCTGAAATCCAGCTCTTGCCAGAGTAGCCCCTGCCTGAGTTAGTCTTGATGCTTCTCTCCAAAGCAGTTCTCCTGAGTAAAGAGTATCACGATAGCTTCTCATCCGATCCAATTCAACTTCAAGTTCAGATGAGGCTGAACCAAGAATTTCTCCTGAAAAATGAATTTTTTGGAAAATTTATTTTGAAAGTACCCTTCTACTACTAAAGTAAAACTACCTATTTAAATTTAAAAGTACAATAAATATTGAGATTTGATGCTTTTGCACTTCATTATTACACATTGATGGACGATTGAAGATACTGAATAAAATTCACAAAAATAGACAAGAAGGATATATTGAGTGAATTGAATAGGGTGATAATATGATCAGAAATTTCATATAAGCCAAGTCAATTCCTTTGCTAAAAATATATAAAAAGTACCACAAAATGATAACTAGATAGGCCTACTGTACAATAAATTCTCAAGAAATTATTAAGAAATAGTTAATGAATAGTTTAATCGGTTGAATCGAATTAAATGCGACATTTAATGAGCCGGTTGGATATAAATGAGCTGTATAAGCATCTACTCGCGAGATAACCGAGCGCATTAAAAACGCAAGTATACAGGCCTACTTGCAGCAGTTGCATGAAAACTACATAGGCTAGTTGTAGAGAAATTATTATGTACCAAGTGGAAGATTTATTATGTATTATTAGACCTATAAAGCTGGATATCATAAAAGGCGATATTACTGTTCTAAAAGACTAGATTCCTAAGTTTTTTTTCAAATTGTAAAATTCGAATTGTTCGAATAATTAAGTTTTTTTAATCCTCTCTCTGCTAATCCGTTATCATTCTCCTTACATTTTCTTATATAGAATAGATTACTAAAAATATTTTATAAAGTTATACTCCAAAAGTAATTTCTCTGGTTTTGGGTATCATCGGTATCAGTATCATCATAGAAATTTATTTAGAAAAGTCACTTTGAAAAGAATATACAATAAGTAGAGTCTCAAAAATGATCATGAATCATTGTAATCTACTGTATTTTATGACTACAACTACAACAATTCATGAATGTGGTTGAGGTGATCTGGTTGATGGAAAATTCAAAATATTCATTTCCTAACATGAAATTAATGAAGAATGGCTAACTAACCGAGTACTGTATCTTGATGCTCGTAAAGTCTTTGAAGATGTTGAACTCTATCACTTAATTTCGCCACTTCAGCCTCAGTGTCCTTTTTCCTACGAGTGAGCCAATGAAGGCAATGCTGCTTCAGAGCCTGAAAGAGAATGAATAAATAAATAAATTATTTTCCAATCAAAACAAAACAATATAAAAACAGTATCAAAAATTAAAGGATTATTTTTTATCCTTGGTTGAAATTAACGGATTATATTAAAGGATTAGATATATAATCCATTCATTGAAGGATTATTTTTTTCCAATACCTTCAATAAATTTAATAGCAGTGTTTAATGCCAAATAGAGCATCTGTATTGATCAGCTATTAAATACTGGAATAGAGATGGAGATTATGTTATTATTTGGGGTTTCTCACAATTTTAGTGGATGCTTTACACACAAACATATCACAAGTGAAACTCATACCACACTTTTGTTTGCAGGATATGGTTAATAATTGCTAAATTATTCAATTCATTCTACATTTTCGATTTCACTCATCGAAAAGTAGCTTTTCAGGATGTGTTTTTAAAACTATCTTAATAGTATTCTACTTCTCAACTTACTAGCCAAAGCGGTTTTATTAGGATAAATATTAATTATTATAATTTAATTTCAGTTCATCATTTAAATTTTTCGTTGAATGAGATTATTTGTCTACTACAAGTCTATTACTAATATTATGTAAGATAAATACAAATGAAATCACCTTTCTAGTTAGATTAGCTATGAACTCTTCATGTTCAATTGCAACTTCAGGATTCCTGTTGATTCGTAGCTCCTGCATCGCTCTGTGTATTGATTCATCAGCAGTTTCAATCCTATAAAATATCATTTTGAAATATCTTATGAATATACTATTGAAAATACCATACCGTACATATCTTTGATATAATTTTCTTTCATCTTTTCCTATTTTAAAAAATATTGATTTTTAAATAAAAATATCATGAATATTTTCAACTTATAATGCAGCCAGGAAATTTTGTCTAGTGACAGATTATTACACACGAATAGGTGAAAGTTATAATAAAATTTGTTGTCAATTACTGATCTGGATCAACAAACATGTTTTCAGTGGGGAAGGAGAAGCTATCACCAGGCATTGGACATGGGGAGCAAACAACGGGCTGTTCCCCAAAAATATTGAATAGAGTTGAGAAAACGGAATTTTCACTATATTTGAGAAAGCTCTTACTATTAATAGTTTGAAGGTCATAAAATAGAGGGCTGTACAATTTAATGAGAGATGAGTGTAAAAGCTTTATTGACAATCGAGACACTTGAAAGCAAACAAATTCCTCCTGCTTGCAAACAAACTCTCGGAATTTAGCAAGCAGTATATTTTTGTAGTAAGCACTAAGAAATCAATTTAGCTTTATTTTTTGGAGCTCCGTTGCGAAGCACGGGTGGCTTCTAGTTGTTAATATTAGAGAGATTACAATAAATACCTACTGCGCTTCTTCGGTTGGCACTACACCAGGCATTAATGCTTGATCATTATTCATTTCATTCAAAGTTTCCTCAATCTCGTTGTTAATTTTCTCCAGTCTGGCCATACAGTGTCCTGAAAGTGATTCAAGAATTAGAATAAAATAAGAAATTTAATAAATAAAAATAAATTTTTTCTAAACAATTGTGAAACCAATGCCAATTGGTGGAATGATAACTATTTCCATCATAAAAAAAAGACCAAATACGAATATTTGCTTTTTGTGTAACTTCAATATTTCAGCCTTCCAAAAAAGTTCATTTCTTCGTGGCTTCATACGCTTGACGTATGCGCCTTTTTTCTAATTACATTTATAAGTCATATCAAGACTTGTTCCCAAATTAAATTATTATTGTCCAATCACTCCTAGTAGGTTAGCCTCTTTTGTTTGATGTATACAACTAAATTAATGCAATATTGAGTCATCTATCATTCTAATATTTTCGTGACTATCGTTTTTAATATTCCCAATATTATCATTCATGGTTAGAAGTTTGTAAGCTCCAATCTCATCTCATAAACAAATAAATCATTAATTTTGTAATCTCCTCAATATTTTAGTGTTATCTACTTCTAAGTTTGTTCTCACGATAACAGGCACATGACCTGAAGGCAACATATATTCCGACATTATTATACTGTATCTGAAATTGTTCCACTGTTATTCAAGATAAAGAGTTTCTTCCAAAATAACGAGAATCAACAATAGTTACAGGTCCGTTATAGTGTTATAGAGGATAAGAGAGCCCAACAAATACTGACCATCCCTCTCGAATACTTACATATATATATATATATATATATATATATATATATATATATATATATATATATATATTAGATAGCAGCAGCAACTCTTGGATGTTTTAAAAGAATGAATAATTAGCAGAGTTTGTAGATTTCTGTCCAGCATAGAGAATACATTGTACAATACAATGGTGGAGGTAAAGTTTTAGTTGCCTAAATTTTTTTCTTGGAAATAAGACAGAAACTTGGTATGGTTTACTAAATATTCTCATATACGGTATTTTTATAATTAGGCCTAATCTGTATCTATTTTCGAATTATACTCATACTGCCGGTTAATATGAGTATAACTCGAATATAGTAAACGGTATATACTGTAAAATATGAAAAAAATTATGAAAATATTTAGTAAGACCTTACAATGTTTTAGTCTTATTGCTAAGACTAATTTAGTAAGACTATTATAAGGGCGTTCACAGATGCTGGAGCCGTTCAACAACTTTGTGCTTGACAAACACTCCTCATATACTATACATATCGCCTTCATATGTTTTAAAATTTACATAGAATATGAATATCTCATCTTCACTTCTTTTTAGTTCAGTACAAGGAGGCTGTACTATAATGAAGGTAGTTCATTTTTATTGAAATTTCTAAGTCATAAACAAAAAACTGAACTCTGAGATTTCAGTTTTGGAGCTTCATGTTAATTCGCCTCATCAACTCACAAAAATGAATTACATTGATAAATTGAGTTAAAACTTCACCCAAAGATGGAGCAGGGGCCGCCTTTTCTTCCCTCCATATATCGCGGTCTATTCGTAGAAATGTATCTAGAAGATCAGCACCCAAGCTACTTGTTACACGTCTCTGAAAATTTAATAGAACTATTAGTTTGAAAAGTAGTTCAAAAAATAAAAAAGTTTTAAACATAGAAACATATTTCATACAGCCCAAATCAATCCTACAGCCAAATTTCATCTCACTAATTTATTGTATTGTAATATTCAATTTCAACCAAGAAACAGGAGAAATATGATAAAGTTATCACTTAATCTGCTGAATATTGTAAATATCCATAAACTATAATAAGAAAATATATAGTAGCATACAAATTATAATTTCAAGCATTTAATTTCACCATCCGATAGGTAAACAAATTATTTCAATTTGAAAAATTAAATACTACTGGTTAGCTGTTGAAGCAATCAGAAAAAAATTAATTAAAAGAATGAAATCTGTCAATATTATTAAAATATTAGAGAGTTACGGCTCACTCTGTATAAAACATGAGATTCTGACTTATTGAGTTAAAATGGTTCCATTTCAACCATGTTACAGGCCTATAAAAGTCATAAATCTCAATCATCACTTAATTATTGTTATCAAATAGCGTTTGATTTGTTTTAAGACTTCAATTATTATCATATTGTTCATTGAAGCGACTCATTTGTTCTATTTGAAAAAAATAACTAGAAATACTGTCACACACAGATTATATGGGGAATACCTAATTTCTCTAATATATCTTAAAAAAATTATGTTTTTAGTAGTATAGTTATATAAAGACCCAATTTCATACTCTAGTTGTGAATATTACTGTGTTTGTTTCAATTGTAATTAGCTTACTGTTTTTAAATTGTGATGGTTTTTGAATTTGTACTTTGTTTTTAAAAATGAAAATTATTATTATAATAAAGTTGATTCTTTACCTGAGTGCCTATACCACTTGTGGCACATCCCATAATTCCTGGATGTTATTTCCTTACACAATACTACGTGTTTCATCATACAGGATGTGATTTTATTACTTGATACACTCCTTTTAATCCTGAAAAAGATATTTTAAATATTTGTACAAAATCAGAAATTTTAATGATTGATTTTCAATAGTTTTGAGAACGCAATAACTGCATTTAATATTTTTTTGCATCACATGATTAAAACTCCGAAATTTTGTAAAAATTTTTACATCATAATGTGCCGGTATCTATATTTTTTATTGCAGCCCTGATCTACCAACGTTTAAAATTTTTCTTAAAAGAAAATTTTTTTTTATTATTTTTTGTTCAGTGGCCTTTATAGAATGATGATGTATGGTCAGCCTTGACAAGTCAATTTCTTTGGAAATTGCTCATTCAAGAACTGGGATAGGCCTGCTGAATATGAAGAAGCTTGATATTGAGATGATAGCTGTATTCGATCTGTATTCGATCTTGGAACCTTTGGATTATCAGACAGGCGCTTATCGCCCTCGGCTACGGACCACTCCAAGCTGATACACATTCACGTGAATACACATATACATACACATATACGGACTTATACCCACATACATATGTATATACATATACATAGACGCATACACGTACATACACATTCTCTTTTGGACAATGGAGAATCTTCCAATAATTGTTATAATCATTGTTTCATAAGGAGTTATAAATGTTGAATATTATTCCCTGGAAGAATAATTAATGTGTCTCAGAGGATTCAGAGAGGTTTCAGAGGATAGGCCTATTTATGCCATCTCAAGTAGATTAAATCTTTACCGTTGGCTGTTCATATTGAACCACTTGCCATAATACAGAGAGAAGGATTTTAAACAGATTTATGTCGGTGAAGCTTTTTTAGCATGAATTTTCTCTTTTATCAACCACTATTCTATATTTAGTTTTCAGAAGCATAATCCACATGATAGTTCAGATAATTTAGTTTTCTACAAGTTTTGCTTCAAAAGTTTGTGTGTTAGGCCTATTAATTTTATTCTAAAAAATTAAGTCTAGTTTAAGAGAGCTCTCTGACTATGAAAGACTGAATTTTGAAATGAAAAAATAGGAGATTTCTCGATGAGCACCCATTTTTCATCTTTCAAAGAAATTAATAAGAAATCTACGGTTCTGGAACCTCAATTCAATTTTCAAGGTGGAGGAACAAATTGAATACCGTAGAACACTTTATCATTTCTCTTGAAATGACTACTAAACATTATCGAAAACATCATAGCCTTGTTTTTAAAAGTCATTGTGATATCTTGGATGAATATTTTTCAAATATGATTGGTTTGAATACAATCATTTTTGCATTATTTTGATTCAATGATAACTCAGATTAAAATTAATCTGGATCCGATTGTTCATTATTCCCTCACTTGAGCGCTAGTATCTCAAGTCTCGTAGTCAATGTACGGTCTGCTTGTCCTGTAGTCACCAGCCTTACCACGGGCTTCTCCCTCGCAGACCAAAAATAAACAGGAAACGGTAGTGCGCATGCGCTGGTATTGTATTCGTGGAGCAGTTCCGTTCCGTATGTTACCCGTTACTGTAACTGATCAGTGACAGTGACTGACGACACGACTCACATGGTACTTCCTTTCTACTTAACCCCAATTAATATTACCACAGTCTAATCTAATAAACATTGCAAACTCCTCCAGTTTTCAGGAGTACCTTTAAATTTTCTTAATGGCTAATTGGCTATGATGCAATTTTGTATTCACTCATGTCGGAATGAAAAATTGAAACTGGTTTGTGACTCACTCGTAACTTTTTCTACTCAGTGAATAATCTAAAGTAGGGTGGGTGATTAACAGAACTGTAACTTATTTTTTAGTTATTTTTAAGTTCATTCATCCCAATTTATTTTAGGATTAGTTGATTATTGGGCACCAAAAGAATAGTATAAATACCTACCGGTACTTTAGGGCACGCGCATGTTGAGTAGGTAGGCTATTTGACAACTCCACCTTCACCTCCACAACATGCGTTCAACCTTTTTATTTGCCCAACTCAGCACCATGTTATTAGCTTACATTGCTATCCTCGCAATGATCGATTTTATTGTGTTATATGTTTCCAACACTACCTTCTTCAGGTCAAATAGGCTAAATCTTCTACAGTTATACAAAATGCAAGCTTGGAAATTAATATTGAACAGCTTATTCCCAATATAAATCATAGAGGATCAACTGTCAAGTTATTCCGAAGCTCGCAATTTCATGCTGCCTATTTTAAAATATACCACTGAGGGATGAGCAAGTAACAGTTAACGTTAACATGCAAAACGAAACTGCTCCAACGAATACCGACCTGGTAACGAATACGTTATAGCAGAATCCAAATCAACTTGTCAGAAATCAGCTGTTTCAAAGAGCAATATCACAATACTTAACCTACAAATACTGAATCTCGCAGATTATTGAAAAGGTCTTTTAAAAAGTTATTCTTTGAAAGTTCTTCTTTAAAAAGGTCTTTTAAAGACTTTAAAGGTTCTTTAGACTTTCAAGCCTTTTGATTATTGTGTCGAAATCACTGTTTAATTATTACTGGATCAGCTGATTTATGACAAGTTAATTGGCTCCTGCTATACCAGCGCATGCGCACTACCGATTCCGGTTTATTTTTGGTCTGCGAGGGAGAAGCCCGTTCCTTACCTCGTGTTTCCTTAGAAATTTAAAGATGGCGTCGATGGCGGTGAATGGTTGAAGTAGAAATTTCGTTATTTGTATCAATTGTTTATTATTTGAATTAATATCTTGGTTTATCAGCTTTAAAACAGTTATCATATGAAGATAAGACATTCTATCAACATGAGATTACAGGCTAAGCTCATTATCTGATCTCTTTTGTAACATACTGTGAAGTGGTTTGTTGTAAGTATGGTAGGTTTATTAGTTGTAACTTATCTAATGAATTATTAGTAATTTGATAGATAAATTGGTTAATTTATCAGTTAATAATTAGTTTAATATAGTATTTATGCTATAAATACCTCGAAAGCCTCCAGTCCAAGCCCCCCTGCCGTGCCAACCAAGCTTGGAGGGTAGAAAATATTTGCTAATACACTAACACTAGGACTTTGAAATTCTTTCAAATTCTCATATATGTTCTTTCAAATTCTCATACATTTGAAATGAACATCTTCATTTTTTTATCGCAATGGTGAGATTTGACTGTGTTGTAAGCATGCTTCAGGTTAGGGTGATGCAATAGAAAATCCTTGTTCTTGAAGCTAGCCTAACACTCGGATAGATACGATGAATTTACAACATTCAGCTGCGTTCACCTTAACCTTAAATTTCTATTTCACTCTTCATTGAATAATTTTAATAGAATGAGATAGAAAAAACGCTTGAAAACCATTTATAGGATACATGTTGATATAGGACAATAGGACCTATACACATGTATCTATACACTTGGCCTATATAAACACAGACCGTACACCAGTTGCGAATTTATCACTGCGTGGTATAAATTTAATAGTCCTACTGACTTGTTTGGATACAACATACACTGGACATTTGTCTCAACCAGCTGAGAAATCAGAACTGAGCTTGCTCTTTAGAATCAGAACTCAGGTCTCCTCATACATGTTAAATTTTTGGTAAATGATTCATTCATATTTAGTAGCCTATCAATCTTGTTCCTGCTTTTTAAGGCAGTAGAATCGAATAAGGTTGACCAACTAAATATGATGTGATAAATATCCATTTTTGAAAGGGAAAACTCCACTTTCGAAAACTTTTGAATACTGATACCTTCTCATACATGTTAAATTTTGGTAGCCTAAATGATTCATATTTTAGTGTCATTCTTGTTCCTGCTTTTGAAAGCAGTAGAATTGAATAAGGTTGACCAACTGAATATGATGTTAAGATTATCAATTTTTGTAAGGGAAAAATCCATTATACAAAACTTTTGAATAGCCTACTGATCTCTTCTCATACATGTTGAATTTTTGGTTAATGATTCATATTTTTGTGTCAATCTTGTTCCTGTTTTTGAAGGCAGTAGAATTGAATAAGGTTGACCAACTAAATATGATGTGATAAATATAGATTTTGGAAAGAGGAAATTCTAAATTAATTAGCTTTTGAAGATTGACAGTTGAAGTAGCAAAATGACACTCTTCCTTCACCTGCCACTGACCAGCTGAGAAAGCAGAACTCAGACTCATAAGAATCAGAACTCAGGTCTTCTCATACACGTTAAACTTTTAGTAAATGATTCATATTTAATATCAATCTTTTTCCTGCTTTTTACGGCAGTAGAATTGAATAAGGTTGACCAACTAAATATGATGTGATAAAATAATATCCATTTTGAAAGGGAAAACTCCATTTTAGAAGAGTTTTGAATACTGATCTCTTCTTATAGGCTACATGTTAAATTTTGGTAGCCTAAATGATTCATATTTTAGTGTCAATCTTGTTCCTGCTTTTGAAAGCAGTAGAATTGAATAAGGTTGACCATCTACATATGATGTGATAAATATCCTTGAAAGGGAAAACCCCATTTAAAAAAAAAAAACTTTTGAATTGTAACCGGGGAAGGATATCGGCGGATCTTCTTCTCCCCTCATAGTGAGAATACCATTTATTTAACAGGTGATTTCCTTTGTATCAATGTCAATCAGAAGTGACGAGTTTAACTCTAAATTTCCACTTCCAATTGGAAATCAAACTGTTAATAAATATCTTGCTGTTGGAACGTTTGAATCCTCATCTGGTTGGTTGGGAGCTTTTCATGGATTCATTCCTTCAAATGCCCAGATCTTGAAACTACTAAATCTCCACCTGTTTTATCAACTTAACCAAGACGAGCCAGGAACTTGAATAAAAGATTTAAATAATTTTATTCAGGTTTATTGAGCTATACTAAAATTTAGTTTTCAAATTTAAATGTTATGAGTTATCAATCTTCAATTTACGTTTAAAATGCATTACGTTAATAAATTCATCAATTCATAAAAAATAATACTCAGATTTCAGGTTTAATTTACAGTTGAATTTAGATAGGATTCTGATAACCTCCTGGAGTGGTTCGTAGCCGAGGCGGCTAAGGCGTCAGACTGATAAAGTTATCAGCAGTCAGATAAAATCCATTGGGCCAGGGTTCGAGCCTGGTTGACGGAAGGATTTTTGACAAATACGGCCACTCCCGTCTTTCGGAGGAGACGTTAAGCCGTCGGTCCCGACTGCCTAAAAAAGTAGTCGTCATATCTCATGATCACCCCACTCATTACCCACGCACAAGCTTAGAGCTCATGTGGGCATCATCCTCAGAAAAAAAATTTACTCAATTTCTTTGCTTTAGCATTCAAGGCCTCGGTCAATCTATAAATATTACTTGAGTGAAAAAACAAGAGTTTGGCACTCACTATTTAAATTGATAATCAAATCAAACTCGACACAAATAAACTCAAAAGCACAATAATATTCTACAAATTACTTCAACTTCAAACTACAATTTTTATCACTACATCAATAATTCACTTGAACATTTATAACGTTGAAATAGAAAAAAATGAAAATAACCGCAATAAAATTTGGACCGATTTCCCTCTAAATGGTCTGCCACCCCATTTAGAGGCCGAGGTTTGTGCAATAACTACATTTTCACGTCTTTACGCGGCCGTGTTTCTCTTCGAACTCTCGCTTTTCCACTAAAAATTATCCCCCCTCCAGCGGACAACCCCGCAGCTTCACGTGGAGCGCTGAGCCTAATTTTCAGTGGAATCGCCAAATTCCCAAGAGAGGTCATTCATTGCTCGTATCAAACATTTCCCAAGTACGGTTGCAATTTAATCACAGAATCTAAACCAATACTTTGGAAATGCCAGAAAACTGAAATTTTTTCGACAACGCTAGCAGCAAGTTAGGAAAATCCATTAAAAAACGCAATTGTGAGGCAGTTAATTCTTGAAAAAGAATTAACTCTCTCACAATATACCAAAAATCGAAATCAAAGTTCACTTGAGTTCATTTCAAGAAATTCAGAAAAGAACAGTTCAATAACCTGAAAAGAAGAACATGAAAAAACTACAATATAATCTACTCAATATTCACCATATTACAGAATACTGATCTCTTCTCATACATGGTAAATTTTTGGTAAATGATTCATATTTTAGTGTCAATCTTGTTCCTGTTTTTGAAGGCAGTAGAATGAATAAGGTTGACCAACTAAATATGATGTGATAACATACATTTTGGAAAGAGGAAATTTTAATTTAAATTGCTTTTGTAAGATTGATAGTTGAAGTAGCAAAATGGAAATTGAAATAAATTATTTTCTAAAGAATCAGAACTTAGCCTGTCACTCTCTTCCTTCACCTGCCACTGACCAGCTGAGAAAGCAGAACTCAGACTCATAAGAATCAGAACTCAGGTCTTCTCATAAACGTTAAATTTTTGGTAAATGATTCATATTTAATATCAATCTTTTTCCTGCTTTTTACGGCAGTAGAATTGAATAAGGTTGACCAACTAAATATGATGTGATGAATAACCATTTTGAAAGGGAAAACTCCATTTTAAAAGAGATTTGAATACTGATCTCTTCTCATACATGTTGAATTTTGGTAGCCTATTTGATTCATATTTTAGTGTCAATCTTGTTCCTGCTTTTGAAAGCAGTAGAATTGAATAAGGTTGACCAACTAAATGTGATGTGATAAATATCCTTGAAAGGGAAAACTCCATTTTAAAAAAATTTTGAATTGTAACCGGGGAGGGATATCGGCGGATCTTCTCCCCTCATAGTGAGAATACCATTTATTTAACCGGTGATTTGTTTTGTATCAATGTCAATTAGAAGTGACGAATTTAACTCTAAATTTTCACTTCCAATTGGCAATGAATTGGAAATCACACGGTTAATGAATATCTTGCTGTTTAACGTTTGAATCCTCATGTGGTTGATTGGGAGCTTGATGTGATAGAAATCCATTTTGAAAGGAAAAACTTCATTTAAAAAAAATTTGAATACTGATCTCTTCTCATACATGTTAAGTTTTTGGTAAATGATTAATATTTTAGTGTCAATCTTGTTCCTGTTTTTTAAGGCAGTAGAATTGAATAAGGTTGACCAAATAAATATGATGTGAAAAATACAGTATACATTTTGGAAAGAGGAAATTCTAATTAAAATAGCTTTTGAAGATTGATAGTTGAAGTAGCAAAATGTCACTCTCTCCCTTCATCTGCCACTGACCAGCAGAGAAATCAGAACTCAGCTTGTCACTCTCACCCTTCATTTCGAATTTTATCAAATTTATATAATCGATCTTTTTAGCCTAAATTTCTTATTAGTTTTTGGCAAAGTTATGAGTTTCATATCATATACATTACCACCGATAAAACTTGATTGAATAGTGTTGTAATAGGTTTCTAATTTGGCAACCGTATTGCTGTAGCCTATAGGTTTTTCCTGTTCATTTTCACTCTTTATTACTGTTTTAGTATTTTCACTCTTAACTTGTTCCTTCAGTGTCTCAATGGCGAAAGTTCCCCATTTTTGTTTTTTACTGAAACATAATTGCAAGCAGTTTAGGTTGAATTCACACTAGATACTTCTAATACTTTTACCCTGCCTAACAGTGATGTGGTATTCCCACTTATTCTGCTTATCATATCAAGAATTTCAGAGAGAGTCTCATTTTCAATAGTTTTATTCTCAATCTCTTGTGTTTATTATCTCTGTCCAGTTCGGTCGCCATGTGTGCAGTCTATCTGCCGTATTAGGATTTTGTTCAGTCAAGACCAAATGCTATTGCTTGGTTGAATGGACTTGACATAGAATTGTAGCTAACTACCAAGTCTGCTATCACTGCTACAAAGTATATTATGCTTTGTATATATCTGAGTGTTTTTGACTTCGTTTCATGCTCTTGATGAGCCATACGATAAATAAATAGTTTTATCTTGATTATTTTCACTTTTACTTGGGCTCTGAACATGCTCTTTAATCAAGTTGGCTACCTTATTCTCACAAACACCATAATACCAGACAAGACCTCCACCAATTGTCTGATCATTTTATACTCGGTGCATGAAACAACACTGATGTATTAAATTTATTATACGAAGTAGAAGCAAACAAAATACTATTCAACTTTCTACCTGGCTAGTAAGCTACGTTCCACATGAATGACGTTCGGAAGTGTCGAATGAACAAGAAGTGACCACACCCGCAGTTAGAGGGTCAGGCGTTCAATAATATTCATGGGCTGGTAAAACTATTTCTGTAGAGCATTTATTGATTATCCATCAGCTATTAAATTGTTTGTCTATATTTGCAATAAAAGTAATCATAATAGTTTATAGCAGTGAAGGAACTGCTCAATCACCCTCCATACCGGTCACAGTCATTCTGACCAATTACAAAATCTATATTCGAAAAAGCAGTACACGGAACTTGGAAGGACATAAATGGGACTCACTGAATTCAGGAGCTTGTAACTGATCCATAAAACCGGTAGTGTTTTTGTATGGCCATTGATGAAGTATGGTATTTGAGCCAGTTGTACCCGAAGATCGGGGTTTAAAATTGAAAGGCTAAGAATAGAGGTACATTACATAATAGATTAGTTTATAGATGCACAGTTGAGACATACTGATTACAGTTCTGATTGATTGATTTAATTTCTCATGGCCGGTTAGGAAATGAAAAATTAGTTTTTTTAGCCCGCAGTATATCCAATTTATTGATAAAAAAAATGAGAATACTTAAGATAACAAAGTTGTCAAGATGGTTTCAGTGGAAATTGAAAATTGAAAGATAATTCAGATATAATTGGGGGAAGCGGTATCCCAGTGGCAGAGGTGAGTCCAATTGGTGACATTAGATAAGAGACAGCGCCTACCACTCCCATTGTAATGGCGACCGGCTCTACTAAATACAAAAATTTATGAGCTTCAAAATCGCTTCCCACCTAAAGCTGTAGGTAAATTCATCTCTCATCATCATCCTTCCCATTACCCACGCACAATCTCAGAGCTTATGTGGGCATCATCTCTAGCAAAAAAAAATTTCTATGGACTCTATTCTAAAAAAAAGACAGGCTTACCTAACAGAAACTTACTCTCTAAATTATGGAGTGAGTAAGGGGTTTGACAAGACTCAAAAGACAAGTCTCATACTCTCATTCCAAGCAGTAAACGAAGTCTCATAGAGAGAGAAGAACCATAAAATGTAAAATACACAACAAATAGGCTAATCAATAATAGAGTAAAGTAGTTTGCAACTCATTCTTTTAACATTAAAACCATTTCCATACAATCTGCAAAACATTATTGCAACATTATGGAGAGGGAAACTAACTCTGTCTTGAAATGTTGCAAAGTAGAATAATACCAAAGCCCCAATCGAAAATAGAGTAATGTTGTTTGTACCACATTTTCGTAACCTCAAAGACCATTCTCCAAACAATCTGTAGAAAGGGTACTTTCCTGTTTAACGACACGTCTACTCATTAAGAGATATCAATATCGAACTTCAAAAGTATCGATACTCCTCTAACAAATATATGAGAAAAAGATAGGTTATTATCAACAAACAAAACTTACTTTTAATAACAGGAAAGTACCCATTTCCAAAATGATCTATCTTCATGAAAATAAAACTCTTATTTCCTTTCTCACAATCACGTTCATTATGCAATAAACACCTACTTTTTAAAAATGTGATAGCACTCTTTTCATTGTAAGATAGATAACAGATCAACATGTTGCGACTGAAAAACTTGAATAATAGTCAAAAAATATCTGTAAATGAGTAGACGTGTCGTTAAACAGGAAAGTAGCCCAGAAAGTTAGTACAAATTCAAAGCAGCCAAAACTTCATATACTAGTGATGGGCTGCCACAGATCAGTTTGCAGATTATAGATAATGATTAAGTCCATGAGGCCTGTCTCATTATAGCCGCCCACCAAATGAATTATAATAATGATTAATAATAATTATGAAAATGTTTTATTAACAAATCATAATCAATTTACGAAATCAAATCAAAGTCACACAATTGTACACATCGTTTTCACACAGATTATTCATCAAGTATAATTTAAGAATAATGGACGCAGTTGTTGAGCACTGTCACGGCGCACTTGGTCCTACTTTGAAGCATATTACCTCTCTCCTCCCAGTACAAACCTGATTCCGTGTCAAATATTTCGACAGTGAACAGATGTTTGCGAATGAATTCAGGCTGGGAGCTGAATGTACTGATCACTCGGCTCATAAACCATGAGTTTTGACAGTCTCCCAAGCTTTTTAAAAATTTAAATAATTCCAAAATTTCTTTCAATAGCCTACTTTCAATAATGGCTAAAGAAAGCCAGATCACCAGGAAGCCTATTTATGCTGACTGGGTGAAAAGACGCTGAGAGTGGTGGAGCTTTCCAGTCTCCCCACCAGCCAGCATTTTTTCACAGATTTTTCCATCTTTCAATTTTTTGCGCAGTCGTTTGTGTGCCTCCTGAAGACTCTGACTGGCCAGGACTTGGACCTTCCCTCCGGTTTTTCCATCCAGCCGAAGCTGACCAAGGATGTGGTATTGTAGAGAAATGTTTCTATTAATATAAATTATTCTAATTAATTCTTAATAACTTTTATTTCAGAAAAATAATGGTTTAATATAATTTCAGATAGAAAAAGAAAATTTAAGATTAAAAGAAAATCCTCATTTTTAGAAAAGATTCAAGTTAACTAATTTGAAAACAAAAATATAAAAACTTGAAACTTGAAATAACCTTCTTCTTCTTCTTTTTCTTTTCCCATTCTGCCACTATGGCGTAGGGGTTGGCGATCCCATCGCCCAATAGCCTAGTGCTATTGCAAACAGCCAAAGACGTCGTTGGGCTAAAGAAAAATAAAAGGACACGCAATAAAATTGAAATAACCAATTAATTTAATTATCTGTTTGTTCCTTTAATTAATTTTTCTTTTCAAATAAAATTGTAAACTATTTCTTCATGTTATTTTGTTCAAAACTTATCATCTAAGCAACGCATCTCCAGCCATTTGTTATATTTTTCTTCCCGTCTGGAAAGTGGTGGAGCCCCCATTGCTACTGTTACAGGTGTACTCCCGGGTCGATTCATGAATCTTTGCGTCATTGTCGATCTTCTGGCTACTCTTGTAGGCTGTGGGTGGAAGCACCACAGGAGAGTCAGATGGTGGTTTGACTTTAGTCGCTTGGGCGACAACCTCAGCCTGAATCCGGCACCTTCTGTACTATCAGGTTGACCAACCAGTGCACCGCTGTCTACCGGTCTTCTGCTAGCCTTTGTAACGGTCGTGGAATTGGTGTGACCAACTATTGCACTGTCACCAACCTCAATTCTCTCGGGGCTTGCAACTCTATCTGAAGGTTTTGTAGATTTTTCTTGTATTGCAATCGGCTGAGTCTTTCTCAACAAGTCAGCTGGTAAACCGAGGTTGAAAAGATCGAGGTCGAGTCGTTCATTTGATCTCCTTCTTTCTGAAATTACTTTTACAGCAGTTTTCAAGTTCTTGAATGCGGTTCTATCACGTTCCATCAGAGCAGATGCTCTCCATCGTCGTTGTATTATGACAGCTGCATTTTCAATTCTTGCTTGCTGCCCCCTCCTTGCCACGTTTTTCTTTTGGACTCTGAGCGATCGCCATCTGCGTTGTAGAAGAATAGTTGTTGCTCTCAGTTGTTGATAGTAGCTCCTCTGTTGTTGTGCAATTTCTTGCAGGTTGTTGTCTTGTATTGCCAGCCTCCTCCTCGTTGCTCTCTGAATGAAAATGGCTGCTGATTTCATACGCAAAAAGTTGTCTCTGTCTGTGCGCATTTTCAAGATGGCCGCTCTTCGTTTAGTAAAAAACACCAAAAGTGCTGCCTCCTTCAACTGCAGCATCCTCTCCCTGTACACTCGCATAGCAGTAATCGCGCGCCAGCGGCGCTGGATGACGATTGCCGCACGCCGCATGCGTATGAACGCCTGCCGCAGTCGATCACCGCTCACCACAGCCGACGACGCAACTATCCGCTTCATAACCGTCCTGCGCCACCACTTTTGGATGAGTTGTGCCGCATGTCGCTGTCAACGGAAGCGCATGCGCAGTTTGATCATGTCGGCGTTGCGACGCCAGAAGCCAATGAGGACGTTTACTGCCTGCTGCTCGCGTATGTTGCGTAGCTGCCAGACCAGCGACAGCATCTTCTCGCGGTGCCCATTCACAATGTCCTGCGCTGTCACGCCATTCTCCAATTCGTTGCCTGTGTGCTCCGTGTAGCCTTTCAGAGCCACCCGCACATTGTGTATCTTTTGCGTCCTAGACACAGCGGGAACCCGCAGCTTGCCAACCAAACGCACGTTGAGCATGGTGTCAACCAGCTTGGCCAACCTAACCCCGTCGCGCAGGTCGTTGCGATTCTTCACTCGGAAGTCGAACTCCTCCAGATACGTTTGCTTATACTCCAATTTCAGACCCATCGTGCTCAGGTATTTGGTCATCTCACCTATCTGCTTAATGACCGCCTTCTATCCGCTTAATAACCGTCCTGCGTGGGGGCTCCACCACTTCCCAGACGGGAAGAAAAATATCACAAATGGCTGGAGATGCGTCGCTTAGATGGTAGAGCAAAATATTGGATTTAAGAAAAAGTTTAATTTGTTTTTAATACATTTCATAGTTTAATTGATTTATAAATTTGACAACAGATGTAGATGAGAAACAAAGTTTATTTAATTTAAGTTTTGAACAAAATAACATGAAGAAATAGTTTACAATTTTATTTGAAAAGAAAAATTAATTAAAGGAACAAACAGATAATTGAATAAATTGGTTATTTCAAGTTTCAAGTTTTTATATTTTTGTTTTCAAATTAGTTAACTTAAATCTTTTCTAAAAATGAGGATTCTCTTTTAATCTTGAATTTTCTTTTTCTATCTGAAATTATATTGAATCATTATTTTTCTGAAATGAAAGTTATTAAGAATTACCTAATTAGAATAATTTATATTAATAGAAACATTTCTCTATGATACCACATCCTTGGTCAGCTTCGGCTGCATGGAAAAACCGGAGGTAAGGTCCAAGTCCTGGCCAGTCAGAGTCTTCAGGAGGCACACAAACGACTGCGCAAAAAATTGAAAGATGGAAAAATCTACTGTGAAAAAATGCTGGCTGGTGGGGAGACTGGAAAGCTCCACCACTCTCACCACTCTCAGCGTCTTTTCACCCAGTCAGCATAAATAGGCTTCCTGGTGATCTGGCTTTCTTTAGCCATTATTGAAAGTATTGAAAGAAATTTTGGAATTATTTAAATTTTTAAAAAGCTTGGGAGACTGTCAAAACTCAGATACTGGAGGAGTTCGACTTCCGAATGAGTGAAGAATCGGAACGACCTGCGCGACGGGGTTAGGTTGGCCAAACTGGTTGACACCATGCTCAACGTGCGTTTGGTTGGCAAGCTGCGGGCTCCCGCTGTGTCTAGGACGCAAAAGATACACAATGTGGCTCTGAAGGGCTACACGGAGCACACAGGCAACGAATTGGAGAATGGCGTGACAGCGCAGGACATTGTGAAAGGGCACCGCGAAAAGATGCTGTCGCTGGTCTGGCAGCTACGCAACATACGCGAGCAGCAGGCAGTGAACGTCCTCATTGGCTTCTGGCGTCGCAACGCCGACATGATCAAACTGCGCATGCGCTTCCGTTGACAGCGACATGCGGCACAACTCATCCAAAAGTGGTGGCGCAGGACGGTTATGAAGCGGATAGTTGCGTCGTCGGCTGTGGTGAGCGGTGATCGACTGCGGCAGGCGTTCATACGCATGCGGCGTGCGGCAATCGTCATCCAGCGCCGCTGGCGCGCGATTACTGCTATGCGAGTGTACAGGGAGAGGATGCTGCAGTTGAAGGAGGCAGCACTTTTGGTGTTTTTTACTAAACGAAGAGCGGCCATCTTGAAAATGCGCACAGACAGAGACAACTTTTTGCGTATGAAATCAGCAGCCATTTTCATTCAGAGAACAAGGAGGAGGAGGAGGCTAGCAATACGAGACAACAACCTGCAAGAAATTGCACAACAACAGAGGAGCTACTATCAACAACTGAGAGCAACAACTATTCTTCTACAACGCAGATGGCGATCGCTCAGAGTCCAAAAGAACAACGTGGCAAGGAGGGGGCAGCAAGCAAGAATTGAAAATGCAGCTGTCATAATACAACGACGATGGAGAGCATCTGCTCTGATGAAACGTGATAGAACCGCATTCAAGAACTTGAAAACTGCTGTAAAAGTAATTTCAGAAAGAAGGAAATCACAAAGATCAAATGAACGACTCGACCTCGATCTTTTCAACCTCGGTTTACCAGCCGACTTGTTGAGAAAGACTCAGCCGATTGCAATAAAAGAAAAATCTACAAAACCTTCAGATAGAGTTGCAAGCCCCGAGAGAATTGAGGTTGGTGACAGTGCAATAGTTGGTCACACCAATTCCACGACCGTTACAAAGGCTAGCAGAAGACCGGTAGACAGCGGTGCACTGGTTGGTCAACCTGATAGTACAGAAGGTGCCGGATTCAGGCTAAGGTTGCCGCCCAAGCGACTAAAAGTCAAACCACCATCTGACTCTCCTGTGGTGCTTCCACCGCCTTCAAGAGTAGCCAGAAGATCGACAATGACGCAAAGATTCATGAATCGACCCGGGAGTACACCTGTAACAGTAGCAATGGGGGCTCCACCACTTCCCAGACGGGAAGAAGAAATCACAAATGGCTGGAGATGCGTCGCTTAGATGGTAAGTTTTGAACAAAATAACATGAAGAAATAGTTTACAATTTTATTTGAAAAGAAAAATTAATTAAAGGAACAAACAGATAATAATTATCTATTAAATTAATTGGTTATTTCAAGTTTCAATTGTTTTCAAATTAGTTAACTTGAATCTTTTCTAAAAATGAGGATTTTCTTTTAATCTTAAATTTTCTTTTTCTATCTGAAATTATATTGAATCATTATTTTTCTAAAAAAAAAAAGTTATTAGGAATTAATTAGAATAATTTATATTAATAGAAACATTTCGTGTTTCAATGAGTTTGATTAGTTTTTGAAGTTACAATGTTTATTCAGTAAAAAGTTGGTGGGATTAATTTTTTTAGAGAATTTGAAGTTTTTCAAGTGTATTAGTAAATTAGCCTAGTACAGTTTCTGGACTTTCCTTCAGATTGAAAATTCTATCATCCATTTTAATAACATTGTATTTCACTTTCGGGTTTTGGTTAGCGTCTCTGATCACTTTCCAAAAAAATTTATTATCCTTTCCAGCTTCATAAAATTTCTCTCTATAGTACTATTCCTTTGTTTCGTGAATATTGAGGCTGTGAGTTTATTCCTATAACGGCGATAGAAGTTGGCTAAGTTAATGTTGTTTGTTAAATATATGTTGGCAATGTTCTCATGTTGTCTATTATATAAACTCATCCAATATTTTTTTAGCCTCTCATGTAATATAATAAATATTATTCCCAAACGGTAGCTACTTCTTGAGCATTTTCATATAGTATTTTGATGATGCAAACACAGTTCACTGTATAAAGTAAATTGTTTGTCTAACGATTTTTTCAATCAATGCTGATTTGAAATCAAACTGTGCCTACTCTTTGAATTTGGGCTATTGAATTGACAATGAAAACAAAAAGCTCTGTTATAATCGTAATCATTTCATTCCAGCCTATCATGCGATAAATATAACATTAGCGAGATAATCAATAAATACTTTTAAATATAGCTTTAATTATAGTCAATCAGATCTAAGATTAGAAAAAATTACAACTAATTTGTTGAATTTCTGTTTATGTTGAGGAACTCCATGATAAGAGAAAATCCCATTTCATTTCAATTTCAATTCATCATTATTATAGCACTGGAACACGGTTTCGTGGCTTAGTGTTTTCTTTAAATAATTTTACACATGCAAAGGAAAAAAGAATCAGAACATTACAGTGTCCATGAAATAATTATTATTATAAGTGAAGGACATCTAAATTTTAAAGTTTTTGGAGTAAGGGATGTTCGTTCCCAGCCAACCAGGTACCTTTCTCATTGCAAATATATTTGATAGCAAGTAGGTACAAATGGAGAAGAATTTTGTTTTTACCTGAATATTTACAGCAGCGCCATATAACTATACAGAGTATTCATAATTTTATTAGTCATGTGAGAGGAATGCTTTCCTAGCCAAGTCCACATTCATGACATTGGGGTGAAATACAATGCTGAAAATCAAATTTGGCTCTGAAAGCACCTCACTCATGTGAATAATAGTTACGATTTGAAGAATTAGACTGCAATACTACGTATAAATCCGGTTTATTTTGAATTCATAATTGTTATTCATGGTATTTTAATGCTTTCTGTTCCAGCAGGTACTCTATCAGTATCATTTATTTAACTCAAAAAAACAGAAAATACAATTTTGGGGAAAGAAAATACAGATTTCTACTAGAACTCAATAAATTATCTCTTAGTCTTATCTGTGTATTTTTGTTACAGGGATGGCAAGCGTGTTTGATTCATGAATCAATTTTCTCTGCCTCATTCCGGGGTCAGATCACGAGGGCGATGAGTTGCATGTGTTTTTACCAGCACGCTATGCAAATATCATAACAGAAAACAATATAAGTCGCATTTAGCTGCAGAGATTAAAATGAGGAGCCTTTCTTGAAAGACAAGGACATCTAAATTTGAAAGTTCTTGGAGTATGGGATGTTCAACATTGTCTTAGTTCAACATAGTCAACCAGGTACTCTTTCTTATTGCAAATATATTTTATATCAAATTACATGTAGGTGCAAATGGAGAATAATGATGTAAGATTTTAAAAGTATGTAGGAATTTTATAAAGAATTAGGCTTTGGTGAATAAAACCGAGTAGATCTCATCAATTATGAGTTCTCCCAGAACTTGGTGTTACAGTATTAGTAGGCCTATAGTGGTGGAAAGTATGATAAATTGCCAATATTTTGTTCATCTATTGGTCTAATTAAATATATTGTCAAATTAATCTATCATCTTGATTAAATGGTCAGTCAGAAATCTAGTAATTGCTAAATTAAAGTATTATGGCATTTATCAATCGAAATAAACTAATTCACAGAAGTGTCAAGGCATGAGAATTGAAAAAGTCTGACACTAAAAGATGTCAATACAAAGCTCTGAAAATATTTTTAAATGTCAGTTTTGTGAACAAAATATAATTAATAAACTATGAACTAAAACTAAATAAACTAAACTAATAGACTATGGTCAATTCGAAGAAATTCTTTAGGTAGTTATTTAGTGTCGCTACTTATGGATTTTCACGGAAATTTTTTTTCTTATTACAGGTAGATACACTAGTAGAACAACAATTAACAACATTTTTTCTGCGGAAAACCCCAATTCTTGAGAAATTTGCAATTTTTCTCAAACCTTCAAATTCCACTTGAAAACGCCCAACTACCAAAAATCAATTGAAAAAAAAACAAATTTTTAAGCTTTTTCTAACATCGCTAGTAAGTATCCCAAACTAGCTAGTAGTTCAGCTCTCTAGGTTCTCACCTTAATTTTGTTTTTTTGAATTTTTAGAAAGTAGTGAAATTGAGTTTTTAGTTAAGTGTGAAGTAAATAGTGAATTTTTTAATCAATCGCAAAGTTTTTGAAGGTAATACGTGTTGATTCATTTAGGCTATGGAAAATTCATTTACGTGCCTAGCTTACATTGAATTTCTATGCGCTGCTGTTTCAATGCCAAAATGAGTTGCTAAAAGGAAAGAAGAATGGTTATTTATATTTAAAAGGTGAGAAAGTACCTACTATTATTGATTTTTTTTATTGGTTTGGATTGTATAAATTGAATTTTTTTATTAAAATGAGGTTCAAACAAAGTTTTGCATAGAATTTGTTAACTTGAAGGAGAGGTGATTTCAAGGAGATTTGCTACCTACTAGCGAGGTTAGCGAAGATTAGAGAAAAAATGGTTGAGACCGGTGAGAACCTAGAGACCTGACGTACTAGCTAGTTTGGGGCTACTTACTAGCGATGTTAGAAAAAGCTTAAAAATTTGTTTTTTCAATTGATTTTTGGTAGTTAGGCGTTTTTAAGTGGAATGTGAAGGTTGAGAAAATTGAAAATTTCTCATGAATTAGGGCTTTCCGCAGAAAAATTGTTGTTGATTGTTGTTCACCTAGTGTATCTTCATGTATTAAGAAAAAAATTTCGTGAAAATTTATAAGTAGCGACACTAAATAATCACCATTCTTTACAAGCTAATTGTTTGAAAGTTGAATTAAGAAATTGATATCCACTATTCGAAAATCAAGTTATAAATGTAGGCAAGCTAGTGGCATTGTATTGAACTGCAAGCAGCAGCATTTGACAAACTTCTCATTGTATTCCAAATCATAACAGTTTCATAATTTCTCCATAGTTAAATTCTCACATGAGATATATGACTTTCGGTTGTATGCTATAATTTGTGTATTCTACTGATTTTGTCATGTTAGAGTGAGATAATGAAGGAACGGAGAAAATAATGATATTCCACTTTCTCAAAGATTGTACCGTAATGAGTTCAATCCTTCCCAATAAATTCTCACGATCTAGGTTATTTTATTGACTCTTCAGCAAAAACTTCACGTTTATCAATCAATCAATCAAACAATATTATTTCTTTATTTGTCATTGTACAATACAACATGTTTAGTGTCAATACAGTCGACAATGAAACAACAAAACAATTTTTGGATAAATATTAACCAATAGTCCAACTTTTTATTTATTTATCTATTGATCGTCCAATTGTTAGTTCAAACCTGCTAATAAATTACCATCTAAAATAGTTCATAGATGACCTTGACAACCATCTTGTGCGTAGCGATTCAAAATAGCGATAGTTGGACAGTTTTCCATTGTGCAGTGTTCATATATTTATAATTAAGATATTCAGTGACATCTTGATTAAAAATAAATGTAACATTACCTTATTTGTGGACTGAATATATCAAGGCCATTCATGAATCACCAATCCGCCTCATTGTGTATCGTATTGTAGACTACTTTCCTTCACTGCCTCTGTATCCGTGTGAGATGCAAGTCACAATAAAGAGCTTGAACTTGTTACACAATAAGCGGTTTTGCAAAGGCCGTTAGCGGGTTTGTATGTTACATTGGTTGCTAGGTGATGAATGTTGTGTGCTTGTGTGTTCATGTCTTCAAACATGAAATATCTACTTCGCCATTCTAGCCAGTATATCACAATTATCTCGTCAATTCATCCCTTTCATCGATTTCTCATGTGGACGCACCCCCCCCCCCTCCCTCTTGACACTATTTTGTTCAGTCACAATGCTCCAGTTTTCATAACATACGGTAACAATATTTCACGTTTCCATGGAAAAATTATTAAATCAAATAATTTATTTACCATACAAAAAAATTATTGATCATTATTTAATAAATCAAGGCCATCCATTTATCCCGCCCAATTATATATTATAATATTGATATTATATTAAGGTATAATATATCTCTTTTTTAAATTGTATGCATTTTCAAAGTTGTAAAGTCCTTTTTGAAACACCCTGTATAAACTCAAACTTGAATTTTAAAACTTCAACTATAAACATAAATTTATTCGAATCTCCAGACTAGTTTATATTCCATTCAATTCAAGATATTGATAGGAATATATTCAAGATAGGCTATTGAAAATATTGAAGGCATTATCACAAGCGGCACCTATCCCATCAACTAAAACAGCATGATGTTTTCAAGAATTGCATTCTTTGCTGTTTTCATTATTAATAAAAAATATTAACTTTTTTTCCAGATGAGTTACACGAGAGCAATCAGAGCAGAAGCTATTAGCATATGAATGAAAGAGAAAGGCTGGTTGATATCGACTAAGACAATTTATTTGCAGAAAATATATCTTGGGAAACTTTCACTGTCTTCTTCAAATTATATTTTCATCTGATACAATAAGTATTACGTTGCCTCAATACAATTGTCGATAAATTTCAATTTTCCAATTTAAATTATGAATTTCAAAATTTTCATTAAATTCAATTGCCTACAATAACAATTATTGTTGTTATTGTTTAAAAATCAATACCTGAATAAGTATATTTATTCTGTGTGTGAGTGTACACGTTTCCAAAATTATTTCCAGTAGGATGCTTTGCCTTTGGATAGAGTTGTTGGTCATCCAACTCCATAGCTCACTAATGGGTGCGGGATCAAGCAAACTTCAAACATCAATTTTCTGATGCATTAGATGAGTTCTCATGTTACAAGCTGTTCAATCAGTGCTTATTTTAGAAGATGTGTGCAGTGATCTCTCTATACTTGAAGTGGATTAAAAATGTAAAATTTAAAGAGGAAATTCCTCAATACAGAGTAATTGAAAGCAGTCGAAGAGCTTGGGTTTTAAATCAATAATGAGTACAGTAATGAAAATACTAAAGTATAATTTTATTCAATAATTCACAAAATTGAAATTTTTTATACATGGGAGTTTTAGTCAATATTTTACACGTCTAATAATAATAGATTACTTATAAGAATAAAACAAATTCGAATATACCGAATCCCCTGTCGTCAGACACATTCCTTTTTCCTCATCAAAACAAAATCCATTTATTGCCTAATTAAAGTAATATAGCCTACATGTATAGGCCACGTCAAAACATAATTACATCGAATCAATCACAGTTAACAGTCAATCTATCACATTCATCACAGCTTGAAAATTCTCCATATTTAAGCTAAAAAAATAATAATTATTATTATAAATTAGGCCTACTTATTAAAAAAATACAGTTACTTATTGAAAAATCTCTAATTTTGAAGTTTCTCACAGATAAATTTCTTATTTCTAGTGGTAACTGATTGTAAAATCTAATTGCACAAGCCTATACATGACTAGATTTGTAGCGGCAATATTCATTTCTAATGTTGAGCCTGTGTATTGTTACAGTGAATTTGAGAATGACCAGAAAATGAGAGCAGATTGGATTGCACATATAATAGACATTGCAAAATAAAAAATACTGGGTGCACACATAATCTTCAGTTTTATAAATAGAGGTTTGCAGTGAGTTAGTGGTGGGACATTATTTATAATTTTTACTGCTTTTTTTGCAATACAAACAGATGATGAGCATCTTAAGCATAAAATCACCTCTTGAAACGTTTGGAATGGTGTAGTCAATATGAACCTTCCACTTCATATTATTTTGTATTATAATGCCTAGAAATTCCTCAAAATGCGTTGGATTGAGGTTATCATAGGACACTGATAATTCTAACGTTTTGTTTAAATTAAGAGAAAGCTTATTAGCATAACACCACTCCGACATAAGATCTACTTTTTCATTTAAGATAGTTCTCTCATGTTGAGGTCAGTTATATCATTTAGACATACATCATCTGCGTACATGTAACAATAATTAGTGCTCTCATCCTCAACATTACCTGGTAGGTCATTCATATAAATGATAAAGAGTAAAGATCCCAGACTTGAGCCTTGTGGTACATACTCCAACTAGACATATCCCCATTATAACAAACTTTTGAAATCTGTCATTCAATTATGACTTGTGCTATGTCAATGCTTAGTCAATTATGACTAAGTGCTACAGATAACTTCATGAGTGCATAAAGTATAAAATTGAATACATTTAAAAAATAATACTAGAGATTAATTTTATACAAACGCAATAAACATTTTTGTACTGTACTTAACATATAAAAATTAACTTGACTCAACATTTATACTAAACATATAAAAATATCATCACTGAAGGAGTATAGCAGTAATACTCGCTTTCGCTCAACATTTATACTAAACATATAAAAATATCATCACTGAAGGATTATAGCAGTAATACTCATCCCCCCTTCTTCGTTTTCTTTTTGAATAAAGAAACCTAAATATCATTCATGATATTAACTATACTGCAGTTTACTACAAAACTGAACAAATGTCTAGTTTGCAATATTGGTTCTTAAATAGTGGTTGCTCACCGTATTGCATAGTAGGCCATTAGTGGCGGATATAAGAATAAATTTTGCGGGTGGCTTCTACCATTTATAGTGGTGGGGAGGGGGTTGTTCTTGGCATGCTGTCATGAGCCGAACTCCTAGGCTTGGCCGGAGTGGAGGCGACACTTTCATACAAACAAAAGTGGTCGCTGGGCACTTGGCGACAGAGCGTAGTTCTGCCGCTGCACTGCAGTTCCTAGCTGGCACTGCACGATAGCTAGTGCCCAAAACGATCGCACTGCGAGATGTCTGTCAAACTAACATTGAAATAGAAATAATATTCTTCTTCATAAACATTTTGAAGCAAAAATACATGAATAATTTGAAGAAGGCTAGTCAGATGGGCGTGAGGGTGATTCATCATGATGATCCTGCACATCATCACTGATGTTGAGAGTACGCCATTTTCTCACTTAAGTCATCTTATAGGCCTATAAGACATTTTTTTAAAGGAACATTTATAAACATGGCCCATTGTGCTTTATTTATGGTTCGCTGAACTTTATAAATTATTTTCTGATAGAAAAAATCTTTTAACTCGCAACTAAATTTTCTTTTAAATGTAAAATCAGTCTCTTGTTATCAACATAATACCAATGTATTCAGCAATATACAATTATTTCTACTTAATAGAAGGTGTAATAACGCATTTATCTCTGGGAAATGATACTTATTCAGTAATAATTATAGAATAAATCGATACTTCAGTAATAATTATCAGAATAAATCGTCAAAATGAAAAAGTGCATAAAATATAAAATGAAATTCATTTCTAAAAAGTAATACCGTACTAGAGATTAATTTCATACAAATGCAATAGACATTTGTACTGTTGTACTTAACACATGAAAATTAACTCAAGTCAACTAAATTTGTATTAAACGTATAAGAATATCATCACTTAAGGAATATAGCATTAACAATACTAGTTTACAGATGAGAAATCATCCCCTCCACGGCCTTCGTGTATAGATAAGGGAGGCACAGCCGATTTTGTAAGATACAGCAATTTGATGTGGGTGCATGTACTCATGTAAATTTTGCGGATGGATGCTACCAGCCAATCAATTGGTTAATCGATTTTTGTTTCTTTGGCACTAGATTCACCTGGAAAATTCAATTCAAAACTAATTTCCCTTCATACAACGAAATAAGCTTCCCTCAGGGAGGTTCCAGTTTATTTCCCACAACAATATAAATTCATCATCAGTCTTAACATTGTTTTGATAACCATATAGGGCCTAATACCAGCGAAATTAATTGAGTAAATTCAGGAAAGATCATCTATATTCGAAAGATTCATTTATTTCTGTTTATTTTGTTTATTATTGTTTTTTTAATTTCTGGACCCTGTTTCATAGAACTTTAGAAGTCTTGTAAACTTAAAGAAAAGACTAACCCATACACAAGAATTTCAGGTTTATTTCATTGTACGCCGTACTTTTAATGTCTGGTGTGTTTCCTGTCTATGGGACTTCTAAATTTTCATGAAGCAAGCATGTTTCAAGAAACTTTAAAATCCCGTGAAACAGGAACAAGACCAACACACACTAGACATTAATTACACGGCGTTCTACCCAATAAACTTATAAATCCAGTGTGCTTGAGCCTTTTTCCTGCTTTAGAAAACTTCTAAATTTTTATGATACAGATGAGAGTACTTGGCATAGGGCTGATCCCAGATTAGTGTTGATCTCAATTGGTGCAAACTAGTACCTACCAATTGAAGACGGGGGCGTTTGTACACGAGTGGATTAAAATTTAATCTTTGATTAATAAAAAAATTAATACTCTTAATTGGAGATCAAGTTCAACAGGCCTTTTTAAAACTAAGTATATATAAATTGAACAAAAAAAACTGATCGATTTGAAGAAAGGTCAGTAGGAAACCGAGTAGCCACCCAACCAATAGGCTACCTGTAGGGTGTAAGTATATATTTCCAATTTAGCCTATATATTAGATTGAAACAATATTTTATTTTTCTTACTTGAAGAGGAGCTAGTTTCCATGTTGGAGAACTGGGATGACTTCTGGTATCCTTCTGGAAGGATAAGGTAGTACGGTATATCTACAAGGTCGTCTTATTTATACAGTAGTGATTCTTCTTCCATAATATTTCCATTTTTATCATACAGATAAAAATACAGATACAGTGGTATATCTGTTGTAAACATATAATCATTTTAGAAATGCATTTTCTTCTATACACCCATCAAATTGGGAACCACTACTTCCAACCAAAAAAGTCTGAACAGCTCAATCAGTTCAATTCATAAAATCAATTCACTCCCTAACTCAATAATTAGTGATTGAAACTATATTAACAGACAATTTTGATTCTCTAATGAAGTAAGCAATCATTAAAAAATGAAAGAATAGAATATTACATTGAACTATGCACAGTAACAATTTTTCTAAAATTATTTTGTAATCTTACATAATACAGTATATAAACACTATTGGAAGATTGAGACAGACCAAATCAGGAGTGATTCCTAAATCTTCATCGTTTTGTTTACAATAATTTACATTAGCTTCATAAAATAATTTACTTCAATATTATGATAAAACAATCATTTACATTAGCTTGAGGACTAAAAACATTTACTTAGAAGAATTGTATTTGCAACATATTGTGAACAAAGAGATTATGTGGAAAATTAATAAGTCAAAGTTAAGAGGAATGTCAGTGTTAATGGAACTGCTATGATTATTGTCCAAGAGACTGCCAATTAAGGTTACCATAAAACATACCTATAACAATGACAATTACAACAAATGTATCAGCAGGAATACATCAAACCTGTTCAAGTGATAATTTACGTTTTTTATCCAATACATGTCTCTTAATCTATTGTACTGGAAATTATTACACTACAATCTAATGATCAGAGGCCACAATATACTCAACATACATTAAAGTTATCAGCAGGATAACAAAACAATATGTTCAGTAGTTAAGTAGTTATCCTTGGATGCTGTGAAGTCCTCCACAGTGGACTGCCAGGGTGTTGCCCAGATGAGAGGACAATGGACAGTAATGTCTGAACCCTGGCAGTCAAACGTCTCCTACAGACTCATATTGTCTGCTAGGGTGTGGAGGCTTACTTTCAACTACCCATCACTGCTGACCTCTCAGGTCTGCTGGGGTGTGGAAGCTTACTCTTAACTGCTCTAACCTCACAGGTCTGCTGGGGTGTGGAGGCTTACTCTCAACTACCCATCACTGCTGACCTCACAGGTCTGCTGGGGTGTGGAGGCTTACTCTTAACTACCCATCACTGCTAACCTCACAGGTCTGCCGGGGTGTCGAGGCTTACTCTCAACTACCCATCACTGCTGACCTCACAGGTCTGCTGGGGCGTGGAAGCTTACTCTTAACTGCTCTAACCTCACAGGTCTGCTGGGGTGTGGAGGCTTACTCTTAACTGCTCTAACCTCACAGGTCTGCTTGGGTGTGGAGGCTTACTCGTAACTGCTCTGACCTCACAGTTCTGCTGGGGTGTGGAGGCTTACTCTTAACTGCCCATCACTGCTGTCCTCATAGGTCTGCTGGGGTGTGGAGGCTTTCTCAAAAACTACTAAATCAAAACACAATAATTCATTGACAAATATAGTTACAATTAAATTATTGAAAGTTATACAAAAATAAGATTTATCATTTTCCTTGGTAATCCAGGCCTAACAATTATAAAAAAATTCATTGTATTAACCATGTTACCAGCAGGGCAACAAAACAATATGTTTCACTAGTTATCCTTGGATGCTGTAAAGTCCTCCACAGTGGACTGCCAGGGTTTTGCCCAGATGAGAGGACAATGGGCAGTAATATCTGAACCCTGGCAGTCAAAATTCCCCACCTTTACTGCCGGTATTAGGTGAGTCCTCCACAGTGGACTGCCAGGGTTTTGCCCAGATGAGAAGACAATGGACAGTAATGTCTGAACCCTGGCAGTCACAAGTCCCCTACAGACTCATATTGTATGCTAGGGTGTGGAGGCTTACTTTTAACTACCCATCACCGTTAAAACAATGTATAAATTTGATTGAGCTGATAAAATATAATTTGAAGATTTTAAATTGATTTATTGAATCTATGTATCTCTAAAAGTACATCTTCAATGATTTTGTAATACCTACTCTTTTGAGAGATTGAGAGAGTGGTGTTTAGAATGGGCCTATTATGTAGATCTGGAAGCCTAGGGTCCCTGGTTAGTGTGTAATCAAATGGTCCTTATCTGGTCCTAATCAATATCCCTTTATTTCCGCCTTAATGAAGAAAGGGCGAAAAAATGGAGGAGGGTGAAATCCTGGAATAAAAATTTAGAATGTTGAACAATTTGTTATTGAATAAACACAATTTCCAGTTCCAGTAGAATACAGGCTTCATGAGTTGGAGATTTCCATGGCAAGCAGAAGCTCCTCTGGTTTAGTTGATAGAAAATTGTAAGAATAAAAAAAAAATATTCATTTCACTTTGAACAAAATTTTGTTCAATTTCCAACATTCAAAAACCACATGGAAACAAATGAAACATAGATACCAATACAAACAAGTTCACCTTATCTCTTTTTTCTTTTTATATGAATTATATAGCTCGTTTCTAATAATTAGATATGTACATGAGTACCTGTACGCAAAACTTAAAAATAACAGTCTGTAGGCATAATATAGTAAATTGTCTATCATACAGATTGAACCTGGAGACCACTATTATTGTTAACGATTGTAGACAGATCTTTACGAAAGTATGTCGTAATAAACAAGGTAACTTATCCCTTTATTTCCGCCTAAATGAAGAAAGGGCAGAAAAATGGAGGAGGCAGAGGAGGGCAGGAAGCTTTGCCTTGTTTGAAATTATGAATAAATTTTAGCAGTTGATGAATGGTAAGTGCTTGGACACTATCAAGCCACCATCTATGTAACAACTACAAATTAAAGCCCTATCCTGTGATTCTTGTAGTCAACATGATAAGTAATTAATTTATACTTCCAGTGAGTAGGCAGCTTATTCCTGTACGGAAGGCACTTCCAAGTTTTATAAAACTGGCTTGTTCAAAGATCTCACTGGTTTAGTTGATAGAAAATTGTAAGAATAAAAAAAAATATTCATTTCACTTTGAACAAAATTTTGTTCAATTTCCAACATTCAAAAACCACATGGAAACAAATGAAACATAGATACCAATACAAACAAGTTCACCTTATCTCTTTTTTCTTTTTATATGAATTATATAGCTCGTTTCTAATAATTAGATATGTACATGAGTACCTGTACGCAAAACTTAAAAATAACAGTCTGTAGGCATAATATAGTAAATTGTCTATCATACAGATTGAACCTGGAGACCACTATTATTGTTAACGATTGTAGACAGATCTTTACGAAAGTATGTCGTAATAAACAAGGTAACTTATCCCTTTATTTCCGCCTAAATGAAGAAAGGGCAGAAAAATGGAGGAGGCAGAGGAGGGCAGGAAGCTTTGCCTTGTTTGAAATTATGAATAAATTTTAGCAGTTGATGAATGGTAAGTGCTTGGACACTAGCAAGCCACCATCTATGTAACAACTACAAATTAAAGCCCTATCCTGTGATTCTTGTAGTCAACATGATAAGTAATTAATTTATACTTCCAGTGAGTAGGCAGCTTATTCCTGTACGGAAGGCACTTCCAAGTTTTATAAAACTGTCTTGTTCAAAGATCTCACTGGTTTAGTTGATAGAAAATTGTAAGAATAAAAAAAAATATTCATTTCACTTTGAACAAAATTTTGTTCAATTTCCAACATTCAAAAACCACATGGAAACAAATGAAACATAGATACCAATACAAACAAGTTCACCTTATCTCTTTTTTCTTTTTATATGAATTATATAGCTCGTTTCTAATAATTAGATATGTACATGAGTACCTGTACGCAAAACTTAAAAATAACAGTCTGTAGGCATAATATAGTAAATTGTCTATCATACAGATTGAACCTGGAGACCACTATTATTGTTAACGATTGTAGACAGATCTTTACGAAAGTATGTCGTAATAAACAAGGTAACTTATCCCTTTATTTCCGCCTAAATGAAGAAAGGGCAGAAAAATGGAGGAGGCAGAGGAGGGCAGGAAGCTTTGCCTTGTTTGAAATTATGAATAAATTTTAGCAGTTGATGAATGGTAAGTGCTTGGACACTATCAAGCCACCATCTATGTAACAACTACAAATTAAAGCCCTATCCTGTGATTCTTGTAGTCAACATGATAAGTAATTAATTTATACTTCTAGTGAGTAGGCAGCTTATTCCTGTACGGAAGGCACTTCCAAGTTTTATAAAACTGTCTTGTTCAAAGATCTCACTGGTTTAGTTGATAGAAAATTGTAAGAATAAAAAAAATATTCATTTCACTTTGAACAAAATTTTGTTCAATTTCCACATTCAAAAACCACATGGAAACAAATGAAACATAGATACCAATACAAAACAAGTTCATCTTATCTCTTATCTCTCATCTCTTTTTATATGAATTATATAGTTCGTTTCTAATAATTAGATATGTACATGAGTAGGAAAACCTGTATGCAAAACTTGAAAATAACATTCTGTAGGCATATAGTGAATTGTCTATCATACAGATTGAACCTGGAGACCACTATTATTGTTAACGATTGTAGACAGATCTTTACGAAAGTATGTCGTAATAAACAAGGTAACTTATCCCTTTATTTCCGCCTAAATGAAGAAAGGGCAGAAAAATGGAGGAGGCAGAGGAGGGCAGGAAGCTTTGCCTTGTTTGAAATTATGAATAAATTTTAGCAGTTGATGAATGGTAAGTGCTTGGACACTAGCAAGCCACCATCTATGTAACAACTACAAATTAAAGCCCTATCCTGTGATTCTTGTAGTCAACATGATAAGTAATTAATTTATACTTCCAGTGAGTAGGCAGCTTATTCCTGTACGGAAGGCACTTCCAAGTTTTATAAAACTGTCTTGTTCAAAGATCTCACTTTGAAACAATCACTTATAACACTGCTTGGAGAGATTTTGCAACTAGTTAATAAGCATAACTATTTCCATAATTTATTGGTTTACTGTAATAAAACATTCACATCCCTCACCTATTGGTTTGAATTTGCCTCTGAGATTTCTGAGAATAGACAAAACGTATGGTGCAATATTCTCATTGTAATAGTTTTTAAGACAGACAGTAGTTTTGTGGTGATGATTGTATGAGAATATAGATGACAATAATACAAGCAGTTGCAGTCCCTTATCTCCTGCAGTGTTGGGGTGAAGACCTTTTTCGTGAATAAGGTTTCTTCTCTGCATACAGTCCTCTACCCACTTAATGAGTTCCTGTAAGTTAATATAATTATTTAGTTATGAGTGAAAAACAATTATTATAATGAATCATAAAGTTTCAAATAAGTATGGTATGAAAATATTTCAATTTAATTCTCTATTATTTGTGAATTTTATTAGAATTTAACATGAACATTCAATAATTCAATTTAAGGGAAAATTTCGATTGTAATTATTAATATTGTGCTCAATTTATCAATCAATATTATGGCATTTGACATTAGGAAATGAGTCAGTTGGTCGTTATAATTCCACCATTATTTCCTACAAGATATTTATTACTGAATGGCGTCATTTTTAACAGTGTATAGGTCTAATGATTATGATTTGGAGTCTGTTTGGACGGTTCTGGCGGAGAGTGATTCTTTGTACATCAACAATGGAAGTGGTTTACAAGAATTTCAATTTGAAGTTTTTCTAGAGAAAACAGATTAGACAAATAAAACCTAGAAAAAACAGATTAGACAAATAAAACCTAGAAAAAACAAAGAGTAGGCCTACTGTACCACTTGCAAAATGATGCACAACGATCGAATTTTGAACAATTATTTTTTATAATCTTCAACTACACTAGTCAATAAAACCTGAGTTTTTGTTCTTTTCACTGGAGTTACCATAGATACCAGGTACTAACTCAAGTACAATAAGGTAGGGTAATAACTTATAAGTTATATACTTATAAGTACTTGAGTACTAATATATTAGTACTTCACCTGTGGTATTTCTTTCTACTTTGCTGAAGTACACTCAAGTGACTTTGTAAGATATAGACACTAAAATTAATTGAAAAGTAGAAAATTACTAACATATTGCGTGTACTAACGTATTATGTGAGTAATTTTCCACTGTTCAATTCATTTTGGTGTCTATATTTGATCAAGTGAAAAACTAAGATGGATACACGACAATTTATAGTTGGCATCCTCAAAGGTCTTACCTTCATGGCTTAAAGGTCGATCATTACAGATTATATTCTCTCCATTGGCAGTTTTCATGTATTGTAATAGAGGTTAGACATTATTGGCTGTCCAAGACTTTTCAACAAAATGTTCAGAATTTCCACACAAGCCATGTATTCTGATCTTTGTAGAGCCTAGTTAAGAACATGGCCAAAAATTCTTTTGATCTGATTGGTTCTGGGAGATACCGGTATTTTGAAATGACTTCCAATTTTTTTTCTAATTTCGGTAGTAATTTCATTTTTCACAGGCTGTTTATGCAAAATAAGTGACCCAATCACTGACTGCTTTATGTAAGCTGCAAAAAATGTATCAAATAATTTAGAAAAATAAATTGATAATTATATTTCTTTTAATATTCATACATCAAAATATCATTAATATCACATATCAAGATATTTCTCAATTTGATTTATTACCAAAAAGAAGTTACAATGTGTAATGGTATCAAGTAGGCGTTGCCAGTGTTTGTCTCATAGCTTCTTCATCCTCTATTTTCATCGCTATTTTCAGAGCTGTTGTTTTGTCTCTGCTAAATTGTCCCATGCAGTTCTCATATCTGTAATACACCACTTCCCTTCCGTCATACATCCTCATTGGAGCTACTCCAACATTCTTTCTCCTCTCCCATTCAGGCTTTAGGGGTCATAATTTTAGATTCAATCAGTAAGCAAAACTAGACAACTCTAAAATTATTAATTCATTATGGTATGAATTTCATTTCATATTGCTAGTTTGCCTTACTAGTTATTAATCTGTTTTCAATATTTGCAAATAGCAAAGTCTTCAGATTATTATATGGCATCAATTAGGAATTTCGTTCAATTAATTATTATAATTTCATTTCGCTATTCAGATATTCTTCTGTGGAATAAAATACTCAACTTCTAAGCAGTTCCGTTCTATTTTTGAACCTCTACTTTGGAAGACTGATCACTGAATGCAATTTATTGAACAAATCAAATTGTTGGCACTCTTATGACATTTATAGGATTTGTTCAGCCTCGCTAATGGTTTTACCAAATCGAACTTCTCCCTAGTGATCAATCAATTCGTTCTCCCTCGTTCAATCAATCAATAACTAGAACGACTTTACAACACCATTTTTATTATTTTCAGTGTTTTGTTATTGGCAGAGAGTTTACAGCGTCTGATCGACGTTGAACGAATTGAACGATAGAATATTGGACAATTCTATCTAAGTAGTAAAATTGCCTTTGCTGTTATTAGGCCCTACACAAAATTTATTTATATTTTGATTCATATTATTGTGCCAGTGAGCCATACTACACAATCTCTTACCTGCTAAGGAAAACTTTCCAGAGAGTCAGGTTATCCTTGGCCAGAGTTCTACAGAAGTGTGTGTGTGTTTGAACAACACATTTTGAACAAGCTGAGCATAAAGTGATGCGCCGCTTTACATGCGTCATTAATCTTTTCTGTTGCAATCTCTTTGAAGTCAATTTCGTCCTGTTTCAACAAATTAAAATTTCATCACTTACTGGTTGTCGAAGTCTAAGCCAGAGTCTAACTTGGCCAGAGTTTAGTCTTTTTTGGAGAACATCCTCGCAAGTAATTCGACTATGTCCACATGCTCCTGCTCTTCATTGGATTCGAATTTCAATTTAAGCTGAGGAATGATGGCTGCCAGTGTGCTTGGGCAAATATTGTACAGCTTGTAGACAAAGTTGTATGCTTACAAGCAAATTTGCATCCTCTCTTCTTCTTTTCCAAGAACTAGAACATGAATGAAAAACTGAAATGATGACAATTACTATTAAGTAATTATACATTGAAATTTTATAATTCAAAAATATTATATAATTAGAATAACATTGCAAAAACACTTGTAGAAAAGTAAAATTTGTTACTTAATGTTTGAACAAACTAAGCATAAAGTGATGCGCCGCTTTACATGCGTCATTAATCTTTTCTGTTGCAATAACTTTAAAGTCAATTTCGTCCTGTTTCAACAAATTGAAATTACACTTATCACCACTCACAGGATGTCGAAGTCTAAGCCATAGTAATGTATGGAATGGACCATTAATAATATTGAGGTTATTTGTAATTGTGTTATTTTAAATCATAATACTTAATAACACTATGATACTGATCCAATAGACAAACACCAGTCACTCACTGGATGTCGAAGTCTAAGCCAAAGTAATGTATGGAATAGACCATTAATAATTGACCATTAATAATAATGAGGATATTAAGAATTATGTTATTTTAAATCAAAGTATAAATTGGAGAATGCTACTTACCTAATTAATTACTTCTACAGTAGAAGTGTGTGTGTGTGTGTGTTTGAACAACACATTTTGAACAAGCTGAGCATAAAGTGATGCGCCGCTTTACATGCGTCATTAATCTTTTCTGTTGCAATCTCTTTGAAGTCAATTTCTTCCTGTTTCAACAAATTAAAATTTCACCACTTACTGGATGTCGAAGTCTAAGCCAGAGTCTAACTTGGCCAGAGTTTAGTCTTTTTTGGAGAACATCCTCGCAAGTAATTGCGAACATGCTCCCGCTCTTCATTGGATTCGAATTTCAATTTAAGCTGAGGAATGATGGCTGCCAGTGTGCTTGGGCAAATATTGTACAGCTTGTAGACAAAGTTGTATGCTTACAAGCAAATTTGCATACTCTCTTCTTCTTCTCCAAGGATTAGATCATGAATGAAAAACTGAAATGATGACAATTACTATTGAGTAATTATACATTGAAATTTTATAATTCAAAAATATTATACAATTAGAATAACATTGCAAAAACACTTGTAGAAAAGTAAAATTTGTCACTTAATGTTTGATGTAACTTACTTTGTAATATTTTTCCAATTTAGTTATCATTTTTATGTAACTCTGGAGTAGTCCTATACCCTCAGCTAGCTTGAAAACATACTCAAGATATACATTTTGGCCTTAAAATACAACCTTAAAATAATAACTCCTCATTTACATTTATTATCCCTCATTTCTATTTCATTTTCATTATCGATGAAGGTTTCCAACGCAACCTTTTTTTATTGATAAAAATTAGACTATTGATAATGAATACATTAATTCAATAATGAACTTGAACAATAATACATGGTATAGATCCTGCTTTGTATTAAGGGTCAATTTGTCTTCTCGATAGCTCATCCAAAAGGCAGCCTGTTAAACCCTTTCCAGATGTGTCAGATACTTGAACAAATCCAAGGAACTGTTCTCTTACAATAACTTCTTTTCCATTCTCTGTTTTTACAAAACGAAATATCATTGTCATCTGTTCTTTTCAACTAACATCAGGAGTGCAGTCAAGAATGATGGAGTAGTATACAGCTTTTTGAAGTTCAGTTAATATGTATTCATTGACTTGAGAAGATAGCAAACCAATAAACTCATTTTGAATTGTTTTGCTCATATAATGAAAATTCATTTCTTCGCATGTTATGCAGCAAAGATGCTCTGAAAGAACAGTGTCAAACTTGCAGATGTATTCAACTAGGCCTAGTTTTAAAAAATGTTCATTGTTTTCTTTGAAAATTGTGTCACTTTTTCCACGTAGAGCTAGCTAGCCCTTGACTTCCAAGGAACTGCTATATGGACAGAATCCGCTTTAAAACTTCATACCAGTGACCAGGGTTTCAGATTTTATGACTTGTTGGTTCACATTATCAATAGTATTCCCCAACAGGACAAACCTGGTTTGTCCAAACAAAGGTTTGTCCAACCTTTGGACAAGTTCTTGATGAGAAAGAGATGATTTTATGTGAGAAAGTGATTTTTCATGGTGATGTAAATGTATGGACATGTTTTCCAGTCCGAGTATCTGTCTGGTGCATGAAGGAATAGCTTTTCATTAATAAACAGTTTGCAAACAAAACAGAAAATAGAATTTTATACTAACCATTCTCTGTTGATTTCCTCCCCATTTGGCAATTTGATTTTGTAATTGGCCACAGTAAAACTTCTGTTACTAGCAATGTCAATGGGAAAGTCGATTTTTTTCTCTGAACAGGACTTTCTTCAACTAGTACATGACAAATTTCATCTGTGATTTTGGCTCGCCAACATAGTTCACAATGAGAATCTTGTCATATATGGCTTGTTGGTGTGCTGCCATCTCCACTTCCCATCGGGCTCATTAATGTGAGGTTCCCTTGGACACAGAAGGGCCGGGTATGTCTGCTGCACTGCCTGTAATATAATATAAGGCATTATAATAGGCATTATAATAGTAAGTATTATATAGTAAGTATTATATAGTAAGTATTATGATAAATTATGACTTGTGATATAGTTAGAATATTATATGAAGATCTTTGTAACTTAGATTTGATGATTGGATATTTCAAAAAAGAATCCATATGGATATCATTTATGATCACATACATAATTCAACATTTTCAATAAGTATTGTTTTCAACAAGAAATAAATAGTTTATTTTTCTCTTTCATGCCATACATAGTGTATTCAATGGGTTTTCCCAAAAGTATTTGGCACAGGTCCCTTATTATAAAGAATGCCAAATAAAGTTTGTCCATCAGTATTGGTTCTTGCTTTTGACAGAGAGTTGCTTTTGACAAGAGTCTTGGATAACATTTTGAGATGATTCTCCTTAGAAATGTTTGCACATTTTAAATGCCGCACACTTTTGCATTTATTGCATTGCAACCTGTTAGAATTGTGTGCGGATCCTTTATCACAAGTTTCACAATTCATTCTTTGATCAAAGAATAATTATTATAAGCAAGGGAGAGAAAAGTTCAATCTGAAAATGAATATGAAAGAGAATATTATGCAGAATAAAAATGTTTCTTCTTCTGTTATCTACGGTCATGATTACGATAGACGAGCCGCCAGATAATTACAGTTTATCACTGTAGCTAGCCTCTGCCTCTAATGAAGATTAAGTATTTGAAACCAACCGATAAACTTGAAAACACTAGCAATAAATGCATTTTTAATCTTGAAATGATGAATTCTTCCACACATGCATTCATCCATAAGAGTTCCTGACCACTTTATGACATGAAGAAAATTATTCTGATCATAAATAAAGAAAAACAAATCCTTGATTCACACTTTTACTTGAATAATCGCATTCAAAGTAGAATCGCCAAAACAACATCCTTCCAGTTCAAAGGTCAGACTCTAAAGAGAGGGTGAGAACGGTGGGAGAGGGAGACAGAGAGAGGTCTACGGGAGGGTGAGCGGGAGTGAGGAAGAGAAAGAGCGAATGGAGAAGAAGAGTAGAAGGTGGCGTAGATTTAATGTAGTTCAATAAAGTCGCAAATTTGTGCGATCAGAGATGTCCTAGGTAACTTTAATTACCTGTAGACATTACATTTATTTTTGAAAAGATAATTAAAAGGTCATGTGGATTGACTTCGATCAATAGAACTAATATAAATGAAATAAATTCAATGTTAAGGAATAGAACTGCAAGCCTTCTTAATTTTCTTCCACTCTGTGAAATGGACAAAAATTCAAAGTATAAATTGGAGAATGCTACTTACCTAATTAATTACTTCTACAGTAGAAGTGTGTGTGAGTGTTTGAACAACACATTTTGAACAAACTGATCATAAAGTGATGCGCCTTTACATGCGTCATTAATCTTCTCTGTTGCAATCTCTTTGAAGTCAATATCGTCCTGTTTCAACAAATTGAAATTACACTTTTCACCACTCACTTGATGTCGAAGTCTAAGCCATAGTAATGTATGGAATAGACCATTAATAATATTGAGGTTATTAGGAATTATATTATTTTAAATCATAATACTTAATAACACTATGATACTGAATCCAATAGACAAACACAGAAATACGGAAACATACCTCTCCCAACGAAATGGCTCTCACAACTGAGCTGCTATACAAGTATACAACTGAAAATCTCCAGAGCACTGAAAACCGGTTTCAAGAACCACACAGGGGTGGATTGAGTGAGCAAAGGGGTGGGTTGTTATCCATTGGTGGACACGGGAGTGGTGATCGGGGGATGGGGGTGTTGGTCGGAAATAGGTCATCACTTCTTCCTCTTAGCAATATTCAACACACTCATCACTTTGAAGTTGTATAAAAATCAGCAACATTTGACGATCGATTGCAGCCAAACAGCTTAACTGATCTCCACGTTTGAGGTGTCATTATATGCAGTATTTTATGGTGTTCAATTTTGTAAAGGATATAATTTTCTGTAGAATGCATAATTCTCGAATTATAAGCGAAAAACTGAAAAAGTGACAAAAAACCGCTGTTTTTAGGCACAAACAAATTAGCACAAGGAAATTTTGGTGGAATTTGATAGTTATGTGTTCCCCATAGTGCGATTCACGTCAAGAAGTCAGCATTGCTTAGATGGGAGTTTGCTATTCTTGTTCAGCACAAGGCAGTTGCTGATGTCTCTGTCCTATTCCCACTGTGCATAGTTGCCGCACTGTGCATTGTTGTCGCACACAGTCCCAACAAACACGTTTGGTGCAGTTTTCTCTTTCTCTCTCAATGAAACTTCGCATCAATGCTCCTCATATAAACAATGCTGACTTCTTGACGTGAATCGGGCTATGGGCACCCATTAAAAATCCCCATTTTCCCTTGATTTTTGCAAGTGAGCCCCCCTTAATAACAATTGCTCTGAACTATTACTACTTTGGAGCACAATAATTGATTATTATTGATAAACGTTCTAACTTTCTTTATGTCTTATCTTTTTAAACTTTTATCTATTACACTTTCTTTCTAATTTGGTGGTTATAATCAATTTCCTGAATGAATCGATAAATTATAGAACTGGAGGTGTAATCATATTTGTTCCACAGAAATAGAAGCGATTGAGTACAGAATAAAATTCTGTACTTAATCGTCGGAGGTACTGACGAGTGCCGATGCGGTCAATGTCAAGGTTATTGCAAGACCAGACATTGCTATAAACTTTATCTCTATCAGTAGAGTACGTGCTTATTCCTTTAGTGATTTTTCAAATGAATCGTATAACAACAGCACCAACAGCAGTGGAATCATTAACTTAAGACTTGAGACATGCTGGCTAGAATGTGGGACGAATTTGGCTGACATTAAGGCTGTAATCTTAAGTAATGGAGCAATAATATAATTTTAAAGTGGATTAATACTATATTTACCAAATTGAATATATATAAAATTTTTAATTTGGTTAATTTAGTATAAATCCACTTTGAAACTATAATATATAGCATAGCTTGATATATAGTATTATAGTGATGTATAATGTTCAATTCGAAATGTAGTTTTCATTTTGGAATAGGATCCTGGGTATGTAACTCAGAAATTTAAATAAATCAAATCTTTTCAATTGAGAATAATTAACCAAATTAAAATATATATATTTTTAATTTGGTTAATATAGTATAAATTCACTTTAAAACTATAATATATAGCATAGCATGATATATAGTATTATAGTGATGTATAATGTTCAATTCGAAATGTAGTTTTCATTTTGAAATAGGGTCCTGGGTATGTAACTCAGAAATTTAAATAAATCAAATCTTTTCAATTGAGAATACAGTTTTGGGGCGTTATTTTAACAACTTATAACAGTCTCAATCTGAAGTACCAATCTGAAGTTAATGAAAACACAAGCACAAGTTGGTGAAATATGATTTTAACTGTCACTACAGTTAACTGGCATAAATTCAACAAATTAATACAAGGCTTCCATTCAGTTTGTTGTGAGTATGAGGTTGCAGCCCCGTGTTTGCCGGAGTTCTCCCACGGACAATTATGATAAAATACAACTCAAATCTGATTTTTTATTCCTTTATGAATAAAACAAAGATGTAATGTGGAACTGAACATAGTATTATAGTGATATCCATTAAATTTGTAGTATTGAAAAAAAAAATTCTCTCAAGAACAATGCCCCTCTGAGTTTTTCGCCCATTATTAGTACGCCACTGGGTGGGCATGAAGAACACCTCTGAATAGGAACTTATCAATAGGAGCTTATCAATTTGCAGCATATAGACGTACCTGACTTGCCGAATTGGACGATTCTTTTTATGCACTCTGAATAGTTCAGGGGCGCACCCAGACTTTTGGTTTGGGAGGGGCTTCACAAGTATCAAAATAATGTGCTCAGACGGTCAGTACTGGAAACAGTACATGACCATCAGATATAGTAAGAAAATTGAAAGCAAGTAGATTTATTGCGGTTAAAATGCGGGTTTGATTTTCATACAAATACGATATTAATAATTAGGGAATACATGATTAAATTTAAATTTTGAATATTCAGATATTGGAACAAAATGAAATTCGAGTTGAATTTACACAGATTTACAGAACAAGATAATTTGATTCTAATGGCTTCAATTTCCCTGGAAATATTGAACAATGTAATACCAAATCCAAGTAGCCCAGTAAAATAGAACATTTTACCATAGATAAACAATACTCTCTAGTCTTACTTACTAAGTGATTTTTCTGTGATTTTGACTTGCCTGAAATGGCATGTTCGGTTTTTTCAAGTTATATTATGTAATGTTAAATCTAAGTTTTCGACCTCACCAACCTTTCCTATCACTGCCAAAAACCATAAAAAAGTAAAAAAATTTGTTTCTTCCATTTAATTTGAATTTTTTACATAAATTTGGAATATGTAGGCCCACATTTTTAGATAATTTTCATCCTGAAGCATAGTTTTTTCTTGGAAGAATTAGCTTTATTCACAAATTGAGACTGTAGGCCCAACACTGGTTTCTGTAGGCCCAACAGATTGCAAGAAAGCTTAGCATTGATGCTATATAAGAGTAATGCTTGATGGTCAAAATTTGAAAATTTTAAAGAAATGATCAATTCCGCCTTCTCCGATTTTTTGAACTTTAAAGAGATCTATCGTGCAAACCGTTGGACCTAAATAACAATTATGTTTTCAAATTATTGTAGATCATTTAATTTAATTTAAAAATTTTAGAAACAGTTTTTTATGAAAAAGAGATGCTTCAGGGTCAAAATTGGCCAACGTCAAAAGTGAAAAAACCATCACTGAATTTTCCAATCTCAGTGAAATGAACAAATCCTATTGTTTTGAGGTGATGAAGACTTAAAGAATATTATTTTAGAGTTCTTTAGCTCACAGCTTACACCTGCTCTTCTAAAGGTGTGGGAGAAAAGTGAGTAATAGTTAATTACTTCTACAGAAGAAATGTGTGTGTTTGAACAACACACTTTGAACAAGCTGAGCATGAAGTGATGCGCCACTTTCCATGCGTCATTAATCTTCTCTGTTGCAATAAGTTTGAAGTCAATTTCGTCCTGTTTCAACAAATTAATGTTACACTTTTACCACTGTGATTTTGACTTGCCTGAAATGGCATGTTCGGTTTCTTCAAGTTATATTATGTAATGTTAAGTCTAAGTTTTCGACCTCAACAACCTTTCCTATCACTGCCAAAAACCATTAAAATGTAAAAAAATTTGTTTCTTACATTTAATTTGGAATTTTTACATAAATTTGGAATATGTAGGCCCACATTTTTAGATACTTTTCATCCTGAAGCATAGTTTTTTCTTGGAAGAATTAGCTTTATTCACAATTTGAGACTAAAATAGTTTCTGTAGGCCCAACAGATTGCAAGAAAGCTTAGCATTGATGCTATATAAAAGTAATGCTTGATGGTCAAAATTTGAAAATGTTTAAAAAATGATCAATTCCGCCTTTGCCGATTTTTTGAACTTTAAAGAGATCTATCGTGCAAACCGTTGGACCTAAATAACAAATATGTTTTCAAATTACTGTAGATCATTTAATTTAATTTAAAAATTTTAGAAACAGTTTTTTATGAAAAAGAGGTGCTTCAGGGTCAAAATTGGCCAACGTCAAAAGTGAAAAAACCATCACTGAATTTTCCAATCTCAGTGAAATGAACAAATCCTATTGTTTTGAGGTGATGAAGACTTAAAGAATATTATTTTAGAGTTCTTTAGCTCACAGCTTACACCTGCTCTTCTGAAGGTGTGGGAGAAAAGTGAGTAATAGTTAATTATTTCTACAGAAGAAATGTGTGTGTTTGAACAACACACTTTGAACAAGCTGAGCATGAAGTGATGCGCCACTTTCCATGTGTCATTAATCTTCTCTGTTGCAATAAGTTTGAAGTCAATTTCGTCCTGTTTCAACAAATTAATGTTACACTTTTACCACTGTGATTTTGACTTGCCTGAAATGGCATGTTCGGTTTCTTCAAGTTATATTATGTAATGTTAAGTCTAAGTTTTCGACCTCAACAACCCTTCCTATCACTGCCAAAAACCATTAAAACGTAAAAAAATTTGTTTCTTACATTCAATTTGGAATTTTTTTACATAAATTTGGAATATGTAGGCCCACATTTTTAGATACTTTTCATCCTGAAGCATAGTTTTTTCTTGGAAGAATTAGCTTTATTCACAATTTGAGACTAAAATAGTTTCTGTAGGCCCAACAGATTGCAAGAAAGCTTAGCATTGATGCTATATAAAAGTAATGCTTGATGGTCAAAATTTGAAAATGTTTAAAAAATGATCAATTCCGCCTTCGCCGATTTTTTGAACTTCAAAGAGATCTATCGTGCAAACCGTTGGACCTAAATAACAATTATGTTTTCAAATTACTGTAGATCATTTAATTTAATTTAAAAATTTTAGAAACAGTTTTTTATGAAAAAGAGGTGCTTCAGGGTCAAAATTGGCCAACGTCAAAAGTGAAAAAACCATCACTGAATTTTCCAATCTCAGTGAAATGAACAAATCCTATTGTTTTGAGGTGATGAAGACTTAAAGAATATTATTTTAGAGTTCTTTAGCTCACAGCTTACACCTGCTCTTCTAAAGGTGTGGGAGAAAAGTGAGTAATAGTTAATTACTTCTACAGAAGAAATGTGTGTGTTTGAACAACACACTTTGAACAAGCTGAGCATGAAGTGATGCGCCACTTTCCATGCGTCATTAATCTTCTCTGTTGCAATAAGTTTGAAGTCAATTTCGTCCTGTTTCAACAAATTAATGTTACACTTTTACCACTGTGATTTTGACTTGCCTGAAATGGCATGTTCGGTTTCTTCAAGTTATATTATGTAATGTTAAGTCTAAGTTTTCGACCTCAACAACCTTTCCTATCACTGCCAAAAACCATTAAAACGTAAAAAAATTTGTTTCTTACATTCAATTTGGAATTTTTTTACATAAATTTGGAATATGTAGGCCCACATTTTTAGATAATTTTCATCCTGAAGCATAGTTTTTTCTTGGAAGAATTAGCTTTATTCACAATTTGAGACTAAAATAGTTTCTGTAGGCCCAACAGATTGCAAGAAAGCTTAGCATTGCTGCTATATAAAAGTAATGCTTGATGGTCAAAATTTGAAAATGTTTAAAAATGATCAATTCATTTTTGAACTTCAAAGAGATCTTGGACCTAAATAACAATTATGTTTTCAAATTACTGTAGATCATTTAATTTAATTTAAAAATTTTAGAAACAGTTTTTTATGAAAAAGAGGTGCTTCAGGGTCAAAATTGGCCAACGTCAAAAGTGAAAAAACCATCACTGAATTTTCCAATCTCAGTGAAATGAACAAATCCTATTGTTTTGAGGTGATGAAGACTTAAAGAATATTATTTTAGAGTTCTTTAGCTCACAGCTTACACCTGCTCTTCTGAAGGTGTGGGAGAAAAGTGAGTAATAGTTAATTACTTCTACAGAAGAAATGTGTGTGTTTGAACAACACACTTTGAACAAGCTGAGCATGAAGTGATGCGCCACTTTCCATGCGTCATTAATCTTCTCTGTTGCAATAAGTTTGAAGTCAATTTCGTCCTGTTTCAACAAATTAATGTTACACTTTTACCACTGTGATTTTGACTTGCCTGAAATGGCATGTTCGGTTTCTTCAAGTTATATTATGTAATGTTAAGTCTAAGTTTTCGACCTCAACAACCCTTCCTATCACTGCCAAAAACCATTAAAACGTAAAAAAATTTGTTTCTTACATTTAATTTGGAATTTTTTACATAAATTTGGAATATGTAGGCCCACATTTTTAGATACTTTTCATCCTGAAGCATAGTTTTTTCTTGGAAGAATTAGCTTTATTCACAATTTGAGACTAAAATAGTTTCTGTAGGCCCAACAGATTGCAAGAAAGCTCAGCATTGATGCTATATAAAAGTAATGCTTGATGGTCAAAATTTGAAAATTTTTTTAAAATGATCAATTCCGCCTTCGCCGATTTTTTGAACTTTAAAGAGATCTATCTTGCTAACCGTTGGACCTAAATAACAATTATGTTTTCAAATTATTGTAGATCATTTAATTTAATTTAAAAATCTTAGAAACAGTTTTTTATGAGAAAGAGGTGCTTCAATAACATATAAACAACATATAACTACAAAGTCATCACTTCTCTTTAATGCGAGGGCATCATCAGACCAAGGACTCATATTGCGAGTTGAGATATTTTTACTATTTCAAATTTATACTTCGTTTTAAATTCTCAATCCATTATATAATATTGATCCAATGAATTCATAAAGATTCAATCAATCTGGAGACAGGACCAATCTGTTTTAGCCCAGCAACAAACATTATTTGAAGAAACTGATCATTATAAATATGTAGGTCTACTGTTATCTTTTTTGTCAATTGGTTCGCAATAATCTGATCTGTAACCTTTATAACTAAAGTGTAAGTTATAATCAGAGGAATCAGAGAAGAGGATCTTGATCATGGAAAAAAGCAGACTCATAATTACAAACAATATTTATTAATGTAACAAATAATATTGCAATTCATAAATAAATAAATAAATTAAGGAAATAAATAATCCGCTTATCAACTAAGCTACAATAGTTGCCTATCATTCTCGATTATTCAATTGGACAAGCGTCAACCCGGTCATATGGATTGCTATGAAAGACTAAGTATAGCAAATAACTTCTTAGACCCTTCCCATTCTTGTTTGATTATTTCCATGATATTCTGATAAATTTTCATAATACCTAAATTATAGTTTCAAAATAACGATTTGATAGATAGGCCTACTAATGTTCTTTGGACTTTCAACACTGAATTTGATACTGTAGTATTTAAATATCTGTTTTAGTATTTTCTTAAATCAGTAGTATTTAGAAATAAACGAATAAGGGTATTTTCTTAATGGTTTATTAAGCTCTGGCCATCTACATGAAATGTTTTAATGTTTAGAATGATCATGTATATGTTCGTTGTATGGAATCTTGTAAGAAATTTGATCAGATCCATCTGTTGGTCACACTTGAACCCTAGAAGAACCTTAGAAAGTGGAATCGCCACTAGATGAGATCTCCCACAGGTTTTAATTGGTGAGTTTCTAGAGCAGTAAACCTGTAGCTCATTAATTTTCCGGATGAACTTCACTTGATTCCACCATGACCAGGCTGAGCTTGAATTGAACGTATCGGGAATGCAACACAATAACTACAGAAGAATTCGACAGAATGCTCCAAGCGAAACATCTTATTATCCCATCGGTTAATAAGGCGCTGGCGAGGAAAACAAACTGAATAGGCTTCTCGGAGCTCGAAATACGATCATAGCAGATTGGAAGAAAGATTTGAACGGTCTATTTCCTTCCTTTCTATAAGAACCCGTTGTTGTACTAATATCCCGTCAAGTTTAGTCATCTACGGCCGACTTAAAATTAAGCTATAAACTGTGAAACAGGCAAACACCAACTTCATCTGACAAATCACCCTATCTTTTAAAATAAATAATAATTATAATAACCAATAACAAAACTAGTTTGATTCATCGAGCGGCAAATTCAAAGTGCCCTTTCACCCAGTGTCGATTTAAATTAAATAGGTACAGCACTCACCACGACCTCGTAACTGCATTTTCAGAGTATTCAACATCAAACACAGTTTTGGCCTACAAATCAACAATAAATATATTATAACTACAATACAAAATAAATATAGGAATGAGAAGCTATGATACTAGAGTTTAAATTGACTGATTTTTTAAATATTTTGGCACAATCATGGAGGGAAACGTATTGAACGTTTCTAAAGGCTTGAGGCAACCAAACATAAGCTTCATAACTGGAATTATTGAGATCTATTGTTGAGTAATACATCTAACCGCTTTGAAGTTCAGGGTATGATATTAAATCTATATTTTCTTGGTTGAATTGATTATCAATCAATAAAGAGTGATGGAAAATATTTTTTAGAAACATTTCTAAAGTCATCTTTCAGTTTCTGTTATTCTCAAATTGCAATCACCTTGTTCAATTGGAAAGAGATTATTGTGTTATGGTTTAGCAGTTTAGAATTTGCAGAAACTACTTTGAAAATTTTATAATTTCAAATATTTGGTATGAATTTCTAATGCTAGAAATATTGCAGGAAATGCAATTCACTATGGAAAACATCATATCCTGTGAGAATGACATAGCTCTTAAAATAAATTGATTTAGAACTTTGAATTTGTTGTAAGATAAGGGCGTTCATAACTTGATACACTTTTCATAACCCTGAAAAACGCTTTCACAATCCACTATGGAATGAAATTCCCAGCTCAGCTGTGGTGGTGTAGAGACAGTTTAAGTGATGTGGTAGAGTAGGTGAAACTAAATTTTTATTCTTGAGCTTTTAGGATTTTTCAAGATCCATTCATAACAAGTTGAGAAACCGTTATGGTCTGTTCGTTATAGGCTTCCACTCTCAGTAAGAAAAATTTATTGCACGTGATGTATTGCCTCAAAGCCTTCGAGGGTGATAGATATCAGAGGAATTATTTTGATTTTTTAAAATAGAAATATTTGAATGAGAGTAGTAATCAATGTTGGGCGTATTCAGGCTTTTGTTGAGCATAGGCAAGATCTTGAGCGGTCATCCTTTTGGCATGGTATTGGTCATCGTCCATGCTTCTGGGAAAATAGTCAGTGGCAATGGTGCTTGATTGAGGCATGCCTCCTTGCTCCTGAGGGGTAACTGCAATGCTGCGTCCCCAGATGCCTCCCCAGCCACCACCGTGGTCCTCCAAGATTCCATGGTCGTGGTGTTCTGGCTCATAGTGGTGCTGGTGATGTGCGTTTTCGTAGTAAATCACCTGTAACAGTGTACAATTACTGGATTTCGACCAAACATGGATCAGAAATTGTTTCATCTTTAGGGAATAAAAACATTCCAGTTAGGCACTGCTCACATGTAAATACTCTAATCGCGGATACTCAGCGACTCTAATAACAAACATGTGTTTTTAAATGATAACGTTCAGACGAGACGATTTCAGTCTCGTTTGAGCGTCATTATTATTTTAATAACACATGTTTGTTATCAGAGTCTCTGAGTATCCACGTTTGAGTAGTGCCTAAAGTTAACAAGCTCGATTATAAGATCTGAATATTAGTTTGAGAATCTGACGTTTTTTGATTGTCGTAATCTTAATAGGAATAGATAAATAGTGATTTTAATTTGTTATAAAATGGGTTGAAATTATACAGAGAGCAAAGTTCCCACTCGAAATTTCCCCTAGTTTTGTCAAAAATTAATATTATTTAAAAAAGATTAGCAAGAGAAGAATGAGTTCATAAATTATTTGAAGGATCTTCATTCTCTGTTGTAATATTTGCATTGTGTAAACTGTAAATGAAGTTCTATACTATTCTATAAGCAGAGAAATCTTAGGACCGAAAGAGTTGCTAGACCAATAGAAATAGTACATTATTATGGGAATATTACTATATTAGAAATACATTACTGTAAAAACTGTATTCGAAAGAGATGATAAAACAATAAATGAAAGTAATCGTCTTATTGTTATTCAAATACAAAGCTGAATTGAATGATTTTTGTAGTATTAATTGAGTTAAGTAACTTTTTTTATTTATTCATGTTTGTAAAACCTCCCACTTATAATTTTCAAATATGAATCGAGAATGAAAGAATACAGCAGATCTAAATTTGGAAATTTATCGGGAATATTATATAATTTATATTATATTATATCATTAGATTTGTTTTATTGTTTTCAGAAATTAATTTTTTTTACTCACTAAACACAAATATTTTACCTTCAAATTCTACCATTATGAGTATGGTTTTCCCCAGTGTCATTTGTAGGACAGACCTTCTTAATACTGGAAGTATGTTACCGGTAAGTGCTCGATATTAACGTGACCCAGCTTAAAAGCAGATGATGTATTTATTGATAACCACAAGACCACAACAATCTTCCAAAGGTTCTTTGTTTCTTCATTGTCACGTTCACCTATCAGTGTTGTTCACCTTCTTTTTGAAAGTAGTGTTGTGCGGGCTGTGCTCAATAATTACCGTTACGTTAGCATTTATATCGTATAGTATAGCGTGTATAGTTTGAGCTACTAGGCACCTGTAGTACGCTTGGATCACTTTACGTCAATAGAATAGTGTTTGTTGTATTATGTTAATGTAAGTGCACAACTGCACATCTAGATCAGCTGTTAATGAATAATTAATGGCTACGCAATATGAATGCAATGGGCGTCTTCCCGTTGGAATGAAATCTGATCTAAGAACCTTGAACTCTATATAGAAGGAAATGTGTCAAGATCAAGTGTTCACTGCTCATCAAATAGTTTCAATAAATTCTAAATAAAAGTTTATATGATAAGCTTATCTCATCAACAAACTATGTATATTGTTTTATGTGAACATCGAATCAACATTCTGTGTAGTAGTGAAGGTGATATTGCGTATTATATATTCATGGATATTAATTGTGGATATGAGATATGCATGTGAATAAATAAACTTGGAGTTGTCGAAACCCACAAATTTTGGTTTTGGTTTGGAAATTTATGGTTTTGACAACTTCAAGTCTTTTATTCAGTGTATCGAATATAAACATTTGAAGATTATTATCTCCACAACATTGACTCCACAGCATTCCAATTTCTGTAAAAGCTTAAATCTGTCAACTGCATCAAATGCTTTGGCAAGATCGAGGAAGGTAATAAATTAGGACATCACCAATCCTCTGTACTGTTCCGTTGGCTATATCAAACAGAGTATTTGAAGTGTTCTTGTTTAATCTGAAGCCACAATGGTTCGATTCTATTAAGTTGTTTGTTTCTAAATACGCCTGTAATTGGAGTTTAAAAACGTTTTCAAGAATTTTTGAAAATATACTTAACATTGAAATAGGTCGAAAATTATTTATTAAGGATTTGAAGCCAGATTTGAATATGGGAATGACCTTGGCAATGATCTTGAAAGCATCCGGGAATTTATCTGTTCGTATACTCTGATTGATGATGTAAAGGAGAGGCTCGACCACAGCATTTATGTGTTCTTTAATGAATTTATCCAATAGAAACCATCCAGACCCAGAGTAGAGCCACCCCGCATATCTTTACAATTTTGAGAATATCGAGCCGTGTCACAGGGTGCAATTGAAATGTCATCACAGCCCAATACACTGAGAAATATTCTACCTTAACATTATTTGAAAGAATTTCAACATTTCTACAGCACAAGATCTACGTGCTTTTTCATCAGTCTCCCCAGCACCCACAAAGCACCAACTGGGAGAAGAATGAACTGTTATTGACTTCAAACATTGCCAGATGTTTATATAATTAAATAATTTATAATTATAAAATAATTTATAATTATTATCAATGTAAAATAATTTAACATTATTTGAAAGAATTCCAACATTTCTACAGCACAAGATCTACGTGCTTTTTCATCAGTCTCCCCAGCACCCACAAAGCACCAACTGGGAGAAGAATGAACTGTTATTGACTTCAAACATTGCCAGATAAAATAATTTATAATTATTATTAATGTAAAATAATTTAACATTATTTGAAAGAATTTTAACATTTCTAGAGCACAAGATGTACGTGCTTTTTCATCAGTCTCCCCAGCACTTCTACAATTTTGAGAATATTGAGCCGTGTCACAGGGTGCAATTGAAATGTCACATCACAGCCCAAAACACTGAGAAATATTCTACCTTAACATTATTTGAAAGAATTTTAACATTTCTACAGCACAAGATCTACGTGCTTTTTCATCAGTCTCCCCAGCACCCACAAAGCACCAACTGGGAGAAGAATGAACTGTTATTGACTTCAAACATTGCCAGATAAAATAATTTGTATTCCTGCAATCACGCGAAAGAATTGATGATTCGTTTCAATTATTTGATTTCTACGTTTGTATGGTTTTATGAATCTGGGCCTGCATTTGATAGTGATTATACTTTTTGTGTGATCTTCCCATCTTTCTTACTATTTTTTTGGTTATTTTATTGAGATGCTCACCTTCTGTGGGTGATGTTTCTGCTTGATCTCAACCCACAACCTGATGATGTTGGAAATGACGTAGACAATAGCGACCATCAGGAACTTGAACTGCAAGAAGGTCTGAGCAGCCATCAAGAGCATCTTGATTTTCTGTTTCAAGAGGAGTGTGAAGATGATTACTTTGATGATAGCTTTCTTGATTTCCTTCTTCACTTTCTTCTTGTGTCCTCTTGCTGTAACAAGAAAAAAAAGAAATCCAGTAAAACGCTGAGTTTGGATTTTCTACGTATTCTTATCCTTCTCCTAATTCACCTATCATCTAATACAATAAATTTTGAGTTATAAGATATCTTCTATATCTTAAGATGTATAGATTTTCTTATTCGAATATTTAATATTTCCCTATTCGAATATATTAGAATCGTATATATTTTCTTGAATATGTTCCTATGAATTTAATTTATTCTCAATTGTAAATATTCAGGAAAAAATCAAAATTGCTATATAATATCATATAATCATAATCTGCTATATTGATGTATAAAATTTCCTTATTCAAATATATTAGAATCGTATATATATTTTCTTTAATATGATGTGCATAAGAAGTTAATTTATTCTCAATTGTAAATATCCAGAATAAAATCATAAATGCGTTAATTTTATAGTATAATTTCTAGGACTAGATTTATACCTGATTGAGTTTGCAAGAAAGTTCAAGAGATTCGTATGTCAAAGTGGTCGAAATGGCTGCTGGTAGAGTGAGGATTATCTTTGAAAGATAACAACATCGGCCAGTTGCACGAAAATCCAATTAAATTTAATCGCCGTAAAATGATGTTATTTAATGTAACCGAGAGAATATCTAAAGTCAATGCAATGACGTCATTTTACGGTGGATAAATTTAAGCGGAATCTCGTGCAACTGATTGTATCATAATTGATCATTGATTATTTCTCAATTGTTTCGTGAGAACTTCTCGATGTCTATTAGCAGTTTTGTGTTATTGTGTCCAATATGGGTTAAAAATCTTAACATTTGTCTAAAGGCCACTCATTTCTTAGTGGCTCAGAGCCGCTCATATGTCTGAAGTGAGGACACTGATGTGATCTAATTCGTAAGCTTTCGAGAAAGTAAAACTTTTCCCACTTCAAAAAGGTATATATATTCCAACCTTTGATTTCAATGAAAAGCAAGATATTCCAATCTTCAACGTTTATTCAGAAACGTATATGCTTCCCATAAGAATTATGTATTATTTCGTACGATGGTTATTATTTTGAAGCTGTTTTTGTGATGTTTATATTACTTTTTCTTGTATTTATTGAGAATAAAAATTCAATTCAATTCAATTTCACTGCTTCTTCTTCTGAATAAACGTCAAGTAGATCGGACTAAAGCATTCAGTGATACAAAGAGTGCTACAACTCAATTCAAGTTAAAGAAGTGAATGAATGTTATGTGAATAGTTAAATCTTAAAGTGAATAGTAAAATTGGAGTAGAATATAGAAGCAGAGTATATAATATAGAATAAGAGTAGAGTTTGTAGTTCCCATTCATTTTTGCGTCTTATCAGTCAGATCCACGAAATTGAATTAGTTATTAAACATTGTAATATTTTTTTTAGATTTTCCAAAGTTATCAATAACGGGTCGTCTACGAAGCACAAACGTCCAAAAAAATTATGATCTTCCGATCAAGCCAACATTTCCTCTGTAGGAGTGAATGAGTGTGATCTACAACACTTCACAAATAAACAAGACACAATAAATAACCTAGACCTAGAACTGGAAAAACTTACAAGGTCTTTCATTCAACTAACGCTGTTCAACTAATTGCCGCTCTGCGCCGTGTAGTAAACTTTAGTATTCATGAGATTCCACCTTCATTCATTTTAATTCATGATACAGTACTTCATTTCATTCAGAAACGTTTTCTCTTCTTCTCTACAAAAATTGTTAATCTGATCTTGAATAAAAGAAATATTTTCAACATCTTTGTTGACTCACACTCATACTTCTAAAACGTATATGTAATAATCACTTTCTTGCTCTTATATTCCATTACTTTTTAGAAGTTTGAGGACAGGGCAAGAAAGAGAAATTTTATTTCGGACTCCATTGTTGTTTATGTAACCTAAACAACAATTCAAAAAATAATGAGTTTTTGCTAAAAGCTCTTGATAGATCATCACAAAACTCATCGTTATTTCACTTTATTTACTTTATTCACGTTATTTTACTTTGGGTAGCTTGCTGTTTTTCATTATCAACGAATTTGTATCTTATAATGTTATTTCACTCTTTATATTATATCTTCAATATTCATAGTTCCATGAATTTTATAATAATATTATTTATGAGTGTTTTAAGATAAAAAAATGAATTCAAAGCGAAGAAAAGTTTCCATTCAATGTCCTTTCACGAAATGAAATAATGCTATCGAAATCAATTAAGATAATGATTCCCAATGCAAACAATGAATGAATGAATTAGACCAGGTGATAAGCTCAATTCATTAATTAAGCTTATTATTGAGCCAATAAGAGATTAGTAATTATGAATTACTACCTATTATTACTTTGATTGTTTGAATTATTACTTTAAATGTCTTCTGATTGAATAAGTATAAATTACTCAAAATATACTCAAAGAAATAACCTTTTCTTGTCAATCGTTAAGACGCACCAATAAATTCAACTTTCAATTATAATATTATTATTCAGAGTTCTTTCATTTGGAATAGAGTTTTCAAGTTATATCTCCTTCCTCATATTAATTTTATCATTATGTTACTCTCGGTATCTTATTTACTCTCTATAAATAAAATTATCAGTTCGATTCTACTGCAGGCTAAACATAAATATAATGTATAGACAATGCATATATACATTGTATCATTTCAACTACAGTACAGAATCATATTACGTTTGTAAGTTACAATCCTATTATAATTATTATTCAATTGTATAACACATTGTATTTTTGGTGCTTCATTCATAGATTGTTATCAGTGAAGGTTTTGTAGTTGATGAATGTATGAGTGAATAAGTATCATTTCGCTTATACAGATCAAGAAAGAACACTGCATGGGAAGCTATAGTAAATATTCATTTTTATGTATTCATTCAAGAAACTAGACATTGAATGAGATACACTATATTCTTGCTGACATTTAAGTCACTGAAACCCTGTATTTTCCAATCATCAACTATCCTATCAATGTGAAGTCGTGATGAATAAATCGTCAAGATTCTAGTAACGTGTGGAATAGATACAATAAGCCCGACACAGATTAGGCACAAACTTTCCAAGTTGAATCCTGTAGAAAGTTCTTTCTGACAGTTTAGATGTATCGTGTTTTTTGCAGACCTGCAAACAAGACCTCAGTTGGTGTAGCTGGTACAGTAGGTACTACAAAATATGGCTTCCGGCAAACCAGTTAACTGTTCATGTTCAGAGGTACCGGTTTCCTACTTGCCCTTCAATTCCGAATGCGAAGCATGTTGTCAATCGAGCTCTCTCTAAACATTTTCTTCTTTATTACCCCTCTCTCACTCACGCACACTCACTCACACATTCTCTTTACGACGATTAGATGCTCAGTTTCCAACTGACTCTGCTCTCTCTCTGTTTCTCTCCACTCCTTTATTTCTTCCCATTTATGACCATCAAATTAAATGCTCTCTGAAAAGGATATTGAACGTTTTCGTGTGGTCACACCGGTTTGTCAGCTTGATTTCTAAATCGAAATTGATTCCGCATCAACTTCCTCAAACAAAGCATTGTTGGTTAATTTTTAAATAGCAATTATCAGTTTGGAAGATGATTTCAATTGAATTCTAATTTATTTTCATTATTATTGCTGTAACTAAAAGAAATGACCGTAAGATGACTATTATGATTTTCAGGATTCACAAGTTCCAAGCGATTGCCTGTTCTCCCTCAATTTGATTTTATATAATATGTTCAACCGATCCAACGAATGGATGAATAATACAATACTTCAATAAAGTATTATGTATTGCAACCACTGCTAATATTACACGTCCTTTCAGCTCAGAAATCCAAAAAGAACTGAAGAATTTATTCGGAATATTGGCCCCAGAATTCGCTTGTATCAAACGATAAGCTTGTATTCGCTTATTATCACTCTGTATTACAGAGTGATAATAAATCACATCGACATCCATAGATGAATGACACAATGAACGAAACATTTCAAAACATTATCGAAGACTAGTGTGCTTTTCTCTATTCTGACCCATACTTCGAACTCATTGATATCCGGAAACCTCATGTACAAATCCGTAGCTGTTGCCATGATTTCCAGGTAATCCTGAGTAGATCAGGAGAGTGTAATTCCTCGTGGTCCGTTGTAGAATCAGGTTCAGGATTAGGCCTACACACAGTTCAACCTCTATCTACAATCACAACCCTATCTTAGGGTCATCTTTGAAGGTTATCTTAGAACCAGGAGAATGTAATTCCTTGTGGTCTGTTGTGGAATCAGGTTCAGGATTAGGCCTACACACAGTTCAACCTCTATCTACAATCACAACCCTATCTTAGGGTCATCTAAGAAGGTTATCTTAGAATCAGGAGAGTGTAATTCCTTGTGGTCCGTTGTGGAATCAGGTTCAGGATTAGGCCTACACACAGTTCAACCTCTATCTACAATCACAACCCTATCTTAGGGTCCTCTAAGAAGGTTATCTTAGGATCAGGCGAGTGTAATTCCTTGTGGTCCGTTGTGGAATCAGGTTCAGGATTAGGCCTACACACAGTTCAACCTCTATCTATAATCACAACCGGAGATCAGGGTCATCTAAGAAGGTTATCTTAGAATCAGGAGAGTGTAATTCCTTGTGGTCCGTTGTGGAATCAGGTTCAGGATTAGGCCTACACACAGTTCAACCTCTATCTACAATCACAACCCTATCTTAGGGTCATCTAAGAAGGTTATCTTAGAATCAGGAGAGTGTAATTCTCGTGGTCCGTTGTAGAATCAGGTTCAGGATTAGGCCTACACACAGTTCAACCTCTATCTACAATCACAACCCTATCTTAGGGTCATCTAAGAAGGTTATCTTAGAATCAGGAGAGTGTAATTCCTTGTGGTCCGTTGTGGAATCAGGTTCAGGATTAGGCCTACACCCAGTTCAACCTCTATCTACAATCACAACCCTATCTTAGGGTCATCTAAGAAGGTTATCTTAGAATCAGGAGAGTGTAATTCCTCGTGGTCCGTTGTGGAATCAGGTTCAGGATTAGGCCTACACACAGTTCAACCTCTATCTACAATCACAACCCTATCTTAGGGTCATCTAAGAAGGTTATCTTAGAATCAGGAGAGTGTAATTCCTTGTGGTCCGTTGTGGAATCAGGTTCAGGATTAGGCCTACACACAGTTCAACCTCTATCTACAATCACAACCCTATTTTAGGGTCATCTTAGAAGGTTAACTTAGAATCAGTAGAGTGTAATTCCTCGTGGTCCGTTGTAGAATCAGGTTCAGGATTACACACAGTTCAACCTCTATCTACAATCACAACCCTATCTTAGGGTCATCTTAGAAGGTTATCTTAGAATCAGGAGAGTGTAATTCCTCGTGGTCCGTTGTAGAATCAGGTTCAGGATTAGGCCTACACACAGTTCAACCTCTATCTACAATCACAACTCTATCGGGTCTTGTCGGGTGCATGCTGGTGTAAGGCAACATTTTAGGAGGTGATCATCTTAGGACTGGATCTCTCCAGTCACAATAAGGGTCGTCAATCTGCCTCCAAATTGTGCGGTTTTCTTTATTAGAGGCACACTCTGCTCTAAGGCGGTTCAAAGTTTTCCATTTTCCATATGGCAGCTCTTTTCCTGCTGGTAGCTGCTCTCTCAGCACCAGGTCAGAGGCATCTGCACCCTCATGCCATAGTCTAAATCTTTCCTGTGACGCTGCGGAGCCCAACTCCTGTCTCTGTTAGAAAACTGCGTCCGATGAGTTGCAGGGGTTTGGCTGAACATTGGGTGCCTATCATCATTAGCCTGTCGAGTTCGCTCAACTCTACCTGCTATCTCTCTTCGGATTGATGGAGGGGCTATTCCACTGAGTTGGTAGAGGTAGTGAGTTTCAGTTGGTTTCAGGCATCCTGTCAAAACTGCTAATAGTACACGTCCTCTCAGTTCAGAGATCCAAAAACAACTGAAGAATTTATTCGGAATATTGGCCCTAGAATTCGCTTGTATCGTCCACCAGACTGTGAGAACAGTGCATTACGGGAAGTCTCATGCTCAAAGTTACTTGCGAAATATTGAAAAGAAGGGCAACAAACTATGATTCCAAGAGTTCACACAATTCCAAGATACATTGAAAAAACAAACCCATTCTATTATAGTCTGGGTTTTGTTTACCTTTTTGTCAACTGCGATAGCTTCCATTTCATTATCTCGTTCGTTCATTTCCGTGTCTAGGTCTGACCACTTATTAATATTTCATTATCTTGATTCGATAGCATTATCAAATTATTATTAGGCTTACAATTCAGCACAGACACTAATGTTTTCAAATGAATGGAATTGTAATTGTTTTCTTTTCATATCATGATATCAAGTTGGAAAATTTTTCCAACATCATCATCAACATCCTATTATTATAAATTATTTTTTAATTCATTCGCAACTCTTGATATAAATAGTCTATTATTACGTTGCCAATTTGTAACACTGAATATCAAGGGGTGTCTGGTGTGAATAATGGTTTTTGAAAAATAATCAAATTTTCGAATTTTGATGGAACTAAATTGAAGTTCAAAGTTGATGTTTGGTGATACTGAAAAGAATGAGCCGAACTCTCTTATGATCAACAGTCACTGATATAAAAAAGTACGAGTAACTTTTCAAGTAAAATAATTTTCGATAAGAATGTTCGAGTAAATTTTCCAATAAAATTCATGAGTGTGTGGTAGATACTTTCTGGAAAAAAGAGAAGATTCCAGGCTAATTTTCTTGGTTCGATTGAGTCATTCTCTTGATAAGTATATTGATATCAACAGTAACTCTACAAGTTTTTTTGAAAAGTAATGCTTTTATGAAAAAAAGATTATGCATATATAATTACGAATGAGTTGGCTAAGTAGAATAAAATGATACTTTTGTAGAATAAAATGATACTCTATGTTAGAATGGAACGTAACGGTACTCAATAGCAAAGAACCAAAACAATTTTGTATCAGAGGTTTGAATAGGCTAGAAAACAACAACATTCAATTATTATTATTATTATTATTCCGATAGGAAGCAATAATAATAATAAGCCGCCAAGCACTTTAGAATACATTTCTTCAACATCAGCCTACAAGAAAAGTGAAACGTTCATGGATGATGTGATATGATAATTCTTCTATCGGTTCGGTTGCGAATTTGAATGATTGATATGGTCCTATGCAAAACTAAACGGTTATAACTACAATTATGAGAGAGAAGACTGTTATTTATAGCTACCACGGATGACATGAGACTAGCTTCTTCCATGGTCAGCTGTTCCAGAAGCTTACCTTGAAGCTGAAATTCAGGTTTATCTACAATAAGATAACTTTCTTCAACTTTCTACATGATCTCACTGGTAGGAAAAACTGTCTATTTTTTGGGTTGAATGACCAGTTAAACTGTCTAGTGAAACCTATTGACGTCACTTTTATTATTGAATTTGAATATTACGTAGTGAAACCCCGATTTGCTAGTTTCTCTTGTGTGGTATAATTTAAATCTACGACGTAGAAAGCGCTAATTATTATTTCACAGCCGGTATTTGATTGTGATTATTGCTGAAGAGATATGCCAACTGTGTACGAGTTTTTCGAATCTTGAAACGTAATCTTGTTCAAGCTTTTAAAGGTTACAAAATTGATGGGTTGAAAACAAGTATTATAAATATGTATGAGTCAATTTGTTTCGAATTCACAAACGATCAATAATTATGCATGAATGGCATTGTAAATTACTTTTTATAGTATCACTACCAGTTTGTTATTCAATAATACGTTAACTTGTTGATTTCACTGGAAATGATTTCCAAAAAATAATTGGAGGATATGGTGTCTTCAAATTTATGATGTGTTGTACAACTTCACGGCTGATCTTGCTTCTTAATTAACAGATGTTGAATATCCGCTAGCTTTTAATTGTCATCATCATATTAGTTGATTATTTTTGCAGTACAACTGCTGCTATAGAAAATTGTTACTATCAGTGGAAAAAGTACCCATTAAAATAATCAAAAGATACGATGTCTTGAAGTTCGTAATTCTGCTTCTCGCCTAGTGAATTGGAATAGAATGATGAGATGTTACAATTGAAAATTAATATATGATTTTCAATAGAAACTTTATTACATCAATAAACATTTTTACATACTGATAGTATAAGTAGATGTAATACTGACAGAGCATTCAATAATACTTCATTGTATATTGTCTTTAAATACGAATAAATATTTTCTACTAACTAGGTAATAAATAGTTCTAAAATAAATTAAATATATCAACATAACCAAATGCTGAAAACAATGCGATACAAGTTCTATACACAGTACATTATGAATATAATAATAATATTGTGATTTATAAATATATCACAAACCAGGATTAAACTCCTAGTATTAAATATAATACAAGCTAACAAACATCTATGAATTTATTATTTATTTGGCCTCAGCTATTTGACACAAAACTGGTTGGCAGAAATGCCCAATTTGAAAAAAGCACTCTAGAACCCCTTTTTTGTTCAAATTAATTCTTTTTCGTTCCGTTGATCAACATATAAGAAATTGGTGAACATTTCACGAGCGATGGCTGTAATAGATTTGATTGAGCTCCTAGATAAAAAAAATGTATTTTGATTTTTGACTTTGATTTTACTTTAGTTTTGAAATTCCTTTCAGTGACTGATTTACCAAGCATAAAGCTAATTATGTTGATAATCTATTACAACAATATAGCTAGCTAATATTCTCTCTTTGATTCTAATATCATACAACATAAAAACCGTATACAAAATTGCTCTTGCTGAAACGTGAAAATGCGTCAACAAAAACATGAAAAAGCTATTACTGAAGATAGAAACAGAAAATCAATTCCATAAATATCTTAGTTTATAAGCATAAATAATAATTATTACATATGTGAAGAGTACAGTACAACCTTTAAAAAATTATGTGAGAAATTTAACGGATCATATTAAAACTACGAGAGAAATAAAAGCAGTGAATAACAACTAGAGTGCAGTAATTGAAGTTTGCAAAGGGGTAAAATGATGTCAAATGACATTTCAGTTGAGAAAAATAGAGCTTGAGTTATCATATTATGTTCATAAATAACAATAAAAAAGTATTATTTCAGAATTTACGCTTTTCAGTCTCATAGTTTGGCAATTAAACTATTGGCTATGATAATAAAACTTCTTCAATATGAGTTTTTGATGTGATTGTGTTTCTGGACAATGAGAGTTTCAAATAGAAAATATATTGAATCAAGATTTCCAAATGTCTATGGAGAACATGATTATCATGTCATTAAATAAATGTCATTTTGAATTATGCATTTTTCAATACAATTGAAAGAATGTAATATGGATGAATGATTTTGAATTATAATTATTTTCAAATTCATTTTCATTTCAAGGGCAATGGTACTCTGGAGAGTATTTTTTAGTATACTGTGAATTTGTTTCATCTCTCATGTCCCGTGTTTCCAGAAAAAATTATTGTTAACACTGATTCTAGATTTTTCCTTTGGTTTCGGAACAGATCACTGTTTTGATAAATTGTTATTGTTGTTTGGAATCTCGCCGGTGAGAGATTCAAAAATTTTTGATTGTTTGCCAAATCAATTAGTTTACAATAGACTAATATTTACACACTTAGGAATCTGTATTCTATCTTCTGGCCTTGGCGTATTTGCGATCTTGTATTTGGGCAGCATAAGCTAGACTATGAGCAGCATCTGGATCAGCGTAGTAAGTGGTGTATGCATCAACTGGGGCTGGGACTGGCACGACCCGACTTGCCTCAACACTGCGTCGACCCCAGACCGGATGATGTTCTTCATGCTCGTATTCTACCTCGTGGTGTTCTGGCGCATAGTGGTGAGGTATGGCATGTCCAGTCTCATATAGCACAGCAGAATGCTCCTTGACATGATGTTTCTGTTTCAACCAGTGCCATAACTTGATACCTTGAATGGCAACATACATTGCAGCGATCAGTGAAATCTTGACATAGGCGAAAGTTCTCATCGTTTCAAGGACAAGTTTGCTCGTCTGCTGTAGCACGTAGAGGAGAATCAAAATCTTGATCGCCAATTTCTTCAACTCCTTCTTTACTTTCTTCTTATGTCCTCTGACTGAAAACAAAAGAGAAAACAATTTTGTAATGTTGGGCTCCTGCTTTTTGTGATTAGGACTAAAGACTAATGTTTTTTAGTTCGACTCTTTTGCAAAGCTCTGAGTATAATGATAATCTACCCAGATTCGATCTTGGAACCTTTGTATTATCAGACAGGCGCTTATCGCCCTCGGCTACGGACCACTCCATGGATTTATAGATGGATATGTATTTTGCTACACACAAGTTTGCAAAGAAAAGATAATCTTGTTTTATTTTTTTAATGCTCATAAAAACTTATATTTCATAATTTTGATGTATTTCTACCACGTAAAAAAATATTGGGATTTAATAAACAGATTCTACTTCTTTTTTTATAGCCCTTCATTGTTCCACTAAGGCTGGGATCATAACAACAGATAAGAATTATCTGATAAGAACACGGGGATGAGATTTATTGAAAATATATTTATAAAATTGATACTAAACTTTTCTCATGTTATGATGTAGAATATACTCAACTGAAACTTCTATTAACACTAGTTTGATTTATGTTTAATTTTGTTTGATCTACTAATGAATAAATTGTATGTGTTTGCCTTCCTCTCTGTGGATAATCTTTCAATATATCAAGATCGAAAATTATGATTGCTCTCTACAAAACATTCCACTTGGAAGAAACTGGAAGAAGCTTCCGGAATTGAATAAGTGGTCTGGTGAAAGGAAAATGTCAGGCCTCAATAGTAAAAGCTGACATTAGTCTAGTGTGCTAGCTAATTGATGGCCGAACATGCTTTCATTATTGTCCAACTTATGAAAGAGACTTGAAAAAATCATCATTAAATGCTTAAATCTTCCACTTGAATTGGTTTAATAATTTATCGAAATTGATATCCATGCTTTAGGGTATCCTATCCATATTTTAGGGTAATGATACGAATTTGAAATTTCAAATGAAATTAAATTTTGATGAGTATTTTTCATATTCTTGTAAGATCAGTTTATTATCAAGATAATAATCAATAATATGTTGCTTGCTTGTAGAAAATTTGAAGAGAAAATACAATTTTATTGTTTCATTGAATGGAATTTCATCACAAATCATTCATTTATCATGATTCTTCATTATTATGATATATTGGGGCATTATATTTTAACTTTAATCACTGAGAATAATGATACTCTTTGCAGGAGAATCTAAAAATGAGATTAACTGAGAACAATCAATAAGAAGGATTATGATGTATAAAACTCGTTAATATTATGAAGTAAACTATTCATTGAATAATTGGAAGATCACCCTCACTAGAGTTACAATCAGGAGAGATTTCATTAGTGGTAAAATTTCCAATACAAGTCCTTCCTCTTACTCGGAGTAAAATACATAAGTTCGACTTAGAGGGAATTTTCCTGTTGAATTAAGATCCATTACTCTTGTATTATCTGATTTCTACATAGATGAATATTGTTGGGATACATATGAAATTTAAAAGATTCAGTGAAGAAAAATAATAGTGATTATTTTAGGTAAAAAAATCAGGAATAATAAAGTTTAGGATTAATTGAATAGATTGTATTTCTCTATTTATTGTCATCCTGTACTACAAGCTGGATATTGCTCTTTGCTGGCTAAAAATGGTAAGAAGTAAGTTCAGTACGTTTTCTGTCACTCTAGAGTTGAACAAGGTTAACAGTGAATCAGTGTAGTCTTAGAAATAAAGAACATTATCTTGAAAGCTTAAATTTTTCATTGAAATTCTTCCTCTATCGATTCAATAAACTGGTTGATTTATTAATACAAATGCAATGGAAAAGAGTCGAGCGTTCAAACAATAAAACAAAATGAATGGAGCAATGATTGACACACCATCACAATAAATCTTATTTTTAAAATACTGTTATTTTGGGATCTTGTCATTAAATGAATACTATCAATGCATTTTGTATAATAGATACAAATCACACAATGTATTTATAGAGAATGTATAAGATTTCTTAAACAAGCCCTACCAAAGCGTATTGGTGATGAAAACTTTTTAAAAATCAAATGTTGGAGAAAAGAATCAATGAATTTCTTGTGATCTTCAAATGAAACTTAGATAACCATGTCATATGAATGTAGTTGTCTATTCTAAAAGTAAAATGTTACTTGCAAATCAATGATACTTTCATAAGTTATTTTCTCACAAATGGATGATTTCATCAATCATTGCTCTATTAAAAAATGTTACAGGAATAGTCCATATAAATAACATTATTTTGTGGAAGTGACTGCAAGTTTCCCTATCTATGCTTAAAAAAGATGAACAAGGATAGCTTCTATTAAAAGAAAGACTGAAAGATTAGGAAACGATCCATCAAGGTACATTTTCCTTTTCAACCAGTTTTGCATGCATGCGAAGCACTCAAAGTGGGAATAGTTGTAGCTGTTGTCACTTTATACAAGCAAATAGGATAATGCTTCTTTTAGCGCGTTGAACAAAAAATTACTTTCATGTTGTACGTTTTTACATCAGACGTTTTCACATCTTTGTTTTAAAAATAATCATGCCATATGAACTTGAATAAGTAGTACTTTAAAACGTGCATTCTAACAACTGTATTTACTTTTGTGTTCTGGGAAGAGTACTTTTCTATTTACATACATACAGTCAGAATTCATAATTTACTATAGTAAATCAATGGTATTGTGATATCTACTTAGAATATTTGTCCATTTTCTTCAAATTTACAAAGTTAAATTCATTGATTTATGGCATTCATTCATATTTATGTCTGTACACTTATTCCACACCTTTCCTTATACTACTAAGTTACATGTTAATAATTAATACTGAAGATCTAAAACAAAATTTTTATATTATTTACATGAAAATATTATTAACTCACAAACCTTGTGAAAGAGGTCCTCGCAATGTGTCTCCCTTATTGACAATGCTCGGTTGAAGATGCCATTGAAGCAAGAAGAGTTATTTACAATCTTGAACAGTCTTCAAAACACCAGCTGATTTACCGACCATCTAATCGGCCAATTAAACGAAAGACGTTTTTGTAATAATTCTAGAAATAATTTTTTATTTACAAATCCATACTCGACAGCTATCGCGGTAAAAGTAAATTCCATTGATTTTCCCCTGAAGGAAATAGGAAAAGCTTCTACTGTGGAAAGACTCCTCAAGAAGCTGCACTCGAAACAATATTTAAAACTAGAACAAGCTTAAAATTGAAAAACATATTAGCAAAGGTTTGTACAAGTTTTAAAATATCATGCAGTAAGATATGTTCGAGTAGCTTATTGACATCGATTTCCTAATGACGCGTTTTTCTAATAGAACAAGGACCCTATTCAAAGACGAAGAATGATATGAATATTAGAATTCTTTGATTGTTCATAAATCATCATCGTTATTCATTCGCAATGAACATTAGTTTTTATTCATTTTTCACACCCTTCTTTGATAATAAATGTATATTCTCTTGTAGATATTCATAATAGAAATACATATTCAGAATTTCAGAAATTTTTCAGAATTTCAAAATATTACTTATTCTGAGTTATAACTCTGAGTATTATAACTCTAGTTTTTGGAAGATCATGTTATCTTCTCTCATCAAATAAGGAGAATTAAGTCGAAAATAATGGGAAGAAAACACTGAACATTCTACTCATCTGATCTTTTGCTGAATGTGTTTTCGTTTTCTTCTCAGACAAGATCTCTTGTATACAAGAAAGAATGTTTTGTGAGTTAGTCACATGAAATGTGAGATATTCACATGAAACAAGACGTGAGAACTTGAATTACTATCATCTTGGTGTATTTCAGTTCACCGGTATGAGATGAGAAACTTTGTTATATCATATCTATACTTTCAAACTTTTAAAAAATTCGTCAAAACACTTTCTCTTGTACGAACACATTCTCATCATTTTCTATCGAATTGATTGTTTAATTAACTCGACATCAAATCAAGAATATTTAACGCTATAATTCAACTGAAATTCTGTGACTTCGAATCTAGATTTTTCCTTGTTCTTTTTAATGGGTGGTTTTTCCGATCAATTTAATGTGGTCATTCTATTACTGCAGCCGTACTTTTTTATACATTTTTTCCTTTCATTCCTTTTTCCTTTCATTTCTTATTCCTTTTATTTCTTTTTCCTTTTATTCCTCTTCCCTTTTATTTCTTTATTCCTTTTCATTTAACCTGTCATTACACTAAGTCTCATTCAATCAATTTACTTCTAATACAACTGACTTTGTTTTTTTTTGCCTTTTTCTGTATGTCTTCACAGATTTCTCTTGAATTGTTTGCATCTTTCAAGATTGTTGAAAAATGTTAAGAATCTGGCATCGAAAAGAGGCACACTCACCAAGTAAGGTCAGAACAACTAGTCAGGCCGCTTTAGTGATCTATATAATAGATAGGCCTACACATAAAAAATCAGCAAAAAAATCAGTCTCGGTTGACCGGTTTCTTTATTTCTTTCTTTCTCATGGTCGGTCTTTCACGTATCTGTTTTCCTGGAACCAGATGATGTTAACGGAAACTGATTTATAATGAATAAATAAAATTCATGAATAATTTGTCGGACACTGGCATACATTCTTTGCTATCTTGAGTGCTGATTATTCTAGATTGAGTCTATAAAATCCGGTTCCGATGCAGGTATATTTTTCTGCCCTCGTATGCAGGCTGTTCCAATTAATTTATCTTGAAGGAACAAGGTAACTTTTGAGTTATTTCTTCCAAACAGAGTTTCAGACAGAGCCCGGCCTCATTTGGGAATTGTTAACACAGTTTTGCTTTAACTCTTCAATATCCAAATTTTTATTTTCATATTCTTACACACGCAAACTAAAAATTTCAAAAAGAAGACGCATGGAAAATATAATACACAACACACGCAAGCTGTTAATGTTGGAACAAAAAAAAAACTTTTACGCTTTTCAGTGCTTGACCGAGTTCAAATTTTTATATCTTTCAATGATAATCCAAATTATTTCAAGAAAATTACTCCCATAGATCATTAATGAGATGTTGAATTCACTAATAACATTGAGTTGAAAAAGAGTAATTCTTGTCATCTTCTAATAGCCTATAATAAGGCATGTCAACTAATAATCTCTAATGTTCTATCTTTGGTCTTTTTAATAGAACTCTCCAAAAACAAAAATCATTTCACTATAATTTTTTTCTATTCTGTTATCTGATTATATTTTAATCATATATAATGCTTATGTTGTTGTCACGACACTATGTTGCTTTTAAAAAGATATTGGCACCGAGGAATAACTTTATGGCAACCAATAATGATGAGTTTATTAATAACAGATTCATGATTTAATTCAAAATAAGATTTTGAGATTGATCCTAGCATAGGTGATCTTCTATCAAGCGACTAAAGGATTAAACTGGAAACTATTTTGATGACTAATCCAGGCTATTATATTGCGAAGAGGTATGTAAGTTTTTCTTAATTTGTAAAATATTAATTTAAGATAAGTGAGTGATTTTGAATACTTATCAGCCTGATTGAAACGAGTGAGCAGAGAGAAATTGGTGGAATAGTGGTCAAATGTATTAGATTGAAAAATATATATTCAAAATGAGTAGGTAATTGGGAAGACTTATTAGCCTTATTGAAACGAGAGAGCAGATAGAAATTGGTGAAGATTGACGGTTGTCAAGTAAGTGATAAATACTGGAGAAGAGTTGTAGGAACGGAAACTCGTTCATCATGACTCTGGACAGCCAGCTGGAACGAAATGACTGGAGTATTCTGTTTGAGAACTTGAAAGCAAGGTCCGTGTCAATTATTCAGTACCCGCCTACTCGGTTAGCAGCTGGTTCCAGTAGGTATGGTACTCATCCACGCAATTGGCCATTCATTAAATATGAACTACTTATCAAGGCTTATTTGCACATATCAACATGGAACGTGAATTTCAGATTGGTGTCAACAATCCCTCCACTTCAACTTCCATTACTCATTCTATGTTCAAGTTACAGTATAGTTGTTCCATATGAGATTTTCATGAATTTCAAATTTATTTATTTGGCGTATGGCTTTTAATAGTGGGGAGACCCGAGTAAGGTTGTTCCACTTCACCAACATAACAAATTATCCCTTGATAGGGAACATGGTGAATTTCAAATGATGGATTTGAATCTCCCGATTTCAGAATATTCATCGTGGATACATTCGCATAATTATCATCACATATTTTATTAAAAAAATTTTCAAGACGATAAGTTCTACTCTTCTAATGTCCACCAAAGATAAAATGATCCACAATAATAACTTCCTAGATTTGAAATACTGTAGATCATAATATATAAGTCATAATAAGAATCATATTATTATGAATTGATAAAAACTATTTTATTTTTTATGTATTATTACTTAGATTCACGAATCACAGACATCGTTCACTGTGAAATATAATCATTTCTGTTCGTTCATAGATTGCATTAATTTCCCTTATCATTGCTAGTTGTCAAAATAATCCTATCTCTCGTCAATAGACATACATTCATGATGACTTTTAAAATAAGATTACTTTATTCATGTAGATAACAATGTTATTCTATTAATTTTATGAATATAACTGAAAATTTTCAACAATATAAGTATTCGATGCAATATGATAATGTTAACATAATTGAGATATATCTACATGAAACGGCAAAGTTTGGACATTTGAATGTAAATTTAAATGTTTAAATGTACATTCTTTGAAAAAGATGTCCAATGACATTCTTTCCATTAACACTTGGCCGTAACTTATATAGAGCGAACTGAAATTCATTGTCATTTCTTTCTAGAGAGTCTAGAGAATTTCAATCATGTTGATTCAGAGGATGTACTTTTATTGATGTATTTCTTATTCCATTCATTGAAACAGTTTTGAACGTCTAGTATAACAGGAGCATTTCCTTTCACAATATTTCATTACACACTGAACTACTCTTTTGGGAGGAATTAATTCGATGAGAAGTTTGATAATGAAGTAGACAATGGAGTAATATTGGAACACACAGAAGGATGAGAAGGAAGTGTTGGAGAGGGATGACGATATGAAAGATCGAAAGATGTCTACTGCAACTTCTCTGAGAGAGAGAGCTTGGAAATTATTTTTAAAAATCATTTCAACCATCAATCTGTAAAGGTGTTATGTAATATCCATGGGAATTGATGTTACTTATAAACTTTTTTATAGATTTTTTGTAATGTTATTGAATAAGTATTTTATTAATTGGACGTGAACCCAAGACAACTTCCTAATTTGATAGAGTTGTGATGTGAAATAGGAGACTGAATTATTAAAATATTCTGAGCAGAATTAATTCAGGTCAACGGCCACACAGACACGTTTTTTGTGGGGCACTGGCTCTGGCATATCAAGCTCTTGTCCACACATTAATATCAAAGGATCAACAAAAACCGGATGTGTACCCAGTGCTATGTTCTGAATCTTGGCAAAGGAACGCAAATTCATTCTAAAATGTTGTTAATTTATTCAATATAACGGTTTAAATTAATATTGGCGGTAGCGGCTTTGGCTAGTTCCCTTCACATTCTTGAGACATATACGGGCCACTTTGACATGCAGAAATGATGCTATAAATAATATTCAATGATGATAAATCAAGTTATTCCATGATTGAGCTCGATCTCCTTAGACAAACGGTAATCCTGAAATGGTGAAATCAAGACTTTTTCCTGTCTAGAATCCTCTGGAAAAGATAATCTTCAAAACATATTCTAACCTACAAACCATTGCAAAAATGTAGGAAGTTGTCATTTTCGTTCTTCCACTTTAGACAATCCACTCATCTCGAAACCTTCACCTTTCTCTCACAAACAGAAACGATCCAGTCAATTCACGTTGACCTCATTCAGGGTGCAAGATTCCAAATTACAGAAAAACCTATCAAGACATTCATCCTGTCATGAAGAGAGAGAGAGAGAGAGCTTGATGATAATTTTACATAGCCTAGTGGCTTGGAAAGTGGCATGAAATAATGTTTCTCGTATTCACAAATTATTGTCGGCATCAAGAACTCAATGTACATTCTGTTAGATAATTACTCTCTCGTGTTGGTAACGACCATCGTACGTATGACAAATATGTCTGAGTCAAAACTATGTGATATCTAGAAAACAAGAAGTTAATCCTTCTGAACTAGTTAACAGAAAAAGCTTAGAATGCGAATAGTTTGTTGTGAGCTTCTTCATTTAAAAAAATAAGTTCTCCACTACAGAATGAGACTTGTCAAAGGATAATCTATGAGAGCCTGCAGGTTTTCTGCGTTTTTTTGTAAGTGAGCACGCAAATATGTGAATACTGTACATGATTTGCAAGTTTGTAGGAAATTGGTGGAGTCGTATTTTTCTCTTCAAAATACCGTTTCTGACTTCTTGCATTCCAATTTGTTTTTCTTCTAAACAGAGTCACGCGATTCAAGTGAGATTGGAATAACGTTATTTTCATCAAGAATTTTTGGAACGCATCCAATAGCTTGTTGAGTTATTACCATATTACATGCATAGAATAGAGATATCCAAGGTAACGTATATTCCGAGGTATATTTCGTTGGGGACGCGAAATCTTGCTTCGAGAAACTTCTATCTCTATTATCTATCCCTCAGATTGGTTGGAAGTATTCATTTATTTTTCAAAACTCAAGTTTCACCGTTGTTATGAATTCATATGAATATGAAGGACTTTTTTTATACAATTCATGCCATCATAATTCACCAGCAAAATTTGAGAGTGTTTTCCTCGTTTTCCTCTCCAATTATACGTACTCGTAATGTACTGCTGAATTAGATTCTCTCAATATAATTTCATTCTCTCCAATTATAATCATAGATATAACTTTTAGTTATATGTATAACTAGTGAACTTGAGTAATAATCGAGTACATTTTAATCGATTAATTGATCGATTACATGAATAGATATCTCCAACAAAGTTTAATATAAGAGCTACACATGTCAGAGAATCACTAGCATTCTATCTACTGATTACTACAATCACTTTATCCAAATCACCTCATTAGAATTTTAAATCACGGCTGTCATTAGCTCGATTCAAAACAAGCTAGAGATATCTGTGAATGTCATGGTCATATTCAAAACTTGCATTTTGTGACGGCATAACAATGCTTTCTCCAGATCAATAAGTTCTCTTTCACTCCGTGTGAATCAAGATCACTAGGTATCTGTGCTAGCTGATTCTTATCAGGTTGCATGCTGAGCTATTATGGCGATGAATATGCCTACTCATTGTGTGGTGACAGCAGTAATTATAGGCTACACCACTGAGGATGATAATTTGATAGTAGGGATGGGTGTCGATAGAAAAAACATCGATGGTTAAAAAAGATCGGTTGAAAAACATCTATGATTTCAAAGATTTTTCACTACCGGGGGAAAAGGGTCTGGTGTCAAACCTTCAATCATGAAACATTTTTCTGGATCCGCCACTGAATCGTTGCATTGTCTCTGATACTGTCTTGTTCTTTGCACAATTTTGAAAATAATACTTGATTAATTTTGTAAACTGATATTGAATGACCAGATAATATATTCACATTATTAAGAGTAGTAGCTCAGTAAATGAGTGAGTGAGTTACCATGCAAGATAAAAATTTTCAGAGTTGAGTCAAAAAATGGCTCTCACTCTATTGCTACTCTGTCTCTGGTGATTGTGCTAATTAATGCTTATACTGGAACTTATGCCTAATTCAACTAAAAAGAAAGTAGAAGAAAGACATATTTCAATGGCAGTTGATTTGAATTCTGTTTGAAGGAATAAAAGCAACCAAAACTAAAAACTAACTTGATTTTTTTTTCAAGTTGGGAAAAACATCGATGTCTAGAAAAATCTATTTCTAAAAGACATCGAAGAGTAAACATCGATGGGAAAAACGTAGATGTTTTTAAACATCGATGTATCGATACCCATCACTATTTGATAGCATGTGGAGTGTGAGCATTTATAGGCTCAATGAAGTTTCAATCTTGTATCTCCAGACACATACCAGACAAGCACAGTATTTATTCTTCAATGTGATTTGCACAGTCATTGTCATTGCTGATAGCAATTCAGCATGTAGAATTTTGGTTAATATTTTTGATCTTATAAATGAAAGCACATGGTTTATTTCATCATTATTAGTTTATATCTTCATAACAATATGTGTTAATTTACTTTCACAATATTGTTTTTAATGTGCCTTCATAATACTCCTCTTGTTTATAATGTATATTTCAATTAACTTTTCATGTTTTTTACCAAAATGAATAATTATTCCATTTTGATTTGTATTAGTTCCGTATGTTGCTGGTAGGTATGAATCTGCTTATTAATATTATGGAATTAGGTTGAATGTCTCAAATTTCCATAATATTGTAAAAATATCTCTCTGTCTGAATGATTATTTAATTTTCTGCTGTTTGTATGTATTTCTGAATGGAGAAATTTGATTAAGTCACGCGTTTGTCGTGAATCAATATGTCGGGCGTCTCTTTAATTTTGTCATCAGTTAAGGTCACTGAGTTAATCGATTTGGCCTTCGGCCTCGAGTCTGATTACCTGCATATTTATCAGAGAAAGTCAAATTTATGGGAGCTGCGAAGAATATAAACAATTATCGACGTTATTTTCTCAGGTGTAAGGTCAAGGATCAGGAAGAGAATCGCGTGGCGACTGGGGAGCGTAGATAAATAATTATTCCAGTGTTTGTATCCGTGATGTGCAAGTATCGACGGCCGCTCGGTCACTTTCTCCAATTGAACAGAACGTGCTGTGTGCCCACAGTCACCGGGTTTTTAAGAGTCAGAGTCAGGAGTGGCAGGGTCAGAGAGACGTGGGATTTGGGTCGGCGACCTGGTAAGAGCGACCGGTTGTAAGTGCGCCGACCTTGTCTCCTCTCGGTTTGCGCGGACCTTACAGGTTGACCCGTAGCCTACCCGGCCCCGCCCTTGTTCGAAAGCCGCCTTACCGTTAGCTCCGGTACCGAAACTTGCTCTGGGCCGATCGAGATCATACCAGAATGCAAAAATGTGCTCGCCTACTGATCTGAGAACCTGAAACCCCCCGGAAAAAAATCAGGGGCGCCACATTTCCTTATGCCGGTTGGCACTTGTCGTTTTGACCCACTGCCGCCTAGCTACCGGTTGTTGTGGGTCACATTTGACACTTTGCTCTTGGCTAAAGCAGCTACCATTCCAGCCTCCCATTTATAGCATTTGCCACGAGATAATATTACAATCTACTAATTCTATATCTTCATATTGTGTTATCTTCATATGTCTATTACCATATATCGAGTCTCTTGGTTTGTACTTGTTGGTCCACTTGTACTTATTTGCCACGAGATAATATTACAATCTACTAATTCTATATCTTCATATTGTGTTATCTTCATTTATGTCTATTACCATATATCGAGTCTCTTAATTGGTACTTGTTGGTCCTTTTACATTTTGCTCGTGTCTAAAGCAGTTACCATTCCAGCCACCCATTTATAGCATTTGCCACGAGATAATATTACAATCTACTAATTCTATATCTTCATATTGTGTTATCTTCATATGTCTCTTACCATATATCGATCTCTTGGTTGGTACTTGATGGTCCTTTTACATTTTGCTCATGTCTAAAGCAGTTACCATTCCAGCCTCTCATTTATAGCTTGTGTCACGCGCTATTGTTACATATCAACTCAATTTCTTCATATAGTGTTATTAGTATTATTATCTCAATGTTGTCTATTATCACATATCGAATCTCTTGGTTGATACTTGTATCAAGAACATAAATATCATTTGATACTTGAATCAAGCACATGAACATTATTAATTGATTGTTGTATCATGAGCATGAACATTACCGGTATTGGTTGTATCGTGTACTTTAAAACATCAGCTACAAGTTCTAATCCAAGTACACTTCATATTGTAAGACCCAAGTCCCATTCTGCATTGAAATGGTTGTCAGCTACCATTCCAATCCTTCCCTCATTGCTTGCTTCTGTGTAGCATTCATGATGATCATGAACATAATCAAATTTGCGATTATTCTGACATATGGATTTTACCATAATGTCAGATAGAAGATATTTCCTCTAACTTTCAGTTCTACTACTAGCTAAGAACCAAGTAAATTGTGTGAGGTGTAACACGATTATGAAGCTTGTGATGACTGTGCATCAACAAAAAATACACTGTTAACTGCGATATAACGATCTCTAAAATTCGTGATCTCTTGATATACCGTGAGTTATGAATCTCAATGCAAATCTATCATAATAGTGGTCGAAGATTGTGAATGTTGTATCGTTACAGTTTTGTGTGATTCGTGTGTAGGAGACATGCGTCATGCATGACATACATGTATCATACATGTAAATAGTCGATAGAAAACTTTAAAACATAATTTAGAATTAATTATCTATGTGTGTCAAGCTATAAACTTCACTCTCTGCAACATAAAGCTATGTGGCCACTTTATAGCTTTACAGTAGACTATGCATTGATGATAGGCTACTAAATAATCGTAATTGTGAGTAATCTCTCAATTACTGCGATTAATTAAGATATTGAATTTTAATCACATATGTGATTGTACTGTAAAATTCGAATAAGTAGTCATTCAATTGTCAATGCCTTTATAAGAGTATTGAGAGTGTCACGTACTTATTCATTCTTAACTTTTGAACACTAGTCAATGCAAGTAACTAACACATAGCAACAAGTAACATTTTTTGTTACTATGTGGTCGTTGAGTACAAGATCAAATCTTGCTTGATCACTTGTATCACTTTGCCACAGTTATAATTTTACTTTGCTTGAATATGTTATATAATATCCTTTGCCTTTATTCTCAATATGTGATTGGTAGACAAAACTCTGAAAATAATACTTCTTCTCTGAATCACGAATTGAATCTCTATGTTAGGCCATAGTTCACATTTCAACATTCAGTGTCTTGGAATATTGCTTGCCGAAGTATCACAATGTATCATCTTATCACACATGATGTGTTTCAATGAGAAACAGATTTATCATCAAAAATATTACAAAGCTCATGTTAACATTTCTACTAGATCTATCAGTTCAAGCGGTTTTTGGGGACGTCATCACTTCCTTGACACAGAAGTGTCATTCCAAACTCTGTTGAAAATTTGTTGAAATTATCTCGAACAAGTCAACTGACTTCGACTACTCAAAATGTTTTTGAGAATTGCTATAATCAACATGGTAATCCGCAACGGTCATTTAACGTCTTCCATTTATTAAAGAACAAGTCTTCTACTCATACATCTACTTGTAAAATGGATAGCATTCTCTTTAATATAATATAGTTGAAGTAATTCACTTGATATCATCTCAATTTATTGATATCCTCTCTCACAACCGAATTCGCAATAATGATCTTCCTATAAATTCTTTCTTATTCCAATCTTTCTATTCATGAAACCATGAATACAAAATCACTCTGTTTTACCTTTGTTGCATAAAAACATTCTGTATTATTTGCTGGTCGAGTCGTAAATTCAATCAAAGCTCATTTTATCCAACATAGGAATAGGTTTTTCGTATGATATTGAGAATTCATATCCAACAATAATGTTTCCCCTGTGATGCAAAATATATTTGGAAAAAACAAAGCAATGTACCTTCCATCCCATTTCTGTTATGGAATTGTATTAATTGATGAAATTAGAAACTGAATATGCGAACTTACAAGTGGATAGTTCGATCTGAAATATAGGAGGACTATTATACAATCGAAACATATAAGTTATAAATGGCAAAGAGTTCCCTTGTATTGCATTTTGATTATACATGCTTGTTGTCAAAAATTATCGGAAAATCTCAAAAGCTATTTATTTTATACAGCTCTATACAAAACCAGAAACAATGTACATTTTATTTCACAATCTGGTAATCTGATCAGACTAAAACAGACAATAATTGATTTTGGAGAAAACTTTCTCAGTACTGTCATTATCAGATTTATTCCTCCACCAATGCTTTGGCAATGCAATATATATCAAAAGGAGCTTGTTCACAGTATTGTAGACTTGAATGCCTGTAGACTATGAAGAATAACTGAATTTCAACTAAATAATTGTGAGTCAATAATTATTATCAGTTATTTACTATGTTTGGTTTTACTATATTATTGATCAAGCCAAACTATTCACAAATCAGGCTTACTTTCTATTTGAATGGGATGCAAGGTACTTGATGTTAATTTCTGTTATGATTATCCGATTTTCAAGGGTAACTGGGATAACATCAGTCTACTTTATTATGAAATGAATGTAACGAGTATTCATTTTCATAACAAATGATGAAATTGAATGATGGCATGAGAAGATCCGCGCAAGTACATTGAATCGTTTAGAGAGATATTCGAGTAGAAAGAGTAAACATGTTGATGAATTTCAGATCTGGCAAAAAAAGAATATTTCAGATCTGAATTCATAAGTTTAGGGAAAGGAATCCAGGTGTAACTTCAGGAATGAATGAAATTTATAAGATTGAATTGGGAAGCAGCCAAAAATTGGAAGGTTTTTGAGTTTTGAAGAACCGGTGATGAGAGAAAATCAGCAATCAGCACTAGAAATATTCATGAATATTTTAAATATAAACCTGATCAGATATCAATCGCGGATGGATTCAAATATAAAAATAATAAATTCTGAACAATATTCACCAATATAACGGAGTTTTGGACACAATAACAATTAGTTAAGAACTGAAATATTACGAACTCATGTAAATATATAAATGGAAGCCAAAGCATCAAAATTTTGTTACTGCCTAATCCAAATTATTTCGAGTACTGTACATTCTATGAAAATAATAATGTACACTGCCTATTCTCTATAGGCAAATTTAATAAAAATATCTTTTCAACTTCAACTGTAAATTGGCTGTGATGATACATTCAAGGCACGAGAATGCAACATATCTAGTATCCGAATAAGCCGATTAAAATATCTTCAGTTGAATTTTGAAATATCATACATATATACATAAAACATAGATGCACTTTCAATTTTTGCATTAAAGAATTGAAAAATATACAAAATATTTTGATCTGTTTTCTTGATTGGAAGTTATGGATATTTGAAAAAATATGCCTATCATTGCATGGCATATTGTGAAATATATATTTTCGAACTATTCAAACATATTGCTGAATTCACTTCTCAAGTTATGAGAATTGCAGTCCTCGTAAAATTTTCAATTAAAGCATCAGTGGTGGAAAAAACAAAAGACTCGTTCAACTCTAGAATTGTATCAATAATTTATAAATCCACCGAGTCCTTGTAATGAACTCTTGAACAGCAACTAAGGTTATTCTAATGCACTTTTCATGATTTCAAAAACTGTTATGTTTCACATGAGACCCTACCTTGAGTATAGAAAAATGTTACCCCCTTAACCTAGATGAAAAATTTGGAGAAATATCCAAAGGCGACTGTCACAGAGTAATTTCCAGTTATCACTGATTGGGAGTCCATTTTTACCTACTTCACTGTTTTATTTTGAATCCATGTTGAATTTTTCACCACTGTGCAATTTTCAAAATGACTCGTAGATGAAAGTGCATCGATCAAATTGAAATCACTTAGAGGGGAAATAATCACTGAGGGTGTATCACTAGCTCACCTTGCTCAACTCCATTGGATCGTTGTTCGGATTCAGCGGACAGATTGGGAGTTCCGTCGTCATTGGGCTCAGGGTAGAACTGTGCCAGACTGTTGGCAATCAGATCACCGAGACGATCAATGATGCGGCTGACTGCTGGAGGAGTGCCGGCGGGAAGACCCTCCACCTTGGGCTCCTCGTCGTCGGATTCGGTGTTGCGCTGGCCTCCTGAGGTTATCTCATTGGCCTCGTCACCTTCAGCCCAGCTGAGTAGAGCCTTGAAGGCCCTTCGCTGGAGACATCCACCGGGAGCATCGCTCTTGAAACACTCGATAAATGACATCCACGGATCCGACTCGACCTTGAGCGTTTTAGCTATGGACGCGACGGTTGCCGAAGGCTGTTGCACTTCGGCTCCCCTAACGACTATCGCAAGGCACAAAACGGTTACCACACACTTCCACATGGCTACTACACCACTCACAGCTAGCAGATGTGGCGGCCAACGTTTCTGCTCCTCTTTATAACAGGGCTCCATCTCCCCGCGAGCGACCGGTCCAGATGTAGCACACGCCTTCCCCCACAAGCCCACAGCGCCACTTTCCTTCGCGACAGAAAATTTCCATCCTCCCCCCCCCCTCTCACCAATCCTCACAGACCATCCCTTTTGTTGCATAACGCCTCTTTTCCGCCGCCGAACTTGAACTTCGCAACCTTCACCTTCACCCTGACAGCAACGGCCCAGTTTATAATCAACAACCGAATAACTACACGCCTTCTGCGCGCTTCACAAAGCGCCACCATCACGTGCCTATTATGAATGTCAAGTTTCCAGTCAGTTTGTTATTGACATACATAATATTCAATTACACAACTAATGGAGATCGCATGAAAGCATCGTACTAATTTGAAATTGAATTTTACAGAGACCAGGAGCCTGTTTCATAAAACGTAGAGGTCCATACTTGGATTTATTTTATATATATTTATTCTATATTTTGATTTTTTTCTACTTTGATTTAAACTGTGATTTAAACTAGAGAGGTCCACCATTAAGAAGGCCATACGAGTCTCAATCCTAAAACTGTTTTAATCAAAGTATAGAAAAACAGGATAACTGTAAACTCACACTGAACAGACAGATCACCTGTTGTAATAAGTCATAGTAAACACTTTTCACATTTAATTCAACATTTGTGGATATTTTCTATTGTTAATTGTTGTTTGGCTTGGCTATGAACCTTTTCAAATTTAAATCAAAAAGTAACTTACTTGTGGTTAACTCTTTCGAGTGTAAATCATATATGAAAACAAAGATGATGGACAAAGCTTAATTTTTAGTGTAAAATCTCAATTTTTTTGGTTTAATAGGTTCTAAAACTCAATCAAACAGGCCCCTGTTATTATTTAATTAGCGTATGGCTTTCAATAGTGGGGAGACCCGAGTAGGGTTGTTCCACTTTACCAACATAACCAATTATCCCTACAGGCTCCTGTAACAAATAATTGCAATATAACTAATGGATACTTGATTTTTTTTTTTAATAGTGAAGGTGATGATATTGAGGTTGTTTATTATTTTGAAAAGTTGTCACCACCAAGAATTTATTGAAATTTCAATACACCGCTGTTGCACTTCAGTCACATAGTCAATTATTCTTTATAACATGTTCGTCAAGAACAGCAATGAATGTCATACATAAATTTCAATTTATACAAACGTAGTTTGTAGAAATTTCTGTATGGTGTAGAATGGATCTCTTGAAATATCACAAATTCTTTTTTTTTTAATTATTCACTTTCCAGATCTCTCACTTTTTGGGTAATTGGTCAAAGAGTTTACTATCTGTCTAGCTTTGTATGGCTTTGATCGGTGGGGAGACCCGCAGGTAGTTCCACCACACCACGTGTAACCTAATTCCATTAGGTTGAAGTTCTATGTCACTTTGTAAAATGTTCATTAATTCAAAATGAATAAAATTCTTTTTGATATATGAAGTTCTAAAAGTTTATAAAACTGTAAGACGAAAAAAAAATGCAAGTATTCAGGGGAATATTGAATTTTGAACTAAAAACTTAGAGCACGAAATAATATGTTGAAATTTTGTCATGGCAACCGCGGACTAGAGAGTTTACTTTTCATATACGATGGTTTCTCCTCAAAGATTGCAGTACTTTGCCTTGGCAGTACATACTTTTTGACGTGTCATGTATTATATCTATGCAAATCTGAGCCTTCTGCAGATGGAGTTGACTAGCGTGAGTGATGACCTCCATGATATAGATGTTCGTCACAGTCGTGATTCCCAGCACTCGGAAAGCCTCTCAATGTAAAATGTGCATTGTTCTACGAGTATTCGTAACAACTTCATTATTAATTTTTTTCATTGAATCTTGGACAGAATCTCTATCGTATGAAACAGTTTTTGGTACCCGATTTTTGGATCAGAATCTCTATTGTATAAAACAGTTCTGGTATTCAATAGAAATAACGAAATTACGCCGATTCAGGTAAATCATTTTTTTTGTTGTAATTAAAATAAAAGGAAATCATTCATTTCAAGGCAATTGCAAATTAATAAAGAAGAAATTTTATTGGAAGAATGCAACCTGGATTATTGACAATTGTAAAGATACATAGCAATCAATAAGCGATAAGAAAGTAAGTAGGCTACATTGCAAATTATTAAAGGAGAAATTTTATTGAAAGAATGCAAGCTGGATTATTGACAATTGTAAAGATACATAGCAATCAATAAGCGATAAGAAAATAAGTAGGCTACATTAGTTGTAGATTCTTTAGTGAATCGTTTAAAATGAATCATTTTATTCAAATATGCGCTTGAGCCTGTTATCAAGTATACTCCTAAAATCGTTTATGAAAAAAATATTACAATTCACCCAAAATCAACACAATGTACAGCATCGAAAAAGACGGAAAATTGACGATTTTCAGGAAAGCAATACAGTATTATACATTCCACTGTGTACCAATATTGCAATATATTACTTGTTCCAACATTACATTTTATATAATAAATGTTATGGAAATAATTTCCAAAATTTTAAATTGTAAGCTTTTACATTCTTATCTGTAAGCTTTTTGATGTATTCTTGTCACAATTATAATCTGACTTCATACTCACTAAATAATTTATGTGTGCTTGCAAAATTCTCAACTCAAGTTCATGCTCCCTGCTGTCTGAATTAGGTCCCTATTAGCCGAGAGCGACCAGGTCGGCCGACCCGGTGTCCGGGGGCCAAAAAGCATTGAGTTAGATGGGACCCTATTAGCCGTCGGAAACAAGTCTCGGCGACAGAAAAAGTCGCTCGGGCTGTCTTCCGAGTGGGACACCTGATTCATGACCTGGTGTCCCACAACGGTCGTTGGGCATTGGAGTATATGGGAGTTATTAGCCGCGAGCGACCAGGTCGGCTGACTCTGAACAAAAAATGTACCCGATGCGCATGCGCGGGAGTGACGAGGACAGCCATTTATCTCTTTCTCCCTTCCACTTCAGTTCTCCGTCTCACTACGGTTCAGTTGTTCTGTATCCTTTGCCGAAGTACAACCTCAACAACTCATTGCGTGGATTGTTTCAGAATAATTTAATAAATTCATTTGTAGGTGTATTGTAATATCTCTTATTCAACTCCTGAATAAGAGATATTGTGGAATTTCTCCATAGTAAATGAAAGATAAGGTAACAATGTTGTCTATTACACATGTATATTATTTAAAAAATATACTTAGTTTCAAGCTCATGGCATCATCTATATGGTGTTGTTGTTGAGTGTTTTGGCTCAACTCAACACTGAAGATGATGCCATAAGCATCGAAACTTATTATATGTTTTAAATATATTTACTTATTGTGCAATAGACAAACATTGTTTCCATTCTTCTCCTAGTGTAATGTAATCAATAACGAAGGTTTGCACATCCGAAAGTAGTTGAAAACTTTTTTTCTATCGGCGCAAAGATCATCAAAAAGTGTAAAATACAGTCCTTGGTAAGCCTTGATGTAAGCATGGGATGTTTTCTGAAAATTTTCTTATTCTCTTCCTTCTTTTCAAGAGAAGGTTGAGAAGAACGAACTCTGTAGTTGTCAACACCATCACTGATCTGACTGAGAAACTTGTGATTAATTTTACTTTTGAAATATATGATGGAGAGAGAGAACAAAGGATGGAGGAGAGAGGGTCTATTGCAAGGCAGAAAATTGATGTCCAGTCATCCGGTTGTTGACAATTAAATTGTTTACATATTGCTGTTTCATTGAAAGCTTGAGCCTTCCTGGTGATTCTAGATGTTTACATAGTAGATAGCAGCTTCCAGACCTTTCAAGATAAATATTAATTGATCTCTTCGAGACTATAATAATTATTTATTTAAGACTGGTGTGTGGTTTTGTTGATCAATAGAGTCATTGACTTAATGTAAGTTTCTTACGATTCATTTCATACACTTGATACCATTTAATTAGTTTAGAAAAAATATTACATGTGATATGTAGTATAAAATATTATATATGATATGTGAATAAAAGAAATCTGTAATATGTATCAAATAGAGATACGTATCCAGTTCAGCTGACAATGTGTTGCACAGAGGAAGAGCGAGAAAGAGGTACTTGGGAGGGAGCGAGAACGAAGTCAGCGACTGGGTGTCCTTCCCTATTAGCCGTGGGACACTTTGTCTCGGCGACCTGGTCGCTCTCGGCTAATAGGGCCCTTAGCGGTTCAATGATAAATACAAGACATTATTGACGTATTTTCTTTGTCTTTTTTAGTCAGAGCACTCACTATCTGATTGCTGGTGCATAGCAATAATAATAAATCTCAAGACACTTGAACAAAATAATTACTTATTTCACTATTATTTAAATTCATGGAGCCAATGGCATTCAAGAAACATCAACAATAATTGAAGACTTTTCAATCACTACAAAATGAACTGATGTACAGTTGTACACATAAATAATATGGTTAATATTTATCATATTATATTATGTTTTCATTTCAACATTTTTAATAAAAACCTTTGTAATAACTTAACAATTCAAGAGAATGATAAATCTTTATAAGAAAGAATTGAAAGTAGATGGGAGACTTTGGGACTTAATCTACCTACCGTTATGAAGACGAGGACTCCTTTAATTTAAGGAGTGGGAGTATGTAAAAAGAGTATGTAAAAGTCAATTGTAGAATAAGCATTATTTTACTGATATGGAATTGATCCCTTTGTCATTTTGCTTGTAGACGTCACTTTGATTTGTGTAGAGTTTTCTTGTATCAAATAATGCTTTTTAACAACGTAGCTCGTTATCTCTTCCAATGATAACTGACGACTTTGTTCAACTGACGGAAAAACGCCGAAAATAAGTACAGTATAATGAAGTCAGAAGTCAGAATAATTTTATTTCCATATCTTACACATATTATGAATGTTACAGTTTGAAAAAATTACAAGTACAAGTACAAAATTTAGAAAAATTATACAATAACATATAATACAAGTTTCAACATCATGGAAATGTGCCTACATAGGTATAAAACCTGTGCGTAGGCACGAGTTGCTGATAACTACAAGCAAAATATATCTTTTTAGAGCGATTCATTCAAAAATGCAATTAAAACGAGCAATTCATTAAATGTATCAATTTACTACTCAAGTTAACCATTCTACAACAAAAATCAATTTACGTAACACAACCAGGCAATACAAAGAAGCCAACTCGGCCAGGCACCGCGAGTCAACTCGGGACAAGTCAGTCAGCCAGTAAAATCAGTCCGTCATTAATATTGTAAGTTAGATGTCCAAGCGCCAGCCTCCTTATTGATTCAAAATTCCAAGCAGCTCCCGGAAAGCGCCAAAGACATCCAACACATGATAAGTGATTCACCGGTAATTAGATACGATAACTGCCTCCGTTGTCTCTCTCCCCAGGTACACCAGCCACTCGGAAACTTTTTTCTTGAATAATTCTAAGCTATGGATACTTTTCAAATGTGGAGGGGAATTTCTGTAGAGGATTTGGGATATGTAGTAGGAGTTGGTGACGGAAAAGGTTCTGGATAATCTGTCGGTGAAGATTCTTGGTGTATGTGAACTGCGGGTATTGTAATTATGGTTATAATATGCAAATATGTTTTCTGAATTTTTATGAATATTAATCAACAAGGTTTTTACAAAGAGTTGTCTCAAGTTAAATACTTTAAATTCATTGAAAAGAGCATGTGTTGGATATCTCCGACCCCTTCCAAGAGCCGCTTTGATAATGGAATTCTGAATTACATTCAGCGGCTCCAGAACCGATCTATATCCTCCTCCCCAAGCTATTATACCTCCCATAAACAATTATTGACAGTAGGCAAAGTAGCAGAGCCTCAATTCAGTCAAGTTTAGAATATCATGGCGTTGCCTAATAACAAATATAAATTTCCTTACTTTATTCTTGAGATAATCCACATGAGCTGACCAGTTCATAGAGCTATTAAAGACGATTCCCAGGTATCTGTGTTCACTTTAGAAATGGTCTCGCATTGACAAAGATTTGTGTTGAGATCTCCACACGTATGCAGTTTCAAGCTATCAATGTTGTAAATAATGTAGTAAAATAATGTAGTAAATAGTTGTAATGTAGTAAATAAAATGTATTAATGTATAGAATTCATAAGGAATTGAAGATTGCAAGGGCTGATATGATTACGGAATTCAACCTTTTTCCTAATAACACTATCAAGAACTGTACAACTATCAAAGTATCTTTAGTATTTATTAAATTAAGTCGATAATGTGGATAATTAAAGCCACCAGGGACACGTCAAAAATAAAAACAGAAGCCTAAAAAGGCACGAAAAACAACTACACATGAAATAATCAGAAATAGGCACTCACCAGATTGTCGTCCAACATAAAAAACTCACTGAGGGAGTGCAATGGGTTCTCCACCAGCAACCCCTTCAGAGCCCTTTGAAATCGTTCGGCTTTATAACTTTATAACTATCATAAGTTGCCTCTTATCTCTAACTGTATCCACACAGTTCCTATATAGTTACCTACACAAGCTTTTCACACTTCATCAAGTTTTTCAGTACTAGATCAGTTACTATACTTTCAGCTTTCAGTTACTATAGCTACTTTCAGTTTTTAGATCAGTTACTATATGAACTTTATCAAGTCTAGATAAGTAAAAACTCTATCTTTATCCCATATGAGTCAATGTTCGTTTGTTTTGTGTTCATTCCCAATAATTATGATGGGTCAAGTGAGATTAGTGAGATAATAGCGGGTTGGTCCCAGTGGCAGAGGCGAGGCTAATCGGTGAGATTAGATAAGAGATAGCGCCTTGGTAGTATCTCTTATACACCGTTGTATCGGTGACCAGCTCCTCTGAATACAAAAAGCATGAGCTTCAAAATCGCTTCCCGGTGGTTCAGAACCCACCTAAAGCTGTAGGTCCATTCATATCTCATCATCATCCTTCCATTACCCACGCACAAGCTTAGAGCTTATTTGGGCATCATCCCTAGCAAAAAAAAAATAATTATCAAGTATTAACCATCCCAGGAAATACAGAAGATCATCAGCTTCGACTTAAGTTTGAATCATTGTATATGTTCGTATGGCTTTTTATCGGTGGCGGAGACCCTTACGGGTAGGTTCCACCTCGCCTTATTTTTGTGTTGGTCACCCATCCAAGAGTGGTCCTGAGTGTTCGTGACTTAACCACATGATCACCCTGCAACCGCTCTCACCGAGCTACCAAAAACAGCCACAGCCACAATGAATCATCATTGTAAAAGGTTATGACAACTCAACTTCAGGGTATCACCGTTTCCATTGAATATATACCCTATATTTCCTATATTCCCTATATACCCTATACCCTATATATATCTCTATACCTATACCCGAATGTATACCCTATATATATACCCTATAAAGGATATATATTCAATGCCGTCACCAACTCCTAGTATTGCTCACTAACCAAGTGAACAATACCATAGCCCCCTTTAAAGGGGGCTATGACAATACTCATGTCCCTCGCAAAGGACATAGCCTTTGTTCAGCTGTCACTGGGAAGTGCAGTATACAAAATGAAATCTTCACTTTTCTCAGGTGCTGGGTTACCCAAGTGGGTCACTTTGAAGTTTTTAAACACATCCTACGAAGTTGAAAAGAGGATGTCCTTTTCCTACATTTATTTGAGAGGAAGGAAAAAGCTCGTGTAATTGGAGAAAAAATCGTTAATAGCCTAGCCTAGCCGGAGTCATTAAAAGCGTGTGTGTGTATGTGTGTGCATTTGTGTTCACAGAGCAAAATTGCAAAATGAAAAGTGCCAACGCTAGAGAGTTTCCGTTTGGACGCACTCTCCTTTAACGAAGAAAGTTTTTCCACAGGAACAGGTGACTTGACAATTGAATAACTTCATATTGAGAGTATAATATATAGGGTGATTACCGAGAAACGCGTTTTTTTGTATTGGGTATTACATGGAAAGTAGAGGGAGGTGGTAGCTGGGTGTTGTAGAAATAATTAACATACGTTTTGTATTAAGGCTTTATTCAACTTAAAAACATAAGAAGACTGTAAACGGAATGAACTGTTATTAGACTACTATTATTTATTAGTAGTCTCCATGGAAACCATCATCACATTATAGAAAAATAAAATAGATGTTTTAGCAGGGCAAGCGTCACGAGAGTGTTTATCTTGACTTGAGTGTTTATGCTGGTCATACTTGGTACAAAATTCATACTATTGTTAAAACACTAGAATTGACGACATGCAGTCAAATTTCACTGTAAATAACATCAATGTTACTCACTGGACTCAAGTTCCTTTGAACTCTTTTTCAACAGTGAAGGTCTTGTCGATGTTATTTACAGTAAAATTTGACTGCATGTCGTCAATTCTAGTGTTGAAACAATAGTGTTAACTTCGCAGTTCGTTATGGATCCAAAAATTCAGAACAAAATTTATGTTGAAAGTTTCTTGCTGACTCTGATTCTTCAAGCCAGCTAGAATCCAGCTCGAATTCAGTGAAGACAGTCATATATTTAACGTATTAGCCGCTAGCGTTTGCTAGGGCGAGATTCTGCACATCCATAACATGCCAATCAAAACTTGAAGTGTTTTCCTTTAAACAAGACCAAATCCAGATCTATATCTCTTTTTTTTAAATTGTATGCATTTTCAATTCATGCAAATTATGCCAGTTGTAAAGTCCTAATGGAAACACCCTGATCTTTCATGGAAGATTGCGCAATTTAAACTACTACCAAGTTGTGTATTCTCATGATTTTTACCATGAGACCATGTACCATTACCATAAAAACCATGTACGATAAGGTACTTTGTAAGTTTCACTGTTATATCAAATTCAATCCCACATACTTCTCCTTCTTATTCTAGAACATTACATTCTATAATCCATATCATTCTCTTAGCAAGTTTTGGATTATCATGATTTTTCAATGTCACGTCTCATTTCGAAAGCGAAAGGAATTATTTATTCCATTTAATTTACTTTCATACCATTTTCAAGTAACAATACAAACATTAATACAAAATATAGATGAAATACTAAAAGGAAACCGTAGTTAGGTAGCCTCATTAGAAAACGGTGTCGAGGTACTGTTAACATATGATTTCAGTATGTAATCATATCAGCTTATTGACTACCATAGTTTGTTATTTTGTATTCAGTCTTCGTTACAACTAATAAATGAACAGTTCAATATTATTCAATGAATGTGTTTCTTTCTGAAAGTATTATAAAATTTACTAACAATTGGTACAATTCCTATATCATCATGAATCTCCTTGTTCAGGAATCTTCCTTATTATTAATTTATCAATCAATTAATCATTTAATTGTAATGTACAATTAATAATAGAAGTACATTCTCATCAATAAATAAATCAATAGTATTACATAAAAAATTATGAAGAACCATATTCATGCAATTATATTATTTTCCAATTATCAATATTTATGTAGTAATCACAATCATCGAATGTTCAACTGAATTTAATGCCATCACAGAACATAGGTACATAACTACTGTATTGATTTGTTTTGTTGTTCTCAATTAAAAATGAATGATCTCTCTCGCGTGCTCTCAATCTGAAGTGAGAATCGCGTCGAGAGTCGAATCAGATAAACGTATCATGTTGTTGGGGAAAGTAAATTGTCAGATCTCAATTGAGATTAGTTAGTGCGATGTGGACTGATTATTATTGACGTGCCACTCACATGTTCAACATAATATTCCACTTCACTCATAAACTGTTGTTCCAGGCCTGCATGAAATGTGAAATGCACTGAAACTAATTGATGAGAGCCTAGACTACAAAAACAAAACTCACGTAGACCTGTTCATCGACACAATTGATCATTCATGATGAATCATTCTCTACCTACACTCATCTTGCAGTGATAGTCTTATTATTACTACCTACCTATTACTTGTAACCTCTAAGTTGTACTTTCAAATGTTTCTCTTTTATTGTACGCAATAAACCTTTGGGCTTCAATCAATGTATATAACTTGTTAACACTAGTTCAATTATGATTCCAGTGTGTAATAAGAAACCAAGTTTTATTAAGACACTGAACTGTAGCTAGTTTATTATAATCGAATTCACTTACAAATGCTTTCTAATTCCCGAAGCTTTTTTATGGAATGTTTATTACATAAACAAACTTTCTTGTCATGATGATATTCCTCCTTCATAAATTCATTTGTAAAATTGCCCATCATAAATATATTATGATCATCACTTTTAATATGATTAATCACCCTTTTTCATAACTTCAACACCGTATTTCATCATAGGTTTCTACTGTTGGATTACATTTAATTGAACGTTCTAATCGTTATAAACATTTTCGTAGCCGAGGCGGCTAAGGCGTCAGACTGATTAAGTTATCAGCAGTCAGATAAAATCCATTGGGCCAGGGTTCGAGCCTGGTTGACGGAAGGATTTTTGACAAATACGGCCACTCCCGTCTTTCGGAGGAGACGTTAAGCCGTCGGTCCCGACTGCCTAAAAAGTAGTAGTCATATCTCATCATCACCCCACTCATTACCCACGCACAAGCCTAGAGCTCATGTGGGCATCATCCTCAACATTCTAATAGCTTAAAATGTACTACTGAAAAAATGGGAGCTTGAGCTGAAATTTTCATGAGGAGGGGAGGAGAAGTAAATATTTTACTGATTGTAAAATATTTAGCCAATTGCAGTTATTAGTATGTTGCAGATTATTATGTTGAGTGAACTGTCCGTGTTTAAGTTCGCTCCTCGTGAATTGAAGAGAGAGAAGAAGAAGAAGAAGAAGAAGAAGAAGAAGAAGAACACCAAGAAGAAGAAGAAGGAGAACAGGAAGCTCATCAATAGTTGGATCTTAAAAGAGAATATATAAATTATATCAATTATCAATAATATTTTTTAATTACTCTATTATATTCATCATATAAAAGACACTTTATAAAATACAATATAAAATATTCGATTTTGCTTTTGTTTTTCAAATAATTTTTAGTCTTTTCAATCAAAACACTTGAGAATCCCATAATTTTTCTACCTTGTCAAAAAATCATATCTCTGAATTGATTTCTTTGCCACTTGTTTGCATCATAGTGAAACATAAACCCTACAATATTCAGCCATTTATTAAGCAGGATGAATGTATTTATCAGTTTCTGCAGTTAATTTCTGATGTTTAGGAGTTGTATGTTTTCTTTCCCACTCAATCATTTGGACTTGGCGTTATTTAGAATATTGCTTTCTAAAACGGACCTGATGTTGGAGAAGCGAGAATCATTGGCTCCTTAATTCCATAACGGCTGATGATATATTCTACTTGTCTGACACTTCCTACCACTGAGCAATATTATTTCATCATCGCACTCTCTCTTTCTTCCATAGTGTTCTCCCATTTCATTTGACCTTCCAGTTAAGAGATCACGCGAAATCGGTCTCCGCCCGGGTACTTTCGTTTTCTAAATTAAAAATAATAGATTAAGATGCCGAAGCTAGTACGGGAAGCCATGAACGGTTTAATATACTAAACCACATCCGTGAAGGTGGGCCTCGTAGAAGTAACCTATTCACACGATCCAGTGAGCGTAGAACATTTCGGATGAAAGTAATATTAATGTTGACGTGAAATTTACGCCCCTTTTACTGTTTTAGAAGACACACAGTATGAATTGCGTCCTATAATCCAAAAATGGCGCTGTCTCTTTCTGTGGCTGAGATTATTGACCTCCTTTCACATGTTTCCGAGACTTTGAAATTTGATAGTTTCACTTTGTGAACATATTTTCAAGATTTGAGAAATCAGGTTTCCAGCAACAGGAACCGTTATGATAAATATAATCGGAACAGAAACAAAGACTTTTGATAGCACGCTACCAAGTTCGGACTTGACATTGCAGAAGATTTCATCAATTCCTTTCAGAGATGCATCTTGTGCGATCAGCATCATTTTCAAAACAAGGAATAATTTGTCCTTATTTGATAGATCTTATTTGAAAATGACAGCTCCATATTCTCCAACTTCTTCAAGTATTAGGCCTAATGCACAGCAAAACCTATGACTGCCGACCACTGTAGTGTATAAGATGGATACTTATTTATTTTAATTTTGTTTTAATATTTGAGTAATAATTTTGACAAATCCGCATGTCCCTTGAATAGGTGGTCAATGGATGATTGGAAACGAAATTTGAAATGAAATGCTCAGACTCTATAATACAACTTTGATAAATATTCATTCTGTATTAGATAAAGCAACTATTTCGTTATCTTAACTCACCCAAAATCATGTCATCCGTTTTTTTGCTTCCTAACCCTTTACCTATCATTGTTAATTTTCTACCAAGCATGATTTCCACATTCTTAATATATTTTCAAATAGCAGTACTATTAATGCTTATATTAATGCTTTCAATTCAATGTCGTGTTCTATTTGTCTTTGCTATTCTTCACCAATCTCGGTTTTCCACTTTTTCATAATTTTCAATAGCAGTTCTTTATTTCTTTCAATGTATTGTTATGCTCTCTCTTTCTGTGGGACAAGCTCCATTCAGAGGCGGATACAAAGGGGAGGGGGGGCGTGGGAGTATTACCCCCACTAAAAAACTATAAAATTCTCCTGAGTTGCGACCCCTACGGGCCCATATTTCTTTCACTGGTAGCATGTTAGGAAGATACCAATTCCTATCACTTTGTTGTTGTTATTATAGTATCATTGTCGATAGAATCAATATTAAAGGACTTAGAATCTTCCTCTAACTTCTGAACAGTGGAGGATACAGAGGGGGGTTATTGCACTCCAAAAATCGTAAGTGCGCCTGGTAAATATATTATTTATAGGTCTAATTGTGAACAAGTACTTTTTAGAAAGAAAACATTACAATGGAGTCTCATCCCCTGAGACTGAACTGTGCTGATCAGAAGTGGTTCAAAACACTTCCAGTGTTGTGTGTGTTTCAAGTAGCAACCACTTTGCACTAGTTTCAGATGTACTGGACGGATGTGTGCCAGGACAGGCTCACAGAAAATGGAGAGGATCTCTGAATTATCTGTGGCAGGAGTCATCTGGCAGACAGATAGTACGCGAGTAATACGCCCATCTATCCCACCTGACAAGATCAGTACACCAACTATTCAAGTCTCACTCAACTATCTCGATATTCACGTCGTGTAACAAGTAGTAGGTATATAATCAAAACAGCGAAAGTCAGACGAAAGTTCAGGAGCAAACTGGACAGATACTTCAAAGAAATAACTGGCATTGGGCATCACTTTTACTTTTTTTAATCGTTCATAAAAGTTCACTCACCCCGCTCGATTGCATCTTGGTTTTCTATTTTCTTGTGTTATTCACAAAATTATGCGGAGTATAATAACAGAAAACAGTTGATGAGTGTGTTATTAACTAGCAAGTATATAGTAGATAACTACTATAGTTAACTAGAACAAATGTTCTAGTTAATAAGGCGATTATAGTTAATATTATAGTTAATAAGGCGATGAATTGTTTATCTTTTAATATTGTCACCCACATCCATAGAAAAAATATACTCGTGCATCTGTGTACATGATATAATATATGTTGCAAATAGAGATTTATAGATATCCTAGAAATTTGAAGATATCTTTTGTAGGATGTATTATATTAAAATCTATCCTCGCTTGCAATATCCCGGACTTATTGAAAAGTTATTTCATTATTCAAACGTTTGATTATTAAAAAAGGGAAATGTTGGGAACTATTCCAGTTTTTATAGCTGCTATTTTTTCAAGGTAGCAGCTACGTCTAATTTTTTGTGAGAAACATGCCTCTCCTATTTCATGAGTATTCAAGTGAATTTCGATTCAAATTATCTCACTTCCATGGAAATAACATTGGTATTGATTGAACTCCAAGGGAATATTATAGTATTATGAACATCTGTAGGCTATAATTATGTGGACTTCATACTCAACATTATCCAATATATGTCGATGTTGTGTATAAATGATAATTATAACCTTAACTGGCCTACGATCATTTAGAGCGAGATCCAACCGAAAATACAAGTTGTAGTATAATATTTTTCAGAGTGCGTAGTCATTGTTACCGTAGTATAACGGCATCTCACGTAAATTTGTGGTTAAAGAACATAAAACTCTACACTGTAAATTGACAGATTACAACCTGACTCTCAAAGAATTTACGATGCACTTTCATTGCTTTTGAACATGAACGAAAGAAATCTTTTCACCTTCTCTTGACTCGGTACCGTCGAATTACGAGCTAAACCGCTGGTGATCAACAATATCCGATTATAGCACATCTCTCTAGCGTCAGATATATAGTTATATAGCCTAATGACTTACAGTTGTCTTGCGAGTAACAGTATCCATTATAACGTCTAGAGTGATAGTCTTATCCATTAGAGTCTTCAAGAGTGATAGAAACGATAGAGTGCAAGTGTAAAGCTGCGTTAATGGGTTTAAAAGGAGTAGTTATATTCTTATTAAGCTTATTAAGCTTATGGCTTTTTTGGCGGAGAGACCCTTTCGGGTGTTCCGCCACGCCGAATTATCCAGTTTCCCCTAATGAGAAATATGGAAAAACATTATATAGGTTAAGTCCAACACTGAATTTTCAACTTATAAGTCCCGAAAAATCTTCAAACTCAAATTCTTTCACTTTATATTCTTGAGTCATATTGATCAAACTTTTGAAACAATGGTTAATAATCTCACCTTTGTCTTAAAATTAATTTGAAAAAATTAACTTTTTCCTGATGAAACTACACTGATCATCAACAAGTTTTCTAATCTTCAACTTCTATGCTGCAAATGAATACTGTAGAATCATGATATTTATAACAATAGCATACGGATTTATATTATGAAAACAAATCCTTGCGAATATTCTATTCTACTTGTGTAAAAATATAAAATTGTGTTTTGATAAATTCAATACAGATCATATTTGCCAGACTTGGTTGAAGGGGCTGGCTATACAACCCGCAATGAAGGGTAGATTTCCCTCCTCTGTGCTAATGAAGGGGCTCTTGGTTGAAGGGGCTGGATATACAACCCGCAATGGAAGGTAGAGGCACAGAGGGGAGAGATACTCCTTCCTCTGTGGTATAGAGGTCACTGAATTGATACTATAATAGGTATTTACAGTCTAGATAGGATTACAATGCAATAATGTTTCACAAATGAAGCAATTCAGAACAAAATATTCATTGATTCGTTTATTCGTACATCTTAGGCAGCTCCTACACCTGAGCAATGAGCAATAGGCAATAAGCAACATTTGGATCATAATATGATCGTCTACTCTATAGAAACAAATAGTCCAATGCACACCTAAAACAGCTAACCTAACCTAACCTAACCTAATTGAACCTAATTAATTGAACTATAGGTTTTGTATAGAGTAGACAATCATATTATGATCCAAATGTTTGCTCCGGTGTACGACCGGGGTAATTCATTGATAGAGACAAAAGTCATGACAATCGTGTAAATAAATGAATGAAGGTTCTCCTTAAACCACATTTACTTCTATTATTTAAAGTCTGGATAGGATAATAATTATATTATAATGGAATAATGTTTTACAAATGACCCAATTCAGAACAGAATATTCATTGATTCGTTTATTCGAACATCTTATTCATTGATAGAGACAAAAGTCATGTCAATCGTATATATAAATGAATGAAAGTTCTCTTTAAAACCACATTTACTGTAGGTGTTGAAGCATGAGTGAAAAATTCAGGTCTTTTCATGCCGGATTTCACTTGTTTCCGATCTTCATGTATCAGGTTCTCGAAACTGGCCCCTTCCGGTAATCAGTGCTCTCTGGCTGACAGAGAAAAGATCTATAATTGTTTGGCGAGTCTTGATGCATTCTCAATACAGGGGTTTGCCGACTAGAAAATGTGCTTTTGTACATGTTGAACAATTTACTCTGCACGCAATATCTTCGGCCTGTTCATCTTATTTTAGACGCACTACTGCGCCAAGAAGTAGGCTGGATGTTATCTAGATATTTTTAATTTCACCTTTCACTATTGGAGAAAATATACCGCTCTCATGTTAGAAGCATTTTCCGTTCTCCCTAACAGCTAACAATGTCTGCTAATTGCCAATCTCTTTTTAAAGCAAAAGGACACTGGATTTTCTCAGCAATTTCTCAGTGACCTTCCCTTTCGCTCTCTTCTCCAAGAGCTGGAATCGAGAAACTGAAACGATTATAAGCAACAGAGGTTATCATATGATAGTTTGATGGTGCTGTTTATGCCGCAATTTTTAATTGATAACGAAAGGAATTGCTCAATTACTGAACATATAGATCCATTAGGAATTTGATTATAATTAGGATATCTCGGAATGAATGCTTTTCCTTTGAAAGAAATACATTTGAATCCTACAGAATTGAGATGCAATTTAAAGTTAAGTGGTAGAGAGGACTCTCGAATCCTAAGTTCGCCTAGTAAAGGATATTTTTATTCCATTTCACGCACAAGACACGACCCAATCTCAATGAAGCGATAATCAAGAAAGGCCACAATGATTTCTTTTTGCAGAGTCATTATGGAACATTTGCAAGGCTAATAGAATTTGAGTGGGATGAAAATGAATAAAACTCTTATCCACGTTTAAACTAAACAAAAAAACTACAAATTTTTCCTCCACACAAGCGATCATGCATGCGCTGAAACTAATGAATGGATTTGCTTAGTTCATAAGATAAAATCATTATTATGAATATTATTATTATTATTAGCCGTAGAGCTCCCGAAGAGGACGACGCTGAGTGATCAGTGAACTGAGATTCATTTATGGGAATTGTTCTTTTTTTTTTGCTAGGGATATAGCTTATAAGCTCTAAGCTTGTGCGTGGGTAATGGGAAGGATGATGATGAGATATGAATGGACCTACAGCTTCAGGTGGGTTCCGAACCACCGGGAAGCGATTTTGAAGCTCATAATTTTTGTATTTAGAGGAGCCGGTCACCGTTACAACGGGAGTGGTAGGCGCTGTGTCTCATCTAATCTCACCGATTAGCCTCGCCTCTGCCACCCACTGGGACCAACCCGCTCCCCAAAGTTTGCCCGCCAGCTTTTCATTTTTTGAGTAAAGGCAGCTTTTAATAATATCATTATTATGCTATAGTAGTTATTATCCCACTGTTTTGTATAAAGTCTTTTACTTTTCCTTTGTATTACCATTTATTTGTAACATCATTGTACTTTTCTGCAATAAAATCTAATTCAGTTCAATCTTTGGTTCTTGAATAATATATTGTCCCAAACTAAATAAATAATTCAAACGCATGCATCGCTTCAACGAACAATGCTCGACTCACAAGATTGACTTGAAAACTGTTCGGAGCTCAGGCTTAATGAGATTATAAGTGATGAGAGAGTTGGACAGACATTTAGATGGGAGAGAGGAATCCTTCAGAAATAGCTCAGTGGGAGAATAGGAGAGAAGGTGGGTCAAGATCAAACTTAATACCATCATTAATAACACCCAATGCTTCTTTCTCGTCTCCCAAATAAACCAGGAATGCTGGTTCAATTCTTGAACAATGATTCATTGACATAGTAAGAGTTCAGCTCTACGCGTTGATTCTTATCCTTACTCCTTTGTTGAGGCTTCAAAAATTAGGGAATATTTTATCAGAGCTCTGGCATGTAGATGTCTTCATAATATTCTAATTATTGAATAATTTTTTATATACTCTGATTGAAGAATAACAATATTATTCTTCTCAGTTGAAGTCCTAATATAAATTAACCTTAGCTTAGCTTTTAAGATGAGGTTAACTCAATTAAACCAATTGACTTACCCAATTGAACAATTTAGCTCATCAGCTCAAACAATTTAGCTTAGCTTAAGATGAGGTTAACTAAATTTAACCAATTGAATTACCCAATTGAACAATTTATTGATATCGGTTGTAAGATTACAATGAAAAAAATTAAATTTGACATTGTAATATTGTAGATCTATCATAATCATTTTGTAATTATTATTGAATAATTTTGTATATTGTCAGATTAAAAATTTCAATATTATTTCCTACTCAATTGAAGTACTATATTCAAATTCGAATTTATTTTTCCAATCAGCAGTTCATACATAGGCAGAAACGTATTACGATTTGGAAGAAAAGCATCCGCAAAGAAACATCTGATCGCGGAATGCGAGTTATGTTATATGAAGCTAATTGACTCACCAAAATTAACAATTTATTGATATCAGTTATAAGATTATAAGGAAAATATTAGCGTAAGAGCCTCAGTATGATACTTTGATACCTTGATCAACTGCACTGGATACTGAACTCAACTGTTCCAAGAACTGTGAATTTATTGTTTCCTGCAGCTCACCAAGAAAATTGACGGAACAAGCTTCCAAGGGAGTTCATTTCAGGAATAAGACAATTTCATATTGAATCTAGAAGGTTGACTGACACTAGATTAACACATCTGTTTAATCTAGTTAACACATTTGAGGATCCTACAAAATCCGAAAGGTTTATCAGCAGGTGCCAATCACAAACAATGCTATAAAAAACATGAATCAATCCACTCACTTACAAAATATAACTCTACAAAAAAGATTTGAGAGAAAGCTGAAAAAGACAAGAATTGAAATAATTATTAAAAAGAAAGAACAATATTGTTTCAACAACACCATCGTTAAACAAGTTAGAGAAACTGTAAATATAAAACAAAACGTGAAGAATAATGAATATTTTGGTTTCGTTATTTATGATCTCAATTATTTTCCATCTTCGAGTACCAGAACCACTTTTTCATATGTGGGAAATACCAATGCATGTAAGTGATTTCATACTGGATCTATTGAAGTTTTAAATCCAGATCACTCATCATATCATCCTCATACCACTGACCAAGACCTCCACGATAATATACAATTATCAGTAAAACAGTGTTATTGATGGTTGTACTTGGAAGTTTGCTCCTTCGACGATACATCGTATTGTAGAACGTTCAGAAGCTTATTTCTTAGTTCCGTTTCCGGAACACACATGAAGAAGTATTCGCTAAAGTTGCATGCACTCCATGTAATATAAGATTAATTCCTGTCTAATACGGCTGTAATAACATTTTATCCCATTCACACTATTTTTTTTACCATATATTGTATCCACTATTGATTGAGAAAAAACCTTTGCGTGATCTATCCATCAATATTCGCTTTCACCCATTATTAGGCCTAATTATCATTTAAAACTGATGAAATGATGATACACACATGCTGTTTATAAAAAATAATTGTCAAAATTCAGTATCTATACGGTAATCATCTTCATTATTTTAATTCTTGTGTTATTGTAATAAAGGTTAAAAAGATTTTTTGTGAAACGATTTCCATTTTTCAAGTAAGTTTTATTTATCTAACAAATACAATGGAGACAACTAACAGGTCACTCTACATCTCTCTCTACTTTAGAGGATTAGAGGATTTGTGTGGATTTGACTTGAAGAGGATCTAGAACTAATTTAAAGCTCATTTACATAGCTTTAAGCAGTTTCCTATTTTTTCTTCGACCTGAAAAAATACAATGTTAATGGTACAATGTGGAAAGAAATATGAAAAACCACAAAAAATCAAAATAGCAGGATGTGGGTTCAGTTCATTAAAACCCCGCTGCAGTAATGTCGATTTCAATAGTTCCAGTTCATCATTTACCGTGAAAATTATGGCATGAAAACTGATATTTGAATAGCTCTATTAAACCTCTCACACCACAAATAAAACATTGGCTGGCATGACTTCAATTTCATTAAAAATTGATGATATTCGACATAGATTGTCACTCTATTGCCAGTTGTCACGGAAGCATTTTTGTTGTAGCTTATAAAATGGAGTTTCGATATATACTGTCTCGATGTAATAATTCTCTCGAATAGTGTAATAATGAATCTCATACTTTTTGAAAAAAAAATGAATGACTGAATATCATGCACAAAGATCAAAATACAAAATTCCATATACAAATACACTCATAATGGTTACAAACTCGCAGTAGTTCATATGTGCGTTGCACGAAGTTCGTTCTCATTTATTGTTCTCCAAAAGAGAATAAATAATCAAAATTTGAGAGAAATTTCAAATTTAGTGAATTCAATATTGACTTATATGACGGATTGAATTGCGGTTTATTCAAAGCATAAATTCCAGTTCAGCCACTCAAGTCGTATTATATTCTCTCGAAAAAGCTGTTCAATTTTATTTGTCCGCTCATCATGTTTATCTACTTCTAACTCACTTCAACATGATATGAATTAATCGAGCCAATTAAGTGTAAAATAACAAACGAATTAACAAACAAACAATTTATAAACATACAACTTTTTTTAATCAATCAAATGAGGCATAAATTTATTACTAGAGCTCGCACCTCCCTCACATGTGTTGAGGCCATTTAAGAAGCCTCTTACCTATTATAAAAGACTATACTGTACCATACATTATGTATTGTCTTTAGTTTTATACTGTGGTGTTCCATCCATTTTTTATCCTATTCTACTCAATAATCTACTCAATTGTATGCTATTCTACTCCAAGGTTATTAGAGAAAAGGTTGAACCATTCCTTATGCTTTTTGAATCCACAAGCTGTTGAAGTGCGGGACTGATTGTGATAATATCAGCTGTTGATAATTGACTGATAATTGGCGGAACGCGATTGTGACGTTACATGAATCAAGAAATTAGACTTCCCCCTCCACGTTTACGCCTTACACCAGCGATGGTACAACCAAAGACAATAGGAAACTATCAAGTATTCTAATTGTGTTGAGTATTACTCTATTAAGTATTTTAAGTATTAATACTTAATACTTAGAATGTCTTTGGTTCAACCTTCTCTCTAATCACCTTGATTCTCCTCTACTCTACTCTACTCTATTCTACTCTTGTATTGCTGAGAGACGTATGATGATAACTCGGATTCCATACAACATGAATACAAACTCCACTAAGTAAAACGAATGTTATACCAGGCAGTTAAATCTTGAGCTGCAAGTGGATCGATTGAGGCTAAGAAAAAATGAATTTTAGAAAGTTCAGTTTCATTTTGACCGGAAATGGCACTGCTGATTTTAAGGCTATAGCAGGTACTGTGAGCCAGATCTCTGTTGCACCGGTTTGATGAGGCAGGAATTCAAAGACCGACCGCAGTGAAAAGTAAATATGAAACGCAACGCGACATAAGAACTCCCGTTGCTCATGATCCAATTTCCTAAGTATGGTCTGGTTTGGTGCCATCTCTCGACAAAAATATCTTGTCAACTGTCAAAGCATGAATAGGTATTGCTTCCGATGTATGTCTTTGAGAGCATGTTATTAGCACAGATTAAATTGCTATGATATCAATTTTTGGTCATTATCAAGAGTAACTTCCAGGAAGCCTTTTTTTAATTGCTTTCAAAACTTTTGCAAGAAGAGAAAATCTACATTTAATCATTTTCCACATGAAAGTAGAATAGAATACTGTTTTATTTTCACTTCATGTTAACAATACAATACATTATATTTTCAAACATCTCAAGCTCAGCTTTCGCCGTCAGCTCGAGTTGAGATTTTATTTTTAAAGCAAACATTATAAAAAAATTGAATAAATAACTATATGTGTGTAGATTGTTCACAACAAAGAGTAAATTTCAAAAACAATATTACAAAAATCTTCAGAATAATACCAATATATGGGTATGCAGCTAAAGCTAAGTGACATTGCACAAATAGGAAAGTAAATTTTTGTTGTTTCTTATAATTTTGTGCTGTTGAAGAAATTGAATGTATACATAATTATGAACTTGAAATTGCTGAGAGTAAATTTGTAATAATCATATTACAAACTTCTTCAGAATATTACCAATTATTTTCTTAATAGTTGAAATTCTCGATCAAGAACCACCGATAATGTCACATGAAATTATTTTGCTAGATTCCAGAAATAAATAAATGGAAGCATAGAGCGCATGATTGATGTCAGCTTGATCTGTGAAAGAATTCTAGCATCACTGATCATTTCATTGCTCCAATGATCACTTGTTAACATGCACTTGAACAACTCCATACAACTATTGAAAAATATTTTAAAAAACGAATTTTCAATAAAGTTTTGAAATGCGGTCAGTTCTATCCAATTAGATCAACACTACATCAATACCTTTTTTTCTATATGCCTTATCTATATTAATCACTTTTTGTCGTGTACAGTACCTTCATTTATTGAAATTTCTGCTCTGTTTCAGATTAGAATATAGAATGCATCCGTAAAATGACTATAAAATATCGTATTGCGGCAATAATAGGGAGTTTGCGGAATTAATATGACACTGTTATATCCCAATACATAGCCTATCTATTTTGTGGTAGCCAACGAATACGAAATGTACATAAATTGAACTATTTTCTAGATTGAAGTATAATATATTTAGTTTGAAATGCAATGGTTTAATGAATTTGTTGTGAATGAATTTCTCTAGTGTTGTTTTATCCACAAACGTATAAATAGTCCAAAAACATCTGACGCAGTATCTCGTGAGACATGCAATATTCTGGTGTCTTCATTGTATAAATTAAAATTAGTATAATTTAATTTTAGTATAATTAGTATAATGCTATTTTTTAATTTGGCGGATGGCGAATGACATTCATTTAACGTTTCCATGGTAACGGGTGATGTTATGTTGAATTGTTTCTCATTAATACAGAAAGTGTATAACATGTAAAAATATATTTGAAAAAGAAATCAAAAGAACATCACCCGTTACGATGGAAATGTTGAATGAACGTCATTCGCCATCCGCCAAATTAAAATAATTCCACTATACTGGTGAAGTATAATAAGGTTCAAATATAATGGTTGTTGTTGATGACACAAATAAAAAGCAGTAGGCTATTACAATCTCGATTAGCTCTTTATAATCTCGATTATAAAATAATTTGCTTTCACCTTTTTTCCTAACTATTCAAAACCATTTTTAATGGGTATGAGATAATTGTTGAATATAAGATATCATTTAAGTGAAGCACGGCACAAAAGTGGTCTACTGGTATGGTAAGAAGGTCATACAAAGCTACTAGCTTCTGGTGCACTATTGCTTTCAAATCACTTTCGTAATCTGAACCTGGAAATTACAAAAAAATCAATTTCTCCCGTTTCTAGGCTGGAGTGAATGGAGGTTGTAGCATGTCCAGGGGGAATTACACACGATCATGAGATTAGAATCGTAGTCATTTCAGCCGAGCATCTTGAACTTTCTCCCTCCACGAAATGTTGTCTAGGTACAGGTCACGACTCCTGTACTGCTTTTAACAACCCCGGATGAACAAGAGTACAGACCGAGGCTACTGCACTTGACTCACCGTCTCAGCAGTCATCTCTAGGTCGCATCTCGAAGTTGGTCACAGTTTCTGGGCTTGTTTTTACACGCTGCTCGTTGGAATACTAAACAATAAACACGCTTCCACACTCTTAAAACACTCCTGAGCACTATACATTTTTATCTTCGCATTAGCCATAGTCATACAGTATTTTTCATAGTCTGAATTGAATGAATTGGCTTATGAAAAAAGTCATTGACCTGACACCCTATCATTACCAGTACAATTCAATAGGTACTGAATTGGAATAGGTACAGAATAACATCTAGTGTTTTCAATATAATATTCACTTTTATTTGTCGACCAACATTAGATTGATTTATGTCCGATAATATTTATATCTATACAAGTGATAGTGATTCAAGACTTGCAAGTTGTTCAAGTGATGATGACAAGGACCATCAATTAGCTACAAAGTCACCAATTATTTGAGAAACTTTCTCATTTCTAATTATCTAATTTCATGTAGGAACTCTCCCCTCTCACAGACTCGTGGGGGAATTCCTATCCATCTATATTGTATTATTAACATAAAAACCTTTTGCTATTCAACCTTTCACTGTAATGAACATACAATGTATGAACGAGTTTTGTTATCCTAAGTGGAAATAAATTGATTTGTTTGATTGATTTGAAGACTTGAAACTTGATATTCTTCAACTTGATCTTGATTTTAAATGGTTGATTGATAGATTAATTGCAACAGAAGATTCACATTGAAGATATGAAGGCCACACATATTTTGACAAATGAGAATATCTAATTAATGTATTAAATTATTAATGATGTATTAAATAAAATATTAGTAATATAATGTATTTCATCTATAATGAAGAAGAATAATAATTATTATTAGGCTACTCAAATATGAAGTAATGTATGACATGCTCCGCGGTCAGAGTTTTCCGAAAATGAATTTATTTTGTAGAACAACAACCACAAGAAAGTCACCACAGGAATGATTAAAGAATGAATCGTTGGGTTCTAAGTCATCTACAAACAAGACGATGAAACTGCCTGCTCATCTCTTACAACGGTACGTTTTCTGTTGTGTAATGTGGGATAACGAGATGAACTGTTCCCAAAAGACTTCTTATTGTGAGAATACCAATTAAAGAGTAGCTCGATTCAGTCCAAGATCAAATCCATGATCATCGAACTGAACAGTTCAATTAGATGGAATGAGAGATAGATGGAGAAGAGATAGGAATAGATGAAAAATAGGTGTAGAAAAGATGAAATTATGAGTAGATGTACAAAGATAAAATGTAGATGTAAATGTAGTTGAGATAGAACTGAAAAAATAATAAATATTTCTCCTGATGTATTGAAAAATGAAATGTAATTTTTTTAAATTTGATGATCTTCATTTATTAACTCCATTTAATTTAGTAAAGTTCTCTATGCATTTTTCTGACTTATAAAAGAATACAGACAAATAAAGCTTGGAATGTAAGTAGGAGAGTCGATTGTAACGAGCCTTACTTCACACTGCGAGGAAATAAATGAAAGTAGGCGATCAATCAAACCATTAGAAAATCATGTATGTTTATGAACTTTTCACACTTTTCCGGCTGAGTTTATTACAGCGCACATCCTACTCGAAACAGAAGATAAAAATTATTGAAATCTAGGTCGAGCAGTGATAGATTTTATTCTCTAATGGAGTAAGTCAAATGCTAATCTCCTAACTTCCAGTTGCCGATATAATCTGTTTTCCATGGCATTCTGTCCAATCGTGTTTCACGGTTTTGGTCCTAAGTTCCTCGTCATGGTTTTTGTGTGCCGAACCTCTGGTCCAGATGCCTATACACTTTGACCTCCGCGAGAACCTGTTGCTAGTCTGTTCGTGATCGTCATAACCATATATTGGGTCCCGTGTACCCAATTCTCAATTGAGGCTTCATTTTTTTCTAAGCATCACCCACTCACATAACCAAGGGACGACTTAATGAGTATCGGCGTTCGCTAATTTCCACCGGTGTACAGATACAGTAACCGGTTTTTTCATCTCCAAAAACAACAGTTGGTAATGGGAGTTTCCTGTTCACCAACATGCTTCTCCAGAATAATGTGGAAAATTGGCGACTTTCTTGTAATTATAACAAATTTATTACCATCATGGCCCGAGGTAGGTTACTGTGTTTATCTCGATCTATGTGACTTTTCAAGCGTCTCAGCGGTTCTTTGTATGGTATGTTGAAAGGAAATGGGTAAGAGAAAGTTTTCTCATATCTACTCATTCAACCAGCAAGTTCATTGTCAACCCAGGTTTTATTTATATTTTAGTATAGTATTTGTACTTTTATTGGACATAATCATCTAATGTTTCATGCTATTCTATAAAAATGTTACTTAGATGACTACCGTACGTTTGATGTTATTCTATGAAAATGCGTTACTATGAAGAATTCATGCTGTTCTATGAAAATGTTACTTTGATGACTACCGTACGTTTGATGTTATTCTATGAAAATGCGTTACTATGAAGAATTCATGTGAGTTGTTTGTAGGATGTATTTTCATTTCTTGATCTCAGAAACTTTCAGCTAGGAGTCCTTCAACCGTGGCAAACATTTCAATACTCTATCAAATTTTCAAATCTTTTCCTATGATTTCCATCATTGTTTCAACATTAGAATTGACGACATGCAGTCAAAGTTTACTGTAAATAACATAAATGTTACTCACTGGACTGAAGCGCTTTCAAGTTTCTTTGAACTCTTTTTCAATTCAAGTGTTGTTGAAACAATAGTGTTAACTTCGCAGTTCGTTATGGATCCAAAAATGCAGAAACTCCATCATAATTACTCTTAATGTATAATTCAAGAAAATCGAACGGAAATTTGAATAGCATGACGTGTTCTATGGAAGTTCATGGGCGGCGAATTGACAATTTTGGAAATCGACCTTGATGTGGTGGAAAACATTTAAACTTGAAATTGACCCGGATTTCTCGAAGTGTCTGTGTTCTGTCTTGGTTTATGAACGTAGGCTGTGAACGCCCAGTGTCTGTAGGTCGATCTGGTCCGAATGATGCATCGAGATATATACAAATATGTAAGATACTAATATATAATATGGAGCCAAGCATTTACTGATGCTCACATGTAGGAAGCGAAGAGAGGAACCCCACTCACGGCAATGTCACGTTAGTAGAACACAACACACGAGAAAGGAAATTCAGCGTCCTCCACATTTTCCAATGTGGATAGCATGAATGTTTTCTAAGAACTTTCTCCTCTAGCCTTTATTTGAAATTATATTTTGTACTAAAAACTTTCTTTCAATTTTTGAGAAATCTATGTATGTTATTACTAATCTGAACTTGTGTAGGTTGTATGTAGCTCTATAGATATAAAGTTCTATGTAACAGAATGGGAAATTACTTTTAGTAAATTGAGCTCTATTCAACTTGGAACAGCATATGAGGAGTAAATAAGGATTGAATAGTTTGTGTTTTGTGTAATAACAGAATTTTTTCTATATGTATTACTATAACTATATGTTTCCAATGCAAGAGCCATTCATACATCACCACAATATGGTTCTGATTGATTGAATAAATTAGGTATTCTTTAGGCATTCACTTTGATGGGAACAAAGCAATTTTTCTGCTGCTGAGAATACTCCACCATGTCCATGACTTTTGCGTGAATGAAGGTGCGTTAGTTGAAGTTTAATACATTGAATGCCAGACAGAATGAGAATCGAACGACCAAAAAACACTGAAGCTGCGACGCAGAAGAGAGGACAAGGAGTAAAGGGAAGAACTCTAGATTAAGAGGAAACGGAGTTTCTTCGCATATCAATTTTTAGTACATCATAATATCATCGCAGATTCAGATTTTTCAATAAAGAATAAAAAACAACAATAAAATATTGTTTTCCTTGTAATATGACACTTTCATAGTATTGTTGAGTCACGAGAGAGCTACAAAATAATTTTGACACTATTAAAATTATTCAATACAATATTATCGCATGGTTTTTTAAAGTTCTAGAACTAGAAGGAGTATTAGTAAGTAATCATGTGTATGAAAAGTAATCATGTATATAAAGTAAGCATGTGGTTCCTATGTAAATAGGAATCACAGTTAGTAAGGAATGAATGATACATTCACAATGAGAAGCTTAACAACTGATTATTATATGCTCATATATCAGATACCGGTTTCTTAAAATAGCATAAAATTTGTTATTGATTTTTTTTCCATTATAATCCATTTCCATTACAAAAATATGCACAGAATCGTCAAATAAATTCCATTCCTAAGTTCAGGTACGCTTGGCCCAAAATATGAGTCAGCTCCCAAGAATCAGAAATTGTCTTAAAAATTAATATAAGATATTTTGTTATAGGTCAAGGTTATACATACAGATGTCCTGTTACTTTAGTCTACACTCATGCTAAGTAATTATTCCCTGTTCAAAAACATAGCTGTACCTACTCTCTAGTACTATTACTGTTTCCGATAGTATTTAGTTGCTGGTTTCTTATTTCTCCACACGCTAGGAATATTGTCTCAATACAGCTGGGCACGGTGATTTGGCTGTTTTCTGGCTGGACAAAAGTTACAGATTTCGATTATTAGATGAATTCTGATGATAATCGATTATCAATAGTTGGAAACGCAACTATCTCCGACGATTATGAAAGTGAAAGAACTCAATCAAGATCTGTAAGTAGTTATCAAAGTGTAATAACTGGTTGAATCTGGAGGACATTCCAAGTTTCTATTTCACAATAAATTGAAAGTTTAATTGTTTGCGATTTTGTGGAACAAAACGAGCGGTAACATCAATCCTGCAAGTGAAACCAACTCTCAACCAATCATTAGTCGCTCAGAAGTAATGAAGATGAAGTGAATTAGTGTTAGGCTAGGCGTACACTGGTTAGTCAAGACAAGACAAGACGAGATTAGTCACGTTTAGTCACAGTAATCCACATAGTTGCTTATGAAGCAGCACACACTGATGCAATGACTAATCGGTCATTAAGAAACTAATCTAAACTAAACTAAACTAATAAACACACACCGATTAGTCATTGCATCAGTGTGTGCTGCTTCATAAGCAACTATGTGGATTACTGTGACTAAACGTGACTAATCTTGTCTTGTCTTGTCTTGACTAACCGGTGTACGCCTAGCCTTACCGTTACCCCATACATTTAAAATATGTAGAGAACGATAAAAAGAATACCATGAGAGTATTTCAAATTACTACTAATCTTTATCAACTGTATATACTCACCTATGACAGACCATACAAAGTCATTATTGAAATAATATGGGGCAGTTCAGAGTATTTAAAAAAGTCGTCAGTTTTATAAAACAACTTTATCAAAAATGTGTGTAAACAACTTAATTTTAAACAACTTGAAATGTATATAAACAACTTAAAAGTGTATATACTAACTTCACTGATTCCACACCATCACCCATCACATTCCTAGAACCTCAGAGTTGAGTGCAAGTGATTTCAATTGACAGGAGAAGTTTCATATTTTAATTACAGTATTAAATTTTTTATATTTGAGCTGTATTTGATATTTTTTGCTAATGTTCTTTCTTTGGTTTGTATTGCTGTTCTGGTATCGACGAGGTTGAACATTACCTCGGTAAGGAAAGTGTCAACATTACTCTTCAAACTTCGAAAAATAAAAACATCAGCTCTATCTGTTCCAATCCATGCATATAATCGGGATAAGAGAATCAATATCCTTATCTAGTAAGATTATGATACTTTACCTAGAAGCGGACTATTTTCATTACAGAAAATCATTTTCAAAACAATATTTGTAATACTAAAAAATTATGGTTTTATTCATTGAAGAGTGAAGGCAAGCTGTAGCTATTTGCAATTTTTATAATTTAAATTAGGGGTGATAAGGAAAATTATCAAGCAAGTAGACTAACTGAATCACAGTAGACTCTCTCCAGTAGACACAACATCATTTTCCAAGAAAATAACTGTGATATTCAAAATGTATGGTTCCATTCATTTACGAGTGTAGAAGACTCAAATAAATACTGCTTTATACATCTTTGTAAAAGATGTGTTGCTTTTTGCGAATATTATTGTTATAATAATTATAACAATTATATTATAACAATAATATTAGCTACTAATTATTAGTATCCAGAATAAATCAACAATTGCGATAAGGAAAATTATCAAGCAAATTAATCAACTGAATAACAGTAGACTCTCTTCATCTAGAAACATTTCATTGTCACAGATGCCCTGAGAAATATACTCCATAAAACAATATAATGATGAAAGCACCTGATCCTCGGATTTAGAGATTTTATACTGAAGTCTATACATATTATTGATTGAGAGAAAGATTAAAAATAATCTGTTGATCACGGATAATCATTTGAAGTTACTTTTCCAAATTAGAAGAGAATAAGGAAGAGAAGATAATAATCTCAAGAATAAAAAATTTATTTTTGAGATTAGGACAAATCTAGAGATTTACTATTATGTTTTACTATAGTTAGTATTAATCTAGATGTAAATATTGTTGTAATTAGATTTAAGTTAGCAATCGACAAGTCACCAGTCAAATGGGTGTAACTCAGTTTATGATGTATTGTGACAATTGACGAATAAATAAATAAATAGGGAACCATTTTTTCAAAGCATTGTCTAAGCATAGTTTAAGAATAAAGCATTGTAGTATTTTTCAAAGCATTGTATGGTAAACTCCAAAATCACTCAAGAAGTAGTTCACCGAAACAAAGTTGTATACCTTTTAGGGAGATTTCCGTATTCTGAAATTGGAACAGCTTTGTATCCTGCTGAAATGTACGGCTTCAGTATTCGTGGTGATTTATTTCCATTCAACCATGTTTTGGGAAAACGTAACTCTTACTGTCTCCTGGTCCTGTTAAACCTGATTTCGGTTTTAAAGAAAAATGTTCTTCTTGATAATTTGGGAGTAGAATAATAATAATAATAATTTCGTGTAATCTGGCTGGCTCAGGTCTGGTGTCAGAGTTTTCAGGTCACTCCTGATCAGTTCAGGGTCTCTGACGTGACTTAACGACTGTTTAGATATTTAAAGCATGAGTTGTAGGTTTGAATCCTAGCATTTTGAATTTTGACTTTTCGTATCAATTGGAAGAGGAACAGATTTGGGCATTGGCCTGTTGTATTCTTCTTTGTAATGATTGAATAAATGATTAGAAGTAGTAGAATAGAGTAATTAGTTCTTTGAATCTATGGACATTGAATCATCAGTTGCATCCTGATGAGTATGTTTTCAAATATGTTTCAATCATTTCCCTTCATCTGCTCTATGGGGGCATTTTGGCGTAGGGGTTGGCGATCCCATCGCCCAATAGCCTAGTGCTATTGCAAACAGCCACTCTAGTGTCATTTTTGTTTTGGTCTTGAATGTAATTTTTATTTTGTCTCTTAATTTTTACTTTTGGTTGCTTTCTATCCACTAGACCTGTTTATGTTTTATTTTATTACTATTTTGTTTTTGTTTCATCTTCCAAATTCAAATTTATTTTTGTTTTTGTTTTAATTTATGTTTATTTTATTAAATTTTATTAAATGGCAATGACGCCTGCCATTTGGGACTCTTTTTATCCTATAAGTCCTTTAATACATTTGTCCAGTACAAGCGGGAAAGTTGGTGATTGTTGGAGATTGGCAATGATTGCAAGGGAATATTGTTGTTTCGCGTCCGTGGTATCGATCCACACGTATTCCGTGGGTGGTTCTAAAGAAGCAACGTATTTGGTGGCCAAACTAGTGCTTATGCACTCTCCTGGCCTACTTTATAAGATACAGAGTGTGAAGATGCCGCCAAGAAAAAAAGATGCTTAAGAAAGGTATCTGTATCTTGTTGAGGGAAGAAACCATACGCTATATATATATATATATATATTTCTACTTATGTAGTGGTTCATAACACGGCACAAAAGGCGCGGTGGATCCAATAAATGCCGAAAAATAAAAATATTATTAATTTTTTCGATCAAAATATCATTCTCTACTGCAAATACTGTATACGAATTGTAATAACATGTATATCCGTAATACACAACACATTATAAAATTCTATAATAACATGAAAACATCATGATGTTGAATGATTGGGGTAAATTCCAATATTCCAATACATTGGAGGAGTGCAGTTACGGATAAGTAAGTGTTAGTCCTATAGATTATTCTTGAAATGATTACAGTAGAGACTCGATAATTCAAGGTAATAACGGCTTATGGTACCTCGGATTAATGAAAACTCAGATCACTCTGGGAAAAACAAAGGGTGTTTATTCTTGAATTTCTGTAAATTAGAATATTATATTAGCGTATGTATTTCAATTCGTTCATTCAACGATAACGGTTAGTGAAGACTAATATGGGAGATATAAAATCGTTCAGCCGATTAAATTTTTCACATGTCCTCTGTTTTGAACTTTCACTAGTCCAGAATGAACTCGGTCCGTTACAGTGTGAATAAGCTAGTTTTTACAGTGTTTCCAAAAAAAGGAGTATAGGGAATTGGATTAACTGCAGCTGTCTTGAATCTAGAATCCGCGAAGGAGAAATTGCTAGCGCCGAGTACCGACCGCTCTTTTGAAAAGCGTCTAAACCGATACGGAAACCAGTAGGCCTATTTCCTGGTAGTAGCTCCAAGTCAAGAAAGGCCATGGCGGAAGAGAAGATCCAGACCGGATGACCCTCTTGGACATCCAAAGCACTATCGATTAGTTTCTAGGTTCGGCTCTGAATAAGATCGACTAGAATCGCTTGGAAAACTAAATTTCGCCAGAGTGGATACTGTTTCAAGTGTAAGAAGATATGCGACGAACACGTGATACCATTTGCTATTTGAGATGAACGACCCGATTTTCCAGACTGGAACAATGTTCGAGCGGCACCACTCAAGTTTCGAAGTAAAAAATCAAGTTCAAGGCCTATAATGACGCTCTGTCCGGTAGAAACACATCCCCAGTTGACACATATCGGCGACAACTGAATCGCGGAACTGCTTCAACTCATACCAGGATCTTCAATCTAACTGAACTGTATCTTTGATAAGCGATCAAACTTTTCAATAAACTCCTTCCAATAAAATAAAATTGAAGCTGCATCTGAGTAGATACTGTAAGGTCTTGAGGTTGAGCCACGAACATGCTCTTGGATGGGTGACCGACACGAAATAAGGCGAGGTGGAACCTACTCGTAACGGTCTTCTCCCCACCGATAAAAAGCCAAACGAACATATTTTTTCAGTACGTAAGGTATAGTTGACATGGACTGTTATAAGGTGACAAAATAATATTGTATGAATTTTTTGTTTGTGGATAACTTACTACCCAATCAGCTGTTTACTACCCAATCAGTTGTTGGTTATTTGATTGGATGGAATGTGATGTAAATTTACAGAATGTAATCATACAGAACTGACTGTATGATCGCAATAAATCAAAAAGCATTTGAAATTATTCGAATTATTATATTATTGAGCTATTACTCCTACATTATCATATTACTGAGAAACGATAGTAATCGAACAATAAGAAAAATGAGTTACTGTTGACTCCAGAACTATTAAGAATCGAGATTGAATTTTAAGCTAAATCGTTGACAGGGATATTGAGATTGGATTCTAAATTAAATTTCGATAGAATTTTATTCGAATTTGGTCCTGAATCAATGACTGAAGTATTAAGAACCTAGATTGGATCTTAAGCGATATCCTTTCTGATACTCGTTCTATTCATAAATATTCTTCAGAGAAAAAGAAGTATGTAAAGAATCTTCATATACTAACTCATTATCTGGATCAAAAGTTAACATCTAAAACGAACTTCTAATAAAACCACTGAAAAAAACGCTTCAGAAAATCTCAAGAAAGAAGCTCAAATATAGATATCATTTCTGGTGAGTTTGATAGGTGGAGTTAAAGAAAATTAACTTTACAGAGTTGATTGGGAAATTGACTACAGTTGAGCAGGCATCACACTGAATCACTTTGTCTAATGGACAGCATCATTAAACCGTTTCAATAATTTAATGGTTTAATTGAAACCCTGCAAGGAGAATCTTTATTACTACAGTATTAGAACTGCATGACTATAACTATCATAACTATAATAACTAAGCTCGTAACTTCAGTTATGGATTGAAGATTATTAAATTCATGGACCGCCTTTACTATTCAAATTCAAGAATCCATCTGTTACTTGCTAGTTCTAACTTTTAAACACACGTCTTCGTTGCTCAAAAAATTAAAAAATCTTAATTTCTCTATTGTCCTTTTTATCTTTAACAAAAACAAAATTATATTTCATGAGGAAAAATACTAGATAAATGTATTCATTTTGTTACTTTGTACAATACTACAGTGCTAAGTTGACGTTTAAAAGAGTCCTCGCAACCCACAGTAGTATTGATTTGATTTCAGAGGTATTTTTGATCTTGTCAAATAACAATCAATTGAATTGTGGGTCATATTGCTTGAATATTTGATTCGTTAATCAGGTCGAGTGATGGATTTCGTAATTTTTTTGCTGAGGATGATGCCCACATCTGAACCCATTTCTGACAGGGATAATAATGTTATCCAGAATGATAGGGAAGAAGGGAATATGAGAAGGAGACCTCAAAGAATAATAAGAAGGCCATTACACTTTAATGATTACATCGTTTAACTGTCTCATGTATTTTGTATTTTATTAATGTCTTATCTTTATTCTAAGTATTTTGTTTGTTTGATTAAGAATGGAGATGTAATAATTATGTAGTGTATATGCTCTAGAAGGCACTGCCGCAGTCAGCCTGAGTGTGAGATGAGCTTACGCGCCAATATTAACAATGCACTGTATTGCTCTAGTGAAGTTAACTTAATAAATAATAATCATTTATAAAATTTGTTTCAATGTTCTTAAAAACAACATACGTTAAAAAGCTCTAGGCTTGTGCGTGGGTAAGGGGAAGGATGATGATGATAGATGAATTGAACTACAGCTTTAGTTGGGTTCCGAACCATATTAGACTCGCCTGCTACCAAGTTTCACATTCGCGTAAACAGCCTATGATTCTTCTTAGGATTAGAATAAGAAAATCTTCCTGCTTATAATAAAAAAGGTGTTATCATGGGTACAAATCGAGTCTTAGCGAATTGATGAGATTGCTATAGAAGAAATACGGGTTTCTGTTATGAAAGGTAGTGTGAAGACTGGACATAACAATATCCCTACGATTATGCAGTGAAAACACTAACGAAGAAGACTTGACTTTCAACAAATGCCAGTTTGAATAGAATCCAGCTATGCACCACCGCTCAGCCTTGCTCTTGACGATTCTCGACCGCGAAAGTTAGGCACGAACACCTAACCGATTGTATAGCATTTTCTATCCGGTATTCTCAAACAACTACTTCAACTACTCTAACGCCAAGATTTCTAATTCATGTCCAACACAGCCGATTGATGTTGATAGCTGCAAAAAAACCCGTTCGGACTTATGTGGAACTGGGATGTAATCATACAGATGATAATTACTAGTCACATGATTGCATCTTGCAGCTTTTTACCGCATCTAAGAATGTATAGCGACTGAATGTTGACTCCTTGCATTCGCCTCGCTTCCAGTCATTTCATATCAACCCAAAGGTTCATCTCTCCCATCAACTTGTATTGACCATACTCAACAAAAAATATCTTGAAATTTTTCTTTGCGAATACATACTCATCTAACGGGTGATTGACGAAGGGCTTAAGTTTTTCTGCTTAGAGAATTCCCTCCTCACAAAAGAAAAAAATAATTATAAAAGTTGAAATATAAATAGAAGGAAGAATTATTTATGAATATTTATTTGTAAATGAAAGATTTTGTAGATATAAATAATGCATATTTGGTTATATTAATATAAATAGTACTCTATATATTTATAATAGATCCATCTTGAAGAGATTGGAATATGTGACAATAGGCTACTAGTTGATATTCATTTAACAAATAAATACTTTATGTTTTTTAATTAATTGATTTTGAAATAAAGAAATACTTGTTTTTTTCCTGCATGGACATTTGGAGTCTACAATACCCACTACAGTTGTTTACGCCATTCTTTCTAAAATAGCGCCAAGTTTGATTTTAGTTCATTGTCTTGCTAAGAGATAGCGCTGGCTGAACCAGGGGGTTATGAAGACAAAAACTCCTCCGAAAAATCCAAATCCAGTGTAAATAGTGATAGTAGTGAACCAGAACAAAGTACAATCGTGGATAATAGTGATATTGAATTAGAAAAAAGTACAAAATTAGATTTAGATGATGGTTGTGAAACAGAAGTAGATTTAGTTTTGGAATTAAAGTCCAATAGTTCAGAATCCAGTGTATCTGATGCTGCCGAAGCTAAGTGATAAGAATGATTTGTTGAAAAAATTATTAGGTAGTGGCAGTGATGATTCGAACAGTGTTAATAAGTAAAGTAGTAGTAGTGAGAAAAGCACTAAAGTAAAGTATGATGGTAAGAGGGAAGAAATAGACAGTGAATGCGTGTCGCTCATTACTGAAAAATAATCCTCAAACGCCCTCATCAAGGAAACTCTAAGGCGCATGACGAAATCTGATTTGGAAAATCTATTGTATTTGAAGATATCAGAAAATAGAACTTACAAGAGCGAGCTTGGGGAATTAAGGAAAAAATGTCAAAAGAAAGTCTTGATAGGTGGATGAGGAGATGTAACTACTTTGAGAAAATCGCATCAGAATTGCAAATCACATTGCAAAGGTACCTTGATGTGATAGATATGTACAAAAATGAGAAAAGGCCCCGAGTATGTATTGAATACTCCGATGAAATTCACCAGATCTTTTGGTCTCCAAGTAGCCGGACTGTTGAATCATAAGACTTCAAGACAATGTATTAGATCAATACAACCGCAGAAAACCAAACAACAAGAACATGAACCAACAACACCAGTTGCATGAACAACAGCAGAAGGAACAGCAGGCAATGCATGAGCAGCAGAAACAGTAGCAGCAGAATCAGCAGCAGCTAAAAGAGCAGCAACAGAAAGCATTGATGGTATCAGAAAGCATTCAGGCCATGAACTCTGTGGAACTAGCAGCGCCAAAAGTCACAACCAATGTTCACTCATCAACGCCATGAAGGATGGTCTCTTCAAGACCAGCTTCAACTGTAACTACCAGCCTGGCTCAAGAGGTTAACAACACTTGTATAGTGATGGCCAGCTCCTCCAATCAGAAGTCGCCTCCAACAGCATCAGCTACAGCAGCAGTTGTAGCAGCAGCAGTGTCACCATCAACAGCTGTCACGTCGGCTGCAGTGTCTCAGCCCATACCGGTAGCAATAACCACATCAAAAATGGCCAGAACAACTCCACCAAAGTTGCTTGAAGTCATTGATCTCACCGACAAGGATGAGAAGAGCCGTACAATCCTACAAAACTCTCAAAAACCACCATCTATGGCGAGCTACACTGTTGTTAGACAAATCCTACTGGCGGGAAAACAAGCCCTACCAAAATTGCCTTTGGGAACTACAGCTGTTGTATATTCAGCTGGTAGAAACAATGCTGTAACATTGGCAGCTAATGGAACCGTCCTTGTAAAGAATGGAGCCGTAAACAATGTAATGAATATTCAAAGGCCTATGCAGGCAATTAGAGTGACTCAGAGTGCAACTCATCCAGCCCCTTTGCCACCATGTCCTCCAGCTATTCACCAGAGTGGATGGCTTCTGGCACCTCCAAGGCCTCAATTGGTGGTTTGGAAGACACCTAATGGTGCCGGTATAATGCTGTCATGGACCTTGGCTCTGAACAAGGGATATGAGGATATTGCAAGCTATCAGCTGTATGCTTATCAGGAAAGCAAGGCTCCTCCAAGCTCGACACTCTGGAAGAAAGTGGGTGATGTCAAAGCTCTGCCTCTACCAATGGCTTGTACTCTCACACAGTTTGTTGAAGGGCACAAGTACCATTTTGCTGTGAGAGCTATCGACATTCATTCTCCTGTAGGACACTTCAGCGGGCCCAGTACAATTACACTAAACAAAACGTCGTGAGTAATGACACTTGATTTGTCTTGAATTAATTGTCATTGGCAGCAGCTATGACTGCCACAGTCCTGATAGAATTCCCGGAGGAAGAGACAGAGGAATTTATCAGCTCCAAATAATTTTTGTATGAACTTTTAATTCAAATCATGTTCTCAAATATTGATATAGAAATTTGAGTATAGCAGGATTCTTTTAAATTGTCATAAAACAGCTGATTGATGTACACTCGTTTATTAACGTAAAATCAACAAGCTAGAATATAGTAAACCATGGTTTACTATATTCTAGCTTGTTGCGTTAAATCAGCTGTTTTCTGACAAGTTAAAAGAATCCTGCTATAATTTGAATGTGTTTTTTGTCATTTTTCTGATAAATTCATTTTATAGATTAACCAGATTTAGGTACTGTATTCTTGAGCTTCATTCAGTTAACATATGTATGTTTGAGGATGAATCTATAAAATATTATTTTAATTTTTTTATTTTCAAATGGATACATCTATGCTTGGTATCAACTTCTACATTACATAAAACCTTTTTTCTCTTCCAGTTGAATCTAAGAAATCTCTTTAAACTGAGGGTGGTGAGTCTTCAAAGAAGACATTAATGAAGATCAGGGTAAACCAAAACAAAACAAACAAAATTTAATGAAAAAGATGAGAGCCAAGTCAGTAATAATGATTCTGAAGAAAGATCTCATTCAATAAGATCTCATTCAACAGAATCATTATTACTGACTTGGCTCTCATCTTTTCCAGTTACATTGCTAGATTCACCAAGAATATCAGTTTTATCAGCTGCATCTACGAATTCATTAGTCTCCATACTTGGTTTATCAATTTTCTTCAATTCCATTTCATCACTTTTCGTTACACTTTCTATCAAGGGTTTTCCTTGAGATCTTTCTTCAGAATCATTATTACTGTCCTGGCTCTCATCTTTTTCAGTTATATCACTAGATTCACCACGAATGTCAGTTTTATCCTCTAACTCATCTTCTGATGAGATGGAATCCAAACCAGAGCTAGCATCTTTTTCATCAGATTTCAAACTTGATTCCTCAACTTCCATCAATTTGTCAACACTTACATTCTCAACAGATTCCTGCGATTTATATTTTGATTCATCCTCTTCTTCACTAACATCTGGAAGACTTAAAGTATCAAAAGGCTTTTTGTTTGAATCTGAAGCCTTTGGTGAACTCTTGTCTCCGATTCCTCGATTTTCTCATATTTGGATTCATCAGCCTTCAAAATTGTGTTATCGATCGATTCTGAAACCGCTTTCTTTTTGATTCAGAAATAATATCTTCTAGAGATGGAGATGCTTGCTTTTTGAGCAAGCCTTCTTCTGCAGTCATGCTGTCATCAGTCTTAAATCTTTTGTAATTGTCTTCTTCAAATTCAGCAGGCCATTTCTGTCCCACTTCAAGAACTTCAGTAGGAGTAATTGATTCTTCTGACACGTTTGATTGCTCAGAAGACTTGGAGGGTTGTTTGAGGATATCCACACCATCACTGGCTTCCAAGGTAACAGCTGATCTTTTTTCACTATTTTGAAGTTGCTGTTCAGGAACCTTTTTTGCTGCAAGTTCACTCAAGCCTCCTATTTCATTCTTTTCAACCTCATCAGAATTTTCATCCTCACCCGGGTCACCAAAAAATGTACAATAAACAACTGGCTCTAAAATCAAAGGCACAGCGAAATGGTACTTATGCCCTTCAACGAACTGTGTGAGAGTACAAACCATTGGTAGAGGCAGAGCTTTGACATCACCCACTTTCTTCCAGAGTGTCGAGCTTGGAGGAGCCGTGCTTTCCTGATAAGCTTACAGCTGATAGCTTGCAATATCCTTGTAGCCCTTGTTCAGAGCCAAGGTCCATGACAGCATTATACCGGCGCCATTAGGTGTCTTCCAAACCACCAATTGAGGCCTTGGAGGTGCCAGAAGCCATCCACTCTGGTGAATGGCTGGAGGACATGGTGGCAAAGGGGCTGGATGAGTTGCACTCTGAGTCACTCTAATCGCCTGCATAGGTCATGTTATGGCATTGTTTCTACCAGTTGAAGATACAACAGCTGTAGTTCCCAAAGGCAATTTTGGTAGGGCTTGTTTTCCCGCCGGTAGGATTTGTCTAACAACAGTGTAGCTTGCCCTAGATGGTGGTTTTTGAGAGTTTTGTAGGGTTGTACGGCTCTTCTCATCCTTGTCGGTGAGATCAATGACTTCAAGCGACTTTGGTGAAGTTGTTCTGGCCATTTTTGATGCGGTTATTGCTACCGGTACGGGCTGAGACACCGCAGCCGACGTGACAGCTGTTGATGGTGATGCTGCTGCTGCTACCACTGCTGCTGTAGCTGATGCTGTTGGAGGCGACTTATGATTGGAGGAGCTGGCCATCACTATACGAGTTTTGTTAACCTCTTGAGCCAGGCTGGTAGTTACAGTTGAAGCTGGTTTTGAAGAGACCATCCTTTGTGGTGTTGATGAGTGAACATTGGTTGTGACTTTTGGCACGTCAACATTCAGTTACTATACATTCTTAGATGCGGTAAAAAGCTGCAAGATGCAATCATGTGACTGGTAATTATCATCTGTATGATTACATCCCAGTTCCACATAAGTCCAAATGGGTTTTTTGGAGCTATCAACATCAATCGACTGTGTTGGACATGAATTAGAGATCTTGGCATTAGAGTAGTTGAAGTAGTTGTTTGCCTGCTGAAGTGTCCTACACAAGAATGAATGTGACAGCTCTGACAGCAGAATGGTACTTATGTTCTTCAACAAACTGTGTGAGAGTACAAGCCATTGGTAGAGGCAGAGCTTTGACATCACCCACTTTCTTCCAGAGTGTCGAGCTTGGAGGAGCCGTGCTTTCCTGATAAGCATACAGCTGATAGCTTGCAATATCCTTGTAGCCCTTGTTCAGAGCCAAGGTCCATGACAGCATTATACCGGCGCCATTAGGTGTCTTCCAAACCACCAATTGAGGCCTTGGAGGTGCCAGAAGCCATCCACTCTGGTGAATGGCTGGAGGACATGGTGGCAAAGGGGCTGGATGAGTCGCACTCTGAGTCACTCTAATCGCCTGCATAGGCCTTTGAATATTCATTACATTGTTTACGGCTCCATTCTTTGCAAGGACGGTTCCATTAGCTGCCAATGTTATGGCATTGTTTCTACCAGCTGAAGATACAACAGCTGTAGTTCCCAAAGGCAATTTTGGTAGGGCTTGTTTTCCCGCCGGTAGGATTTGTCTAACAACAGTGTAGCTTGCTGTAGATGGTGGTTTTTGAGAGTTTTGTAGGGTTGTATGGCTCTTCTCATCCTTGTCGGTGAGATCATCATCCACCTATCAAGACTTTCTTTCGAAATTTGACATTTTTTCCTTAATTCCCCGAGCTCACTCTTGTAAGTTCTATTTTCTGATATCTTCAAATACAATAGATTTTCCAAATCAGATTTCTTCATGCGCCTTAGAGTTTCATCCTCATCAGAATTTTCATCCTCATTCACTTCCATCAGTGCCACACTTTCTATCAAGGTTTTCTTTTGAGATCTTTCTTCAGAATCATTATTACTGACTTGGCTCTCATCTTTTCCAGTTACATTGCTAGATTCACCAAGAATATCAGTTTTATCAGCTGCATCTATGAATTCATTAGTCCCCATACTTGGTTTATTAATTTTCTTCAATTCCATTTCATCACTTTTCGTTACACTTTCTATCAAGGGTTTTCCTTGAGATCTTTCTTCAGAATCATTATTACTGTCCTGGCTCTCATCTTTTTCAGTTATATCACTAGATTCACCACGAATGTCAGTTTTATCCTCTAATTCATCTTCTGATGAGATGGAATCCAAACCAGAGCTAGCATCTTTTTCATCAGATTTCAAACTTGATTCCTCAAATTCCATCAATTTGTCAACACTTACATTCTCAACAGATTCCTGCGATTTATATTTTGATTCATTTGAAACCGCCTTCTTTTTTATTCAGAAATAATATCTTCTAGAGATGGAGATGCTCGCTTTTTGAGCAAGCCTTCTTCTGCAGTCACGCTGTCGTCAGTCTTAAATCTTTTGTAATTGTCTTCTCAAAATTCTACGCTGATATATGGTTTGCAATAATACTTTTCTATCATCCCATACCTTTTCCCTACCATAAATCCACCTTATAATACCTCTGACAATGCAAACCTGGCCATGAACACACAACGGAGTTGGTAAGTCCTTCATTCAGTATTTTTGTCTATGTTGAAATAGTTCGAATGGATGTATACTAAAAAGTTAATACATATATATATTCATACAGTCCACTATTTATACCTTTGATTTTAGAGCCAGTTGTTTATCGTACAACAGTAGTCTTTTAGGTTTTATGGATTAATAGAACTTGAAGTAGATAGTACTGTAATAGTAGATTAATAGAACACTAAGTAGACATCCATGTTAGAAATATTCTATACTCCATGTTGAAGGAAAAAATAGAAAGTAATACATATAGAAAGTTTTGGCAGTCTGCTTTCATCACTGTCAAACTTCTAAAATTGCGGGATCGACTCATCAGATATACGATACAGATAAGAATAAGATGCAAATAAGAATAAGATCCAAATAATAACAGATAACATGCGAACAGAGGTAATAAGTTTACAGTATTACAGACTTGTCTTGCACAAATAATCCAAGTATATTGATTAGATACATCAACATACACGATGACTTTATTTTTATTTAGAAAGAACTAAATACCTATCATTTCATAGCTAAGAAACAAATAGAATGTTATGGAAAACCTAAACAAGTTCACAACAGTAGTCAAAGTGAGAATGAAAATATATTATTCAAAAATCCTTGTTTCCCTCAAAATATTATTACCGGTATACAATAAAATATCGTAATTATACTGCTACTGGTTCAACTCTACAAACTTACTGATAATTGAAATTAAGTACAGTTACAAGGCTAAACTTTGGTGTTCAAGAAACTCTTTACTGATTTCCTAACAGCCAACTATCTAAATCAACATAATGGCATTATTACAGCTGACTTATTTGCCACTTATGTCTTTTGAAAAATGATTTTCGATGTCAAACTATATCCATTTTCAAAATGTTGCCTCATTACAGTGAATGGAACTGAATCTGAGCTCTCATGATGTGTGAATAACTCATTTTTCATTTTCTTGAGATGTGACGTTATTACTCAAAAGTAATTTTTAAAAATTAACCTCTCGAATTGATCAAGGAGCATTGTTACTGTGAGTGAAGATGATCACTTATTCTCATGTGGATAATAATTTCGCAGACAAGCGGACCTGCAATTATGACGCACTTTGGCAATGAACCAGTTTCACAAAATTTTTAAATCTCTCTTTTTAAAAGCCGTCCATAATTTTCTCAGTAGTATCAGTCGAGCGCTCAGACTTCTGCGGGAGAGTGACCGCTGTAAACTAACAAATGCATTTATATTAATGATAGTATTTACACAATAGTAAATGAAAATTAATGCTTATAAAACTTATTCCCTGTTTTTTTCCAATTGAATCATTCTGTACAGCTTTCATCAAATATCAATCGGTCTGTAGTAATAAAACTCAATTGAATTCAACCACCTTAAAATGACGTAATTGCATTGCTAGTATGTTTGTTTATTGTTTCTCGTCATCCAATAATCATAATTGATTTTCTCTATTATATTTTTCTACTGCTCAGTAACTCTCGAATGCCCAAAAAAGTTATATTTACAAGAAAGGATAATGCATACTAAAATACTGTGAAAACATTCAATATAATGCAATATCTATAAAGTACCTATAATGAAGAGTTATTGATGTAGGTACATTTTCGCCATATTGTTTATACACATCTTGGGTCTGTAGATGTTCTCCAGTTGAGGCAATGAAAAACGCACAGAATAAAATGATTATATTAAATAGGATTGTTTCAAATTCTATCATAAGTGTTCAAATGTAGGAATAAGACTTCAGACTTCGACTCGAGAAATTTGACTGAAAGGATATTTCATTTTTCACAGAGATAATTCTATCAGGGCTGCAATATATGAGAAGCATTTTCAAACATACCTACTCCATGGCACAATGACAGGATGATAATTAATTATGACCATCGTCCATCGTCCCAATGAATAAGTACATAACAAATTATCATTAAAGTACCGTTCTCTTGATAGAAAATAAGATTGAGTATTGGAGAAATGAGAACTTTTAACGCTGATCGATGATAAATATGATTGATGGATAGGATGGTAATAAGCACAACGATGAACATTGATTCCCTGTTCCCTAACCTAAATCAATTCCAATGTATCTGTGACGTTTATTTTTAAGAGTACGGTACAGTATTCTTATTCTCCGAAAAACATTCCAATGACTTCTCAGACTTGTAAACATACTCAATCCTTACGTAATGCAAGTGTGATTCAAAATTGAAAAAAAAATAGTTTTCACGGAAAACTTAAATCAAACTATTAAATTATATGTTAAGTTTTGATTGGAGTCAAATTGTCAATAAAGTCCTATGTTTCCTTCGTAGAAGATGATAAATATCTCATTCCATTAAGATAGAAGATCAGTAAGATAATTTAGCATAGAATGAGTGGTATAAAGAGAATGAATTGAATTATAATGTAGATAATTTTAGTATAGAATGAGTGGTATAAAGAGTATGAATTTAATTGAATTATAATTAGATAATTTTAGTATAGAATCAGTGGTATAAAGAGAATGAATTGAATTGAATTATAATGTAGTCAATTATAGTAGTCAATTATAAGATAAGATTAGTGTATATTTTGAAATGGTTCAGGATAGAATACAAGTTTATTAAATGATGGATGGAAAATTATATGGATAAATGACTTCATTCGATTTTTTCCACTTTTTTTTTATTCATTTCTTTCGCTTTATGCGTACAGTACAGCTTTGTACATTATGTCCTGTGGATGAAGTTGATGCATAAGACTGATAAGAGTACCCTTTTAAAAAATATAATCATGATTAGATTGTTTCTGATAAGGGTATCCTCTTCCAATTAACCAATTTACCACTAAAAAGAGAATATTGAAGAGTATAACCCAGTATGGAGAGAATAGATCAATCATAATCAGTATTATGAGATGAGTAAGTTAGATATTGTATAATCTAGAGAGAGATGGATTTAATTGAATAAATGTGATTAGCATTCAGGAAAGAGTAAGTTAAGGAAAAATGGCAGAAATTCTTAGTCCGGCATTTATTTGCGGAACAAGAAAAGAATAAACTAAAAAGTAGATGATTAAAAATAACGCGATCAACCTTGTTATTCACGATACACGATTGCTTGTTATGGAATCAGAAAGTTGATCAGGAGTGTAACTTGTTTTTTATTGGATTTCAGAAGTTACGGGTAATTACATAAACATAGAGCGTATTCAAAAAACGCTCTCAGCATTGGTCGCCACTCTTTATTACCGATCAGAATTACCTTATTATGTTATATTCGCGGCTTGAACAATCTTGAAGAAAGTGCTCGTTTTCGTTGAAGATGTGGGCTGGTTTATCACCCAGAGATTTTCACCTGATCATGTCTATATTCTACAAAACTAGTTGAAACTGGAATCCATCCTCAAGTCTGAAAGTCTATGTTTATTGCTGTATTAACAACCTAATGTCTCTTTTCAGAACAAAGAGAGATTGATGAGCTCAAAAAAATTATGATTGAATTGTTTCTTATTGGAGTGATTATATTCGAGGATAACTTATAAGTACTGTTATAACGTTATATTGACATTGGAACTCACCGATAGAATCAAGAACTTGATCAAATATAGCCTGTGTTATTATTTTTCTACATAATTGTACAAATATTTCACTCTTCAAAACAAAATGATAAAAATTTGTTTATTGATAATATATATGGAAGCACACGGGATTACTCCCACTATTTGCTTCCTTGACACGAAGTAATAGAACATAATTCAATGGCTGTAGAAAATAAGAAGAAAAAATAAGAAACTCCAACTAATAAATACATTAGCTACTAATATCTGACAAACAAAATGTCTCTAATCAAATCAAAGAAATGTTTTTTAAGGTAAATGCTCTTTTATCAAAGAGTGTTCCCAAATTGAACTAAAAGATCATTTCGAGGGTGATGTCCACCTGTGCTCTATACTACTTGTACTATACTATACTAGTACTTGTGTGTGGGTGATGGGAGATAGATGATGAGAGAATAAAACAATTTTTTTAAGCTTACGGGACCGACGGCTTGAAGTCTCCTTCGAAAGAAAACTCTTATTCCAACTGTATTTCGAGAAAAATTAGTTCATCATTCTTACAGCAATCATTCTTATAACAATAGTGTGCTACCTGGTTTTTTACTCTTAATCTGTTAGTAGAATTTTTGTTTATTACACCTTTAAAATATGTTGGAATATTATTTAATAATATATAATTATGATATATTATAATGGAATAATATGTTGGACTAGTTGAATCATTGACAACTGGGTCATATCTAATTCGTACGAGATCTTGAAACATCATTTCAACTTGGTAGATCTCTCTCTTAATTCTAAAAGCTTCAAACTCAATAAAATGTTTTGATTTATTGAACTAGGTTAAAAAAAACTATTGGATGGCATTAATATGAGACCAACTGATTGCCCGTAAGGGTCTCCCCACCAATAAAAGCCATACGATAAAAAAACTCATTGTAAGCTCTAGAATTATTAAAATACTTTACAGCCGCACTTGAATGGTTAACATGCTATAACAGTTGTAAGCTGTGTTTAAGTATGCTTTTGCAACAAGTTTTTCATTGTCAAGTTCTCAATGCCTGTATTTAGAGGTTGGGAAAGTAATAACGATCAAGATACAATCAACAAAGCCTTCCCGTATGTGAATTGATGCGAAATTCTTCATCCTATTTCCAATCGCAAAAGGAAACCTGAACCACGCCTTAGTACCATAACACTCATGTTTGTCCTGGATGTGGGTTGACATAATTTCTCGAAAAGAGAATGTAGACGATTGGAGTGCATTGCGAGGTTCACTGCAAGCTTGGAAAATATTTGAAGAATTATTGGTTGGAACAGTATATCCACCACAGAAACTATACTCTCTTCATAAATTAAAATTGGAATTTATTGGAAAAACAAAGTATATTACTTCAGGATAAAATAGTAACATCAGTAGTATAAAAAGACCAGTAACTTAATAGTTATTTTACTTTCTTTTTCGTATTTGAACGAATGTGCGAATGTGTGAGGTGAATAACCCCTCAAGTTATGCTCGCGACATTGTTTTCGAAAATCATGCTATTCAAAGTGTAGAGATTCCTAAACGTTTGCATTACTATCATTTTTTCATCATTTTTCCAGCCGGGTGATTTCTTGTAGTGATTAAGCGGTGTGAGTTGTCTGGTTGTCGTTACCATAGACGACAACATGACAACTCACACGTTTGCGTCAAGGTGTTAACCTGACAACTTGACACTTTCTGAGCTGGGGGTTGTCAGGTTGATGGCACCGCACACGATAACTTGACAACTCGTACCTTGTACCTTTGCGACAAATTTACGATTTATAGTTCTATATTCACGGTTGTGTCACAACATCAAAATTTTTGTTTCACACACGTAAATAGTTTCAAAGAAGTGAAAGCTATAAACTGTCAATCTGTCATCATGTGCAAGTGCAGGTGTAGAATTATTCTGCATGTTTTGCATTACTTTCCCATGTTAGCAAAGTAAATACTGTAGTTTACACGTTTCCATTTGGTATAGAAGTCACAATTTGCAAAAAGATTGTTTGCAAAATATTTGGTCTTCCATTTCTTTAAACTCTGTGATACCAATGACGTCACGTCTACCGAGTAGGCCTTTTATAGTGAGCTATAATGGAGAACATCTGAGAGAGTCGTCACGTAAGAGATCAACGTAATATTATTCTTTAGTGTTTGTGATAGATTAAGGTTTCACCAAATGAACGAGTTTTGGTTTCTTCTTGCTAATATCACATATAGAATCGAACTTCGTTTCATCCATTGAACTTCGTTTGAGCATAATTTTTCAGTTATAATAATAATAATTCCGTGTAACCTGGCTGGCTCAGGTCTGATGTCAGAGTTTTTAGGTCACTCCTGATCAGTTCGGGGTCTCTGACGTGACTTAGCGACTGTTTTTTAGGCAGCCGGGACCGACGGCTTTCAGTTGTAAGATAAAAATATTTTTCAGTTGTACAGAGTCTAAAAAGATTTCATGATATGAAATGAACTGTGGATAAATATTTCATAAGTTACTGTGGAATAAACTGTGAAGTCAAAATTCCAGAAATTTGGTATAGGAAAGTGATTGAAATTTGTGAAAATTAATTTTTCAGCTGTGCAAAGTAGAGATAAGCTCAGCATTTTCTTCACAACACCTCTTCATTGATTATTAGAGTAGAAGAAAGCTGGTCAAGTGGGCATATACGGTGGGCGGAAGAAATTGGAAGCAGATTGGTGTTCAATTTGCTACGGAATCTAAGCGGTCAAGATGAACGTCCAAACTGTTATTAAGTGATTTAGTCGACGGTTGAGCGCCGGAGAAAACACGTCTGCCAACTTTAATTAATGCACTCGAAACTAGACTGAAACCGTTATTAATTTATAGCCACATTAAATAACAGTGTTTGCAAGGTACATCCCTCACTACACGGCTCTCTTTGCGTTGTTTGTTGTTTGCAAACCACCAAAAATCTTCAATTCCAGGAGAGAATCTTCTGGCATCAACTTTCTAACCTCTAATACCTGCCTTCCAACTGATGCCAATATAGGTTACAGAATGAATCATATAGAAATGGAGAGCCTACAATTACTGGATTATAGAACCTGATAGTTGAACTCCTGAATACTTTTACCCATGATGTTCTGAATACTTTCTTCCAAGAGTTTTGAAAGAATTGAATGATTGAATATACAGAGTAAACTCGCAATTATCCGAGGTAATTTTTTTTTTCTGAGGATGATGCCCACATGCGCTCTAGGCTTGCGCGTGGGTAATGAGTGGGGTGATGATGAGATATGACGACTACTTTTTTAAGGCAGTCGGGACCGACGGCTTAACGTCTCCTCCGAAAGACGGGAGTGGCCGTATTTGTCATAAAATCCTTCCGTCAACCAGGCTCGAACCCTGGCCCAATGGATTTTATCTGACTGCTGATAACTTAATCAGTCTGACGCCTTAGCCGCCTCGGCTACGAACCACTCCAAAACTCGGATACGGAATCGGGACAACTCGGATACGGAAAAACTCGTATAATACGAAAGTTTAGTTCATTTGTGGTGAAAAAGACGTGAAACCCCATGAAAGGTAACAAAACTTGTTTATTGGAAGCAAAAACATATAATAATCACAAATGAAGAACTGTAAGCAAGTAGAATAATATATTTTTATCTTGAAAAAGTATTTGATCGTCTTCTGAGATAAACTCTTCCCTTACTATTAAAACCTTTATTTGTGTTTGTTATTTTTGAATGACAGGCTCGGTTAACCGGGACTTGGATAACCGGGAGTTTACTGTAATCCAAAGAAGGCGCAGAAACACGGGCGGGGGAAGGGGATATTAACCACTGTCCCTCACAAATTCATGTTTTAATCACTGTAGAGAGAGTTGGGGCTCATTCATTGATGTACATATAGCAGGATCCTTTTAAAACTAGTCAGAAAACATATGCTTTACTTGGCCACCAGTACAATACTTAACCTACAAATGCTGAATCTCGCAGATTATTGAAAAGGTCTTTTAAAAAGTTATTCTTTGAAAGGTCTTCTTTAAAAAGGTCTTTTAAAGACTTTAAATGCCTTTAAGACTTTTAATTAAGCCTTTTGATTATTGTGTCGAAATCACTGTTTAATTATTACCGAAACAGCTGATTTATGACAAGTTGAAAGGATCGTGCTATAGTAATAAATGCTTGATATTTATATACTACAACAATAGAATTCCATTTCATATTCATAAACTATGAATATGTCAATAAACACTTGTTAGAATTGCTGTTTTCTGCTTATTGATTTTACAATAATATTCTTATACAGTATTCTCAAATTGATAATATTGTTCACTCCAAGACATCCATTTGTTTTACTCTCGTATAGCAATATAAAAATGAACAAACATGTTTTTTCTATTAAATAGTTTGGTTTCTTCTGATATAGAACGTTTATAAGAATTATTAACACCAGAATATCATGGCAATTGACACCAGGTTTCAGATACTGATAATTTTCAAAATCTCAATCAGACAAAAGCCCATTGCTAACTGACCAGACAGAATGATGACAATTTGATAGCAAATTTGATTGAATAAGGAAGAGCTGGCACTAAAAGGAGAACCATTCGTTGAGATGAGCGAGCTGGCTAGTTTTTTGAGGGTGTAATTTACAAACGAAATGTTAGTAGTTTTCTCATCAATTTGAGACACGCTTCTGGCTTAATACATGTTCTTACTTCCCGACCTAAATACTTATTGAAGATTCTCACCTGATATTGATAGCTACTTCAAAAAAATAGCTCCAAATTTCTATTACTGGCAATTTCCTTTTCAAATAAGGAAGATCTGTAATACCCTATTGAGGAGGATTGGATGTGAGTAAATTGATTTCCGCCTCAAAAATAATACGATTGAGCCTTCCTATTTGCATTCATCTTGAGGCTCAACATGCTAATTGGGAACAACATTGCTGCCACTTACTGCTCTTCATGGATTAGTTCATTTGATAGAGGTTCGATGTGGAAACATCAATTCGGTATCAGACATCAATTTGAAACTGAATTAAAAAATCGGATCAAGATACACATACGAGTACAATGAGTAACGTTGGATACTCTCCTCTTATTAATACTTTCGTAATCATAATAAGTAAACTATCACACCTGAATGAATCTTCTCTTTATTCCTATCTCATTCAATCCTATATTTATCATTATCTCGATTAATAATAATCTAATTTTGTTAGTAACTTCATGCTCTAACCTCTAAGTACAAGGTAGCGCTCTAGTAGAATAGGAATAGAACATTGTGAATGGAACTAAGAATTAATTAATTCATAAAGAATGTTAACAGCATTCCCTCTCCTTGAAAACTCATAAAAATTCAATAGTATGCTCTCACATTTATTTATTCTTAAAAAAACATGAACAATTATTCATAAAAACATTATCTATAACAATTGAAAAGATATTTATTTATGTTTTGTATTTATTTATTTACACTTCAGCAAAAATTGCTGAGTCTCAATTCAGAAACACGTTGCTGAGTGTTATAAATTCAACTTAATCACTCAAGTCTGATAATTTATAAGATGGAAGTGCTGAGATAGGGAATTGAAAGGTACCATGAAAAATGTAATCTATTCTATTACAAAAATGAGTTGATGTCTGTCTGTTTGTCTGTAGTTGCATCACGCCCAGAATAATTATGATCAACTTATGATCAGCTGTTTTGAAACAAAAATTTCATTTTTCATTGTTCATTGCACCGGTAAAGGCATTTGAGCAGAGAGAGAAAAGAGAAAAATAAAGGGTGAGTAAGAGAGAATAGAATGGTATAGAAACAGAGGGAGAGAAAGGGTGGATGGATAGAGAGAAATAGAGGAAGAGAGTGAGAGAGGAAGTAAGAGAGAATGAGAGATGAAGAGGGAAAGAGGAACAGAGATGCAGAGAGGAAAATAGAGGAAAAGAGAGAGAAAGGGAGTAAGAGAGGGAGAGAGGAGAAGAGGGAAAGAGGGTGAGAGAGGTAGAGGAAAAGAAAGGAAGAGATGGAAATAGAAAAAGATAGAGGAAGAAAGAGAGTGAGAGGGGGATGAAGAGAGGAGGAGGACGAGGAAGAGAAGCAGGAGGAGGAGGAGGATGCGAAGGAGAAGGTTTAGGAGGCGGATTGTAAAATATTTCACGTATAGTAGTTCAATAAAGTCGCAGTTTTGTGCGACCCAGGAAGTCCTAGTATCTATAAAAGAGTACTAGTACCCATACTAGTATCTAGTATGGAGAGTAAATTTGATTTGGAAATCGATTTGTTTATTTTTCAGATTAGTACAAATCTAGAGATTTTCTATTAATTTTACTATAATTAGTATTAATCTAGATGTAAATATTATTGTAATTAGATCCAAGTTAGCAATCGACAAGTCACCAGTCAAATGGGTGTAACACAGTTTATGATGTATTGTGACAATTGATGAATAAATAAATAAAAACTGTAACAACGTGCACGCAGTGATTATTGGATATTTCACACAAAAAACCTCAACCTCAACGGAATTTCTGATACCCCGCAGCGTTAAATAAAGCACGTGTGACCTGCTAGTGTTAAATAAATAACAATTACTGAATTATAATTATGAACATTACAAAATGCCGCCGCAATAGTTGATCTTTGTTTTTTCCCTCGGGGGCTGTAACTGTGTATCCAACGTTCGATCCACTTTAGGGCAGACTCGTCAGAATTTACATTCAATTGGAGAGCATGATAATGGGTCGCAGTGAGCCTTCGTTAATCAGTTGCTGACACTTTTCCGCATATTTCTGGGACACTTGTAGAACCACCCAACAGATTTGCAGATGTGCAGTGGTTATCGACCTGTTTCGTTTAAACGAGTAATGTAGACATCGGCCCACTGAGAATGACGAAAATGACGAGCTGAACTGCGCAGTTGCACGCGGGTTCCGGGTTCAGCCTCTGGTAAACACTTGCTAAACGCCCAACATCTATAGTCTATACGGCACCATTCTCGCCACCAGCCAGCATTCCATTAGATTATAAGTAGGGTAAGGCCGTAAGGGTCAAGATCTCCACTCTTCGCAAACCAAGCAGCGAGGAAGGAGTCTCTGTCAAAATAAAACCAGCTTGACCGGCACTTTTTCCTCTTTCGTCGGCAACCCATGACACTATCTCGCTCCCTCATACACACACACGCTCTCTCTCACTTTCTTTCTATCTCCCTCTATCTTGGTTTGCGCCTCGTGCGGTGGCTAGTGGGTCACTAACACACGATAACGTAATTTTCCTACTTTTCTCTACTTCCTCCTCAAAAGCGGTCTGAAAAAATTTCGAACAAAAACGCAAACTTGAAGAAATGAGCGAGCGGTATTGCGAGCATTTCATGGCAGAATGAGAGCAAGAATCGAAATCCACAAACTTGTTGTAGGGGTGAACACTGAACACTCCTACTTGTAGAAATGAAAGGAAGAACTCCTCTAACAGTGAATAGCAAGCATTTCATGGGAAATTCAGTGCAAGTATCAAATCCTCAAACTTGCTGTAGGGATGAAGAAATGGAAGGAAGAACTCCTTACAGTGGATTGACAGCATTTCATTGCCTAATTAATTTATCGAATGGCTTTTTATTGGTGGGGAGACCCTTTTAAGCCTGGTTTTCATTAGTAGAGTTAGTGGTAGAGTTCCCTGGGCGAGTACTAACTATCTTGTGTACTCTCCCAATGAAAACGTTCATAGTAGAGTAGAGTGATGGTAGAGTACTTGTTTTTAAGTACCAAGTAAGTAGAGTAGAGTTAGTATGCTAGTTACTCTACCACTAACTCTACTAATGAAAACCAGGCTTTACGGGTAGGTTCCAACTAGCCTTATTTTTTCGGTCACCCATCCAAGAGCAGTCTTGAATGTTTGTTACTTAACCATATGATTACTTGGAAACCGCTCTCACCGTGTGACCACTGATATTACTATTGCCTAATGAGAGCAAGAATCCAAATTCACAAACTGCATATAGGTGTGACCACACTCACTCGTAGAAATTGATAGGAGAACTGCTTACAGTGTATTGGGCACTGAATATAGTGCAAGTATCAAATCCTCAAACTTGCTGTAGGGATGAAGAAGTGGAAGGAAGAACTCCTTACAGTGGATTGAGAGCATTTCATTGCCTAATGAGAGCAAGAATCCAAATTCACAAACTTCATATAGGTGTGAACACACTTACTTAGAAATTGATAGGAGAACTGCTTACAGTGTTGAAAAAGAGTTCAAAGGAACTTGAAAGCGCTTCAGTCCAGTGAGTAACATTTATGTTATTTACAGTAAAATTTGACTGCATGTCGTCAATTCTAGTGTTGAAACAATAGTGTTAACTTCGCAGTTCGTTATGGATCCAAAAATTCAGAAGCTTACAGTGTATTGGGCACATTTCATGCCATACGAGAACAAAAATCAATTGCCACAAACTTTGTCGTTGGAGTAAACATACAGACTTACTATCTATTACGAGCACTTCAAGACCAAGTTAGAGTCATTTATATTCACATACTTATAGTGGGGTGAAAACGCAAACATGATGGAATGAGGAGAGGTGATCATAATGTTTTGCGAAGATTTCATGAAAAATAATTGACAAAGCAAGCAAGAAAATCTACAAACTTGTGGGTGTGAACAATAAAACATGTAGAGATGGAAGGACTGATTACATATATTGCGAGCATTCCATGATATAATGAAAGTAAGCATTAAAATCCATATAGGCTACTTGTAGTGGTTTTTTTATCGTATGGCTTTTTATCGGTGGGTGACCCTTACGGGTAGGTCCCACCTCACCTTATTTTTTTGTGTCGGTCACCCATCCAAGAGCGTGGTGAATTGTTCACAAAATGTTCTCAAAACACAATCTTCTTCCAACAAAACAATCTATAGTCATTAGTCAATAGTCATTAAATTTAACTAAAATCAACACCCTTCCCATTACCCACGCACAAATCTATAGCTAACTGCTAAGGGCATCACCCTCAGAAAAAGACACTGAAACGACTGATTTAAAGTTCGCTAACTTTTACGTTAAAGGTCAGAACTTCTAACTCTTATTACGAAACAGAAATAAGCAACGGGAATGGAGAGAGTTGAAGTTGAAAGTCAATCTTCTTTTGCCTAGTGTTTTTATTCTGTTTCAAACACGACTTCTCTTCAAGTTGAAGGTCAGAGGTGCCATTCATTCATAACTTGACACTCGATCGAACTTGGAACGTAGAACGTGTTACTCAATGAAAAACAGTGCTAACCTTTTGTCGTAGAACGATAACGTTGTAAAAGTTAATTTAACGGCTGAGAGATTGTTCGCTTCTCCCCGTGAGTCTCCGTGAAAGTAACCCTTTCTATAATACTACTTTTAAGGAATGAGATTGTTCTAGGGCTCAGGGAAAACCCTTTAGGATGTTACCAACCATAAAATTACCGCTAAGTGACTGATTGAATAGGAAATCTATACTTAATAAATGTATACAGTATTTAGTATGTACTATACTACACTATTTCAAAATTAGTATGTACTATACTAAAAGAGGATGTTTTATATTGGTTTGTTTGTGACGAACAGACTCAAAAACCATTGGTTTGTTTGCCTTGAAACATGATAATGTACTTGTATATATATGAAAAGATTTGATGGAAAATGTATTTTTCCATACATTTTTTTCCTAACTCAATTGGTTTCTTCCACAGAGGCTCAAAAAAGATTCTATATAATCCTCATGGGAAAATAATGTTAAAATCTGTCGAAAGCAGATTATTAATTAAACAGATGATATTAATTAGAGAGATCTGTCACATCCATATGGTTGGTCATAGGTACAACAAATCGATAATATAATATTTCCTAACTCTCTTTTTGAGAGGAGCATCCGGAGCTATTCGATGAAAAGAATCTAGGGATTCTCGCACTTGGACACAGATTTTAAAGTCGTTAAATTTTGCTATTCTTTTTAGTGATGCATGGTCATCTACCTTGTTACCTCATTAACGCAAACGCTTGAAAATTGAACTAAAAAAAAATAACTGTTATAAGTGAGAACCTTGCAATTTATTTTCTTAGTTTATTATTCACATGAGTTTGTCCGTTTCACTCTGAATAGATCATATTGCGTGTTAAGTAGCGAATTTGATAACAATCTGAACGGGCTGTCTGATTGGATTTCTATATTCTACTAACCTCTCTAGTTATTATTAGTGTAAAATCATGATAATTGGCCTGTTTCTTGAAACCTGCATCAATTCTGACATGTTTCGTGTGGGCATGATGAGCTCACCCGACCAAATCGTGACGTGAGCTTTTCTAGAAAATAACCACAACGCTATTTCAAGTTATAATATGAGTGAAGACTTGAAGCTTTTCATGATTTTTTTAATCTAGCCATTCTCTAACGGTAGAATATCATTTTTTGATGATCTGATAATGTGTGATATTATTATAACTACCGAATACGCTTGGACGATCATTCAGAACAGTTTCTACCTCATTACTATTTTTCACAAAAGGTCATCACGCATAGAACTTGAGAAATCACTGGAAATACTAATTTCCAAAAGAAGGTTAAAACTAACTTTCAATCCTCCACCACTGAAAAAAAACTATTCAATTAATTTTGAATTCGATACAGATTTAATTTCCAAGAGAATAAATTCGTATTGATTACTCCAATTAATTCCTTAGTATTAATAAACCATTACTTTGTTTTCTCTTAAACTTTGTGTGCCGTTGTTGAAACTTTTTTTGTAGATTTATATTTTTCAAGTACAACTGTTTAATTGTTGTACATCAAAATATATCAAATTCAAAGAAAAGTACATTACTGGAATAACGTTTGCCTATTATCGCTTTGATGAGATATTTCTGTACTATGAAGCTCACTCACTCTAAGTCGCACACCCATTCTCTGTCTCATCGCCAGTTCGAGTCTACACATACGCTTTCTAGTTACCCTGAGTTCTAAGAGACACAAAAGCTGACACAAACTGAGATGTTATTGAGATGTTATGCGGGTGGCCTATATGTCCCCCAAAAAGCTTTCTTAACTATATGGAATACTTTTCTGTATACTGTAATACCTTCTCACGTTTCACTCTAAGAGAGTTCGGTACCACAAAGTTCCAAACTGAAAAATACAATAAAACTTTGCAGATTTATGATTGATATCATGGATCTTCATCCCAAACATGAAGTATGCTTTTTAGCTCTCTTTATCTAAAAATAACTGAAATATTGCTATAAACCAGTGATATGGAACAATATCATGCATTTTCAAATTCAGACCTTTAAAATATTTCACTAGTTTTTGCTTTGATGAATCATGTAAATGAATTCTCTGCCTTAAAAGGGGCTGCTTCCTTTCCTGTCCTGCTTTGCCTGCTAGTTGAGTATACACCTTAAAATAGACAAAAACATTGGTTTGAGATGATAGTTTACCAATGAACAACAAACATTAAACTTTTATTAAGATCTCTTCCTATTCCTATCCATGTGTGAATTATGTTTGAGATGGGCGTTTATTTGTTTTTGGGAATGTCTTCTTCTTCAGCACAGATATATCGTTCTAAGATCAAATTCTTGTGTTTCTATGAGGTATATGTAGGGTACACTTCGATATTGGCCATCTTTAAATCTGGAATAACTTGAACAAAGTATGTTTTCTGTAGTACTTATATTAGAACATCATTTTCCATTTTAGTTCTGAATAACATTTCTACTTTCCTGTAATAAATTATTTTGTATTAGCAGAGAAATGAGAATTATTAATTTACCTGTGTTTTATAAGAACATATAGCTTCATATTTTTATTGAGTGGAAACTAAATTATCAACAAGTTTACTCTCAGGTAATTGGGGGTTAATTATTGTATTGTTTCATGACTAACTTGGGATGGAACTGAATAACCTTCTAACTCTAACTTAGATAGAGTTTGGTCAACTATTGGATTTGAACTCTACATTAGATAACCCAAGATCAAGTTTTTGACCAAACATCAGGTTTTAGGCTACATCAGGTTGATCACACTTTAGCATTTTCAGACCCCTTTGACTGATTAGCATCTCCTAAATCAACATTATTTTTTTGACATACGTTCCTGAATAGTGCCTTCCAAATCAATGTTTTTAAAATCTTTCTTCTCACCACCTGATTCTAAATCCTCATTTCTTGAACTTTTTTCTGACTCAAGAAAATGGTCGCCATCAGGATATACTTTCGAGGAGAGACGAATAACTTACGTTCCAAAGTTTGATTGAAAAGATTCAATGTAGTCATGTTTCTTAAAAAGTATTTATTTATCTCAGTTAGAGTACCACAACATCAATAAAAATTCTACAGATGAGTTATTTATTTGAGTTATACGATGTATAAATCACTAGCTACTTATAATTATGGGAAGTTATTTATTCCTCATTCCATATTCTTCCTGTACAGTGTCTTTGCATAGTATACGTGTTTGTAGGCTAGCGATAACGATTTTGGGGTTAAGCAATGAGACTTTTCCTGGTTTGATGGCGATTTGAATTAAAATAACATAGGTTAACTAGGAAAAGGGCAGCGGAATCGGTGAGACCGCCTCTCAGTCACGAAACGGAACTCCAAGTATGATGATGACCCCTTGCCAATTCACTAACTGAGGTCACATCTGCCCAGTGCTCAACGTCCCATACACATTAGGACGATATTGGTGGCTAGTCGAAGAGTAGTCATTGCATCTACTGAGCATGTAAGAAGAAGAGCCGACAGTAGATGCAGCTTCCTCATTCAGACTAACTGTGAACATAGTATGTAGAATGGCCGGTAGATTGTTCACTGTCTAACTTTTGCTGCTCACAACTACTTGCCTATGTGTCATGCATATTTTTTTCGAGGATGATGCCCACATGAGCCTCAGGCTTGTGCATGAGTAATGAGAGAGGTGATGATGGGAGGTGACGACTGTTTTTCAGGTAAACCTAACCGACGGCTCAACGTCTTCTCCCAAAGACCAGAGGTGTGACTTTTTACACTTGAGTTTTGCGTGTGTGAGGTGATAATCTAAAAATTCCAGACACAATCGAACACTAGACATGTACATCGATAGCAGTTTGGAAGTCTGAAGCAGAAAAATTATTGTGTTTACAAGTGTTTAGAACAAGTGTTTAAAACAAGTTTCAAGTCCCTACTTTGTGACTACAAGTCTTCAAACACTACTTTGAAGTTTGAGGAAAAATATTTTCTTCAAATATTAGCACGATCAATACTCTTTATTAATGCATTCTACTCTCTTACATGTACCAGGGAATAAAATTATAATAATAATACATTATATCTTGAGAAAAAATATTCCTCATGCAGGAAAAAATATTCCCTATGCAGGAAAAAATATTCCCTATGCAGGAAAAAATATTCCCTATGCAGAAAAAAATATTCTCCCTCAAACTTTGAAGTGCGTTTTTTTAAACTCCCGTTATATTTAAAGTTTGTACAGGAGTCTTGAAAATTCACGAAGCATTACAACAGTTACTATTGAAAAGTGAGGTTGAACTCCATACTGCCTCTGTTCAACTTGTGGAGAGAATAAAATTTTCTCATATCTCATTTTCTCACTTTTATTTTATCATATAATAGAATGTATGTTTTAATTCAAATGAAAAAATGGTGTAATAAGGATTATTCAATCGAGTTAATAAGGCGAATCTAGGTAGCTATCAATATTTCAAAATTTATCAAAAGACTGTATAAAGAGACAATCAATAATTGTCTAAATTTTAGAAATACAGTTTTTTGGGGTGATTTAAAACTTATTAGAAAATAGCAATTTCAAAGTTCTCTTCAATAAAAAAATTGGATAAATTATTCTAGAATAATAAAAAATGATTGATTCACGCTTGTCTTTGTTATAACTTGATTATTTTAGTTGACTTATAATGGTAGCCTATATGTACTGAAATAATGGTATATAACGACTCATAACAGTATTTTCTTCAACGACCATTGAAGATACATTGAATATGCTGTTCTCAACAAATATAACTGATTCTCAAATAATTTCATCCTTTTCGTTTTAAAGTACGGTGAAAATCTACTACGATGAACTCGATTGAATACACAGATTCTTCAGTTCGATGATAAGTGTGTTGATAACACACGCAAGCCTGTCCAACCGATTGTGTTACATACGGAGCAACAGGTATCTATTACACAGATGCAGAAGAGGCTTAACTGTCACTTTTTGGATCTGAATTGTTACTCACGTTCCAACTTAAATATACGCTAGTCTTGTTAGATTGTACAAAACACCAGGATGCTTCCCACTGAATGACAGGTGGGTTCCTGGACTCAACCATAGCATTAAAGGTGAACATGATGATTACATGTTGTCAATGAATAATATTATTTACATTGGATTTTGAAAACTTCAGGCAAAATCTAATACAATCCTATTGGCTTTGAGAATTTTGCAAAGGAATGCTGGCCCGATCATATTACCAACTTATGATCAACTAGAAACATCTAGAGATGATTCAACTAGAAACATCTAATCCAAAGTGGAGGTTGCTTCAAAGTGGAGATGATTCAACTAGAAACATCTATTCCAAAGTGGAGGTTGCTGGAAAATATAATATAAAAAAATGTATTATGTGAATATACTCACATATGCAAGAGTAACACAATTTTTAATCAATTATGATGATTGATACTTACTTGATAATATTGTTATCATCCTACTGGAAACGCTGCTGCGTCTTGATCGTCACTCTGGAGAAACTCCTCCACTGATTAGATTGTTCTGGATATTAGGTATTTTTATAAGGCTTCCTTGAATTTGTCTTCTCTTTCTATGTTTCGCATTGTAGCTGGAACCTTGTTTTACATAACTATTTAGAACTATTTTAAGGTCCCCAATGGAATGTCTTTATTTTGTCTATAAGATCCCCAAAAGAATGTCTATATTTAGTCTATTAGGTCCCCAATAGAATGTCTTCATTTTGTCTATAAGGTCCCCAATAGAATATCTTTATTTTGTCTATAAGGTCCCCAATAGAATTTCTTTATTTTGTCCATAGGGTCCAAAATAGAATGTCTTTATTTTGTCTATGTGTGCCCTAATAGAGAGTCTTAATTTTATCTATCACATAAAAAAGTAAGGATTTAGATTTAAGACAAAAAAGTAAAGCTTCATTCATTCCAGTCCAATTGAATCTATCACTAACCTAAGAGATTGCTTATTTGATCCTCGAAGATTTTGAAGACATTTATAGCAACAAACACTTCCAATATGTGTGAAATTTCTTAGAAATTTGTCTTCAATTAAATCATAATTGAATGATGGAGGTTCTATATTGCAGGATTCTTCTAACTTGTCAAAAAACAGTTGATTCAACGTTAGTAAACGAGCGTACATCAATCAGCTGTTTCTGACAATTTAAAAGAATTCTGCTATACCTTTCTTTATTAATATACTGACGTAAATCAAATGAATATAAGCTTGATTCTTACAACTAACTAATCCGATATAAAGAATAATGAATGGTTGGCGTTGGCTCAACATGCTACAAGCTGTAGCAACTTATCACTTCAATAAACTTCCCCAGTGAGTCTCATAGATTTCTACTAGAGCCATTATTTAACAGCTGTCGTGGCTACAAGATGTTAGTTATCAAAAAGCCGCTGAAAATTTTGAAAGCATTCAGCGAAAGTTGTTTGGTTGCTCGAACATATTTCTTACAGCCTTACATTTTTTCGCTCTTTTGTCTTCATAATTCCCCCCCCCCCCCCATCATCATTCTATAGCCTTTCTGTATTATTCTCCCGTTTTTTCCTCTTTTGTGATGAATGCTCATGAATATTAATTTGGAATCACTTCTATATATTAGATTTTGTTATTCTCCATTCAAACAAGTTTGTGAACCCAAGTTTCAAATGTTTCGGAGATGAATTGTTTGCCTTGAAAGGTGTTTAAGTAGAATAATATTAATGGATAAAATGAAAAAATCTGTTCAAAGTAGGAAGAATTCAAGTTGAATAAACTATTAATTTTCAAAGTTAAAAATAGATTAAAAATTTAAACCTTAAATTTTGAATTAATGGACACTGTTAATGGATTATTCTACAGTAGTCTATACAATGATATTTTTTTTTATTCATCTAAATTCTAAATCATATTGTTGTTTATTAGAAGATTGTTGTGAATGTGAGCGTAATAGTTGAATAATGCTGTGAGGTTTGGGAAACAATTTAGAAAAAAGAAATATTTGCTGTTCCAACCCCACTTCAGATATTGCTAGTATACCCTGGTTTAGAATATAAGAATGTACGAAAACTACATTCAACTACATAGAATGTACAACAACATATAATCTGTAACAGATTTAAGAGGCCTGAAGCTCATCAGCTTCGGGGAAAAATGTATGTACACACATTTATGTGTTTAACCTTTTATGTGTGTAGTGATAACTGATGAGTGTACATAAACCCCTAATACAGAGTTGATATCACCACAATATATTGATTACAGAATATCGTTTAATCACAGAACATTGATTCTATCTTCCCAGTTAGCTACAGGCTATATTGTAATACCAACAGATGATTGTATGATAATTGAATCACCGAAGTAGTTTGTGATGAGTTAAAATCAAAACGCAATACTAAAAACCGGTTCTTGAACAGAGCTCAGTAGTATAGAAACATTGGTTCTGGCTCAACCTCTGGACCCAACATGGCCGCTGGACCCAAGATGGCCGCTGGACCCAAGATGGCCGCTGGACCCAAGATGGCCGCTGGACCCAAGATGGCCGCTGGACCCAAGATGGCCGCTGGACCCAAGATGGCCGCTGTCTCAAAGATGGCCACTGTCTCAAAGATGGCCGCTGTCTCAATAACACACACTGTCTCAAAGATGGCCGCTGTCTCAATGACACACACTGTCTCAAAGATGGCCGCTATCTCATACATGATTACTGTCTCCAAAATGGCCGCTGTCTCATAGACAGCCGCTGTCTCCAAAATGGCCACTGTCTCCTAGACGATCACTGTCTCCAAAATAGCAACTGTCACATAGATGACCGCTGCCTCCTAGATAGATGCTGTCTCATTATTAACTGATACCACAAAGAGGGCCGCTGGCTCACCGAATGTGTGTGCGCACATGGCCGCTGTAACCAAAAGTTTTCCCACAAATCGGCTGCTAATCAGACAAGCTGACTATCTCACACTTAATTAGAACCTAATTACTACATCACCATTATTGACCGCTGTCTCAATGATGACTGCTGTCTCAAAAATGGCTGCTGTCTCAAGTGAGATAGCTGGCTCAAAGATGGTTGCTGTCTCAATAACAATCTCTATATCAGAAATGGGGCTACTGTATCAAAGATGGTTGCTGTCTCAATAACAATCTCTATCTCAGAAATGGGGCTACTGTCTCAAAGATGGTCACTGTCTCATGAGGCTAACTCACCCTCATTAACAAACTATGGCTCAAAGATGGCAGCTACTGTCTCAAGTGTAATATTGTTGCCTCAAAGATGGTTACTAACTCAATGTAAGATAGCTAGCTCAAAGATGGATGCTGTCTCAAGTTAGATTACTGGCTCATCTAACAAAAGCTGTCTCATCCACATGGCCACGGCTGTCGCAATAGCAATCGTTATCTCAGAAATGGCTACTGTACGCTGTATAACCAAGTCAAACTCTGTAACCAACTTGTATTCACTGTAACCAAATCTGATCGATGCTCTAACGCCGCCCCCCGCCACCGCCGCCGCCACCGCCACCGCCACCACCATCACCATCAGCGTCTCATGTTTTCCTAAAAAATCATCTGCTAATCAGACAACCTGACTATCTCACACCTAATTAGAACCTAATTACACGCACCACCACATTTTTTTTCTCTATATCTACAATAATTATTTAATATGATATTAAAATATTTTGACATATTTTTTCTCATTTTATTTTTTTATGTTTTTTTTTTTTATTAATCATTCAACTATTATTCCTGCTTCAAAAAGTTGACTAATTATAGAAGAAATCTCAGCTGAATGATGAATAAATCTCCGAGATAGATGCTGTCTCATTATTAACTGATACCACCAAAATGGCCGCTGTCTCACCAAATGTGTGTGTGCACGCGTGCTGTCGCTAAGATGCGTGCGCGTATGCGCCTAGCGCCTTCACGCTATCTCCCTCTAATTTGCGCGCGCACACCACAACACTTGTCTCCAAAATGGCTACTGTCTCTTTCCCCCATTCCTCCCCCCCCCCTCCCACCTGCTTGTGATGTGTTACTATCTCGTAATCAGATAACATATATATCCCACTATCCAAATACCCCCCTCGCCCCCATTCATCTCAGCACTATCTGATAACAGGTCACTCACCCCATCTAAAACCCCAGATCAACAAGGATAGATTTTTTCTCTTCCCCAATCACATCCGTAATATATTGTCTATTAACTACATCTTTATCTTCTGCTAATTTGTTAACTTGAGCTGTAAGATCAGATAGAACAGATTTTTTTTCTTCCTCAATTACATTCAATATATATTGTCAATTACATTCAATATATATTGTCTATTAACTACATCTTTGTCTTCTGCTAATCTGATTACCTGTTGTGACACATCATTGAGAATCACTGCTTTCTCATCTCCAATTAGATTCAATATATATTGTTTATTTTGTGTTTGTTTTTCTTCCACCAATTTGGATAGACGATTTGATAGATCACTAATAGTCAAGATTTTCACATTCTCAATTTCATTCAATAGATGCTCTCTATTCACTACATCCTTGTCTTCCACTAATTTAGTCAAACGTTCTGATACATCATCAATGCTTAAGTTTTTCACACTCTCAATTTCATTCAAGAGATATTGTTTATTAATTGCGTCACTATTTTCCAGCGGCGCACCTAAATTCACAATTCGTTTAGAATGAACATTGAGACCGCTACTGTCTGCTAATGAACTAATGAAATCATCCCAATTTTCATAATTTCCTAACCGATCAGCATTGTCAGTCTGTGTTTTTTCAGATTGGGATGTAATAGTACCAGCATTACTTGATGTTGATTGAGTTGTATTATTTGATTTTATTACACATTTGTATGCAATTAATACTAGTAGTACTAAAAACTAGATGAACTAGGGTTCTAATGCTATGGAAATTGGAAAACCATGTTTTTAAAAGATGTCAACTTTATTATTATTATTATACTTTACCAATGCAATTTGTTAACAGCTAAATCATACAATAAATTATGCAACAATAGTGAAAGCAACCTTTAAAATGTCTGTAAAATTCAACAAATTAACTAACATTTGTTTTCTTCTTGGTTTTTTCTCACCAGTCTTTTTGGGAGAAGATATCATTGTTACAGGTATGTGAAATTCACAATTCTTTAGCTTTTCAAAAATCATTAATTTTCCTAGTGTTATCAAGTGACAAACACAAACATCCCTGTTCAGATTACAATTCAAGACTTTACATGAATTTGCATGTGATTTAATTTCTTTTACATTAACTACATCTTTATCTTCTGCTAATTTGTTAACTTGAACTGTAAGATCAGATAGAACAGATTTTTTCTCTTCCCCAATCACATCCGAAATATATTGTCTATTAACTACATCTTTATCTTCTGCTAATTTTGTCAACTAACTGAAATATGTTAATATTTAATAACTATAGGCCTATGGATGAGGACTATGCACACATAATAATAAACCAAAGTATATTTATATGTGAAATTTATTTCTTATTTATTTTTATTTTTTTTTTATTTATTTTTATTTTTTTACAAATTGTGTATAGTGATACATTGGTTATAGAAAGAAAATAATCTTAAATTAATTACTACTACAACTACTAATTACAACTAACTACTACTAATTACAACAAATAAAACTTACATACAACTAACACAATACCAAAATTATTATACATTTTACAATTTGCAAAAAAACTGTTTTTGTTTAACACAATAATTTAGCTCTTACACATTTGCATACTAGTTGGCAGGTGTTGGTTGCACATGTTCTATTACCTGCATAACTAACATGCGGGTAATGTTATAGGAGTGAATGTTATATAATAACTCTATATTTATCTTGAGTGAAGCTTTTTAACTGTATGTGAATATCATCATCATCATTATCACTATTATCATCATCAACATTATCATCATTATCAGCATTAATTGTCTTTATAAGCCATCTTTATGCAGTAATTAATTTTAGATAGAAAAATATCATCAAGTGTATCAAAATATAATAACTGTTTCTTCTCTCTGCGTTTACGTTTAATTTCGGTCCAAATTAGCTCATGTGATTCATTAAGGTGATAGCAAAAGCATCTATAAATACCGCATACGTCCCAAGATTCACCGCGCAATTTAGCTTCCTTTTCCGCTTGTTTCATTAATTTACATCTCTGCATATGTTCAAATTCTAAATTCATCAAAAAATTTCGAACTAATACATCTCGATACTCAGTAACACAATCGTATGGTATAATTAAATTTTGTAATAATTCTATATGTTCTCTCTGTAATACACATAAACAACGTTGCTCCAAATCAGGAAAACACGGTTTTCTAGAATCCTTTTATGTTTCATCTCCTTCATTCCATGCCAAGGATAATGATGATGATGATGATGATGATGAAGAAGTTTCCATTATCTGTAATTAATTTAAAATTATTAGATAATGTTGAATAAGTTATTGAATACTTTAATCATCTGCAAATTCACTAGATAATAGCGAGTAAGCATGATCTGTTAATACAGAAAAACGTTTTCGTTTGATTGTGAGACTTTCTTCATGTTCATCCTCTTCTTCCACATTTCTTTTTTTAGCTCTCTGCAGTTGATTGCTAAAATCTGAATTTAATCTTTCAATATCACGGTGTCCCCACGCTTTTGTGGATTCGGGGAAAATGGGGTTGATCCAGCTGCTATCAAACGGTGACAAAGCTAATTTCGTTTGCTTTACAGTGAACAATTCATGCAGTTTACTTCTTATTTGATTAAAACTTTCATAGTGTAGAGTTTTGTTAAACAAACAATTTTTGTAGTGCTCAAATGTCAATCTGTGCTTAACTGTGTTATGGGTACGCCTTTTGCTAGTTTCTTAACATCAAGATTAGCTACAGTTTGGGATGATTGATTTTCAAAGGTCAATGCATACATTTGCGAACGTAAACCACAGAAACTGTACATTTTTCGTGATGCAAGTTCATCCTTCCAAAATCCCGGATTTTCGCGTTAGTGGCTGAATAGCACTTGTGATCTTTTGGATAATTTGAAAATCAAATCTTTGTGGATTCAATTTCATTACTTCGTATATATCATCACAATTTGTTATAGAATACAGCACACTGTCTGTATCTGTTAGACATAATTTTACTTCAGAATTTTCAAAGATTTTCAATATATAGTTATAGTGAAAATCGTATACTTCGTGTTTTATGAATCGAGAATTGTAGCACCCAAAAAATTGGTTTATTGAGGTAGCATTCTGTTTTTGCAAGACTTACACCGACTACATCATTTCCAAATTGATACCAGTCTTTTACTGTTGGTTTGCTTATAATTTTATCGAGTCTAGCTGGGTTTGTAATTAGCTTAAATTCACGATGTTTCATAGACGATTGTAAACTCTTGCCAAATATACAATTATTACATAATTTCCACAAATCTCTCTCAAACTCATTGGTAGCTTGACGCCTTAATAATGTGTTACACTGAATAAAATCTTTTCAACCAAGGTGATTGCTTATAACGCAATACACGATGCCTCTTTGTCAACTTTAGACCTCGCTCTGTGTATAGCTGCAGGTTCACCAGATTTAAAATGTAATTTTTTATCATAAAGTGTGGTCAAAAGTTTTTGTTAGCTGCATTACTTATACCGCAATCTACATTTACTCACGCCTACATTATCAAACTCATCGTTGCTGCCGCTGCTGCTGCTGCTGTGCGGCGCATGCATCAATGTCTGTCTCACTTATGTTTTCTTTAATCTCTACATTTTGATAGTGTGAGAATAATTCTTTCGGTGGACAACCATGATGAGGTGCAAGCGGTAAATCATTGTGAAGTTGTTGAAGATGAATAGGGTATGTTAAATCACATTCAATTGTATAACCATATGATGAGGTGTTAACATCTATATCTTGCCACTTGAAATTAGATATTTCTTCATCACTTAACCAGCAGAATTGACCTTGTGGGAGATTTTTTCCCATACAAAATCCGTACAGATTACAACAGTCCAGGTACAAAAGATGTGTACATTGTTTTCTTTCATCAAAACTTGACATAAATTTATTATTAGCTTGACAAAATCTCAAACTAATTCCAAGAATCCACCTCTCAATCCCTGCTCATAAAACAAATGTTTTTCAGGGCATGTCAATAGTTGAAGTTCAATATTTGTGTGTTTCAACATTGCACACCATCCTAGGTGAGGCAAGGATAGAAATTGTGTACAATCAAGTTCGTAAATATTGTAGAATTTGTCACGAAAATATTCAAACACTGTACAAAGAAGCAAAACGTCTGTCTTCAAATAAAGATCATGGTATTCTCCAAAGATTTCATTTCAAATGCTTCCCACACTTTTTTTGCATGCTGGTAATCTTCTTCACTTATATTCTCATCAGTTATTGAGTTGAAAAACTTATCGCGAGCAGGAAGTTGTGTTTCAGCGAATTTCGTTTCATCTGACAAATAATCATATGGAAAATGACCCTTCTGCAAAAGAAGGCTTATTCTATTTTCATCTATGTCTGGAAACGAAGAATAAACTTTCCTAAACACATGTCTATTATGCTCAATGTCCGTATCACTACGCAAATTATTTACTAATGTAGCTAGTGATGTATTCAGAAATTGCAAACTGTCTATGAATTTGAGAATACCAATCGACATTGTTAAGATCTTCTCAGATGATTGAGCAATGCAGTTTATTTTGTACTTTTCATCATCATATTTTCCCAATGCTCTTATTAAAAAGCAGTTGTCATAAGATTTAAAGTTATGAAAATTACAGGTATAATAATTTTTGCTTTGCATTGACATTGCAGACGCGGGCCCCAATATAGCGCCCTGTTTTGTGACAGTGGTGACGGACCTTTTTGTTATTTTTATTTCTATCAAATAATAATGTGGTATGACATAGACAACATGTTGTTGCGGTTGTGAATTCAAATTTCTGTTTATTCGTCATCTCTTCCATTGGAGTTTCGTATCTCAGTTCTGGTTCCAAAACTTCAGCGTGTGCAAGCAATTCATCAATGAATTGTTCTACAATTTTCTCACCAACATGAGAAGCACGGACTACTTTCGGACCGAAATATATCTCTGAGTTATCTTTGACAATAATATAACAATAACCGGACGGTACATGTTTATTCAAATTAGTAGTTGCACTAGCATTTGATTGTCTTTTTTTCGTATGATTAGCTGCCATATTATCATTATCATCATCAATAACATTATCAAGTGAAGAATTGTCTTCATCACAATTGTTATCATTATCATTGCATGGTGTTAAAAATGCTTCAAATCTGCGTATACACAATACATAGATTTTATGGTTGCGCTTATAATCGCGAAATTTTACAATTGATTCACGTTCAATTTCCTCGCGCGGGTAACGCACCCTTTGTGCACCAAATGACTGACAAATGCTAATGTGTGCTTCTAAATTCGTCCTTCCATCTGTTTTGCTACTACCTCCATCACTGAATCGATGTAAACAATAAGGACATATGAATTTTTCATTTGTATTCTTTGTACATTCTGATAATAATCGAGAAAGACCATTTTTATTTTCACGTGTATTTATGACACAAAAATGTTTATTGCCAAAGTCATTGGTGAGTAGAAGGAGATATATAAGATATTTCCGTTCACGAAACTTTGTTATTCTGAATGGGAAAATTCTTTCCGTGTCATTACAATAACATAGTATGTTTATTGCGATCTGTGGGTTCAATTTTTCAAAAAGATTCAAATCCTTATTAGCTACCGGGAATGTTAAACCGTCTACATTAACAATTGGCATAAGTTTTTTCAAATCACTAATACGATTATTATGTGATGTGTTGAAGTACGCCAGAACCGACCACAAAAAACACATGTTGTCTTCTCTGTTCTGAACATTTATTAGAGCCTTTTGTTAGCCAATTTTTAGGTGTAGGTATGTAGCTACTTCCAATAGATGAGCCGTATATTGGATTATATTTAACAACATGTACATCAGCGTAATTAATTTCTCCCACAACCCAACCCGAGCCATTTTCTGTGAATTGATCCAAAAGAGAAAGTATTTTCTGTTTTGCTGCTTCAAGTTGTAAATCAAATTCATCCTTATTATCTTGTATGTTCAATAGAATAACCGAATTTGAATTGAAAGATGGTGTGGCAGTCTTCACTGTTTCGCCATCTTCTTCAAGAATCACAATTTTGTACAATGTTACACTCACCGAGATAAACCATTTTATACTGTTATGCAAATTACGTGATTTTTCCGTGAGAAAATCATATATTTTGCTAGACAAATTCTCAATGAATAGTTTCAAATCTAATTGCAGTGAAGTTGGTTTATATCTTGCTCTTGCAACAGTTTCTCGCATACTATATGTATAACTCGTAGTAACTTCCATATTACATTGATCTTACTGAATATTTATGTAATGATAATTACATGTGTTAATTATAGTTAGAGAAACAGAGAAAGATTGAACTTGTAATTGAAAATATAGCTAAATTTAAAAAAAAAAAATGAAATACAATTTGAAACATACGAGAGGCTGTTTAGTCTGAATTTTCCCCATCCACTCTAGATTGTCAACTGCAATAAAGATGATGCTATTACTGTTGTTTTGATGATGATGATGATGGTGGCGATGAGCAGGTGTGAAGATCTTATTTATCCTTGCTTGAGATGAATGCAATTCACTTGCTCCGCTTACACATAGTTTGCAATGCGAAGATGCGGGTGCAATCTCGCACCTGTCGTTCTTCTCCTCCTCACTACGTAACGGTCTGTAAAAAATCACAAAACAAACAATTCAGTTCTGTTGGAAATCTGAGAGAAGGAGATTTTCCAGTATAAATACTGTGAACAAATCCTTACACTTTATCACTATCAATCAGGGTATTGCTGAAGACGTATCTCATCGATTTTGTTTGATTTTATCTATTTTGTAAAATGTGTGCCGAAATTTTCAATTCTAGATCTTTTAACCAAGCCGCGATTATACAAGTCGAAACATTTTCCATCGAACTTCTCACTCTTGATCATTCATATACGGTGAAATCGGGTCAGAGAAGCGAAAACGAAATTTGGTCCGAGACCTGTGCTGCGCATTGAGTTACCACCATGGGAGACTGTACAACAACTAAAAGACAAAAGGACCGCAGCCGCTATCGCAGTTGCAGCTGCGGCAGTTGCAGCACCTGAAACAGCTCCCATTCTTCGCTACCACCATCAACAGCTGAACGAGGCATCTGCAGCAGAGGCGGTAGCAGAGGCAGCAGCGCAAACATCATCATTGGGGGCTAACGAATCAGCAGAGATGTCTGCGCTATCAGTAGCTGGAGAGGAGATCATTTCAAATAGGGAGTCAGCAGATGGAGCAGGAGATGATAAAGAGGTAATTGATATATTCCTCCCCAGTCGATACAATAAATTTATTAACAACGAAAATATCGTTGATTTTAATAAACGATCATTCAAAGTACTTTTCAATAAAAGCAATATTGATTACATTAATGTTCAATTGATTGGGGCATTATCATAGGTTAATTGTTATGTGCGCACAATGAAATTGTTACATGCACACATAACACGTAATCTATAATATAAGACCTCAATCAATTGAACATTCATATTCAATCAATTGTTTTCATAAACAATGTGAAAATTTTTTTTTATATAATTAATAAATCAACATTATTGATTTAAATGATTTTTCATTTCACATACCTTGTTTTTGAGTAGTTGAGTAACAACAGCAGCAGCAGCAGTAGTCTGCATACACCAGCAATCACAACAGTATAACACCGAAAACAACTGCATACAATCTATTGTCGATGTTGAAGTTCACACTAACAAGTCACAAATATATATATCTATATATATATATATATATATATATAGAGAAAATGATTGTGACAGTTGAATGTAAGTTTTATTCGTTATAATCAAGAAACAGAATATGCGTAACTATCTGCTAGAACTCAGTTCACACACTGATGAGTAGAGAGCTAATGCATACGTTTTTATACCAATATTTTTATATGAGTGCAGGTGCGTGCGCACGCTTTCACCTGCATGTCTCATTCTGTACGTGAAAGTTCGTTACTTTGTCATTAACATGCGGGTGATGTATGCGTCATCATTCATCAATTAGCACAGCTGTAATGACAATATTAATAATATAAAAAATTGTTCTTTGTTTAGTATTAATTGTGATGTGATAGTGTGAACATTAACATGTTTTGTGAAAATCACACTGAAGATTTGACGTGCTGTCATTGCAAGTTAAACAATGATAACAAATGTGATAGTATAAATCATTATAGCTGTAACACAAACTATAATCTTATAATGCACATAGACAAATTTTTGAAAAGACAACAGAAATTATTAAATGTTTTGTATGTGTGCATAATAAGCATAGTTGCACTATCGATTTATATTACTGCATTAATTCGGATTAATAAGTTATCACGTGAAGATAATTTAACTTTCAAAGATGTGGTTTCGAACAAAAGTTTCACATTACAAAGTGTTTCGGTTACGAATATTACTGATAATGTAACAGACGAATCTGATTTATTTTCAAATAATTTATCTTATAATGAGAAATTGAAGCGTGATTCATTGGATTATATAAAAGCGTGTATTTCAAGTGCAAAATATTTCAATATTAGCAATCACTTTCACAACGACATTGATAATTGGTATGGTAGTTTAATGTTGAAAATGACTAGCATTTGTGCTTTTAATGATGAGTATAGAGATTTTCTAGCTAGATGTTTTACACAAACATCGATAGAACACATAAATACAGTATTGAATAAATCAATGGTTTTCTGTGATAGGAGATGATTATGATGATGATGATGATGATGATGATGATGATGATTAAAAAGTTGAAATCAAATACTACAGCTTATGCTATGCTAATTTCTGATAAACTTCTCACATATATAACCCTTACGGGCATTGTGACACAAATTTAGATTAATTTGGTTGGTAGACATGTATGTGTACGAGAGAGAGAGAGAGACGAATAGATAGTATACACATACAAACATATTAGTGTTTAATTAGTTTTAAGTGAATACTTGATGCGTAGAGACGTGGTGATGCTTGTGTGTGAGTGAAAGATGACAGCAGCTGTGGTAGACATGAGTGCGAGTATGGATACAGGCGAAATGCAGGACAACATTAATTATCAGTGCAACGACGACTACAACGACAACAAGAGCAACAACAACGACAACAACGATAATAATTCATATGCAGTTGTTGAATTTCATTATTTTAGAGGTAATTACAATAATCACATTATAGTGGAGTTAGCTTTTGCAAGTTATGGTGAACAACTAACAGACTGGAAAGAGGGAGTGTTCCATTATCAAGCACCTTATAATTTATGTAAACTCAATGACGATAAAATTAGCCATGCATTATGGTTAACAAAGCATTACCACTTACTACCATGGGATTGCGGATCCGAAAATTCAGTAAAATAAAATAAGAAACTTGTTATCAGAATATAAAATAGTATATACTAAAGGTGAGGAAAAACGTAGATATCTTTCTCAATTTCACAATGATGTAAGAGATTTACCGCACCAATGGAAAAAACCAATTTATAATCCGCATACAAATGAACATTGCAAACATCACAGAAATAATTATGGAAGATGCGCGTTAACTTCATGCATACATTACAGGGAACAAATAGAAAATTATATTTTGAATGCTATCAATAGTGCTGATGATTATTGTGATGATGATGATGATGATGATGATAAGAAAATGTCCTAGTAGATGAGAGTAATGTAGAAAAAAGTGAAGATAATAAAGAAGAGCCGATGTTTGCAGAGAAGAATGAGGAGCAGGAGAAAAATGAATTTGATTATTCATTAGTAATTAATAGATTGAAGTCATTAATGAAAATGTTTATGGATCAAGAAGATTCTAAAAGTAGTAAAAACGAGGAGGAAGAACAAGATTTATATAATAATGATGATAATGATTATCTATATCAATTAACACATTTGCGTATTAGCGCAAAATGGATTTTATTATTGTCATAAAAATGATGTTATTAAGTGTTTTTGGTGTGAAAACCCATTAGAATTTCACACCGCAAATGTTTGCGCACCTGATTATAGAGATACAATTAATTTTAATGTGTTGGTATCATCCCTTCCGCAACTACCAGAAAAGTTTCTCACAAACAATGCTGCAGAATGATTAGTGTGTGTTGTGTGCGTGAATAGTAAGCAGACATCGCGATAAGGACTTGTGATTTGTGCGTTGAGGTGCAACATCGAGGAAATTGTAGAAGCAGCAACATGAACCCGAAAATGGAGTACAGATCAATTGAATTAGAAAAGAAATTGAAACACATTATCGAATGTGTTGACAAATTGGATGATGCTATTTCATGAGCATACACAACAGGAGATTTGAATATAATAAATTTTGCTAAAAGCTTAAATCTACATATTTGTCAACAATTAACAGCGAAGATATTCATGAATACTTGGGCTACAGTAGACCATTATTATTGAATGTAGATAAATTGATTAAAATTGAGACTTATCTTTATGAAATGATGGCTGACATTGTAAATCAAGAATGAGTGTTAAAAAGATTATATCAATGGATATAGATTTAGTAGAAGATCGAAGAAGAAGAAGAAGAAGAAGAAGATGCATTGCTTAAAACAAATCAGCATTTGAAAAACATCTCATACATAAATTATGTTATCATAGGTATGAATGTTATGGAAAAGATTATGGACATTATATTATGTGTATAAATCCTCGAGCAAATGAAACAATGCATGAGTTCATTGGAAAATGTACTTTAGATTCATGCTTTTATCAAGTAATGCAATCACATACGAGAGATAATCATTATGAATTTTGCAATGGAGCTTATCATACATTTAACATGTGTAAAAATAAAATTGACAAATTCTCATGTAATTTGTGGAGGAAATTCAAATGTACGAAATATTGTAAATTATTTCGATCGTTAAACAGTATACAATGAGCTGCAACATACATGCGGGTTTCAATTAATTGCAGTTCAATTCTAGTATCTGCAAACAATGATGCAATGATGGTTCAATGAACTTTTAACGGACATGTTTGAACTTGAATAACAGACAAAACACACCTGCTCGACAGGTGTGTCAATAAGTATGCAAGAAAGCGCTTAAACTAGAATGCGGGTTGATGCATTCATTGTTTGTGAGAGCAACGTGCTGTGAACATCATCTGAGTGTAAGCTGCTGCAGAAAAGTATACAAAAATAATAATGCCGATAATGAGAACAAGTCGTCGTGCGTCATCACGTAGCGAGTTTCAAGAGTCGTTCAACACAAAGGCGCGAGAAACTTTGCCAACAATTCGACTATTAGATTTAACTGAACAATTTAGATATCCGATAATTTCTGCCCGCATGGTTACGACTAAATTTGGAAAACGAGTTATTGTGCGAGTGTTATTCTACACTGATGAAGAACTGACAAGAAGTGCTAAACCATGTGATATATTTTTGCCGGAAAAATTTCTATCTGTTGTAAATGCAGATAATCTATCGAGTTTTAATGGAAAGGAAAAATATGTATTGATTACGGAGCGTGTGAATGGCTCAATCTATCCATGTTGCACAATTGACAGGATGACAAAGGCTGAACTTGAAGAATATCCAGAGGAATTACAATCACTAATATTGAACGGAAGAGATATGGACACCAAATAATGTTAACTGCTGCTAATGCTATTCGAACTCCTGCTTCTTCAAATTCTGTTTCTACTTCTTCTGCTGGTGGTGCGTTTGCTGCTTCTTTTGCTGACATTGCTGATAATCTTACTGCTGCTGCTGCTGCTGCTGCTGTTGCTGCTGAGGAGATGAACAACATAGAGGATGCTGGTGTACGAAAGATGAAGAATCAGACAACCGGAGTGAGGAGGAGGGGGTGGTGGAGGAGAAGGAGGAGGAGGAGTCGCAGAAGATGGAAAGTGATGAGAACACTGAGGAACAGATAATTGACAGGGTATCTATGTATGATTGTTTAATATTATTGTTATTGTTGTTGATAATTGCATTGCTTTCACTATTGTTGCATAATTTATTGTATGATTTAGCTGTTAACAAATTGCATTGGTAAAGTATAATAATAATAATAAAGTTGACATCTTTTAAAAACATGGTTTTCCAATTTCCATAGCATTAGAACCCTAGTTCATCTAGTTTTTAGTACTACTAGTATTAATTGCATACAAATGTGTAATAAAATCAAATAATACAACTCAATCAACATCAAGTAATGCTGGTACTATTACATCCCAATCTGAAAAAACACAGACTGACAATGCTGATCGGTTAGGAAATTATGAAAATTGGGATGATTTCATTAGTTCATTAGCAGACAGTAGCGGTCTCAATGTTCATTCTAAACGAATTGTGAATTTAGGTGCGCCGCTGGAAAATAGTGACGCAATTAATAAACAATATCTCTTGAATGAAATTGAGAGTGTGAAAAACTTAAGCATTGATGATGTATCAGAACGTTTGACTAAATTAGTGGAAGACAAGGATGTAGTGAATAGAGAGCATCTATTGAATGAAATTGAGAATGTGAAAATCTTGACTATTAGTGATCTATCAAATCGTCTATCCAAATTGGTGGAAGAAAAACAAACACAAAATAAACAATATATATTGAATCTAATTGGAGATGAGAAAGCAGTGATTCTCAATGATGTGTCACAACAGGTAATCAGATTAGCAGAAGACAAAGATGTAGTTAATAGACAATATATATTGAATGTAATTGACAATATATATTGAATGTAATTGAGGAAGAAAAAAAAATCTGTTCTATCTGATCTTACAGCTCAAGTTAACAAATTAGCAGAAGATAAAGATGTAGTTAATAGACAATATATTACGGATGTGATTGGGGAAGAGAAAAAATCTATCCTTGTTGATCTGGGGTTTTAGATGGGGTGAGTGACCTGTTATCAGATAGTGCTGAGATGAATGGGGGCGAGGGGGGTATTTGGATAGTGGGATATATATGTTATCTGATTACGAGATAGTAACACATCACAAGCAGGTGGGAGGGGGGGGGGTGGAATGGGGGAAAGAGACAGTAGCCATTTTGGAGACAAGTGTTGTGGTGTGCGCGCGCAAATTAGAGGGAGATAGCGTGAAGGCGCTAGGCGCACGCATCTTAGCGACAGCACGCGTGCACACACACATTTGGTGAGACAGCGGCCATTTTGGTGGTATCAGTTAATAATGAGACAGCATCTATCTCGGAGATTTATTCATCATTCAGCTGAGATTTCTTCTATAATTAGTCAACTTTTTGAAGCAGGAATAATAGTTGAATGATTAATAAAAAAAAAAAAAAAAAATAAAATAAAATGAGAAAAATATGTCAAAATATTTTAATATCATATTAAATAATTATTGTAGATATAGAGAAAAAATGTGGTGGTGCGTGTAATTAGGTTCTAATTAGGTGTGAGATAGTCAGGTTGTCTGATTAGCAGATGATTTTTAGGAAAACATGAGACGCTGATGGTGATGGTGGTGGCGGTGGCGGTGGCGGCGGCGGTGGCGGGGGCGGCGTTAGAGCATCGATCAGATTTGGTTACAGTGAATACAAGTTGGTTACAGAGTTTGACTTGGTTATACAGTGTACAGTAGCCATTTCTGAGATAACGATTGCTATTGCGACAGCCGTGGCCATGTGGATGAGACAGCTTTTGTTAGATGAGCCAGTAATCTAACTTGAGACAGCATCCATCTTTGAGCTAGCTATCTTACATTGAGTTAGTAACCATCTTTGAGGCAACAATATTACACTTGAGACAGTAGCTGCCATCTTTGAGCCATAGTTTGTTAATGAGGGTGAGTTAGCCTCATGAGACAGTGACCATCTTTGAGACAGTAGCCCCATTTCTGAGATAGAGATTGTTATTGAGACAGCAACCATCTTTGATACAGTAGCCCCATTTCTGAGATAGAGATTGTTATTGAGACAGCAACCATCTTTGAGCCAGCTATCTCACTTGAGACAGCAGCCATTTTTGAGACAGCAGTCATCATTGAGACAGCGGTCAATAATGGTGATGTAGTAATTAGGTTCTAATTAAGTGTGAGATAGTCAGCTTGTCTGATTAGCAGCCGATTTGTGGGAAAACTTTTTTTTGGTTACAGCGGCCATGTGCGCACACACATTTGGTGAGACAGCGGCCATTTTTGTGGTATCAGTTAATAATGAGACAGCATCTATCTCGGAGGCAGCGGTCATCTATGTGACAGTTGCTATTTTGGAGACAGTGATCGTCTAGGAGACAGTGGCCATTTTGGAGACAGCGGCTGTCTATGAGACAGCGGCCATTTTGGAGACAGTAATCATGTATGAGATAGCGGCCATCTTTGAGACAGTGTGTCATTGAGACAGCGGCCATCTTTGAGACAGTGTGTGTTATTGAGACAGCGGCCATCTTTGAGACAGTGGCCATCTTTGAGACAGCGGCCATCTTGGGTCCAGCGGCCATCTTGGGTCCAGCGGCCATCTTGGGTCCAGCGGCCATCTTGGGTCCAGCGGCCATCTTGGGTCCAGCGGCCATCTTGGGTCCAGCGGCCATCTTGGGTCCAGCGGCCATCTTGGGTCCAGCGGCCATCTTGGGTCCAGCGGCCATCTTGGGTCCAGCGGCCATGTTGGGTCCAGAGTTGGGTCCAGAAGTGACAATTCTATACTACTGAGCTCCGAGCAAGAACAAATGTAGGAGATATATACTGTATTGAGGAAATAAGGAAATATATTATTGAAATCACTCCTATCTAAATTACCAAACAAGTTTAGAAATTGGTCCAGAATTTAAATCAATGTCGACCAACTGCGGCTGCCATACAATATTGTAATTAGTGTCACCTTGTTGTTAGCGACAAACCTCTACTTGTAATCTAATTTCCTTCTTTCCACTTCATTTCTTCGAATGATTCGAATGAATTAAACTGTTAAAAATTAACTTTTTTTCATGCATTTCATAATGCTCTCCAATTCAATGGAAAATCATAAAAGAAAGAGAAAGTACAAGTATTCTAATCACAATAACTTCTAATAAATAAATTTAAATGGTTCATATTCATCTTATAGTCTGGCAACAGACAAAAGAACCTTCGCGCATCGTATCACTTTAGTGATACAGTATCACATAGTACCACTACTCTAGTGAGCGAGTGAGATGAACTGCTGCATTGCATAACGTGCGCTCTCTCTGCGCAGTAGAGTTCTAATTTTGGAGGCTCTTTTGTCTGTTGCCAGACTATAACTGCATTATGATATTTGTGAGTAATTTCTATTCATCTCTTATGTTGAAAAACCTAAATATAATGAACAAGGCTATAAATTTGTATTATTAATTTATTGTCCAATTGTCTTTGGAGTTATAACAACTAAAGTATCCTGTTTTATAGAGGTTGAGTCAATATACTTGACTCGGTTGAGTCAATATACTTGACTCATGGACAAATAAAACAGAAATCAAATAACAGATTGTCTGCAACAGCGGTGCTGTTTTTCTTTTTAAGATTTTTTATATCCTTATAACTTTGGACTGTGCGGAAAATTCTTGCTACTTCCTCATCCACTTTCTGGCATTCTGCTGTCAATTCAAAGGAACATTTGTTATTGGCTGTCATCCTTGATTTGTTCAAGTGTTTGCGACATTCTTTGAAAGTTTCCTTCCAGTTGGACATTTGTTTCTCTACTTCCTGTTCTTCTTTTTCGCATTTTCTGTTTTGCAATAATTTCAAGCAATTTTCACTGAACTTTTCATCACATGAATCCAACATTTTTCGTATTGTATGAATCTAAGTAAAAACTGTTTCTCAATATTACTGAAGCAAATTGCAAAAATGTATCATGACAAATTCTCAAATAATGATGCTCACATGTATCTTAATTTGTTGCTAACGAGTCAGGTAAAAATCAATTGGAATGTCCTACTTGCACGCACCGTTTCTGGAGTGAGTTCTTATGACAGTCTACTCATTCCAAATAATAATACACATCTGACCGCTGACATCCATCCAGCAGCTGCATCAATACCAGTAGGAATATGAAGAGCAATTATTTTCGAGAGTCGAAACCTCAATTACTAGAATCATTCCACTTTAGAGAAGTCAGCAGAGAAAACCTACGCTCACTAATTACATGGATCACAACATTTTTGTATTCTGTTTGACGGTGGAGGCCTATGTAATAAATTTAAAAAATCAATTTGGCATCCCAAACAATTTTGATATAGGTTGAATTTAATACAGTACTTTATATCGATGTTGGCAGGACAAATTGTCTCTTAATAACAGTGGTAAGTAAAAAATATTGCCGGATTTCATCTTTCCGTCAAAGATAAGTAGTTGAATGAGCTGCTACTATTAGCCTACTTCAGATAGGTTACTTCCCATGATTGAAAGTGGGCTTGGAATAGTGTCACATCGAATTTGATTCTTTCAGATTCATTTGGAAAAATAATTAAGTAAGTCATAAATGTTTGATGAGAAGGAAGCAATCTTGTTTTGGGCACAGTAATCTTGTTTAGAAGGAAGATCTTCCTTCTCTGTGTTTAGAGGTCTTGTAAAAAGTGATGAACCTCACTAATGAGAAAAGCATTTCAGAAAATTGCAACCCTAAATGGGATTTGTGGATAATGTGTGGGAACAGTTTTCACAAATCGTAGAAGAGAGTAGATGACATTCTTTTAGGGATCTTATAAACAAAATAAAGACATTCTATTGGAGACCTTAAAATAGTTCTGAATAGTTATGTAAAACAGGGTTCCAGCTACAATGCGAAACATAGAAAGAGAAGACAAATTCAAGGAAGCCTTATAAAAATACCTAATATCCAGAACAATCTACTCAGTGGAGGAGTTTCTCCAGAGTGACGAATTTGGAATGAACATAAATAATATGATAGACCTGGAGCTGCTTATGATGTTCAAGATGTACATGGCTATTCATGGCTCTGGGAGAAGAAAACTATGTACCTTTTCAGCTGTTATTGAGTGATATGCTAATATTATAAGAACTTATGTAATATTAATAATATCCTGTTCAACTATTCACTGTTTTTTGAAGGTGTGTGATCAGCCTTTATTTACCTGAAATGTGAAGGTTGAATCTTATCCATGTTATCCATCTCATTCTCTTTCAGGTTTGTAATTTTATCAGACGACATGTAATCAGCTGATGAAGTGGTTGGGTACCTCGAATGCTAAATTGAATAATTCCATTTGTAGTATTAGTAGATGTGTTTAAATTTTCATAATCATAGATGAGACCCCTCCAATAAGGAAAATGTAGCACAGTATTTTCAAAGAAAGCGGAAAAGATATGTACAAATCTGATGACTACCCAATGAAAGTAAATATCAGAGAAAGCGTCCACGTCATAATCGAAAAGAACTGGAATTATAATTTTATGCGGAAGAGAGATCTCTTTGAGAGCTATTCAGGGTCATTACGTGTAAGTGACGAATTAATTCAGGGAACTCTGACCAATAAAAACTGCATCGAAATTACAATAACAACGTCAGTTGATTGTAATAAGTTCATAATAGATCATTGTTATCCGGCAATCTCCAAAACTTTCAATCTGAGCTGCCAATTAATATTGAAAACGAAAGCTCAATTACGCACTATTGTTTCACCTTTTTCTCCCACAAAGTAGAACTGGATTATGGCCGTGAATATTAATTATAGCTATGAACTGTTCACGGAGAAAGGCATTAGAAAAGTATTCCTACAACTACAACTCCCACGAAATCGAAAGTTCTCAGTTTTTCATCATCATATCAAAACATAATGACTCAATATTTAGAGAGAGATTGCTATAATTGGGGAACATTTAACTGTTTTAATGTAGCAGCGTTGATCTGCTTTTGTTTCTGCTTCGGTGATAGGAACAATACTGCTCTCTTCCTGCCTTCAATACAATAATATAATGTTATTAATAATCAATCTAGTGAGAAGAGATAATTTATTCGCTGTGAGCATCTACTGTGTTGCTCTCTGTCGGATAATCATAAGGATTATCTCGGGAAATATATCATTTTAAAGCATATTAATGAAGGTGAAAATCAGTTGATGATTTTTTGCTGTGCGCATGATGCCCACGTAAATGTTTTACTTGTGCGTGGGTAATGAGGTAAAGGATGATACGGTGAAAAAGTGCCAAACGGAACGGGAATTAAACCCGAGACCGGTGAAGCGATAGCAGACTGAAGATGTGACGCTCCAGACAACTGAGCTCACCGGCTCGCCGTTTAGAAAAGAATAATAATTACTGTACCAGCAGATGCTATTTTTTCTGCTCAGTGATTTTGGCGTTATCTTCCAAATGATTTTTCTTTCTCACGTTTACTGTGAATTGCTTTTGTATTTCAATTATGTTGATTGGGGAGCAAATTTTGGGGTTTCCCCGTATGCTCCCACATTGTGTATTAATAAATAAAAAAACAAATAGATGTTGAATTGAACTAAGCGCATGTTATAAAAATTCAAATTTATTAAAAAAAACACAGATTACAGTACATATCAATGAAAACACAATTTCTGAACATTATAAAACTTTTGGATAATGTAAATGTCAATTATATGGAAAACTGTAATACAAGAATAAACACAAAGAAAAAAGGCAAATGAAAGCTTTGAGAAAACCTGTGTGGGGCATGAAATAAACCTTAAACAGAGCTGACACAAAATAATGACAAAAATAAGTAAAAATAGTTATTCAAGCATAGTTATACAGTTATGCAGGCTACAACTGAGCAGCCCTGATTATTATTTAAATTTTACCTTTCAATTTAATTGATTCCAATCTACAGCACTGCAGGAGTTACGGAGTGGCGAATAAATTTAATGAATAATTAAAGTTTTTCCTAGCAATGTACTCACCAAACTCAATAAAAAGAAACCTTCACTACTACACAGAAAGTACACGCCAAACTGTGCCTAGCATGAAAATCCTACTGAATTTAACCACAGTAATTTTTTTCCCCATCTAATGGAAACAATGCAACAAAAACCAATAAACGAATCTGAAGTCGATGCAATGACGTAATTCACGGTGGTTGAAATCAAATGACCGTTTGTAAGTCGCATATTTAAAAGTGGTGAGTTACGTTGTGTCTATATGGATGGAAGATGAACTTGGACATGTTTTAAAAAAATCTATCGCCAGTTGCACAAGAATCCAATTGAATTTATTTATTATTTATTTATCCTATCTATTTATTTTATTTATTTATTTCTCATGAAAACACAAGTACAACTTTTCAAACAAACAGCAAAAATGAATCAATCACAACCGCCGTAAAATGATTTCATCCAACAGACCCAATGTAACGAACGATTCTGACATTAATGCAACCACGACATCTTTAGTATAATCACCCCTCTCATTACCCACGCACAAGCCTTAGAGCTCATGTGGGCATCATCCTCTTAGATTTTCGTGCAACTGGACGTTGTTTGGAAATGACGTGCCGGCTTTACATTGAGACGAGACACACATTCATGAAGTTCAAGTTCAGAATTTTTGCAGTTGAGTCATGGGTTTTAAACTGGTCAGTATTGTAAGTTGAAGTTTGCATTCTTTCCTTGATGATTACGCGATTTTTGGGCATGTTGTAATCAACAAGAAGAAGCAGTACCGGAAGACGCGAATGTTTTAATTGCCAGTCGTTCTGACAGTCACTTTTACTTTTTCTTTATCGGGCTGCTTCGTGGGAGGAAACTCGGCGTGGCATTTACATATTATGGAGTTAGCGATTTAGTCAGAGATCTGATCGTAAATGAACTTACACATGCTCTAACCAAGCGTAGAAACCGGAGAGAAATCTCTCAAAAGTGAAATTGGTAATAATTCGCTCGAGAATGAAAGTTGTGAAAAAACAAGGCGCCCGGGTTTGATCTTGACCGTGGTGAAATCGAGCAATAGTAAGTAACTGGTTACACGACGTGGTGAGCTGCTAATCGTTTTGACAAATATTGTTCTGTTACACAGTTCGAAGCCGATAGGCAACTTTCTCTGTCTTGAACGTGTGTTGGTGTGTGTTTTTTAAGCACGCAAATGATTTCATTTCTCGATCGTTTATGTGGTAGTCGATTATGATGCGATCGCTCTCACTTTCTTCAGGAACGAACCCCCGCTGTTCCTGGTTTTGTCAGGTGAAAACACCACCCGTACTTCCGAGAGCGCACACAACATCTTCCAAGTCAGACCGGATTTTTCGGCGACCGCCAACTTACTGATAAAAAACGAACTGATTCCAGAAGTGAGCATATTAACATGCTTATTCCCGTATTAGAAAATAATTTACTTCCTTCAACCGCTATGAATAAACATTGACTGCTGCTGTAATATTTTTATTCCCGTATTAGAGAATATTCACTTCCTACAATCGCCATGAATAAACATTGGCTGCTTTAGTAATATTTCGGTCACTTTTTTAGTAGAACTCGAGCTTCTGTATTAGTTTTACAATAATACTGTATATAGCACGATCCTTTTAACTTGTCAGAAATCAGCTGTTTCGGTAATAATTAAACAGTGATTTCTACACAATAATCAAAAGGCTTAAAAGTCTTAAAGACCTTTAAAGTCTTTTAAAGAAGACCTTTCAAAGAATAACTTTTTAAAAGACCTTTTCAATAATCTGCGAGATTCAGCATTTGTAGGTTAAGTATTGTGATATTGCTCGTCGAAACATATGTTTTCTGACAAGTTAAAAGGATCCTGCTATACGTATTAATATAATATGTATTGTATCGTTAATTTAGTGCAGGTTTTCCCTACTTATTCTTCGTGCATTTCTCCTTTAATGGACATTCCACTGGATTATATTGGATAGATTTATTTCATCTGTAATAGTAATTGAAATTTTACATTTTAACAATTAATAATATTCTATGTAATATAGTTAACAATTTACAATTTAGTTAACATTGACAATTAAATCAGTACAGAAAATATGAATGATCAGAGGATTCAACAAATGTAATTACTAATATTATATTAGAATATTGTTACAACATATTCTTGTTGAGTCTAGTCACCTCAACGTAATACGACGTATTATGATAATATTATAGGACATTAGTAAGTATCAAGTTTTAAGTACTGAGACATTATAAGACGTATATAATACATTATTCCTATTATTTTCTTCAACTTATTATTATTGTGTATTGGGAGTAATTTTAATTTCTATGTCTTGAAACTTCAAGATTAGTGTCAAGAAACTTCAAGACAGGTAAAATCTGTCTATTGCACTCAGATTCACGTTCTCTAAGCCCCTGCGCCCACTAAGCAACTGCTATCTGATTTCAGTCAGCAACCCAGCGTTGCCAGATGACTTTGGCTGATAGGTTAGATCACCCGATTACCCGAAAAACAGCCAAATGTCATCTGGCAACATTGGGTAGCTGAATGAAATCAGATAGCAGTTGCAAAGTGGGCGCAGGGGCTCAGGCATTCACAATTACAATATTTCAAGTGGGGATAATAGAATCTGGGAATGATGTTCCGAGAATGGATGGCAGAGTACTCGCTTACAAAATTTGTTGCTTTATATACTTTCACTTACCCCCTGAGGACATCCTGGATACCTTTCAATCTGTTCTAGGAGGTACTACCTTGCAACCATTTCAGATTTCACACACTTTAGGCCTGGTCTTTGAGCTCAGCCCAAGAAATTACAAAAAACTTATTACCCGGGCGGGAATCGAGCCCAGCACCCCTTGATTGTACAGCAGCATTCAATGAATGCTGGAATTTCTTCCAGCTCTATTCCTCTCATACTCCTGTTGTCAATGTTCGCAGTAGCGGAAGTCTTCAGAGTATTTTATAGCATTATTAATTAGGAATTTCGTTCAATTAATTATTATTGTTCATTTTTTAATAATATATTTGTGTTCTATTCAACGAAGTATTTTGTCGACAATATTACACAATACAGAATAATGTTACCTTACCTAATCACCAGATAGTTTAAGGTTATTTAATTGGGTAGAATTTGATTGGTAATTTCATCGTGTAAATATGGCTTGTACACAAAATTAACTTGACAATATTGAAGTCGGATTAAATTGTTGGTCCCGATCAAACTGATTTCTGTTATGTTTTCAAAAAGGGAAAGCTTGAGGTTTCTTTTCCTTTCCCACCTCCTTGAATTACCCTGGGTTAAGTTTGTCGAAATTCAATTATTATCATCAAAAAATAATATTGAAATGCTCCCTTCATAGCTTGGGTGGAAAAGAGAATAAATATAATAAGCTCATACTTACTAATGTTTAATGAACAAGGAAAGTAGATGAAAAACAATCTAGTCTATTGATTCGGCAATTCTGTCTTCTAAAACAAGTGAGCCGTGACGTAATCACTTCTGGAATCGAAAGTGGACTCAGCCAAAAAAACGAATTATGTACTGATGATGATGATTTATACAGAGTTTAAAATTCTCGGACGCTCTGACCCTACATTTCCTTGTTAACGGATCAGTTTTCACACTTCATTCCTAGCATTTTGCTTCTCTCTTCCTTGTTCTCGAAGTATGAGTGAAGGAAATGGTAGGTAATGTTTTTCGCTTGATAAACCAAAAATATCACTATAGTGAGACTCATTTGTACTTGGAAATAGAGAGACGAGTAAATTATTGAGAAGTTGTGCCTAATTGAGGTTGGAAGTTAGTATGAAGTTAGGCCTGATTGAAATAGAACAAGATCTAGGCCTATATCGTAATATTGGTAGCCTAATATTACGATTATAGTCTGGCAACAGACAAAAGAACCTTCGCGCATCGTATCACTATTAGTGATACAGTATCACATAGTACCACTACTCTAGTGAGCGAGTGAGATAAACTGCTGCATTGCATAATGTGCGCCCTCTCTGCGCGGTAGAGTTCTTATTTTGGAGGCTCTTTTGTCTGTTGCCAGACTATAATAACTATTGGACAATTATAAAAAAGCCAGCAATTCTCAATAGAGAATTAATAACAATAAAATCAAATTGTCAGTTGGTATAACAACTTCGGCTGACGGCTGAATTTCAAGCCATATGAAATGCTAAATGTTTAACACGAGAAACTAAGAAGCCCTGATGAAATGTTCTATTTCTTCAACAGAGTAGAGTCATAGCCTAGTATAGTTGCTCAGTATTGTCAACCTGGAGGTATTGAATATTGAGAAATTCACTGTTTGAAATTTACAGATATAGATATACAACAGATGTTTAGAATTTGTACGGCTAAAACCTGTAGAATTCTTTTTTTTGTGAATTTTTAATTACTTTTCTCAGTTTCTTAAAAAAAGACGACCACAAAAGTTGTTCATTGGTTAAATACTTCCCTAATGAATTGAAATTTGCATTTGGTAACCGTGGCGAAGCGTGGTATACTTAACCGGTCATCGCCGGGTATATTTCCTATAGGATATATACCCGGCGATCTATAGGATATATACCCTTCGCCAAGGAAAACTTCAGCTAAACCTGTTTACCAAATTCGTAAACAGGTTTAGCTGAAGATTTGTAAGGGTGCTATGGAAGGGTTTCAAAGTTTTATTCAAGTTTTACCGAATGTGAGCATTTTTCCGAGAACAAAGTTAATTTGAGGAAGTGTTGTGTAAGAAGAAAAAGAAGAAGAAGAGGAAGAAGAAGAAGAAGAAGAAGAAGAAGAAGAAGAGGAGGAGGAGGAAGAAGAAGAAGAAGAAGAAGAAGAAGAAGAAGGAGAAGAAGAAGAAGAAAAGAGGAAGGAGAAGAAGAAGAAAAGAGGAAGGAGAAGAAGATGAAGAAGAAGAAGAAGAAGAAGAAGAAGAAGAAGAAGAAGAAGAAGAAGAAGAAGAAGAAGAAGAAGAAGAAGAAGAAGAAGAAGAAGAAGAAGAAGAAGAAGAAGAAGAAGAAGAAGAAGAAGAAGAAGAAGAAGAAGAAGAAGAAGAAGAAGAAGAAGAAGAAGAGGAAGGAGGAGAAGAAGAAGAAGAAGAAGAAGGAGGAGGAGGAGGAGGAGGAGAAGAAGAAGAAGAAGAAGAGCAAGAGGAAGAAGATGAATTGAATTGAAATTTATCAATTGCTTCACACAATGTATGATTGAAATGACAAAGATCTTGCTCTTGCAAGAAGAAGAAGAAGAAGAATCCGTTGTAATTATTGTCATTTCCAGTATTTTCGCCGTCTAGTTTGAGGTGGCGTGAATGTGTAGGCATGTGTGAACTTTTGTAGCCAACAGCCACGCCACACCCAGGTCCTCCCTGTACACTGCATCATCACCGATGACTCTTGTGGACCGCATTCCAGAAAATCGTTAACAGCAAGATACAACAAAATAATTCGAACGGGATTGTTGAAACGGCAAGCTTGGAGTGGCTCGGTTGCATTCGATTTTCTAACAGTTTCCTCTTCATTAGCGTATTATCTGCTGGTGAACTAGATCAGAATTCTATCGGCATGGAACGTTGATCAAATAATCCTTGCTTAGTGGCGGCCGTACTGATTATTCAAAGTCATAGTCAACCTGTTTTCTGGTTCATTTCCACCTACCAAAAATAGTTTCATAGTTTCAAAAATAGTTTAATAGTTTCTACCATTAATAGTTTCATATTTAGAAAGAAATATTTGTGGAGAAAGGACTAGAACGTCATGATGACCTTATCCAATTCTGATTTTGTGTAACACAAGAGTTTTGGATGACCGAGACAGCACCAGATTGAATGTTTTGGATCATTAATACTCAAATGGATATGATTTATACTTTGCCGAATTAATCAATATGAATAATCTCTTATTCTTGAATTACCCCAACACGATATTCTATGAGACAATAAATTTTAATAGAAGTCGTATTAACAATAATTAATCTATAATATTAATAAAAGAGAGTTGGTGTCTGTACGCTCGCTTATAACTCGAGAACGGCTGAACCGATTTGGATTATTTTGGATTAGTTTGAATTGTTACAGCACTGGTTAACATAATACGTATTAAAATATAAGAAAATCCCTTTATAATTAATGAATAATTAGTAAATTAATGACCTAAACTATCAAACATGACATCCATTCTGATCCAGTCCAAACAATAATGCTCCTATAAAATACTAGGGCGATACGAAGTTCGCCGGGACAGCTAGTATTAAATAAAATGAAATATTTATTTTGCCATTTTTACAAACATTATTTGAACAATAAGATGAAAAATATGTCGTACACTTCGCCTATCTAAATTTGAATTATTGAAACTGGAAATATAGAACACTTTCCATAATGTTTTGAGAAGTTCTGCAATTTCTATGGTATTCTATTCATTTTCCAGTTTTAAAGCGAATATTCATATCTTTGAGATTCTTTAATGAGTTGAAAATATGAATTAATTTGTGGCAAAAACACCGGCAAAAGGAAGATTCCTTGTGTGCCAGTGAGTCGTACGGATGTGCTGGCGCTCAGATACCTTATCACTCAGGGCTGGTCTGGGGACATTCGGGGCCCCTGGGCATCAAGTACCTTGGGTCCCCTTACAGGTAGGATATAATCTGCTGTAGTCCCAGGAGCCAAGATCAAGGGGGCAAAAACCAATAGAAATTTTACTACACAATAATAATTTTTGAAAAATTGACATTGCGCCAGGAGGGAAGGCTGTATTGTATGCAGCAGTCCAAGAGGCATGGAAGAAGGCAAGAGCCACAACGGTAAAGGCTGTGCTCTCCAGTGAGGTAGCACTGCACAATGCAGGAAGCTAACTCTTCTCCTTTTAGCAGATGTTTGACTTCTGAGAGCCACTTTTTACTCAACAGTCATTCAAATTGGGCCCTGTAATATAAGGGCTCATACATAACTGTAAACTGTTGTTTACAGTTATGGTGTCTGCCCACCCATCCACAAGAGGTGGGCATTCATCCTTATGAATGCCCACCCATTCATAAGGTGAAGTAAAGGGCCTACATAGATTATATGCGCTAGGTTACATGTACAAGCACACGGTTATGCTGGAGACGGAACTACCCCAAGTTTACTGCAAAAAAGTGATCCAGGGTGGACATTGTTGACGGTAAAGAAAGAGAAAAACCATGTAGAAAAAGATGCATGAATGGTGCTAGAACTAATATTTCTGTTGTAGGCTATAGTTCCATGTGATTACACACGGTTATGCTGGAGACGGAACTCCCCCAGTTTACTGCACAAAAGTGATCCAGGGTGGACATTGTTGACGGTAAAGAAAGAGAAAAACCATGTAGAAAAAGATGCATGAATAGTGCTAGAACTAATATATCTGTTGTAGGCTATAGGCCTATATGATTATAATACACTAATGTTTGTATATCATGATTGGGGTGGTGGTGGTGGGTTAGGGTTGGAGTGGGTTAGGGTTTAGATTTAGATTTAGATTTATTACTTTATTCATATAGTCTATAGTCTAGATTATTATAGATTAGGGTTGGAGTGGGTTAGGGTTGGGGGTGGGTTCTTATTGTATTATTGTGTATAGTGGATGTTTGTCTTTGATCAATCTAGTGGTAATTATGTTACCACTGTAACATTGTTTTGATTCATTTGATTATGTATCTATCCTATGAATGTTATTAATTATTGGTATTATACGATGATCCATTCAGCTTCTATAATACATTATACACATTTGTGAAAAAGATCAATCTAAAGGATAATTGATGAACATTCTTTATCAAATACTATTCATCAGATAATGCTACTAGCTAGACTTGAAGAATACTTTCTCACTAGTAAGAAATAAATCTTGAGATTTAAAGAACCCAAAAACATGGATGAAGAAGAATGCCTTGAAGCTTATAGTGTGATGGAGTAACTCATGTAAAAAGGCTGTTATATTCCATTCTCAGTTTCATTCTCAGCCTTATATGTACATATCCTAAAATTTAATTTTTTAGAAGTGCTTGATGCCTTTTCCATTCTTTAGGAGTTGAAGCTCTTAAGGAATGGAATCTCTTCCTATTTTTGTATTTTGTATTTTTTTATATTAAGTATTTGTTTATGTATTTATTTTTTTTTAAAGAAACTAATTAGGCTATTGTAGGTTTTCATATTTTCTCAAACTATTCCCTATCACTGTCTAGAAGCACAGAATTTTATTTTTTATATCTATTGATTTCTCCTTTGGCTTTAAAAAACTAGAAATCTAGTGTAATATTTTATTTAATTACAGTGTATTTGTGTATTGGTTTTGTAATTAATTCGATGCTTTGATCCTGATATTTTCTTTTTTCTGTTTGAAAACGTTTCTCTAGGCACTCAGAGGAACTACGTCTACTTTCTCAGTAGGATACCTACTGAACTATCCTTAATATAGTTTGTTAGTCTGGTTGTATTTTAAGAATTATGCGTGTAAATAAACGTAATGGAATTAATGAATGAATATTTTCATAACCACCGTAAATACTTCTCTGAAAACCTAAATAGGCTACTGTTCAAAGTAATATTATAGTTCAAGTAGGTTTTCATATTTTCTTAAACTATTCCCTATCACTGTCTAGAAGCACAGAATTTTATTTTTTACATATTATTTTTTAATTGATTTCTCCTTTGGCTTTAAAAAACTAGAAATCTAGTGTAATTTTTGATTTAATTACAGTGTATTTGTGTATTGGTTTTGTAATTAATTCGATGCTTTAATCCTGATATTTTCTTTTTTCTGTTTGAGAACTTTTCTCTCACTTTTCACATGTTATAAAATTGAGAATTTGTTCCATTGTTCTATGATTCATATAATTGTGAAAGTTGCTCCATTGTCGAAATTTGTCCTGTTGCTTTCTGCCTGAATTTGTTCGAACTTCAATATTCAGACACTATGTTGAATGACTGTATACTATGTTGAACATTCATTCTGTGAATTTCTGGTAAAAATGAGAGAGCCCTGCTGCTCTGTGGTCGCTGTGGTGGCATGTAATAGCTGGCTAGGGTTTGGTCATTGTGGGTGCCCAACACTTCTGCAGCAGGACCAGACTTGATCTAGCCACACATGTGGGCAGCCTGCCCATCAGTAGCATTGAATATATATCCATCAGTAGTCCTGCCCATCAGTGGCATTGAATATAATATAAAGGATATATATTCAATGTCAGTAGTCAAGCTGGTGCTCTTCTTCTACATCCTTTTTTATCTTCAGGCAGTCTCCATCCAACTTGCAGGGATGGAGTTGGATGGAATAATATCTTCATCCCTAAAGGTGATGCACCAGAAAATCCCTCCCAGTTTAGGCCCATTACAATGTGAAGCATGATACTCAGGCATTTCCACAAGGTTCTACCTGTAAGGCTTAGGAGTGTGGGCATTGTGAGTGAACTCCAGTGAGTCTGACGATTATAGTTTTATATCTCTCTTTGCTTTACTGATTTGTACCTTCATTATTCTTCAAAAATTGTCTACAGTAGGATTTGTGGAGATTCTAGATTTGCTAAAAAAGGTAAGTACTTTTTGAAGAAAAACTTTCATAACTCTGATATAACGTCGAATATTTGGTAGTTTCTCCTTCTGTAACGGTAGTTTGTGAGATAATCAACACGATTACTCGGGAATCTTGGTCAAATATTGTTTTCAAGTAGATAAATTCGGTGTATTTCTTATTTTTTGGAAGAAAATTATGAAATGAACCAAAATTATTCACCAATCTTTTGTTAATACATTAACGGTATTTTGTTGAGCCCAGAACCAATATTAAATTTCTCATAAAAACTAATGACGAACTTGCATCATAATAATAATTCACTCAAAACAAGTTGCAAAATATATTTTATTAACAATAAGTTTTCCCTCTCATTTTATCAGATTGGCCTTCAGGTACAAAAATATACGGTAACAATTACATAGATTAGACCTTGCCCTCTTTTTACAAAAAAATAATGGGAAATTATCTTCTATAGTCTTCATCCTACTTGAACTGTTGATTCCCGTTCAGGAAATAGAAGCTTCTGAAATCTGAAATTTTTCTTCTCTAGAAACTTAGATCTCACTACGCACGGTCAATAAGAATTAAATATAGCGTACCGTATTTTACTCAGAATTTGGAAAAATAATGAATAGTTCTATTATCTCAAAAAGATTTTAAAATTTTTATCGCAAAAGACTCCGTTACCAATATTATTATTGTTCCCAAATGATTTTGAAATATAAATGCGAGAGGTAAGTCATATGCTGTAATGAGAGAAAGCGATCAGTTATTATTAATTAAACAAAAATTGAAAAATATCTTCTAATAAAGACACCGCTCTGCTTTCAAACCAGCGGGAGCGGCAGTAGCGCTATCTCTTGGCAAGAATGAAAACTACTACGACTACTAGCTGCTGCTAGGCACTTGTGTAGAGGCACAAAGTAGAAAGGTATTTCTACAAAGTATTCCTTTCTACTTTGTGGTAGAGGCAAATTTCAAACGTCTGGCTCAATTAGTAATTACGACTCTTTGAGTAGTTGTGAACGTGATATTGTGGTAGTTATCCATAATAAATGAAAAGACAAGATGTTGTCAAACCACTGATTTATTATAAAATCGAGATACCGGTTTCGGTTGTTACACCATTATCAATCTCTGGTAAACTCTGGAGTTTGTATTTCAAAGTAATTAAAATTAAAGAAAATATTGTTTCTTAAACAATATTGTAGAATATAAATTATAAAAATTACTTTGAAACGTATCAGGGTCATTTCCTCACGGTTAATAAAATTTCCATGATTATAGCAGCTATTTTTTCAATCTAATTCTTATTTTATCAGCTTAATTTCATCCAGGTATTTGAAATTATCTTTTGCAAGGCATTTTATTCATCTAATTTTGTTGTTTTCTGTCAAATCGTACATTCTCAGCCCAAATCTAGCCTATTTGGGGACTGGGGAATGATTGAAAATCATTAGAATTTCAACAAAATTAGACAATTCAATCTATCTTGATGAATATTGGGCCTACCGTTGGGGTTTGTCGTACAGACGGTAGTGACCCATTTCTGTATATCAGTGTGGGTTTTCGGCCGGCACAGTTTTGAAACTTCACTCACATCTTATAGATGAAAAAATCTGTACGCAAATTGGTTTTAAATATTTATTTGACTAAAATCTTACACCAATAATGGAAATGCACATGGTAAATTCATCAATAATATAATATCTATGTTCTAAAAACTATTAAAATGAATATATAAATTTATTGAAGATTAATGTTAGAATAAAATACGATATTGTGTTCGTAAATATATAAAAGGCCAAAACCATAATCAAATGAGCAGACAGTTTTGGTCAAAAATGGATCTTGTGTAGTCAAAATACGATTAATATCTACATGTATATTATCATCATTATGATATCGTGGATTATAATCACATACTGTAATGAATCGAGGATCTCAAATTACTGGAATTAGCTAGTAAATTGCAAACAATTATTACAACTGATTCCCTACTCTAGAAACCTATCTATCAAAGTGAGTTAGGCTCAACAATTTCAGCATTTTTTTCAACTTCAATTAAACAAGTTTTAAAACACACTGGTAAAAACTACTCAGTAAAAATAACTTAGACATTTGTTTACATGTAAAAGTAACATAGATGTAAAAACAGAATCAGAAATGAAAAATAAAACCGTTCCATAGTAATCGCAGTACGTAAAGGACATTGCATTCCGTTGTGAGCTAAATGTTATAACGCAAAGAAATTGTGTCAAATCTGTATTCAATCTAAAAATCCACAGTAAGTAGTAAGTTATTTTTCCTTTAAAATCTTAGTTACTATAGGCTACAGCAGTAGATTTCAAACAATAAAAGGCAATAATAGCTATGTAAGTTTCTTCTACAAATAAAATAACAAACAAATAGGCACTTAAACAATTGAAGAAAAAGAATTGAAAAAGCCGGTGTGTCTTAGAATAACGTACTTTCAATTCCTTCCTGATATTATTATCTCACCTTACCAACGTTATTACCTCAAGGAAGTACATCGCTGGTAGGGTTTATAAACCCTCTTACAAAATATAGGGCCTGCATAATTTCCAGGACAGTAACGATTACCATTTTAAATATTGGTTTACAGCCGTGGTAAATTTCAGTTTCTTTTTTCTAGGAAAATCCTTTTTTAAAAATACAAATTTATTTATAAACAAATAGGTCATTTATTTATAAACATCCCTGTCAGGATGTAGGTGTAGAATCATGAAGAATGAAGATGATTATAATCAAAATTTAAATGCTGTATATCATTTAGAAGTTTGAAACTAATTCCATTCTTCAATTATTGATCCAAGCTTTATTTAACCTTGTTTGTAATCTTTCCAATTGTAGTTCAATTTAATTCATTTATTGAATAATTTGAAAGAAGCAAAAATCATTAAAACAGAGAAACAACAGGTAAGTAATTGAATGTTAGAAATAATTCAATGAACAAACATATAATTTTATTGTCATGAAACAAATACAGTTATGTGCAAAGACAAAACAAAATACAAAACAAAGTGAATAATGTTCAATACAAAGCCAACAATACACATACCATCCCAGAAAATTTGGGTTAAAACGACATCTTTCTTCAAAGGAAGATTGTTCTAATAATAACTTGTAATATGTATAGATCGTACACAAAATTTGGGTTAAAACGACATCTTTCTTCCAAGGAAGATTGTTCTAATAATTTGTAATATGTTATAGATCAGAACTTACAAATTTTATGTAGGAGCATGATATAATATATTGGCATTGGATACAGAAAATATCACATTCTAACTAAATTGATAACTAACTAAATCACATTTTTCCAAGTCAAAAATTCCAACAATAAATATTCAACAACAGTAAACATTATAACAGTAAACCAGAACTTAGAACGTAATTAACTAAAATGCAATAATTTACGAAGTAATATTCAGAAAATGTTTTCAAACATTACATTGCAGTTACTTAGCAACATTTTTTCTCAACTATTTTAAAATATATCAACTTAATTTTCTTTTAATGAAACTAAAGACAAAAATAAGGCATGCTCAACTACCTATATAATACCTATTTTAATATTTAATATGTCTAATAATGCTTTAGAATGTTACTCTATTATCGATACAGACCAGATTGTTTGGATAATTCAAGTTAAATAACAAACTGAAACAGCCTCAAGCTCACTTGCATAAAGGATGCTGTGCTTATTGGCAACTTAGTAACATCATATTTTGTAAAAATACATTGAGTTCTGAACTTTAAAAAAATTTTAAATGGAGGTTATGTTTCTATCACTATTATGCCATATTACAGAAAAAACACGGAGCTTTTGACTTCATAACCTTTATTGATAAATTGATAGCCTCAAGTTAGATATTATCGGATGTTTAAGGGAGGCCACCCTTTATAACTCTACACATTAGGAATCACCATTATCTTCACCAGTCTTAACCGTTTTACTAACGACTAACCTATGCTAGTAGTATAACAACTACCTATGCATAGGTTAGTTGGTAATATAAAGGTTAAGATTGGTGAGGATTATGATGATTACTTGTTCATCTACTACATAGGTTAGTGTTATTTACTTGCATAGGTTGGTTGTTAGTAAAATGTGTGATATTCAATAGCCATATCAAAGTCAAGCATACAAAAGTCATTATAATAGTTCTTTTTCAATATTACACCTTATTGATGATCGATTTCAAAATAAAAAATGACAACAATACTCATACAATGTTTACAAAGCTTCAATTGAAATGTGTTCTTTTAATTAAAACACCAAATCATTTTTCAGGTAAAATTAGACACATCGTATCAAATAATGAAAATGATTAATTCAGCATTTATTTGATTTATTCATCAGGTGATTAATAGTGATTTATGTCAGGTTTTGGTCATTATTCCAACGGAAGTCAGTAAAATATCAACACTTCAAAGCATCATTACAAATATTAATACAGGTTTATCAAGTTAAAATTGTGCTAGCGCACTGTATTTTTGTCTCTAGTTAATTTTTTTTCAAATTGAGACAATATCTTCAAAAATAAAATAATTATAATAAAAATAATAAAATTGCCAAGATAGAATTGTTTCAACTGCCAAGTAACTGTAATTCAGCCCAATTTACTAAGATATATCAAAGTTATTTACAAAATATCAATAAATGTCACAGCCAGAAAGTTTAATAAATCTAGGATGTGTGCTCTATTGAACTTTACCTTCTATAGAATCAATTATATTAAGATGGAAGGAAATGAGAAATTGCACCTATTAAGATGCTGTTAAATCATAATAATTAATTGAACGAAATTCCTAATTAATGCCATATAATATTCTGAAGACTTATGCTACCGATATTTGCAGTAGCAGAAGTCTTCAGAATATTATCAAATTCAAATTGAAACTTCAGATACATGCATTTAAGATTGGAAAGAATAATCTAGATGGAAATAAGGATGCAGGATTATGTTTGTTTTAGGGTGGGAGAGGGGGTGTTATTCTTAAAATTATTGGATAATAGAAATATATGGTGCAACCCGAGACGGGTTCACCTTCACTTATTATTCTGAAAAATATTTTTCTATTGTATTGTTACACAATGGCCTTATAATGTGGATCTGGAGACTATGTGGCTTTGTTCAGCATTGCCACTTGCAGATTTATTGCCAAAATTACAAACCATAATAATGTACATTACCAATGCAATAGTCATTTACACCAAGTAAAATATTCCCAAGTCTATCACCATTATAGTTATCATTGGAAGCAATTTTTGACACTACCAAGCAGAGCCGGATTAAGTACTTTGACACTCCTGGACCCAATAGTTTTTCCGCCCCCTGAAAATTCCGTGATCAAAATTTTCGACCATGGCAAACTTCCGGATCACCGCTAAAACCCTTGGAAACAGGCAAAATTTTTCACTTTTTCAAGTTTGGCCCATTTCGACCCTAAAGCATCACTTCATAAAAACCAGTTCTTATCATTTTCAAATTGAATTGCCTTCTCTACAAGACTAGAATGTTTATTATGGGCCCAACAGTTACTAAGTAATTTCAAGCAATTTCACGTCATTCCCGCGAGACTTGGTGAGAAACCACTAGAAATGTACTAGCATTGAACATTGAAGAGCAAGGTGGCAAATCTATCCTACAATAACCATCTTGGTGTTAAATTGTACGTAACTTAATTCCCTTTAAATTTTCATCAAAATGAAAGCAATTCATTATTGATGATTTGAAATTATTCATTAAATTCATCATCTTTCAGAATGTTTGAATAAGAAAAACTATGCATAAAATGGGCGATTTTGAATTTCATGAAACTAATAGACTAGTGTAACGTTCCAAACTCGAGTACCAACTTGATCACGTTAACACACCTTTCTTTCTTTTATTTTCTTTTCTTTCTCTATTTTTTTTCTATTATTAAGCTACGACTCTACGTTTTGACCCCGCACAGCATTGTCTCAGGGGTGGCATGTCAATTTATTTTTCCAAACTGCATTGTATTTTTGTTACTGTTTTTATAGTTTTGTTTTGATTGGAAAATAAATTATTTATTTATTTCTCTAATTGCAGCAGATTGCTGCTGTTTACTAGTTGAGTAGCCCTTAAAAATACTATCCTGTTTTTTCTGTACACTACCATATCAGGTCCTAGGATAATCGGTTGTATTGTTTTCTTTGATACAGAGTTTTCATAAAAGAATGGTGCGAAGATTGACTTTTCATAGAAACCAGAGTTCAAGCCGAACAACCTAAATTAGACAGGAATCATGAACTGATCCGCGTCAAATATTTGTCAGAAAATCGTACCAATTTTCGAAACCGCACCATTCTTTTATGATAACCCGGTATATGATCTGGTGAAATTATCCAGGTGTTTTATCATTTAAGAGATCAATATTATTGCTTGCATTTTGCTGTAGCTAGTAGGTCTGAGGAGATTACTTTGAACACATGGATTTGTTTTAAATTGAGAAAGTGGCATATTATTTTTCACATCTGATATTTTCCTGGCAAAAGTCTCTCCTACACTAGCAAAGTATTTATTAAGAACTGTGGCCTATAGATTGATTGATTTGGTATTTTTATTAATATTTACACCTACAAGAACAGTGGAGGAATGGCAGAGTATGTCAGAAAAGAATTGAAGCCGAATATTAAATTCAAATGTGATGCTTCCTGAACTGATAAGCCTGAATTTCAGCTAATAGAACTTGCGACATCGGGAAACCGAGCCCTGCTGGCTGTGTAGCCTAGACCTCCATATATTGGTTTCATGAATGCTCTCACACAGTGTACGGTTGGATATAGCCACAGCATAGTAAAGAGTGACTTCAACACTGACTTACTAGGACCAATTAACAGTGACAGAAATTGACTGACAATAATATTTTGTTCCTGTAACTTGACTTTGTTCCCTCTGGAGTGATCAGCTCTTCTGTGTGCTTCAAAGATACAATAACAAAATTTCAGGGTGAGCCCTTTTATATGCTATACATATATGTCTATAGATGAATACTCATAAATGTTGTCATTGCACTTGGGGTAGGGCAAAAATTGTCAATGAAATTAAGAAATTAGGAGGGTATATAAATATATTTATAATGTGACAAGGTGAGCTGGACAGAAGCAACGAAAAAAGTGCGCCACTTAGCAGATACCCATTTAATGTTCAGCCAGAAGGAAACGCAAATAAAAATGGCCAGCACTTTCCCACCTGGATGGTGTTATGATCATTGGTATGTGGAGTTGGGTCTGCCACATGGTGAAATAGTTTAAAGACTATTCATCCTTGGCAAGTACCCATGTGTGAGTGTGGTCATCAGTGATCTTTTTTTGCTGTATGATGAGTAGGAATGTGTACCTTTCATATCCTTATTATATAACAGAGCTGAAATCAGTTGTCAACTCAGCAAGACAATGGAGAGGCATCCGCAACTCTCCATCAGGATGTTCAACAGCTTGCCGCAGAGAATAAAGGACTTAGACTCGGGCACATTCGTAAGGACAATGAAGACATGCCTTAAGGGGAACCCCTTCTATTCCCTTGATGAGTTCCTGGGAAGCTCACTTTAGGACCTGTAAATCCACCCAGATGTAACACAGCCAATCCAGGATCCTGTTCATAGGCGAAGAGGAAGTTAATCAAAGGTTGGACAAGGTTGTAGAAGCAACAAAAATATTGAGTTTATTCAATCTGAAAAATATATAGATTCTGTAAGCCCATCTTGGCTAAAAAATGGAAGAGGCAATACAGAATTGTGTAATGATTGTGAGAAAACATTGTATTTGAGCCGGAAATGAGATAAAGGAGAAGGAGGTAGACAGTTTTCTTGAATTGAACAGAGAAGATTGGAGTAGGTTGATTGCCAATAAGGCAATATTGAGCATAACAGAAGGCAAATATAATAAAGGAAATATGCTTCCAGATGCAAACGATATCCAAATTTTGGGAGATTTTCTTCAAAAACATAGTAGCAGCAATCAAAAATGTTGAAAAAGGCACCAACCAGACATATATTGCCTCGATAGGGTTCCTTTATATTGTCTAATTTTTCAATTAACTTTGTATTTACTTATAACTTTTTTAACTACATTTTTAACTGTATTTGTATTATTTTTATTGCCTACTTACATATTTTGTCCAATGTAATTACTGTATAATATTTATTAGATGACATCATTGTCACAGGCACAGCAGCTGTGAAGATGCTGTGACATCTTTCCCATCGTGAAGTGGGAATTGTTCAACATATTTCTCCAGTTCATAACAAAACTATTCATATTCATTTATTAGTTTTACAGATTAATTCATCATTCACTAGAGTTTATCTATTACACTTTTTAAAATTATTCTCAGGTTACCTTGAGCAGCTGGAGATGTGGTGTTCATACCAGCTTGTAATGGTTATCACTGAGCTCTTGCTTGGTGATATGGAAAGGGCATACAAATAACTGAACCATACAAATAACCATCAGCAGCCGATGCATCTGCTCAGAGAGACCCGACTCAATTGCGCCCGGAGGAAGGCTGTATTGTATGCAGCAGTCCAAGAGGCATGGAAGAAGGCAAGAGCCACGACGGTAAAGGCGGTGCTCCCCTGTGAGTTAGCACTGCACAATGCTGTCCTGTCAGGAGTTCTGTAATTAATTAGATGCTTTAATCTTGCCATTTTCTTTTTTCTGTTTGAAAACGTTTCTCTCACTTTTCACGTGTTATAAAACTGACAATTTGTTACATTGTTCTATGAAACATATAATTGTGAAAGTTGTTCCATTGTCGAAATTCGTCCTGTTGCTTTCTGCCTGAATTTGTTCGAACTTCAATATTCAGACACTGTGTTGAATGACTGTATACTATGTTGAACATTCATTCTGTGAATTTCTGGGAACAATGAGAGAGCCCTGCTGCTCTGTGGTCGCATGTAATGCTGGCTGGGGTTTGGTCTTGTGGGTGCCCAACACTTCTACAGCAGGACCAGACTTGATCTTGCCACACATGTGGGCATCCAGATACTTCAATGTGAGTCTTTCAAAATCTCAACAGTTCTAGAGCCTTCAATTCAGATGAGGCTGCGTTCTTTTCTAATCCCAAAGGAAACAAGGTTTTGTTCACAAGAGGCGAGAAATGTGTATAATTGATTGTAAATGTTGATGAGAAAGAATGCTTAACAGTGATGATGACTTGTAATGCTGCTGGGACTATTACTCCTCCAACGGTAGTTTTCCTAAAATATGAGAGCAATCCTCAGGATATATCAGAGAGCATAAATGAAGATTGGGGCATTGGTAAAAGTGAGAATGGCTGGATGACCTCAGCTGTTTTTTTTATGAATTTATTACAAATATATTTCATCCATGACTGATCAAGGAGAGAATTCCCCTGCCCATCATTTTATTTGTTGATGGGCATGTTTCTCATTCAAGTCTCCATACCAGTCTATTTTGTAATGACCATGGAACTGTTCTGGTTGCCCTCCATCCAAATGCAACCCACATTATTCAACCAATGGATGTTGATGTATTTAGAACACCGAAGGGTTCATGGAAAGAGGAAATAAATAACTGGAGAGGGCAGGACGAAAATTGGGGAAGATAATTCAAGAAACGAAATAAATCAAAAAGTGCTAGAGAAGGCTCTAAAAGTTGTCAGAGAGTGTGATATGTAGTTATATAAAATCAGTAGTTTGTACGTGGTAATGGATTTGTGTTGCAGTACAAAAACTGAATTCAGGCCTATGTATTGTCGCACAAACCTAGTACAAACATTAATGGTAGTAGTATATTTGGCTACAAAAAATTAGAAAATGAAGAAAAAATAGTAGTAAAACTATAATCTTCCCGATGTAATAATATTTTCATTTCATTATAATTATTAAGTTGGGTTATTGTAGTTTGATGAGTTAATTTTTTTAGGGACACCGTAAGTTTAGAAGTTGTTTTTCAGGTATACTCAAAGTAAATAGAATACATTTATTCTAATTACTTTGGTAATTAGACTCATTAGTATACTTTTGTTTAGAAGTTTGATTGTTCTTATTGTAGTGAATATAGTGTTACTACTTATGAGAGTAATTTTTGTGAATTCATCAACTGAATTATCAAAAATTGAAAGTAATAATAATTGTTATTGCACTATTTTGAAGGTATTTATGTTCATTTATGATAATCTACTTCCATTTTTATTTGTTGTAAATCACAATTTTATTTAGGTAATTAGTACAGCAATGCATTTCCATGCAAATTTGGCTATTATAAACTAATTAATAGTTATTTGTTTTTGTTATGCCATGGTGCAATGTAAATTTGTTATTGTAATTGGTTTGATTGTCTTAACCAAGCTTACGTTTGGAAAAAATATTCTCTTGTGTGGTTTTGGAGTATTAATTTGGTAAAAAAATTATTGTTTTTCGTGTTACCATTTAAGGTAGCAGTTTCACTTTACAAGAAAAAAGTGTTTTAGAAAAATCTTTGCAGACAAAATATTGTTTTGTTTATTTCTTATATCACTTTCGAAGTTACCGCTCATGTATTTATTATGAATATCAGATGATGAATAAATGAATAATATTAATTTTGGATAATGGGGAATAATATTATGGATGAGACATGTACTTGCCATTTTCATAGTGCCAGTAAATTTTCTCATGATTATGAAAAAGTTTTACCACAACATCCAAGTAAACATGTCCATTTCATTGTGCTTTAATAATAAATCAAACCAGAAAACGAATAATTATTGTGTTGAATAAGAGTGGCCATAGCATCCACTCCACAACAATGTCCGGTGACATTGGCTTTGCAATACACCTTGATTATATAAATTATGCAGATGAAATAACACAAATATTACTATTAGATCAAGAGTGCCCATAGCATCCACTTCAGAACAATGTCTGGTTACATTACGACTCCTTTTTCTGCAGTTAGTGAGCTAAAACTCGACCTATGGCTGTCAAGTGGTATAGGCTATCAATTGCTCGACCTGGCTAGTTATATTGACCATTGTATAAGACCAATGAATTGATCATTGCCTGATTCATTATTGACATAAAGAAAGCCATAAAGAAAGTTAGCAGTGTGTCATCTGTTCAAGAGTCAGTTCATTCACTCAGCAGCGTCTGTTGAGTGTGGTTATTACTTTGTCCTACTTTGTACATTTACTCTGTCCCAAGATTCAATAACTCATACGGAAAACGATCATTAAAATACATTCTTCCAAAGCTCTTTAATGCCCTACCAATCAACATCCGAGATTACTCCAAGGAAGATATTTTCCATCTATTCATTATAAACAATTTCCAATTCTAAACACAAAATCTTAAAAACTGTAAGCCTATCCAGAGTGAAACAATCTAACTGATTGCAATATTCTGAATTTTCCTCTAGAAAAGTGTGATGCATTTTTCTTACAGAATTTGTCTGCATCATACTTTCTAGAAAAAACAAAATTCCTGTTGCTGGTGAAGATAAGTTTTGTTTATGAGATATAAAGCACCGCCGCCACACTGGAGCGACCAAACTAATTTTAAATAGTGCAGATAAACAACATGTTGTTAGGAATTCTATAAATATATTTATAATATAATATTCAATTTTCATAATTACCTTTTCTTTTTCTAGTATTATCAACAATTGTTTCGTATTTTTTTTCTCCACTATGTATTTTTTATCTTTTGTTATGTATCTTATTTTTTATTTTTATTTTACTTCAATTTTTATTTTGTATTCTTTCAGTTTCCCTCCCACTAACCTTCCCTCCTCCTCATTGACCCCACCCCACCACTAACATTCCACAACTCAATACTCCATTAACCTTCAAATACCTGAAATTTTTTCTTAGTTTTTAGTTTGATAATCATAAAAACTTTTTTTTTAATCAGTATAATTATATAGTAAGCATTCAATTTTATTTATTGCGTTGTATTGTTAAATAGGCACCTCCTGAAAAACCTTCTACGGTTTAGCAGGACCATTCGTTTGAAATGTCTTTTTGTAAATAAAATGATGATGAATGATGATGATGATGATAAAAAAACTGAGCTCTTCTGATATGATCCAAAAGATTAATCACGTAGGAATTCTGCAAGACTTAGCATTAAAACAAAATGAAGCTCCACCACTCTATGAACTCTATAGTAGAAGCGGCCCTCAACATTGCCAATATCTTTAAGATTGTTCACCCTCTTCTACATGTTATAGTTCAAGTTACAAGTTTATTTATCTCAATTGAAAATCGCCCACACACTTACGTTTTGCGCCCAAGCCGAGCCAAATCCGCTTCCTGAGAAAAATCCGTAAGTCTGTGGGCCCCTTTAGGAGAAGCAGACCTAGTCATTTGCAGAATGCCCTTGAAGTTTCATTCATTTGCGATGCCTTATAAGAAGTATTGGAAGTTGAAATACATAAAACGCGAGTAACGGCGACTTGAGAAAGAATATGAATGCCTTGCACCAAGTTATCACAAGTTGTTACAGGTATCCAGTAGACTATGTCTAGAGCTCTTCTGCTCTAGACATAGCAGATGCAGAGATTCTCATCACTTTGGTTCAACAGAAACCAGACATTTGGGACAAAAGTGATGAGAACATCAAGGATAGGATCAAAATAAAAGCTGCGTGGAGGGATATTTGTGCCCAACTCAATGAAAACCATGACAGTTGGAGTGATTTCGAGCAAAACGAATTTGGTAAGTTGAAAATTATTTAATTATTTGCTTGGTTAAAGTCACTGTAAATGTTTTCTTTTTAATTAATATATGTTCAACTTTAATTGCTTTGTAAGATTTTGATTGAGTTTAATTGATTTTTTTAGGGCTCTATAAACACCTGTTTAAAGAGTGAATTTAAATTGAATTTCAAGTGAATTTTCAAGTTTCAGTAATCGACTAATTGTACAGTCTGTCTGTAATGAAAATCAGAAGCAATGAGAATCATATTCATCTAGATTTCCTGCTTCAAAATACCATAATATACTCTTTTTGAAAATAATATTTCAAATCATTTTTCCCGGGGATTCCCGGCCCCCCGGGGTCTTATATTTATAATAATAATGAATATTAATACATCTTTCACAATGATAATTACTCCTGGATTCACCCCTATTTGTAGCCTGCATATTCAGTATTTTCTACAGTATTGTATATACACTAGGGTGGAGTGAAAAATACGAATTTTTGATAAACTTAATGGAATAGTCGAGAGTAGTTGCCAATTGGGGAGTAAAAACAACCCTTAAAATCTGGGCTCATTCGATTAATATCTTCAGGTGCCCCAAACGCCTTAAAGTTTGAGGAAATTACGAAAAATTGACTTTTTTTCAATTAATTTTTGAAAAAAAAAATTTTCTCTAAAATTGCAATGGAATACCAATTTTTGTATAGTTCATGATCCCAATTTATCACAAAAAAAATTTCAAAGCCTAATTTTTAAATTCAAAGGTGCCCCAAAGGCATTGAAAACTCCAATATTTTGGTGAAAATCGGTCAATTTCAAAATCTTTCCAACTTAGCTAATATGTATTCAAAGTCAAAAATTTAGTAAGGTTTGATATTTACATCAATATAAGTATCAAGGTATTGTTGTAGAATACATTTACAAATCAATAGTACTAAACTCATATGAGTCTGTTGATAGATAATCATAGAAAACTTGATTTTCCTAGTATGTACTCATAATTTGGGTTTAAAATTGAGTACAATTCTTCATTTCATGGCTGCTCTCAATGTGCCCTCTTCATCTTCAATAAGACTTGAAATTAATCAAATGTAAGACATTGCCAGCAGGATCCACCAAGCTAAGAACGCTTTTAACAATAAAAAGAGGGTGTTTACTGCAAAAACGTTGAGTCTAGAGGTGAGAAAACGGTTGCTCAAGACTTATGTATAGAGCATTGCAACTTATGGAAGTGAAGCTTGGACAATGGGTATAAAAGAAGAGAGAAGAATTTCTGCATTTGAAACATGGTGCTACAGAAGAATGCTGAGGATTAGCTGGAGAGAGAAGATTACGAATGAGGAGGTTTTTCAAAGAGTTGGAGAGAAAGGTTGTCTGCTGAAAGAAATAATAAAGAGAAGAGCACAATTATTAGTTGGTCATATTCTTCGGCATGAGGGACTGACAAAGAGAATAATAGAGGGGATGAATGAAGGAAAGAATATGCGAGGAAGGCCAAGACTGGAGTACACAGAACAACTTTTGAAGGATTTGAGATGTGCCACCTACAGCAACATGAAAAGGATGGCGGATGACAGAGAAGCGTGGAGAGTTGCTGCCAACCAGCCCAACGGCTGTTAACTTAAGAAGAAGAAGAACAGCCATTGGAAATGAGATTTCAAATACTCGCGCTTAACTAAGGGAAGAAGTTTTACGAGATGGGTAAATTATTTCTGTTCAGTTGGTACTGCAGTTGGTACAACCGTCGACGCGCTCAATGTCTAGCCCGGCGGTTTGAAGTAGCAAGCTGCGATGATAGCTATTTGGAGTTATTCGAGTTCTATGATTATAATAAGTAATTCAGCAAATTATAACAAATTTAATGATCTTGCAATAAACAGTGATAATTAATGAACTCATATTTTGTGCTGTAATTGCGTGACATGTGTTGATGAAGACGTTTTAGTGAGAACGAAAGTAGGCCCATCAGTACCGGTATCTGATCATTTGTGACTTTGTGACTAATTCAATATGGATAAAATAAAGACAAGAAATTACACAGCTTGCCCTGTATTTGGGTTCCCTCAGGACTTGAAACCAACTTCACTACCAGTGCTTCGAGATGTCATGCAATGTTATTTAAAAGTGAGAAATGAGCTTAAAGAACTTAATAACGGTAAATATCCAGCAGTTGGTGATGTATGTGAGCTAGTAGCTGTTAAGGTTAAAGAAATTTGGGATAAAGCTTCTCTTCCAACTGTCTCCTAACTAATTCTGGTAGTGAATTTTCGCAGTCGTGATATTGCTGATTACTGTTCTCGAGCGAGAGAATTAACTGAAGCTATTGGTGCGTTTGTTGTGGTGTGGGACTGTCATGATAGAAATGAGGACGATTATTCTAAAGCTTTTACCAACTCAGACTTTAGCTGTGCATTTCAACTATCTGGAGTTGTTGAACCGCTCGTTGTGTATGGACCAGCGCACAGAACAGAATACTCATCAGCCGCTTTTGGGCCAAAGCGTATCACTGAAGGCGACAAAACCCTCTTTATACTATCAGAGGAAGGAACTTTTTATGGTACTGAAGAGGAAGCAGCCTCGTACCAATTAGCCAGAATGGCTATTCCTTAGAGCGAACCAAGGTCAAACCCCGGGGCATACAAATTGGGTAAACTTTATAAATATATTATTATATTACAATAGTAATATTGATATTTCAGAGATAGACAACTAAATTAAGAATGAAATTAGAAACTAATAAAGTGGATATATGTTTAGTGTCAGCTGTAAAGTATTCAACCCAATATAATACTCAAACTAGAGTATTCAACCTGATAATATTGAAAATATTCAACCGGACGAACAAGCTCATAAAAGCAGTGCAGTAGGTCAAAGACAACATAAATCATTACAGTATGAAGAATGCAATCTACAATTACCAAAAACACAGATCACAGTCTTAGGAATTAGAAGACTCACACGAAATCTTAAAATTGGAGCAATCTACTGCCCATATAGATAGTTTTAAAAAATGTTATTACAAAACAATATCAACGCATTTGACCGTTTTCACACTCAAAGACACGACACAGACACGATGGAACATAATAACTATTAAACAAGTAGAACAATGCAAATAGATTGGCGTGCATTGGTCAATTTGTTAGGAAAGAGTGGACGTCCATCCAAACTTACATCGTGTCGGTGTCGTGTCGTTGAGTGTCAAAACGGCCATTGGGTGATACGATTCATTTTGGTGGAGACTTCAATGCTGAGCATGTGGATTGGGGTTTCCGATTATCATCAACAAAAGGAAGAAAATTAGGAGATGAATGAATCAGGATGCATTTTTCATTCTTCGACGAGTCTTACCAGACTCCAGATTCCAGATCAAAGTTTGAAATTGGACTACTGTATGCCAATGAAATATTCCTAGAGTACTACTCCAATAATAAAAACTGATCAATTTTTTGTGAATATTGATCAATTTTTTCTTGGCTTTTAATTGTCTATTTTAATTACATGAAATTCAAATTGTTTAAGCATATACATATACTTGGGGCCTATTGCATGAGAAAATACCAGCTAGTAATACTAGTTGTCAGATGGCAAGTTACCATACTGACAACTAGTATTACTAGCTTGTATTTTCTCATGCAACAGGCCCCTGTTGGTTTTATGAACTATTTGGTTCATTTCAATAATAAATTTTGCACATAATATGTGTGATTATGCACATAAAATTTCATTTTTATGTGGGGCGGGAGTCAGAATAGTGTCTAGGAGAGAAAAATTATTCAATCTGACTCTGCTTCTTGTATCAATGAGATAAATCATGTAGATAATTCATAACTCATCATGATTATTTCATAATTCGATCATGGTACGAACGAGTAAGAGTGGGAACATGACGGAGCTGTGATAAGCGATATCAGCTGTGATACTAGCAGTGCGTAGATAATATTGACGTGTTTTCTAATCAGCCTGTTTCAGGTTTTTGCACGAGAGCGCGCTTAACGTGCACATGCGAACACACTCGGGTGAGAAACCGTTTGCTTGTAAGTTTTGCGAGTTCAGATGCTCACTGCAAAGTGGTCTCAAACGACATATGAGGAAACACACAGGCGAACGTCCTTATGTCTGTGAAATATGTGACTACCGAACCAGCGATCCATCCCATTTGAGACGACACGCCCGCGCGCATGACGGACAAAAACCTTACAGCTGTGAGTAAGGTTTGCCTTACTCACAGGGTAATCTTACTAAGGTTACAGCTGTAACCTTACATTTGTTAGTTATTTTGTTTTGTAAAGTGCGTTTTATTTATAATGCACTTTTATTTTATTTTTATTAATAATAATACATTTAATTTATAATAATATATTATTATAAATTGTACAATGAGGCGAGGTGGATCCTACCCGTAAGGGTCTCCCCACCAATAAAAGCCATACGATAAAAAAAATCAGCCTGTTCATGTCGGAGATGCGATGTTAATTGCATTTGGGCAATGGACCATCGACAAAATGTAAAATCCATGTATTGTTTTTATTTCATCATGTATTGTGCTTTTTATTTGGAATAAAGTTGAATGAATTGAATTGAAAAAAGCGTTGCTAGTGTAACAGCTGGTATCGTTTATCACAGCTCCGACATGTTCCCACCCTAAGCCTCGCCGTAAATAATATCAACGACAAAATAATAAATTTTCAAATAAATAATAAATTTACTGCACTATAAATGTAGTTAAAAACTATATTTCAATTATTCAACAGTCACGAAAATTTCTGAATAATACCTACTAACACTGGAATACTAATAGCGATTGTTGATACCAAAATAAGTCCTAACCGCATTTCATACCTTTGTTGTTCCAATAGTTTTTCAATGTGCTCGTAGCTATCAGTGTGCTGAACAAGATGTAGAGGTAGATTTGTTCCATCGAGAATTTTGTCCGATTTGAGATTCGAAGTGGAAGTTTGCAGTTCATTGATAGCTGTGAGAATATCCTTAGTCAGGTTGCCGAAGTTATTGTCCATAGTGCCAGATGCATCTCTGCTATTGAGTGAATCAACAACCTGAAAATAGAATGAGAGTTGAGCGTTTATAATAATATTCAATTGATACTGTACATCGTATTGAGAACTAACAAGAATTCAGTTTGGTATAAATGGAAACTAGTAAATTAAACTACGAGTTTGTTATCTTCTCCATCATTTCATGATATAAAATATGAAAATTTCAAAAAATATGAATAAAATTTTGAATAATATTAAAAATGAATGAATATAATGATTGCCACACCATGGCAGCATCATTTTGTGTTAGCTTAGAAATACATCAAACAAGTATAATCAGATTAATTTAATTTGGCGCTTGGCATTAGATGAATAGATAGATATATTATTTCTTGACGTTGCTGATGACCGTAGAGTACGATGGCAAAGGAATAATATCTCTCCATCAGCTATCTATCTAACTAATGCCAAGCGTCAAATTAAATGAATCTGATTACACAATCAACTAATTCAAATCGTCACCAGCAAAATCATTACCATAAGAAGGAAATACAACACAGTTTATAACAAGGATGGGTCTCAATCATGAGTAATCTTTAAAATAAGACACTATTTGGTGTGGTCAATTCCACTACTTAGCACAGCGGTTTAGTGGCTCCACCATTCAATTTTAAACTGTAGGTTACTGTTCATCAAATAGTGTTTTCTCTCATCATAGAGTTCTATAACAGCAATAGCAATTCTACAAATGAGTTGATGATCTTTTAAATATTTCAGCAGATTCGGTAGGCTCATTTTGCCCTGTACAGCTGTAATCAATATTATAACAGTGAATTACGACATAAACATGAAAATTTCAACCGTAAAGCCGGAAGCATTAGAAGGTTGAGTCGAAGTAATTGGGGCCTGTATTAGGGTCTCTCCTCCCAGGATGGGTTAAATTCGTGATCAATTTTCCGGATAAATTATGCTGTAAAAGATAATCGGAAATGAACCATGATAATAATAACCATGTAGGCCTATTCAAATTTGTCAAATATCTAAACCTGTGAGAATATCATAGAAGAGTTTTTGCTTGCTGTAACTGATTTAGGTGGCCTTACCTTTCCAGATTATGTTGCACAAGCAAAACAAGAAACTTAGCTGAGTCTACATTTCCAACCACATCGCCCATATTCCTTCCTATCTGGAAGTGGGCAATTTTTGTTACAGAATTTAGAAACAACCAGATATTTGAAAAGTCGTGGCCTGTTTCGTTGAAATTCGTAATTTCTGTAAAATAGGAAAAAGGTGGACACACACTAGATATTAATAGAACGGCATAATATGCTATAAACTTTCAAGTCCAGTGTGTAATCGCCTTTTCTCTATATTAGAGGAATTCTAGATTTTTATGAAGTGGGCCTATATCGATGATGTTATCGTTAACACATTTTGAATGTAAATACAATTTTTAGTTTCTACAGTTACAGAATCCTATCGCAATTGCAACAATACAAGGTTGGGAAATTGACTTATAAGGTTCTTCAATAGACTTAAAACACATGCAAAGAAATCCAATTAGATTTTCAATTAGAATGAAGGAATTATTTTAAAATAAATGAGGGAATTCTAAATGAACATGGGCCCATTACAGAAGAATGAATTCAATTTAGATCATGAGCTGTTGTTGTTCACAGCAATCACCTAAATTATAAAAACCGTTAATGTGTGTTGCCCTAGCCGCGCAAATAAACGCCACTAGCTACAGAGTGTGGGGAAATTATAGCACACAATCTATTTGGGCTTGGATCCAATCAGCTAATCCAAATCTGCTCTTTTTCAATCAGCTAATCCAAATCTGCTCTTTTTCATATTAAAATTATATTAAATACAATTCTCTCAACTTTTAAATTATTTTAATTGATTATTCAAATCGAGTTATTATGGGGAAAAATTCTATACTGTAGTATCAAACCATTCATTGTCACCTCGTTGCTTGGACCTGATTCCTTTCTGGCCCAAGCTCATGCAGTTTGAGTGTTATAAAAATCCTGTAGCAGCTTTCGTTCATTTGTGCAGCTGAAGAAACATTTATCTAATGATAATCTGAACTAACTCACCATTTTTCTAAGTTCTTTCATTTTGAATTGATTATTTATTGAAGATCCAAGAACTCCAATCACAGTTCCCAAGATTGAACCGATCACAGACCAATATTTAGTCTTTTCAGCTTGAGCTCGCTCCTTCTCGTGGCTCTCCTTGACAGCTGACGACAAAAACGTGAAACAGTCTCTTTCCTCTCTTTCAATCTGGTTGAACTCTTCAGTCAATCGTCTTTCTTCCTTAAGAACTGAATGCTCCTGAGTTATCAGCTGGAGGTACCTGTAAATGAAATATATTTTTGACTATACTGCTAATTCTATCTTGAAATTTTCGAAAAGGCAACTTGAAAATACAAGGCATTGATTAGTTTGGCTGTGGTGCACTATATGGGCTTCTGTCAATAAAGTCTCTAAATTGAATACTTTGGACAACTTATTTATAATTTTATTTATTAATTGATAGGGCCTACCATCACAAAATCATAATATTATAATCTGGGAGAGAAAACTAGGCTGAGCCTGTAGCCTACCGGTACCATTTCTCTTCCGAATTTTGATGATTAATGGTGCCCAAAACAAGGTTATGTATTTTCACACATTTAACAGAAGAATTTCTGGTCCATCAGAATAAATGTTTTGGATGACTGTCTTTCTCTTTCCTATTCTTATTTGTTCAATTTTTCTAATAGATATAAATTCAGCTATTTTTTCGCGAATATTGAATTATCATTTTCGACTTTCGTTGATTCCAATATCCATCAAAATAAGGAATGCACCGTCAATATTCAAAATGACACGACATTACTCAACTCATGCTGTAGAGCTTCCAATAATAGCCTACTGTAACAATATTGAGTTAATAATATTAGCGATAGGCCTATAGCTAAAGTATGTAGCTAAATAGTAGTAGCTGAAGTATGTAGCGAAAAGCCTATTTTATTCACTCCGAAGTATTAAAGAATTATTATGTCAACAATTTCCTTAACTTAGTAGTCGCATAACGATTGCAACCGGAAATTTGACTCCACCCAGTTAGCCTAGTAAAGTGCACTTACACCGTGCTTCTATAGGGCCTATGCAGTTTACTGGCCCAACTAGCTCTGAGTCAAATTTCCGTATGCCATCGATCAGCATGTTATTCTGATCACAAAACCATCAAGATTATAACTTTTATATGATAATTGAAAGCCCATGAAATTTGGAGAGTAAATTTTGAAACGCAATGGTGTAGGTATTCTAACCTAGCTAGGTTAGAATATGGTAATGGCTAGGTATTCTAACCTAGCAACTTACCTTTCTTCTCCACGAGTTGTATTGTCCAATTCAGCATAGATATCTTTCAATTTATTCTGGACGGCTGACAAAGCTTTTCCCGATTCTCTTCGTTTATTTTGGGCGATAACAAGTCTATCTTGAGCTTCTATTACCCTATTTTGAACAAAGCGAACTTCATCTAATCCTGTAAGCTGTTCATACCATACAACTAGATCGTCAATTTTGTTTTTCAAATAATTTTTTTCTTTGGCTATATTGATAGAATTTTCTTTCCCTGAAATAACATGATCTTGTTTGCAATATTCACGAAAAGATGCAGAGATTCTATGAGACTTGACTAGATTGGCGATACCGATAGAATGACTATCTTTTACAATTTTCAAAGATTTAGATTGTAACCACACCATAATTTTAAGAAAAGATTCCATAGCCTAGCTATCAAAACTTCAATAATTTTTCATTATCAAACACAGGGAAAAACACTGAAAACAGTGCTAACAATTCACAATTCCTAACCATCCAGAGATTACACACACGGTTTACACCCAACTGAACAAACATGACATGAGTAGAATAGAGAGCAACGTGCTTAACCTCCAAGGCCAAGCTAGAAAACATAGAGAATGAGAATCGAACATCACGTTTCTAGCACTTTCAGAAATAGCACAGATTGAAGCTTCTCCATGAAAGGGAAATTCAATTTTCAACAGGAGATTCAATTTGCAAATCTACAAATCAAATGTAGTATCAATAATTCATAGAATTTTTAGTTTTTCTAAAGAAACTTTCTGTTTCACAAGAGGTAAAATAATCTTTCCTGAAACAGATTATATTGATATGGGCTTCTCGGGAGCGTGACATTTTGTCCCAACGACAGTTTGGTCCAGCGACATTCTGTCCCATTTTTGGGACAGAATGTCGTTTCATGGATTGGTCCAACTCAGGAATGTGGGACAGAATGTCGCTGGTACACATTGTCGGAAAGTGAAGGAATGTAAGGAAATTGGACCAAAATGTCGTGCATGGAGCCGACATATTGGTCCAAGCTCAAGAATGTGGGACAGAATGTCGTTGGTACAAATTGTCGGAAAATGAAGGAGTATAGATTGGACCAAAATGTCGTGCACGGAGCCGACATATTGGTCCATCACAGGAATGCGTAAATATCGATATTTTCATCGATTCATTCATACTTATCGATATAATTATATTGGTATAAAATTCGTAATTCGGTCAGCCGGTCGGTTGTAATGTAAAACCTATGTCTCGAAATTTGAATTGTATGAGATGGTTATGCATGATATTGAGAATTTTGAAAAGGAAGATAGTCCAACTTACTTTTTCATAGGATGCTGTATTTCTTAGCTTCAAATTCTCACCAATTTGCTTTCAAATCAACTGTAACTCGACAATATATGTTGGGCTAATCTATAAGTTATCTTATATGAGTTACCGTATGGTATATATTTGCAATAATCATAATAATACTGACAATTTCAAAAGTCACTTAACCTTGTTTTTTCATCGCTTTAAAACCTACCTCAATTATTACCCTATGAAAAAAGACAAAATATTATACCAATTTTTATTTTTAAAAGCATATTAATCGAAAACTGACTGCATACACTTTCAAATAATGTCAGTGTCAAATGTTTGGAAACATGTAATGTCGGATTGGGATCTGTGACGTCACACTTACACTCCTAATTGACTAGAAGTTCAACAGTCGATATTTTGCCTAAATCGATATTGCAAATGAAACGTGGTACAGAATGTCGCTGGTACACATTGTCGGAGAGTGAAGGAATGTAAGTAAATTGGACCAAAATGTCGTGCATGGAGCCGACATATTGGTCCAGCTCAGGAATGTGGGACAGAATGTCGTTGGTACAAATTGTCGGAAAGTGAAGGAGTATAGATTGGACCAAAATGTCGTGCATGCTGCCGACATATTGGTCCATCTCAGGAATGTGGGACAGAATGTCGTCTGTGAAAATGGGACAGAATGTCGTTTGGAATCCTTGGAGTGGTGGACCAGAATGTCGCTGGGACACTTTTGTACCATCCCGGCTTCTCAATCCTCAATCACAAACTAGGAATCTCCAAAGACCTTGGCTACTCCATTGGATTTGGATCGTTCCTTTTGAACAGTTCAGCTGTTCGTTCCGGACCGAGCCACAGCCCACAGCACTACCGGTAGCGCTAGTTTAGCTAAAGCTACAAAAATTCCAACATGGCAAAAGTTCGTTGGGGGAGCTCAGAAGTTAGAGACGCAAGTGTTTTTTTAGTTTTTTATTGAATGTTTAATACGTTGCCGGGGGGGCGTCGGTTCTATGGAAACCAAGTCAGCAATTCAATGTCAAATTCAAGGCAACGAACCACGTATTTATCTTGACAACGCATGGATGAATATTGAGATTGCGAGCTGGCACGGCATGCCGCATGGCCAAGTTGAAGCTGAACGTTGAAGTTGAACGGTTATACTGGCGTTTTTAATTCCTTTTCGTTTAAATATTTTTGCTTATTCAACTGAAACAACTGTGATTTATCACCAACCATCATGATTGTAACCAAACTTCAGTCCTCGTGTTTGAAAAACTTTCTGAAGCTGAACTCTGTAAGTATGAAACATATGCTTTTGTTAGGTTACCGTAATTCGGATGAAAAAACTTGAACATTTTCTAGATTAGATCGCTGAAGTGTACAAGTTTTTTCATTCATTCAGTACTGGACTAAATATTTTCGTTTATAAATCAAATTCTTTAAATTTTAAATAGGCTAGATCAGTTTGCAGCAAGCACCCATGTGCTTTCAGGTATTGTCAGCGTTTCGTTTAGGCTTATCAATTAATAATTAATTCCATTAATTTTTCATCAATTTTAGTAAGAAATCTGCTGTATGTAATGTTATTGCAACGTTTCATAAATTTTTCTAATGGTTGAATTTTTTTGATGGTGGTGATGCCTACATGAGCTCTAGACTTGTGCGTGGGTAATGATAGGGGTCCATCGGGGGCGATAAGCACCGGTCTGATAATCCGAAGGCTCCGGGATCAATATCAGTTGACAGAACGGATTTTGACCACAAATCGGCCACTCCCGACTGCCTGAAAAGTAGTCATCTCTCATCATCAACCCTCTCATTACTCACGCACAAGCCTATAGCTTACGTGTGCATCACTATCAGCAAAAAATTCAATGAACTGTCTACTTCTACCAGTGGGATCCAGGATTCACCTGTGGTGGGGGGGGGGAGTTTGTTATTCTCAATCATAGACTGTCTAAAAACCCATTGTGCATTTTACAATCGTCTGGGGAGGACACGAGTACAAGCCCCCGTTCCCCTCTTCCTGGGTCCACCACTGGTACCAACGTATCTTATTTTATGAAATCCTTGGACTTGGAATATTATTATTGAATTTTATAATAAATTATTATATTCTCTCTCTCTTCTCGATATACTTCTCTGGGACTCAAGGGAAATTCATTGCAGTAGCGTGGTGGGCAAGAAATTATTCCAAAAATTCATCACCCACCCATACTATAACTTGGCCTACATCACAGGTTTTTAAGAATTTTAAAACTTGGCCTTGAATAATTGATCTCTGCAGCCCTGGTTGGTTCAATATGTTATTTCGATCATAGTTTCATCCTAACATGAATGAGCTAGCAATATAACATCCTGCTGTAATGTCCATCCTGTTGGGTTAGTTATACTTACTTGTTACTTGGTCCGTCTTCTCCGCAATCAGCGACTGGGGAATCGTCTATTTTCCTCTTATTTGAAGAGGTCAGATGCGGTCAGCTGCTCGACCTGGCAAGTGTTGAAAGGTGTGGTCTTCAATGTATTCTCCGAGGGTATAGTACGGTCGATCTGTCAAGTATCGCTTGAGTGCAGCAGCAAAGATCCCATTGTCCTCCAGGGCCTTCAGTGTAGTTGGTAGCAGATTGAAAAGTAAAGCTCCTGCATAAGCTGGGGAGTCCTCATATTTTTTCAATCTGTGCTGTGGAAGATCCATATCCTTGCTGTTCCTTGTCCTGTATTGGTGCTTATCTCTCCTCAGTGTAGGGGTTGATTTCTTTGCCAAGTTTATTGTCTCCAGGATATATAGCGAGGTCACTGTAAGCAGCTTGTGTCTCCGGAAGAGTGGCTTGCAATGCTCCATCATGCTCACTCCCAGTATGGTTCTCAGTGCCCTCTTCTGGATCACTAGGATCTTATTCAGGTGTACTTGAGCTGCCGAGCCCCAGGCTATGATGCCGTATCTCAAGTGGAAAGCAAACAGAGCATGTAAGAGCTGTTCTTTCCCCTGATATGTTGGTCAATCTCCGAATCACATATACCGCTGATGACAATTTTTTGCAAAGTTGTTCAATATGAGGCTGCCATGTCAGGTTTCTATCAATTATTATTCCCAAGAATCTTGTAAATGTGGCTGTTGTGATCTGATTAGTAGGAACTTCTGGGCTATTATTGTTTGGTTGGAATGTTATGTGTATGGTTTTTTGTTTGTTTATGGATAAATGTAATCTATTGCAGGCCTGTGTAGCCCCTTCCAGGGTTTCATCAATTAGTGTGTCTGTTGATTCCTGATCTCTGTGTGGCACCAGTATTGTAGTGTCATCGGCAAAAAGTATACAGTTGTATCTGCTGTCCACTTCATTGGGAAAATCATTGATGTATATCAGAAACAGCAATGGTCCAAGTATGGATCCCTGTGGTACACCTCTATTTACTGCTCGGAGCGTAGATTTGTACTGCACAATGTTGTTCTCTTTATGGTAGTCCAACTCTACATATTGTTTCCTGTTTGAAAGATAATCCTCCAGCCACTGCAGAGCTTTTCCGTCTATTTTTAGAATTTTTAGTTTTGTTTTCAGTGTGTCCTAGTTCAGAGTATCGAAAGCTTTCTGGAGATCAATGAAGATGCCTGACACAGTTTTTTTCTCTTCCCACAGTTTGTTTATGTTGTTGCAGAGCTCTGCTATTGCTGTTGCTGTGCTATATCCCCTTCTGAATCCATGCTGATGCCGCGTTATTATTGTTGTCTTCAAGGTGATGGATTAATTGGTTGAAGATTGCACGTTCTACTATTTTTTGATACTTTATTTCTATTATATTTAGGTCTATTTTATTCTTTTTGTAGACCTTCACAATAGGCTACTTTTATTAAACCTAAATCCGTCTTTCCGTGTTCTTAATAAATTAGTTCATCTGTAACCAACGATAACATATCACTTGCTGAGCGTTTGATTTTTCAACTATAATGATAATATTTATATACATTCTTGATGTGTTATTCTTTCTAAATTCGCTAAATAAATTCTAGATTCTAGAGTAGTAATTGTTTAAAAGGGTGAGTAGACAGGGTAGACTGTAGACCCATTGTAAAGATTCCTGGTGTAGGAAATGCAAATTAACAGAGTTAGTAGGCTAGTCTAGAATTTAGATCCAAATACCTTTGATTCAGTCTTGGAATGTCTTAATTTATGTACACAATGTAGTGTGTATACAATGTATACAATTAATGTATAAACACCGTTATCAAACTAAAAGTGATGAACTTTTAATGATGAATTGGCAAAAAAATTGGCTTGTAAGAAACGATTGTACAGCTTACTAATTGCCTACTTCGCCTCATGGTGATGATTACGTTATCATATTCGTAGTATTTGGATGGTCGAAATTTTCTTATTTAATGACATGAATGATTAGACCTAGCCTATTTGTCTTTGTTATATTTTCTTTGTTTTTTTTCAGTTATTTGCTAGTTCTATTAATTACAGTGTTGACACTGTAATAATGCATATTATGATTATACATTATTCATTATTATGATGAACTGCATTTGTTACTGCAATAAAACTATTAAATAAAATAAATAAAATTTATTTATTCAGCATGTTTCCTCTTGACTTCTTGTTGAAAAACGTAAACTCTACTATTACTGTAACTTTCAATGCGAATGAGAAATATAATAACAAAATATAATGCATGTGAAATTATTTGACAGGTAAGAGCAGCATTAGTGGCTGAAAACTCGACATGGGTTGGCCAAACAGGCCAAGAGTCATTAGCCGATGACGACCCTGAAATGTGGAAATTGTTACAAGAGGAGAAGCAACGACAGCTTAAAGGATTGGAACTTATAGCTTCAGAGGTAATAACATAGCAGGCATGCTCCACTAAAAAATTTCACGCTCAAAAATAACTTTGAAGTTTCATAATTTAATCATATTTTTAGTTTCATCTGGTAACCTGTGGTTATCTGGGAACCTGTTATTCCTGGTAAAATTCACAAAACATAGGTTTGATACTTTTTCATTATCTAGTAGAATTTGTAATTCGACGCTTTGGAAAACATTTATCCCAATATAGGATTTTTGTTTAGTCTATTTCATTCACTCATTTTTGATGATTTGGAATATTGATGTCACAAAATTGAGTGATTTTTGTCGATATTCATTTATGAAATAAACGTAAGAGTTATCACGTTCTTTATAAATTATATTTTTTCGCCGTTAAATGGATCCATGACATTTCCATGTTCATGCTTATTTATTTTACGATTGTGTCTGATGAGTTTCAAGGTGATAAAATACTTTGAGAAAACTTTTGTATTGGTTAGATGAGACGTGGAATAAATGACTGAATATTGGAAATTTGGGAAAAACCGACATTCAATTTGGTGAGAGTGAACTAGGCAGACCAAGTTGATGATGATCTTGAAGACTGAAATATATTCTACCGATTGATTAAATGTATTAAGAAGAAATTAATTAAAATCTTTTAATGCAATTATTGCTATTAGTCGTTTTGATCTGGAGACATGTTTACACTTTACTACGAATTCGTAATTATATCATAGTTCTGTATTTATTCTTTTTCTCTACTGACAGTTATACGAATGTCAATCAAGATTTTCTATCACCTATTATAAATCTTATCAATCGTCGAAGATCATCCTTGATTGATGGCAACTGATCAAATGTATAAATTCAAGATAGCTGATTTGTCAAATCAGCTATAAATAATTGTATAAATTGAATATTTATAATCTCCAAGACTTAGGCACTATTCTTACATGAATTCTCGAATCGCGGATAACGGCGACTCTGAGTAAAAATAACCTGTTTTCTAATGATGACGCTCAGACCAGACGGTTCTGAGCGTCATCTTTTAAAGGCATATATTTGATATCAGAGTCTTTGAGTGTCCTCATGTGAGAAGTGCCTAATTATTGGTGATTATTCAAGATTTGACAAATCAGCTAGGCCTACCTTGAATTGTGTTGTAAAATGCTGTAATTGAATTATCATTTATTTGCACCTGCATTAACTACATAATTAATGTTTGTTGCTTTCAGAACTTTTGTAGTCGATCTGCACTTGAAGCTCTGGGATCCTGTTTAAACAATAAATATTCAGAGGGATATCCTGGTCAAAGGTAGATAATTATATCAAATTTTAACAGCCTAAAACTGTGTCACAGTACGTTTGCTGCAGTCAATTTCGAAGACGATTTATCTGATTTGTCTTTCATTAGCAATTTACTTATTATTTATTCATTAGCAAATTACTTTCTTGAGATTGTTTGAAATATTTTGCACTTAAATATTTATCGAAATTATTTGATTAATGAAATGAAATCAATGAAAATTAATGAAATGATTTTCATGAGTCAATTTTTGTTCTAGTTTTCACCTTCAAGAAATTGTAATCTTCATAGACTTGAAGGCACTTTTTAGAACTGTTCAAAAACTAGTCTTCAACCTTACCTTTGCATTGATAGTTTTCTCCATGTTTGGCCATTCATATCTTATTCCATTTCAATTTTTATGGTTAACTTGAGACTACTTAAGCATATTATTTTCTACATAAGAATCATTCTCTAGTCATATTCTCATTTAATTAGTATCATGTTATTTTATTCGATTGGGGGATCAGAAACTTTACCTGAAAATTGAACTTTGCTGAATCGAAAATGTTAATGGGGTTTCTGAATAATGTTTTGAAAGTTTAATGTTCTTCAGAAAAAAATAAAAGTTTTTTCAGAAACAAAAAAATAAAAGTTTTTTCTGTTTTAAAGATGAACATTTTTTACAGGTATTATGGTGGAACAGAGGTTATTGACAAAATAGAACTTTTATGTCAAAAACGGGCACTAGAAGCCTTTGATCTAGATCCTGAAAAATGGGGGGTCAATGTTCAGCCTTACTCTGGATCGCCAGCTAATTTTGCTGCATATACAGCTTTACTTAAACCACATGACCGTCTCATGGGACTTGACTTATCGCATGGTGGACAGTGAGTACTATACATAAAATAAACTATTGGAAGTTACCAATACTTGACTACTGGGGCCCGTTTCACGAAAGTCACAAGTTACCAATTCACCAATGAATTTTAACCAATCTGGAACTTTTCATAGTTTCACTCTGAAAATCAGCTGAATTTTCAGTCGGCTGTTAAAATTCGGCTGTTCGCCAGTGACAGTCACATATTACTCATGATGACAATCAGTTATTAATAACAGTGACCAGTGATATTATCTAAGCCCAAGATATTGAAATTTTGAATAATTTTCGGCTATCTCTGAACAACATATACGATTATCACGTAACATGCAGATTTAGAACTAAGATAACCTAATTTCTTTGAAATCAAATCACGAAATAACTCGTTTTATTGTAATAGAACTGAGAATAGGCACATTTGTTCTCATTGACGTTCTTAAAAAGTAACGAAGTCAGTTATTATCTTTTTGAAACTGTTATTCTTTATTTCGTTACTTTCGATAAACATCTGCACTAGAGAATTCAAAGTTACATGTTATTTAGCTGTTACATTGGTAACTTTTGGTTGGTGACTTTTGTGAAACGGGCCCCTGCTGGCTATTCGAAATATTGTGGCTAATATAATGCTAACATGATGACAGTGTCAACAATAATGTAGGTGATAATCCATCATTTTTATGGAATCATATTCTTGAATTTTGACATTTCTGGAATTGGAAATATTAAAAAAATCAAGGGAAATTGTTTAAAACATAAGTACTGCATTAGGTACTGATAGATTCAAATCAAGTCTACAATCTCTTTCAGTATTTTGGCAGTTTTCAAGGATAATAGTAGAATAGAAGGCAGTAGAATTGAATAAGGTTGACCAACTGTGACGTTTACTATTGCTATTTACATTGACTATTAATCACATCATATTTGATGTGATAAATATCTATTTTGCAGAGGGAAAACTCCATTTTGAATACTGGTCTCTTCTCACATATGTTAAATTTTTGGTTAATGATTCATATTTAGTGTCAATCTTCTTCCTGCTTCTTGAAGGCAGTAGAATTGAATAAGGTTGACCAACTAAATATGATGTGATCTATATCCATTTTGGAGAGGGAAAACTCCATTAAAAAAAAACTTTTGAATACTGGTCTCTTCTCATACATGTTAAAGTTTTGGTAAATGATTCATATTTAGTGTCAATCTTGTTTCTGCTTATTTGAAGGCAGTAGAATTGAATAAGGTTGACCAACTAAATATGATGTGATAAATATACATTTTGGAAAGGAAAAACACCATTTTGAATACTGGTCTCATCTCGAACATATTCAATTTTCTCTAAATGATTCATATTCAGTGTCAATCTTGTTTCTGCTTATTTGAAGGCAGTAGAATTGAATAAGGTTGACCAAATAAATATAATGTGATAAAAATCCATTTTGGAAAGAAAAAACACCATTTTGAATACTGGTCTCTTATCATACATGTTAAAGTTTTGATAAATGATTCATGTTTAGTGTCAATTTTGTTTGTGCTAATTTGAAGGTAGTAGAATGAATAAGGGTGAACAACTAAATATGATGTCATAAATATCCATTTTGGAAAGGAAAAACACCATTTTGAATAATGTTCTCAACTCAAACATATTCAATTTTCTCTAAATGATTCATATTCACTGTCAATCTTGTTTCTGCTTATTTTAAGGCAGTAGAATTGAATAAGGTTGACCAACTAAATATGATGTGATAAATATCCATTTTGGAAAGAAAAAACACCATTTTGAATACTGGTCTCTTATCATACATTTAAAGTTTTGATAAATGATTCATGTTTAGTGTCAATCTTGTTTCTGCTAATTTGAAGGCAGTAGAATGAATAAGGTTGACCAACTAAATATGATGTGATAAATATCCATTTTGGAAAGGAAAAACACCATTTTGAATACTGGTCTCTTATCATACTCGTTAAAGTTTTGGTAAATGATTCATATTTAGTGTCAATCTTGTTTCTGCTTATTTGAAGGCAGTAGAATTGAATAAGGTTGGCCAACTAAATATGTTGTGATAAATATCCATTTTGGAGAGAAAAAACACCATTTTAAATATTGGTCTCTTCTCATACATGTTCAATTTTTGGTAAATGATTCATATTTAGTGTCAATCTTGTTTCTGCTTATTTGAAGGCAGTAGAATTGAATAAGGTTGACCAACTAAATGTGATGTGATAAATATCCATTTTGGAAAGGGAAAACTCCGTTTTGAATACTGGTCTCTTCTCATACATGTTCAATTTTTGGTAAATGATACATATTTACTGTCAATCTTGTTCCTGCTTCTTGAAGGCAGTAGAATTGAATAAGGTTGACCAACTAAATATGATGTGATAAATATCCATTTTGGAAAGAGGATACTCCATTTTGAATACTGGTCTCTTCTCATACCCGTTAAAGTTTTGGTAAATGATTCATATTTAGTGTCAATCTTGTTTCTGCTAATTTGAAGGCAGTAGAATGAATAAGGTTGACCAACTAAATATGATGTGATAAATATCCATTTTGGAAAGGAAAAACACCATTTTGAATACTGGTCTCTTATCATACTCGTTAAAGTTTTGGTAAATGATTCATATTTAGTGTCAATCTTGTTTCTGCTTATTTGAAGGCAGTAGAATTGAATAAGGTTGACCAACTAAATATGATGTGATAAATATCCATTTTGGAGAGAAAAAACACCATTTTAAATACTGGTCTCTTCTCATACATGTTCAATTTTTGGTAAATGATTCATATTTACTGTCAATCTTGTTTCTGCTTATTTGAAAGCAGTAGAATTGAATAAGGTTGACCAACTAAATATGATGTGATAAATATCCATTTTGGAAAGGAAAAGCACCATTTTGAATACTGGTCTCTTATCGTACATGTTGAAGTTTTGGTAAATGATTCATATTTAGTGTCAATCTTGTTTCTGCTTATTCAAAGGCAGTAGAATTGAATAAGGTTGATCAACTAAATATGATGTGATAAATATCCATTTTGGAGAGAAAAAACACCATTTTAAATACTGGTCTCTTCTCATACATGTTCAATTTTTGGTAAATGATTCATATTTACTGTCAATCTTGTTTCTGCTTATTTGAAGGCAGTAGAATTGAATAAGGTTGACCAACTAAATATGATGTGATAAATATCCATTTTGGAAAGGAAAAACACCATTTTGAATACTGGTCTCTTATCGTACATGTTAAAGTTTTGGTAAATGATTCATATTTAGTGTTAATCTTGTTTCTGCTTATTCGAAGGCAGAAGATTGATGATTGAAGTAGTAAAATTAAAATCTTTTTAGTAAAAAATTTTTTTGTGACTACAGTTATAATAATATTATAGTTACTTTTGTGTAATGTGACTGAAGTGTTCACCTTGACCTTGATTACTAATTGACACTTCATGTTGGTATTATTAAGCCTCATGGTTTTTCATTTTAACTATATCTTGAATTGAGCAGATTTCAGAAAAGCATGTATTTAATTTTTTGAATTGAGAACAGAGACGTTTGAGAGACGTTTGACAATCCATGCATGCTATCAATTTTTATTTATGAGAGTGTTTTTATTGATAAATAGCAGATTACGTTTTAATTATTGTGGTTATGTAACTTTATGATCTTAGGGACAAATAAACTCAAATATCGTTGATAAATTTGGGAATGGGGCCATGCATGAACCTTTCGCCTTTTAACTGAAATGTTTCAATTCTGATAAAAACATGACAATTTTTTTCAAACATTTTATTGCTTAATGTTACAGTTTGACCCATGGATTCATGACTCCGGCTAAAAGAGTATCAGCTACTTCTGTTTACTTTGAATCAATGCCTTACAGACTCAACCCAGAAACCGGGTTAATAGATTACGATACGCTACATGCTAACGCATTACTATTCCGGCCCAAACTAATTATTGCTGGAGCTTCAGCTTATCCCAGATTATTGGACTATAAGAGATATAGAGAGGTAAAGCAACCAATTCATATCGTACAATTTTTCTCACTTTTCAAAACATTGATAAATAGTACAATGGTGTGACCCTGGGTCTGAGAAATTATCTTTCACTGTTATCATTACTATTGGGAAAAATACTAATTTGGTACTTTTTAATTCTTGGCTTTAACTATCCCTCTGAAATGGCAGTTGAAAATTATTGCACTTGCGGCCGATACGATAAATAAAATAAACACTATTCCTCTCTTTTCATAGTGGGGTTTTATTTTTTACGAACTGCGATTGGTATTAATTTTCTCCATCTAAACGATTTCTTTGCAATAAGAGTCTCTCTCTCTCTCTCTCTTTCAAGGTCAAGTGTTGATGGAAAGGATTTCTTTGTATCTCCTTTCCCAAGAATGGACATTCATGTGTCCAAACTTCGCCTTTTCATCTAGATAACTCACAATTATTATATCATCAGTATACTTTTGCTCTATATCTACTCATGGCATAATTTATAGCTAATGTAAATTTGACGAATAATTAGTTGTACAGTATATATTTTATTATTATTATCTAGAATTTAAGCCGTCATATTTGTTATCTACATGAATAAAGTAATAAATCTAAATCTAAATCTCTCTCTCTGTTTGGAGATACTCAGTTTGTATAGAATTCAATACGTAGTTCAATATCCTTGTAATGATATCTTTTAAAGTTTTCCCAGCATTCCACATTTTCAAGATAATGAAATCGTTCAGCTCTTTTTTTAGATTGCTTTTATGACTCCAATAGTACGCTCTTATGTTTCTCTCATTTTCCCCCAAATTATATAACAGTTTTTGAAGGTTATTTTATCGTCTCTTGTCAAGTAATCAATGGAAACATCTTGACCTCCATGACCGTTCTTTTCTGGCAATTAAAAAAATACCATCAAAAAATAGTTAATATGAATCATAATCGAATAATTAATACTGTGCTCAATAAAAGGCTACTGTCCTATCAACCCCGAAGCGTAATCTCATCTCCTAGATGGTGTCGAGCCTTTGACTTATGTTTAACAAGGATTGAGATTGAGAGAGAACTCGATCGTAATTTCAACTGCTCTTATATAGAACTCTAGGCTCCAGTTACACTAGTACCAAGCTCTTGTGACACTCACGAAGCAAGAGTTTAGATTGCACTACAAAGTTCTCCAACTTAGTTTCAAGACTTGTTTCAAGGAAAAAATTGTAAAAAACCAATGAAGGTTACATAAGGTGTAATATGCAACATTAGACTGTTATCTAAATTGGAAAAGGGATAGTTTGGGGCGTAAGACTGTTGAATGTTCCATTAAACATAATCATTTGTACATTACTGAATTAATAAATAAGTAACTTTATCCTTATCATCTTTAGAAAAACCTTATATTATGGCAATTACGGGTTACTCCACTAATATTCAAAAATATATCAGTTTTGTACTTTTTTCTTTAACAACTCAATCGCTTAACTATAATTTATTTACGAGGGTAGGCTGATAATTAATGCACACATGATTGTTGGAGACAAACAAAAACAAATAGCAAGATAGGGTGGAAACCAAATTAAAGTATAAATCTTGAGCTTCAAAATCGTGTATATATTTTCCACTATAGTCATCGTTAAGCATTACACATTTCTCCCAATGTGTTACAAGTTTTTTCATTCTGTAACTGAACAATTATTCCAGCTTTTCTTGCTCTTATTCTTGCAATTTTTTCTTGCAGCTTTTCTTGCAATTATTCCACACACTTCACGCTCAACTGAAGAGGCTCTGAAAAACCTGAAGTTTGAACCAATTCCACGTCCTCAATATTCTCCCAATCTTGTACTTTGCGATCTTTATTTCTTCTCTCTACTTGAGAGAAACCTCAAGGGTAATCATTACAGCTCGCACAATGAGGTAGAGACAGCTATTGAGTCCTGGGTTCAAGAAAAGCTGGAATAATTTTGTTCAGTTACAGAATGAAAAAACTTTTAACAGATTGGGAGAAATGTGTAATGCTTAACGATGACTATAGTGGAAAATATATACACGATTTTGAAGCTCAAGATTTATACTTTAATTTGGTTTCCACCCTATCTCGCTATTTGTTTTTGTTTGTCTCCAACAATCATGAGTGCATTAATTATCAGCCTACCCTCGTAGATCCATTTGCTTTTAGTGCAAGTTTATCCAATGTTTGATTGCACGTATTTTCTCTTTTTCGAAAAATTTTCTTCAAATCCAGATAATCTTTTCTATCAAACTGATATTGAATATTCTATTGTTTTTTTTTAGATCTGTGATGATAGTGGTAGTCTTCTCTTAGCTGATATGGCTCACGTATCAGGTCTAGTCGCAGCACGTGTGATTCCAAGTCCGTTCGAGTATGCGGATGTTGTTACAACAACAACGCATAAAACATTGAGAGGTGCCAGGTAAGACTATTTTTTATATACTTAAGACCAGATATTTGTGAATTAGAAACTTTAAATCATAAAACTATTCATTATACTTGGTGTTTCACTCGGCTCCCTTGATTTAAAACATGATTTAGAATTGCTCTTTATTCCTTCAAATGTGTACAACAACAATACAAGAAAAAAATTCTTGCCATGATCGACTGTAGATCCTGAATCACTACAATGCAGAAATGATGATGTCGAGCATAAATTATGAGAAATCATTCATAACTGAACTCCTCGAGTATGATTTTATGTCAGCTAAAGTCAGTGTGCGAAAAAACTAGCTTTTGTCGAGAAGTGGGCTGATAGTTGAGAGGAAGGCTGCTACAATGCTGCCAACATTATGTATGAAAATATATAAATGTGACTACGAATATTAAAATATATAAATGTGACTACGAATATTCTAAGGGATATATAACAAAATATTTTTAAATTGTTGATTAACATTGATTAATTGGTTGTAATAGTTGGTTATTAATCATGTTGGATTCGTTTTTACAGATCTGGAATGATATTTTTCCGCAAAGGAGTGAAAAGTATCGATAAAAAAACTGGCCAGCCTATAAAATATGATTTCGAGGATAAAATAAATAATGCAATTTTCCCTGCGTTACAAGGTGGTCCACACAATCATGCTATTGGTGCTGTAGCTGTGGCTTTGAAACAGGTACATGTAATCATTTTGTATTTACAATAAATTGAATATAGTTGGTCTTTCAAGTTTTGTAATTAGATATGTAGAGTAGCATCTTATGGAGTATGGTTGACAAATCTAAATCTCAAATGAGTTATCTTCTTCCTATGTGGATTATTAATTTGACAAGATTACTGAAAATATATTAAAATAAATTATTCTATTCTGAGGTGAACTACAATAATCTCTTCCAGAATAAGCTTCAAATCCTATCTTATTCTGAGCTGATGATAAGGGAACGCGACAAGGTAGCACCGCGTCAACCTGTACTCACGACAACCTGACACCTCGAAAATGAACGGCGTCAACCTGTACTCATTCTGAGAGGTGCCACTTTGTCGTGAGTACAGCTTGACGCAAGCACATGAGTTAAGTTGTCGTCTGCGGTGCCATCAACCTAACTCTCCGAGCTCAGAAGTTGTCAACTTGTCGGGTTGCAGCCGATATGACGGAGTTGTCAAGTTGTCGGGTTGACACCTTGACGCGAGTGATCGAGTTGTAAAGTTGTCGTGTGCGGTGCCGTCAACCTGACAATCCCCAGCTCAGACATTGATCGTATGGGACATCAATCCAATGTGGCCGACTACTACCGCCTACTCTTAAACTAAGTTCAACGAAACTATTATTTTAACTGTAGGTCCACGGTTTAAAGCAAGATTTTACAAGTTGAAATTACGATTAGTTGGACTCAGTTTAAATGGGCCTAAAAAATGCTTGTTTGTTTTTTATCGTTATTCTTTGAATTTATTTTTCATTTCAGGCTAAAACTGATGAATATAGAGTGTATCAAACGCAAGTTCTACTCAATTCCAAAGCTATGGCGAATGCACTTATTGAAAAAGGCTATAAATTGGTGTCGGGAGGCACTGATAATCATTTAGTCCTAGTGAACTTGGCTAGCTCGAAAAACGTAGATGGCGCCAGGACTGAACACATTTGCAATAATGTCCATATCACAGTCAACAAGAACGCTTGTCCGGGGGACAAATCAGCTATGATTCCTAGCGGATTAAGACTGGGTAGGCTATGTGAAGGGTCTAGTTATTTATTAATGTTTATCAGATAGATAATTTGACATCTTGTGAGACCCCCAATAGGGGTCTATTGGGGGAGTCCACCATTAGGGCGACATCTAATTGAAATTCTAATAGTTCAGATAGTTATTTGAAATATTAAAATCGAATATTAAATATGTGAATATTTAATATATTATACATCTATATATATTTAATATTTATATATATATATATATATAAATAATAAAATAAAATCCTTTATTCCTGAAATACTCCGTTTTTCCTTTTTAGAAATAAAGGGTTATCGAAAAGGCTTTACATCTTTGGAAATGCATACAATTTTTTTTAAAAAGAGTTATAGATCTGGATTTGGTCTTGTTTTAAACGAAAACACTTCAAGTTTTGATTGGCATATTATGAAAGTGCAGAATCTCGCCCTAGCAAGCGCTAGTGGCTAATACGTTAAATATGACTCTTCACTGGACTCGAGCTTGGCTTGGCTAGCTGGCTTGAAGAATCAAAGTCGGCAAGAAACTTTCAACGTAATTTTTGCACCAAGTACAAAAAGTATTTTTGCACTACTATGATAATCATAGTAGAACTACAATTTATGATTGTCATAGATTATTCTAGTAACAGGGTGCTCAATAAAACATAAGAAATCTTACGCGTAGGTTCACACTTTTTGTCTTTTGTTATCAGGTACAGCAGCTTTGACGTCTAGGCAGTTCAAGGAAGTCGATTTCACCAGAGTTGTTGAGTTCTTGGATTTAGCTGTTCATATAGCTCAAGATGCCAAAAATAAATCAGGTATTGCAGAGTTCACAGATTCCTTTGCTACAATAACATACCTATACCTACCTACCTAACTGTTGAGACCTAGACGGCCGATTGCACAAATTAGTATTTGAGTTTGGTCGCGCTTGTAAGGCCCTGCACCCACAGAGCAACTGCTATCTGACTACAGTCACAAGCCAGTTTGCGATTCAACTGCAATTTGACCTCGGCAATGGATAGTAGTGTGAACCGCCCACGAGGTGAACAATTGTAGACAAGTCGGAAACCATTTGGATGCGACCGTGGATCCGATGTCAGACTTGCGTTGCAACTCTTGTGTGTTGGTGTGTGTTTCTAACCTAAAAGTGATGAATGAGGAGAGGAACAAACGACTTGAAAGTTGAAAGAAGAGGGGTGAGCACTAAAATTCACAATGTTCAAACCCACTATCAGATAATTCTAACCTAATTCCATGTGATTCTTAATGAATGGTTAGCTACCAAGAAAGGTTAAGACCGGTGAGAACCTTGAGTCATACGACATTGTGAGTTCTAGTATACACTCAAAAAGAGGACTTATCTTTATTTTCTTTCAAAGTCGACTTCATTTTACAAATTATTTCACTTGAATTAATTTATGTAATAGCCTACTGTGATATTCCACGTTCAGTGAGGCTTTGTTACAAGGCAAATCGCATGCAACTGGTCACACAGCTGACTGAGGACAGAGGTTGTATTTTGTTCAGATAGCAGTCAGCATGCTGCAATGGTTTCCGACTGCAGTCAGATAGCAGTTGCTCCGTGGGCGCTGGGCCTAAGAGTTATTATTGATGATCGGAGATCGAACTCAGATAACATTTGTGTAGACTTTAGATGCAATAAAAATGTGTTGCAGATAGCGAAAAACCCTACAGTATTCATTTAATTTTCAGTGATTCTTGAGTCATAGCATTGTAAATTATGTTCTTTTTAATTTCAGGAACAAAACTAAAAGACTTCAAAGACTTCGTGAAAGGTGATGATTCAGTACAGCAACGAATGTGTGATTTGAAGAAGACTGTTGAAGAATTCGCATCACAGTTTCCAATGCCTGGCTTTGATGATCATTGAATCATCAAAAAATGATGATGATTACCCTCATCGTCACTCACATCTTCATCACAGAGTTCACACATTCATGATCACACAGAGTGCACATTCATGTATCTTGTTTTGAAGGTATTTTGTGTGTCATAACTGCTTTGAGTTCGTCTTATCAACGCTAATCCTCATTTTATATTATACAATATAATAATAATTCCGTATAACCTGGCTGGCTCAGGTCTGGTGTCAGAGTTTTCAGGTTACTCCTGATCAGTTCAGGGTCTCTGACGTGACTTAACGACTGTTTTTTAAGCAGCCGGGACCGACGGCTCAGCGTGTCCTCCGAAACACGAGGAGTGGCTCGAGCTAAAATCTCACGGTCTGACCTGGGTTTGAACCCGGGACCTCTAGGTTACAAAGCCAGCACTTAACCCAGAAGAGAATACAAGAGAGCTAACAGTTTAACAAATGTGTATGTGACAGACCTTTTAAGCAATACCATATACCACCAAGATTATTTGAAACTTATATTATACAATATACGAGGCGTATTTTTAAAGTAAGTACAGTTTTCAATTTACGCCGTTTTTTCGTTGACGCATGCGCAGAAAAATTGACGTCTCGTATAAAGTGACTCTTATGAGTGATGACTTATGGTGTGGAAGTGGGTTGGGGCCTTTAAAGATGGCCGTCGCGACATTGACGATGAGAAAGAGTTTAGGCCAGCGTCCAACTAATTTGACACTGGAATACAAAAGCTGGTCCCACGACACAATAAGTGCCTTAATATTGATAGGAATTATTAGGAAAGAATGATTTTTCAAGTGAATAAATTACTTTTAGAAAATATTCACTTGCTGTTTTTTTTTTCAAAACGCTTATTACTTTAAAGATACGCCTCGTAAATAATTCGACGGTCAATTGCGTAGAAGACACTTCGAAAAATTACTTTTTCAAGTGGTGGGTAGTTCAGTATGATTTGATATTGATGTATCAGTATCCTTTTCTTAATATGGACTCCATCACTTATGTGGTAGTGATAAGATGCGTAGATTCACTTTAGTAGACCTTTGAAGGCCCAATCAGGGCTAATTCTCCAAAATTTTGGGTCTTTGCACTTGTTTAAAATGATTTTACTACATAACTAGAACCAATTTCAAAAATATAAAACTGTACTTATCTTACTAGAAAGACGGTGCATTGTAGTATCAGCTGTATGCTTTTCAAATGTACTGCACTTGTCATCTGGATAAGCAAAAACTATATCATTCCACTGAATTTGGTTTCTGTAGCACGATCCATTTAACTTGTCAGAAATCAGCTGTTTTGGTAATAATTATTAAACTTCGTGACTTCGACACAATAATCAAAAGACCTTTTTAAAGAAGACCTTTCAAAAGTTTCAAAGAATAACTTTTTAAAAGACCTTTTCAATAATCTGCGAGAATCAGCATTTGTAGGTTAAGTATTGTGATCATATGCTCGTCGATCATATGTTTTATGACAAGTTAAAAGGATCCTGCTATAGTTATGTAATGAAAACATTACTAACAAATGGGCTGTTGTGCTAAAGACCCAAGATCTTTGCTAGTGTTTCTAATCGAACCATCTCTAGAAAACTCTGAAATTATTTTATAAATGAATACATATTATAAGAATCCTCTTTATAGTTTAATTAGTCAAGTATTAACTTGAACTAATTTATTATAAACTTATTCAATACTTGAGGATTAAGTCATTAGTTGAGTACTTTACTTGAACTGAAAGTTTATTTTTTTATATTTCAGTTAGACTGTGGAATTGCAGTCGCTATGGCCTTGAATCTCAATCAAATAATATTCAATATAGTATAGTTTCTAATGTTAAATAAAGTATTATAATTGATGCAATCATTTTTTTGGGGGAAAAATTCTAGTCAAATTTTAATTTTATAATGGGTTGAAACTTGATGATTCTTTTTCAAATTCTTTTGAATCCTGATTGGCTCTGAAGCACATTTTCTTGAAATTCAATTATTTTACTTGAATGAGCATCATTAAAATATATGTAATTGTTAACCTAGGATTAAAAATTCAATCATTGAAAATGATTAAATTACAGTATATATTTTTTAATTTGGGGAATGGCAAATGACTTTCATTTAACGTTTAACGGGTGATGTTCTCTTGATTTCTTTTTAATAAGTTTTTTAAATTTTTTATACAGTAGTTATGTGAAAAAATTCAACATAACATCACCTGTTATCATAGAAACATTAAATGAAAGTCGTTCGCCATCCGCCAAATTAAAAAAGTGATACTATATGTCATTCTTATTCAACTGGCTTCAACTAGTCTTGCACATTGAAGCCTTAGAGATAGAATATGAATGATTCATGTCTTATGAATGATTCATGTCTTAAGAATGATTCATGTCTTATGAATGATTCATGTCTTATGAATGATTCACGTCTTGTGAATGATTCATGTCTTACGAGAATATGAATGATTCATGTCTTATGAATGATTCATGTCTTAAGAATGATTCATGTCTTATGAATGATTCACGTCTTGTGAATGATTCATGTCTTACGAATGACTCCATGGTAGCATTCAATCATGTATTAGCTAACTACATTTTTAGAAATGTTATGCTATTTTTCTGAATGAAATAACCATTTTCAAGTTCTCAGTTAACTCTGGGATATATAATCTTGACAACAAAATATTATCTTAATAATTTTTACAAGCTCAGCTCATTGAACACTCAAGTTGTTGTAAATAAATATTTCATGATTATTCATAGAACTCATTTACCCTAAGCGTATCAGCGAAAGTGAATGGATTCTCTAAAAATCGATGTATTTTATACTTTAGTTGATTATTTTAGTATATGAAGATTCTAAGTTTAATTTTATTTGTTGAACTTGAGATGAAATTGAGACAATTAGAATCAGTGCAAGTAAATTGTAATATTGGTAATTTTTATCTTTGTAGACAATCCCACTCAATCGAATCGCAATGGCATTACTAAGCTTCTGGAGGCTTTGGTATTAGATAAATAGGAGTACTTTTCATGAAAATTTAAAGTACTGTAATAAAGTAAAAAGAAGTGGACTCACACCTGTGAAATTTTCACATAGTACGTCATGCTACGTGTGTAGTTTGTGTCTGCCTTTTAGCTGCATTACAGGACTTTTAAATTTCTTCAAAACAGGCCGCAGGGGTCTTATATAGGTCCGTTAGAAACTCCTCCACTGGATACCCCTACAATTCTCAATACCCTATTCCATCCCTAACCCACTATATTCAGTTGATGAATCTTTAGGTAGTCTAAAGGAACGTAAGTAGATATTTTTGCAAATATTTTTTACTCCCTCATGTCCGGAACGTGGGTTTCTTGGTTTCAACTCTGTTTCTCGGTTGAAGTTGAGGTCAACGTTTTGGACATTTATGCTGAGGTAGGGGTCTCACTCTACTTAGCATACACATAAACTCACAGTTTTTGTTGTGTTACATTAATTATTAATAAATTCAGGTGAAATGAAGTACAATCAGATCCTCATTTATTAAAGTCGCCATCTTCCTTTATTCTCAAGTGTCTCTTAAGTCACATTTTTATTACATGTTTTTATATTGACAATTATTAATAATTTTTCACATAACCAATCTTCTCAAACTCTTCTAATTTGTGCGTTACTTATTTCGAGTGCACGAGCACAAAAACGTGTTATTAAAGAATACTGCGGCCACTACTATGTTTTCACACCTTTTCTACTTTCAATAACCCTCTCATCATTGCAAAAGTCTTCTGGTAAGTCTCGTAAGTCTTTTGAAAGTTACTTCTCGTAAAGGTTTCTCGAAATTGAAATATACTAAAATGAGCAAATGAGACATGCTTGAATGGAAATACTTACTTCAGCCCAGAATATGACTGCATTTTCCTCATACATTGGAAAGGATGAGCCAAACAATTCGTTCAAAAATGTGAATGTTGAACAAAGTAAGCTTTTGCTTCATGATCTATTTAAAAATTGCATCAGCTTATAAGACTCAATAGATAATAAATATCAATAATATGCAAAGGTATTTCAAAAAGATCAAAGTAATTCAGATGAACATAAGATTCAGCATTTAGGCCTATATCTATTTTTCATTTTGTAAAGGACTGCTAGATGTGCAAGTTGAATTTTTAAACTTTGTCGCTCAGTATTCCACCAACCGTACTCTTTACTATATTATCACAGACAACACGTATGGTATTATGAAGATGCGGTGTCCCAGTGGCAGCAGTCGAGTCTAATCTGTGAGATTAGATAAGAGCAAAGACGATAGGAAACTATAAGTATTCTAATTGTCTTTGATGAGAGACAGCGCCTACCACTCCCGTTTTTACGGTGATCAGCTCCTCTAAATACAAAAATTTATGAGCTTCAAAATCGCTTCCCGGTGGCTCGGAACCCACCTAAAGCTGTAGGTCCATTCATCTCTCATCATCATCCTTCCCATTACCCACGCACAAGCCTAGAGCTTATGTGGGCATCATGCCTAGCAAAAAAAGCTTTGGTTTTTACATTGACACGAACTGTGAAACATTGTCGTTAGGCTACATTAGTTGACGTTATTTTTTACTTGAAGTGAATTGTGCAGACTTGTTATTTATTCCCTCACAAAGAAAATACGGCAACATAGAAAATTACTAAATAATGCATTTCAAGTTGAAATAGGCTATCATTTAGAGGCAATGAAAGTATGAGTCTAAGTAGACGGTTCACTTCTTGGCTTCAACTTTGTCGACATAGGTTTGCTTTGTATCGTCTGCGACCCATTTCTGCGCGGTCGCGCTCTAATCTGTCGATAATATAAAGAAAGCTGATACAACCAAAAACGCCTGATACGAAGGATGAGCATGGGGCTGGTTATATTGCTATTAATATAACGGCTACAGATAAAGACCTTTTAAAAAAGTATGCGTTTTTTAAGTCTTTGGCTACAGATACAACCAATTCTGATACATTCAAGTTTGCGAGCTGAAGAAATATAACGAAAACCGCATACAACCAATTCATGCGACCCATTATTGAATATATTCAAGAAATTGAAAAAATCTGTTCAATTCACCCAACAAAATAAACTTTGAGATATTCTTTATTTTGATTCGAAAAGAAAGAGCTCATTGAAAAATATTCTCATTGGGAATGTATTGTGTGTTGTGTTGGCAGGAGTGGCAGCGCTTGAAAATGTAGATGGTAAAGGTAAAATGGCGTCTGGTAGTGACAGTACATTATTATCCTATTGAATAGTACGGTAATGCATCTGTTCCAGTCGTGTGAAATTTGTGTTTGTTTACTTTTTTATCTGAATTTATTCTAGAGACTGAACCTTGTTTATCTCAAGAACTAATTATGACATAGAATTTGTGAATTAAGAATGATTCCATCTAGCGTAAATGCGCTATCTGAGAAGTTATGGCCACTATTTATTGTCTGTTTCTTCATAAGATATTCTGCTGTGTACGGAGATGAAGGTACGTCTTGATTCCTAATTGATTTAATATTTATCTTGATATTCCTCTAATTTCAATTCTTTAAATATGCGTGCAACATTTTCTTCCATAACCTTGTTTATAGGTGAATTTCAAACCTAGAAATAACGTTCAAGAAATCTTCACCCAACTTTTCTAATTTTATTAAAAAATGAAACGAATAAGGTCTTTGAGCTATTAAGGCTACTTGCAATCTATTTCGATGTATTTATCATGGAAATCAACAAAAACCACGTTATTTCTCTTGCTAAAGAACACTCATGTGTTTGTTTACATGCTTCCTATCTCAAGTAATATGAGGTAGGGTGTTGAGGGCCATACTTGTGACGATTAAGATTACTGTAAAATTAATTGGAATCCACTATATATGGTGAATGGTTTTTTTTAGGAATGAGATCTGGAACCTGTTTCAAAACTTATAAATACTTGCCATTAAAAAAGTAAAAAAAAAAAAATAGGAACGAAGATTCTTCTGCATAATATAATGAGAATGTTATGATTATCTTTCTCTTTTCATCTAATTTTTGATTATTTTGAGTTTTATGAAGCAGGCCATTGATTCAGATTCCAAATAGAGTAATATTACCATCAAAGCATTAAGCTGAAGCACTCATTAAAGTAATACATTGGAAAGTCGATGTACGATATTACATTATAACAGCTGAATCGAATAACTATATCATGCAATACATTGGAGAGCCTATATAACGATAAAATTACAATAAATAATTTCAAGAGTTTTTGCTAAATTCAAAATCTGGGAAGCTGAAAAGTCATAAAATAATTGATAAAGTCCATCCAGAAAGAAAGATTACATTGAAAGACTACTTTTAATTGAGCAACTACAGTGACAGATGATTTTCAAGGCGATGAAAAGCAAGCTACGAACGTGGAATAAATAACTCGACAAGAGCGATAATGAAGAGAGTACTAACTATTCTTGATATTTTTCAAAAAATGTGTTGAGCTGATCATCGGTAATTGCAGGAGCATGTTTTTTGGCCTCTTCCGTAATGTCAGTCTGAGAAACACACTACACCGCGACATTTTTTGGTATCTGAGGAATCGTTTGAACACACTTTTTGGCAGTTGGTTTTACAGCCTGCACAGCTACATCTTGACATTTTCGAATGACGAGATTCATCTCCTGGAGACTTTTGGATGTGGGCAGACAGTGAACCACAGTCAACTTATCAATGCCAGCAACCATATCACTAAAAGTGGGCTGTCCTGTATTTCGCAGAGATAATTTCGTCAACCACTCAAAGCTCAACAAAGGCCTTTCATAATGCACATTTGCACCTTCGACTTCCTTTTCACTGCCATGTGACTGCCAAGCTCCTGGACGTACGCTTTTCAACTTGGTAATACGCTGCATATAGGAAGAACGTAGGTTAAAGAGTCCATCCATAATTGTCATTTTGCCTTGAACGGTGACACAAAACAGGAAACGGTTCTCAACCTCTTCAAAAGGAGTGTAGCCGATCAAGAACTCTCCTTCACTGTATGCCTCTATGTCTTTAGCATAAGGAAAGAATGATGATTCTTCTTTCAGGTTTGCCAAGTCTTGAAGAACTAATTTCTTTGGCACATTACACCAAGTCTTGTCAGCAAAATGATTCTCTCCTACCACACAATTCAGTAGCTTCTGAGTGGTTTCACTGAGAATCACCATCACCACATCTTCAACACGTCTAGTACCCTTCTCTTGCCCTTCATCACCATCCAAACTGCCTTCTGCCTCACTCAATGCCACTTCAGAAATTCCGGCAGCTGCATCCATATCTTGAACAGCCGCGGACTCTTCAGTTATCTCCCTCTCTCCGGTATCTTCAGACATCTCAGTGATCTGGACATCAGTGAAGAGTCAGTGGTAGGTGAGATCCTCCTCTGCTTGCTTGAAGCCGGTTTTTTGACATTCCTACGACCTTGCAGCTCCATTATGCAGCTTCCCGATTTTACTAGCAGATAAATTACAGAATTCTTCAGTCTTCTCCACAGTCGTCAAATCGTCCATTTTCCTCCATATTGGGATCAATCGGTTTGGTGTTTGTACATGTGTTCTTCAACATACTCAGCAAGTGAGTAGTACGCAATAAGGTACTCCCTCAGTCTACGGGCAAATATGTTGTTTTCCTTGATGGCCTTCAGGTTTTCTGGCAATAGATTGTTGAGGCGGGCACCTGAGTATCCTGGAGATTTGCTGTATTTCCTGAGTCTATATTGCTGGAGATCCATATCATTTCTATACCTTGTGTTGTGGTCATGTTTGTCGCACTGCAAGGAAGGGTTGTCTTTCTAGCCAGAATTATCACTTCCTGGATATACAATGAAATGACAGTGAGTATCCTGTACTGAATAAATAGCGCCCTGCAATGTTCCATCATGTTCCTTCTGAGTATAGTGTTGTACTTCATAAGACTGAAGAACAGTCGACTGTTGGAACGATCGTCACTATGATGTAAGTTGAGTTGTTCTAATTAAAAGTTTTTCATAGTCAGTGTAACTTCATTAGTAGAAAAAAGATCGTAGACCAGGGTTTCCCGGATAGATCGTGTCAGTTAAAACAAATACGGTATGCTAATATACAGTAACTTTAAAAGATGGCAGCATCACAGACCAGCAAAGTCATCCGCGAAAAAATCATCCATTCGGTAGAAACTTCTCCCGATGAGCCATCTTGACAGGGTGTTCTTGAACATGTTAAATGGGCGCTCCTTCACTGTGTGTGGCAGGCAGTTGAACATTCTCATTGGTTAATTGGTTACACAGTATACAGTATTGGAATTGATTTTAGAATCAAATGATCATTAGTACACTTTATGTACGCAAATATTGAAAACTAGATAAATTCAAGTGAATAGTAAATTGATCTTTAAAATTCATAGATATATAAATAGTTTTGTTATCAACGGAGAAAGCTGTTGAACGATTCAAATTCGTGAGGCTACCTGATATACAACACAAAAAACAGAAGAGCGAGTCTGCTGAACTGGACTAGAGTATCGTGGTCATTAAATTTGGAGTAGAATGAAGATTATAAAGCAAATTGTATTCGCTTGCAAAAACTCGCAGCTGTGGGATATTATTGTTTCGACTCACACTGTGTTCCTATGATGTTTTGTATAATTTGAAATTGATGTTCTCTCACTGTAACGTCAAAATTCGAATTCATACAATATTTATTTGAAAATGTTAGAAGTCTTATGCAAAACTGATTGATTCTTGGCTTTTCAGCGCGATTAATTCGACGAAGTACCATGATAGAAAATTGCTTTGTGTAAAATAAATAACGAATTTGCATCTGCCGTCTTACACAGCCGATCATATTACGGTTTGGTGCGAAGTTGAGCATGAAACATTTGCGAAATTGTATAAGGGTTGCTTAGTCAGAGCCGCTTGACAAGCGGATTGGGGAGAAAGACAAATGAAGATGTTAGCCTAGTGCCGTTGTACTGTATCACATTTCCCTTCCACTTCCTTATTCAATTACAATGTCCTCCTTTCCGCGCCCCCCCCCTCTCCTCAGGCGTCAGCACCCCTCCTGGGAATGGACACAAGCGAATTCCTTGTTCTTGAGAGAGGAGGCGTTTATTTACCTTTGAATTCAAGAGACACCAGGTTTTCACATTTCCAGCGTCCCCTGAGCGCTGTCCTTCTATTTGTTGCTGTTTGCACCAGGCAAATCCCCCTTTCCCCGACCCGACTCTCCCTCTATTGATCAGGTTATGCCCAATTTCGTCTAGTGAATTTGTACTATTCTGTAATTCCTCTGTACACGGAGAAGTGTACCTTTGCGCAAAGTGGACCTCTTCGATATTTTATTGGCAAACAAAAATAAGTTTCTTTCATTCAATAAAAATTGCTTCAATTCGTATCTTTGTTCACTTTATTGCTTTATCACAATGAATTTGTTGATGTAGTGCCATTCTATTCTCAATCGGTCGATTTCCAAGCGGAGAGATAAATTATTATGATTATTATCATTATTACACAGAATTATGACGGAGATAATTCTCTCCTTTTCTGTTCCACCTCGCCGTTTGTAACTTGATTTCCACTTTTCAGAATATTGACCAATTTTGAAAGTCTAAAAGTGTATAAAACAGAACACAACACAAAACCACTAAATATTTCGAAAATATTGAATTTTGACTGTTACGAGTACGACATTTATATCATGTTACAATTTTGTCATGGCAACCAAAATATTTGGAATGAATATCATTGGTGATTAACTTTGCGCCCAAATTACTAAAGTGCAGGAGAGATTAGTGTTGTCCTCTCTGCTTAAACTAAAGCTCAACCAAATAAACTAAAACTTGAATAAAGCGCACACTATTTTCCATACTTATTACAAAAGTTAGGCTTCTTCTAAAAGCTCACACTCAGCAACACTGAGCTTTATAACAGTACCTTATTCCCATCACAGTCGTTATTTACATAACATATTGTTTGCTATTGGAATTATTACTGTATTTTTATTAAAATCTATAATTCAAGCTACATAAGCTTTATAAACCGTATATATAATTTGTTGAGTTGTAAAGTTGTTCTTAAAAATTCTTAAACAAATTGTAATGAGTGTGGAAATAGAAGGTTTAGGACTAATGTCGATTGAACTGGAGAAATTAGCACAAAATTGAGAGGAAAAAACTGAACTTTAAGTCCTTCACATTGGAGTTCAGCTCGCTTCTCCCAAACTCCCAAAATGTCTTGAATTTATGTCAGTTTCCTGCCCTTATTCTTACCATATAAGACGCTCAGTAAACATTTTATGAGCTATTGTAGTTTTAAAAATATCAGGGCCCAACATTTTATTTTGTCAGCTCCTTCTTTTTCATAGCCAAAAGTCTTCGTCTGAACGGAAGGGGTTCCTAAAGGTTACAGGTATGAAATCTGGCGAATGAATCAGTTGCTTGAATTTGGTTATTGTTAAAGTCACGCACCAGACGTATACCCGAAACAATGTGCCATTTCTTCCAGCGAATCTCTTTTGTGGAAATGAAAATGGCTATTAAACCTTCCAGGAACCTGAAAGCATGCTCAGAATGAACAAAGAACTCAAGTTATTGCCATTTAACTCGTGTTTCTCAGATTTTCACTCGGTCTCTTGAAAAAATTGAGTGAACAAAGTAGCCAACATCAGAATGTAATTCATAGTTCATGTTAAACCGAATAACTGGGTAGATATACTACTGATTACAACTAGTTATAGTTTATATAATTTTAGAATAAATTACAGTTTTAATTTCTAGCAGCATTATTGTTACATTTGACTGGGTATGCGCCCCGTTTACTTTGTAAATCACGCCCTCTGAAATCTCATGACATAACACATAAATTCACTTACTGTACTTTCAGTACACACCATTTGAAAAAATTATTATCTTGGGTCAGCGTATACTTGAAAATCAACCATAATTTAATTCTAGATACTGTAGGGGTATGGAAATGTTCATATTGGAAAAAATTACGCGCTATAGTACAGGATGAATGGGCTGATAATGAAACTTCAAATCAAATAATTTATTGCACAAAATACAATATTTCATAACAATAATTATTATTATACAATTTTGGTGATTGAAGTACAATACAAAAAAAGTATCAAATTTGTGCAACATGTCGGCAACTTGTACGCCGCTGGTTACGTTTTTTTCTATTGTTGTCTTATCTAGATATGGCTGTAATGTTAGGTATCACTTCAATGTTTATTTCTCAATTCGATTTTTCATTGCAAGTGAACGGCTGTTTCCATGCAAATATCGTAAAAAAAATTATTTCAACTAACACCAGTTCAGTTCTTTTGATGTTGATGATTCCAAGCCAAACCCCGGAAAAGGGTCAACCCTAAAGTCAATTACAGCCCAGAAACCGACTCAGAGAGAAACGTTTATTGAGTGGATAACGTTTAATCCTTGAGTGGATTAAAAAAATCCAGCTCGTGCCAATTTTTATCAAGCACTAGGGGGTTTCAGAGGTGATTGTCAATAAAACTGTCTCCATTTTCCATTGCCTCTTCCAGAACAGTATATTAGCTGGAGTGATTTATCCCATCTCCTCTTCTCTTCCATAAAATGGACTCCGGTAATTTTTTCATCTATTTTCATGAACAACAGTCAATTTCTGTTGCGGGATATTTGCAGGATATCTCAATTCCAGCACATCACTACATACTACCAGAGTTTATCCAAATCCAGATATTTGGTTGGCCTTTGATACTACTGTTTTAATTAGCGTTTGTATTCTATTGTTGAGACTTGAAAAGTCTGTCAGTTATTCTTCATCTCTTTCTTTTGTGTCCAACTCGTGAATCTGACTCATTCTCTGCATTTTTTTATTCACTTCGAATTGAAATAAAGTTGATGAAGAGGTCCTTAAAGTTCATTTCTGGATAGTGAAACCTCAGTCCTCTTATGAGTTTGGAACAGCCGCCAGTTAAATAAACCATTAAACGTAGTCGTTCAGTTCGTCTTGTTTGTATTTTCTTCCATTTGTCAAGCATCACTCCCCTTCTCTAAATAAAGATGTTTGGTCGTGGTCTGATTCATTAAATAATGCCCTTCCTCTACTATAACTCAACTATAAATAGTTGTTAATTCATCTTGAAAATATCCTGAGAGGATTTTTTACTGCGACTGGAGAACCATGGAGGTTATGCCTTGTTGAACTTATCACGTTGATACAAATGAGTGTGATACTTTTACACTGAAATGAGTTGGAAAACGTCACCTCACAATCTTGATTATTATCAGTAGTGTCTTTGTTGTGGTCTTCAAATACACTCACATCAGATTGAAGTAATTTGTTTCAATCTGCCTTTTATTTAATAAGGCTTTGTTTGACAGGTTTTATTACTCAATTCCCGAATTTTTTAGGCACAGAATAAAGCTCAATCTATGTAAATTTCAAGAGATAGGATGTATGCTGCATTTAATGAAATACATAATACGGAAACACTTGAATAAACTTGAACTCACCTATGATTTGGAACATGATCGATCCCACACTGTCTCAACTTTGGGGTTGTACAGTATTACTGTATTACCTTATTACTGCCAACTGTATAAAACTCAAATGCATTGTATATTATATAAATAATATAATCTTTAATTCAAAATAAATAAATTTTTTAAATAACTTTTATTCCGATTTTCACATAATAATCGCAAAACAAATGTTCAAAATATTACAAATCTATTTATCTGCAAGGAAAAAACCTGTGCGCAAGTATTATAATATTGTATTGTAAGAATAAATCTCAAATTTTGTGATCTAAATCCAATAAATTTTTATATTGATAATTTAATCATAGACAAATAATAATATATTGATAATATATTAGATATAATTCACTTTGTCGTATCAATATTGTTGAAATGTTTTAAATAGCCTTGAGTCTTGAATAGTGAATAAATCCCAATTTTATTTGCATTATGTATTTCTCTGTTCTGTCTCAAAATGTTGAAGAAATTGATTTTATAAATTATTAATATAGCATAATACAGTAATAGCACAGAGAACAGATTAGAAGAGTATCGCTTCTCTATGGTAATAGTTTATCAATCTCAATTTTTTTTTCATGAAGCATTTTTCTATTCTGTCTCAAACCATTTAAAAAAGTAGGGAATTTAAATAACGTAATACAGACATAATTTATAATGGGAGGTATTAAAGAACCTGCTGTATTCGTTCCTATTTTATTTAGTTAGTTTTAAAAAATACGTAAATTGGTGAACTTCTTTTGTAGTTTTCAATTATAGGTCATTTCTCCCTGCTACATCCTACCTTTGAATTTATTGTACAGTTTTAGATGGCAGTGTTTTTTATATTTGAGCGACTGTTTCTCATGTTTCGACTTTTCAGTTATCTTTTTGATTAGTTTTGAGTTTTTGTGATGTCAGCCAACCCTATCAATTACTCTATTTATAAAGTGCTATACAATTAAATTCATGTTGTAAGGTTATAAACAACTTGGGATACGATAGGATTGGTTTTCAACTATTCTGTTATATTTCTTCACAGTTTTTTGAAAAGTCAGCCAGCTATATCAATTACTTATGATTGATTCTAGTTTCAATTTTATGAATTTTGTAACCAACTTCAACAAATTTGTAGGTTATTTAAAGTCTATTTATTTCAATACAATATTTGATGAATATTTGCTTAAAACGCTTGTGAACTGCGATGCGCACGTACGCATCAGGCTATAGGAGCTTCACCTACATGGAAATGAATATGTAGGAGGACAGAAATTCGGCATTCATGTCAGAGTGACGTTTCAGGCGTGTTTTTATAGCTTCCATCGCCCTCTCAAAGCAGGCCTGTCATTCTGATGACTTTTGACCATAATTCATGAGTAGTCTCTTCTTCCATCGTCGACTTTTTCACGCACTACCCGGCGTAAGTCACCACCCATATAATTGAGTGGATTGATAATTTAAATTAATGAGCTCTAAATAATGACAGATGATCATCTTGTGTCATGATAACGCATTCTATTGACTACATATTATCTTTGTATCTGTCTTTTATCTTCATATTTTAGGGTAGTATTGAGCAGTGAGTTGACTACCTATCAAATTTAGCTTATCTATGCTCCCTGACAGAGTGATTAAGTCATTAGGAAATGAAATGGATAGCTGTTTTAAATCATTAACCAACAATTTATTGATTATATTTCACGCGTAACTATAGTTGAGTAGATGTTACTTCCGTATTTGAATACGTTGTATATTCAGTATGTTATTCATATTACTCCGATACGAAAGTTACATCTATGTAAGAACACTCAACTATATCATATTAACACTGATATAAGACTGATTGAAAGAAAAACATCAAGAAACTTACATAACTATAGAAATATTTCAGGGGCTGTGCCTCCTTCTTCAGTCCATGCTGGAGTGTTGTAGTATGCTCTTTAAAAAAATACGTTTTACTTTTAATCAGTTTTCTATCAGTGTTAATATTCAAATAGTGATTCTTTTGTGTTGTGATATACATATCATATCATATTATATCATTGTAAGAACATTGAAAATACAACTATCTGAGTAACTAAGGACTTCTGGACAATTTAAATATGATATTTAGATATGGTTTTTACCCAGGAACAATGCCCTAGAGTATTGGTAGGGAGTTCTGAAACACCCTGTATAAATAAGTTATTTGACCAAATTTAATTAACTTACTTTTCCTTTGTTATCACATTGAGAATTTTATTTTTTCGTTTCATGGTGGTTCTACCTGTTGTGTTTCCAGAACTTTTCAAATAAACCACATAAGCAGTGGAGAGTTTCATCCAAATTAAGAGTGGAGGTTTTCCGTCAAGTGGCATTTAATAAAAGCGTAGGAATGCAAAAAATTCATAACGCAGTTAAGGATCAGCGTAAGCCTGAAAACTGGCTGAAACCGATGGTGTTTGGTACTTGATGGTTATGATGATATTTGGTGGGTGGATTTGAAGCGGTTCTGCTCCCGGAAGGCTATCATTCAGTCAGTGCTATTATTGCTGCCTTCCTGTCCATGGCGAAATGTCAGCATTTGTTCATCAAATAACTCATTCCATTTTGTTCTTTCCTGCTTTTTCTCATTTTACTCAGAGTTTTTCCAATTTAATTACGTTTTTCTTTATTGACCGATCTCATCTCACGAGTCAAGTTTACATTCCAGGATATGAATCTTCAATGTTGTTTGCTCGGATTAGTGGTGTTTCCTCTGTCAATTATAAACTCGTATTTACATGAACTTATTGGAAAATACCACTGTTTGTTGGAGGGCTATTCGAAATGTAATTGAATCACTATCACCCTTTGTAAACCCGTGCTCGATGTATCCGCGAATCGATTTCGATGCAAATAGATTACAAATTCCTATTCAAGTTGAAGCGTTTTCTACGTTATTAATTAATTAATTGACGATACTCCGCAATTTTCCACTTCCAGTCTGTGTACCAATCAACTATTAACAACTATTGATTGGATTGGAATGTACATGTAGGCAGAAATGTACTGTAATATTATCGAGTTATTTCATTGCTACTTCGATGTTAGTTTATTGCCAAATATCGATTCTCACTATCTGTTACTACTGTCGGTTTTAAATAAACGTTTGTATTCTATGAACTCCTATTTTTGCTTCATTTATTATTTATACAGATGGCAGGCTATATGGTAAGCTACTTTGTGTTCCCCTCTTTAACCAAGCATATTCAATACAAGCACTTTTCTGTTCAAGGACTGTAGTGTAGAGGATGTGCTTGGGTATAAACTTATTCTGTTGCTTGAAATGATAATACAGTATTACACTCCTAATTGCAATGATTTAAAAAATTCTTGTTCTGTCTTTTAATCAAATTCAGGAGAATCTGAATTATATGCTTGCTTCTTACAGAAATTTCTTTCTTAGGTACATCTACTAATAAATAAACAACTACTAAAAGAAAAAAAGATGATTGAAAATGTTTTGACAATTAAATTTAGCTCGTGGGATTCCTCCAGGTATTTGGAGAAGTATAACGTTTTTTGTTGATTCTGAGGAGTGTCAATGTACTTTGACATCAAGTTGAAGAATTTCCGCCCAAGTTTAAAATTATCGGGTTTGTCTTACCTATTTACATTGACATTTCTAAGGATTGTCAACCGCATCTTAGTTTCCGGTTTACGAGAAAACTTGCTTAAGCATTTTAGACAGTTAGATATCCAAGCAAATATACAATTTTGTAAATATTGAACATGTGTATGAAATATGAAAACATGTATTATTTTTATCACATTTTTTGATGTTATATATTCATCTAGATTATGCCCAGATTATGGAAGTGGTTGTCCCATTGGTAGCAGGCGAGTCTAATCGATGAGATTAGATAAGAGACGGCGCCTAACACTCCTGTTGTAACGGTGACCGTCTTCTCTAAATACAATTGATGAGCATCAAAATCGCTTCCCGGTGGTTTGGAACCCACCTAAAGCTGTAGGTCCATTCATCTCTCATCAGCATCCTTCTCATTATCCACGCACAAGCCTAGAGCTTATGTGGGCATCATCCCCAGCAAAAAACATCTAGAATTCATTCTATCTCTTTTCTCATCTCCTTTATCGAGTTACACAATGCTTGCTTGATTATTTAATTATTTTTTCATTATTTCCCCTTTGTCATTCTGATTCTCCAACAAAGGATTTGCAAAAAATCATCATATCGTATGTACTCATCAACTTCAATGAATAGCAGGATTATTTTAAATTGTAAGAAAACAGCTGATTGATGTACGCTCGTTTACTGACGTTAAATCAGCTGTTTTCTGACAAGTTAAAATAATCCTGCTATATGTCGTGCAAAATGAAAAGCAAGCCGGCGAATGGTTTTAAAACTTGATATGGCTACTTGAAATAGCACGAAGCATGTGAGCAGAAAGGAAATTGGACTCCGAAAACCTCCCTGACAGTTTCTGTAATAAAATTCCAATCTTCTCTTTGCAGTTTACTGCTGCTGTGTAGTCAACTCGCTCCTATATTGACTCCTCTGTAACCTCTCCACTCAAATCTCCTTCTGTATCACATGAGAACACTGTAGTAATAGTATTATTGTACATGGGCTTTTTACTGGTGCAACACCTTTGAAGTGGTTTCTCCACTCGAAGCGGCTCTCAGATATTTGGTCAAAGGAGTTTGCCCCAGCTATGAATTTCAATTTGTGGCTTGGCTTGTGAAGTCGAACTGAAAAAGTTGTTAGCTTCCCTTGAAAATCAAAATTTTTCTCTCAATTTTGTAAGACACCTTTTTTACGGTTCAATTCAAAATTCTTTATTGTCACAGCCAGCGCACAAGTTTGTTACAGATGGCTCAAAACAACGATGCAAAAAACAAGAAGTAGCAAACAAAACATGCAAATAGCCTATAATACATTATTGTAATGCTCAGGATTATAAGGTTCAGGTGTGAATGTAGAACATATAGAAGTATTCAAATATTTAAAATGTTGATGTAATATTTTTCTCATCTGCTTATTCCTAATAGAGAGATTCGATATTGTAGAGGTCAATGATGATCACGAGTCAAAAATACATCAATTCATTCTGAAGTGTTGTGCTTATTCCTAAAATGATCTTTAAATTGGATTTTGAGTGGTTTTTGAGTAATGTCAGCAGGCATATTTACAAAATCTCGAAAACGAAAGTCAGGACCCATATTTTCTATAAATCTTCCATCAGGAATGTCATGTAACGATTTTTACATTATGTAACGATGGTTAACGGTTGTAACGACATTGATGGAAATAACGAGAATGAAGCTTGAAGGTTTTTCCGATCACTTTACTACTTATACTGAAGCGATGGCGAACTGTATTAGATGATTGCAAGCTAACGGTGTGAGTGATTCGTGATTGAATCATGTGATCCCGGTCTTGTCATGCATAATTAGGTGGACTCCACGATTCACTTAGTTATTAGGGGATTGTCCATCTTATTGAATATTCGTGCCCCGGCCAATTCATGTAAATGAGTGTAATCAGCAACATGATATCAGCTCACTAATGTAATTAGATAGCTTACTGGTTGACCCCATAGTAATAGTATGAGTATACTGTTATAAACCTGAATTTTATACGGTCTTCGTTTGTAATAACTTCATGTTGATCGATGTCAGGTCTGCCTCTTCTTTCTAATGAACTCGTAAAACATAACATCAAATTCGTACATCAAGATCAAGAAGAGTACACTGGATAAGCATTTGATATTCTTATAAATGAGGCTATTGAATTATAAGAATTGTAGACTATATACTTTATGGATACTTCCAGTATGAACACTTAATTCTATACATTGTATAGCTTATTTCCAATTGTTCAACTACTATAGTTTTATTGCTTCTTATAACTTCTTGTGACTTGTAACTTTTTCATTTATGGTGATTCCTTTAGTACTAATTTAATGTTATATTCACCTATATATCAGTTTGTTAAGTTAGCTAATAGTATTGCCACTGAAATTGACATATTTACTATTTCTCCTTTATTGTTTTACAAATTTGTTAAGTCTTCAAATTACTTTTAGTAGATACCTCCTTGTTTTCTAAATTTAAATACTAAATCTAAACTATTGTAATTTTGATGATCTCAAAGTTGTGTGTATTTTTTGTTTCGTTTCTCAACTACTGCTGTAACATTGTATTATTTTGTTCAGTTACAGTGTAATTGGAGTCTCGACTCTGTTCTGTAACTCTTGTAAATAAATAAATTATTTACAATTTTTATTGATTTTGCATGTACTGTAATAAGCTATTTGTGACTGTGTTCAATTGGAAAATTCCAGTTCTTATTTATGATTTAATCTTTCTATTGTGAATCATCATTTGATTTAAATTCATTATTGATAATTTTTTATTACTTATACGATATCTAATAGGTCTAAAGGTGTTTTACTCGTCATCTCATCTGTTCAATCCCTAGTTTTGATTCTGTATTGAAAGTCAAATTTATAGTCATGTTTGAAATGGTCTTCGTTTGATCGAAGATTGAGGTTTAAGATATAAGTCCATTCGTTAGTCAAAAAGTATAAAAAAATGAGATTAATCATAACAAATAATATGACAAGTTGAAGTATGACATGTTGAAAATAAAAACTAGAGTGGACTTTGACTTTAAACTAGAAAATAAAATGCAGTTTAACAATACAATCACTAACAAAACCATTTGAGCTTGATTGCTAGCAACTATTCAGAAGATTGAATTATTGTTCCACTTGGAAATAAGGATGTGTTTGAAAACGTGATCCGAGTTTGAATTGAACGAATCAATGCAAATGTGTTCCTTTATTTAATTGCAGCTTTTATTGAACGTTTTAAATGGAAATTTATTGTAGCTAAAACAGAATGTGGTGGGACGAAAGTTTCTTTCGTCAATTGTGAGGTTCTTGATCTGTGGCTGTAAAAATCTCACAGAGGGCCCGAAGCGATTAGGCCTCAGTCATATGGGGCCAACTCAAAGAAATATTCCAGTCTTGATGGCACACTAGTCAATTGTTCTCAGCTAAATGGTGTAGGGGCGAGTGGCTGAAATAATAGACCAGTTGCTTGCCTCGTTGAGTAATAGTCTGTATAATTCGATTTCGTAGATAGACTGATAGAATACGCCTATTCAATGGAACATATTCATACTCAGGAAACAACGCAGGATGTGGCCATAATGTAGAAGGAGATTTTGGGACAATAGAAATCCCGCTTTGCTTTTATTGGCTTAAATATAAATTAATTCAACTCGTTTAAGGATGGCCGGTTTGAGAAAACCGTTCCCAACGAATAATTTTGTCACTTTAATTCTAGAGACATTTTGTTTCATGCGCTCTGAATACTGGATTAGTTGACCCACTATTAGGTTTCCCAGATGTTTCAACTCGCACGCGGTTTATTTAAAAATTCATGGGTAAATTGGCATACCGGTACCACATCTGTTGAGGTGAAATCGTTACGAATTGATGTCATGTCTGTGGGAATTTCTATTCATTCCTTGTCTTTTATGCAAAAAGTGAAACCAATTGTTTGACCATTGTACTATTAATCATATCATTTATACTTATCTGGCAAATGGTTGACAATATTACTTCTCTTCATTTAAGAAGGAACATCATGAAAAGAAGTATGGAGATTGCTAAATAAAATGAGTAACGTTATAAAAAGTAGATGGAAAAAGTTATTGATTGTGAACTGGAACGTTTTGTTTTGCAATTGCAATAAATATATGAGAACTATACAATGCATTAAGAAGTGAAAAGTCAAAAGAAATAACAATTTCAAGTAAACGTAGTAGTGAAATTACCCCCCTACGAAGACTATGATTATGTGTATTTCATGATTTAATTTTCATTATATCCATGTAATGAGGTTAACTAGTAGAGACAATAATTTCATTTTGTCAAATATTTCAATATGTTCAACTTTCAGTAAATTCAATACTAAATGAAACCCCTATTTCATGCATCCAAATAAAAGAAAGATTGAAAGAATCACTGTGCAAACAGAATTAATAGTTTATGCAAATCCAATAGAACGCCATTGATCTGGAAAATTAATGGAGAAAATGTCTATATCCTGTGGAATATTAAAATCCTGATAATTTCCATTAAATTTCACTATTTGTACAATAGTGGTGGGCTCTCCTTATTTATCGTAGTGAAATAAACTGTTTCTGGGTTCCCTTCTAAAGTTCGGACTACTATTTTAGAGTTTCACTTACATCAGATAGACCTTTGTGGGGTGGGTTGTATTTAATAAGGACCCACTACTCAAAATATCAAAGGGTGGCCTATATTTGAGCAGTATTAATATTTGAGCAGTACTGGGTGAAAAGGGTCTTTTTGTCCTCGAGTGACGTCCAAGTGTCAACTTCAGGAGACTACAACAGGACCGATCTCAAACACACAAAAGCACAGGTTCATAATCTTACTTCATCTAGACTCATCTGAATGTAGTAGTGGTCTCATGAATATTATTCAAATAATTAATTGATTGTACAGTACTATTAACCTATTGTCTTCATATAATTCTCTTTCATGTCATATTTATAGCCATTTAAGCTTTATTTAATAGGCTTAACATTTACAGTTCATTTTTAATATGCGCCGATGAAAGCCGATCAATCACAGAGTACTTCCATAATATGCTATCCAAAACTTGATGTGTTTTCCTTTGAAACAACACCAAATTAAGTTCTGTATCTTTTTTTGAAAAGTCCTTTTTGAAACACTGTATTGTTATTTTTTATTTGGATTTGTCCTGTCTTATAAAATAATGGTATTGTTGTTGCAAAAACATATTATGTTTTTGTGCTTCTACAAGTTGACTTTATATTTAGAACTGCTGACAATTGTAAGGAAAGGAAGTAATATCACAGTTATATGACTTGCACTGCATTAAACAATATTCTCAACAATTCAGGTGACTCATGAAATTGAACAGACTCAATAATTAATAAGTCATTAAAGTACTGTTTAATATAGCTGTATACAGATTCTCATTAAATTCGTGCTTTCGTGTCATAATTTTCTTGTGAATTAAGTATCATTATCAAGGCCAAACGTGCTTTCACTCAATCATTTTGCTATGGAAACTGAATGGTACAATTTTCTCCTAAATATTTTACTTTAGAAACTGAACCATACCATAAACCTCTGATGAAGTCAATCTATGATAGTAACAGTTTTCATTGCTCTTATCCAAATTAATTAATGTCAGAACCCTACAATTATTATCAGATCACTCTCTTTAATATTTTACTCTTGAAACTTATTCATACCATAAACCTTGAACGTTACCAAATACCTTAACGTTACCCAAATCGTGAAGATAACTCATCACGATCAGTAAAAGAAGTGGTATTGTCTACTTAAAACTGATTTTAGAAGCTTTACAATGAATGAAACGTCGAAGTTCAGTACCAGCAGAAACATTCTATAAACTTGATAGATTCCAAGTTTCCCACGTGAAATTACTGCCATGAAAAATCTGAGACTTATTTACTCATAGATCAAATGTTTAAAAACTCCGGTAATTAGGATGATAGAGATGATTAGGATAATGACTTGCATTCATGATGATCATTTCTCCTCGATAACTTGCTTTTTCCGAACCAAAGATATATTAATAGAATATTGGTTTGAATTGAATATGATATTATTTGGATAATGCCCTCTTGATATAAAGGGAAATTATATAGAGCACTCTCTATATAAAATTCCTAAAGAGAGTGCTTTCTATGTCTAGCCATAGATACCCCAATATTTGTTTCAATACATTGGCTAGGTTGGCAGAAAATGAAGAGGATGCATCGATTTTATTGGGGAACTGGTTGGTTCAAATGAAAACCCATATAGAAAAGTCTGGTTATCAGGTTGAAATAGGGAATAGATTATCTCTTTATAGTTTACTTGAAACTTCATTGCCAGATATTTCTGTAGAGTACTCAGAAATTTTGAGTTTATCAGACGGACGATCAGCCTTAGTATCAGTATCAGTAGCCTCAGTATTGATGGTACTGTTGTCAAATCTGACAGAAGAGAAAATAAATAGAGTTTTTGTTTATGTTGTAAACGCCGTAGAAATAAGAAATATGATCTGTGATCTTGGGTAGGATACAATTTGTTATTGATGTTTATTATTGTTATTGATGTTTGTTTCTATATCTAATGTGTATAGTGTATTTTCCAAAAAAATGAACTTTATTATCTGTCTGATTACATGTAAATGGAACTATATAATATATTATTATTTTACATCATATCTTTTTGTATATTGTATAAATATCTAAATATTCTTAAACTCAACTCTATTTGTATGTTTAACATGAACAAATAAATTGATTTATTTATTTATTTATTATTTATTTATTTATTTATCTATAAAGGGTAATTTTGATTTTGATAAGAAGGGATATTTATTAGATGAAAGTTCATTTATTTTTTATTATTAAATTATGCTTTTAAGCGATAAAAGTGAGATTAGAATTGAATGAATTGGATATGTTTGAACAAGGTAAACTAACTTGTGTGGGTGAAAATTCATATTTCTTATTAGTAAGTTTTTTCATGACTATCGTAATATTTTACGGTCTGTTTTCCAAGTTTTAAATCTCCCTATTCATCCCAAATTTTAATGAATTCACATCCACGTGCACCTACGTTTATCTCTATTCAAATGCGCAATGTGAGCATCCTTTTTGGGGGAACTGTTATTGAAACAGACCTGTAGACATAGCGCTATGAAAAATGTGCGGAACAATAGCTTTTGAATCACTGGCTAAAGGGGAAAAGAAGAATGGCGCCCGGGTTTTCATCATCAGTATTGTGGAAGTTTGGTGCTTAGGCGGAGTGGAGTGACTTTGTGAAGCCGGTAAAAGGACTTCTCATTTTTACGCTTGTATGACGGGGTTGCTTCTCAATCACTTGATATGTCCGAGGGGAAAATGTAGAAAGCATTCGCTGGTGGTAGGGGGAGGGGGGTTAGATATTAGTAGTATTGTGAAGGAGAAGATGGGGGAAAAGTAACGGGCGACTCTTGGAAGGATCTTCTGCCTTGAATACTGAGACAAAGCTGATGTAGAAGTTATTTGCATTCTGACGAGGTAGGCGGGTGAGTAGTAGCAGGCATCTCTTCCCTCTATCGGAAAACTTCGTCTGCAAGTGTAGCCAGCCTTAGCATGCCAATCGTAATAATCCTCAGCAGCAGCTGAAAGCTGAAAGAATCATCGAATTCTGCAGCACTGTTCTGATTGCTGCCGGAAAGTCCTCGTCGATGGAAAATTCTTCGACTTTTCAAAGTTGCCTATCTGCCACGATAATTGGAAATTCTAGACTCTAGTTTTCAACTGCGCACTGTGACGCGAATTCTTGGAAGTTTTTCACTCGAGATTCTTTAAAAACTGTATTCTATCTATTCAATTACAGACGAGCAAAAGCTTCATCTCGAGATGGAAGATGGAAAATTTTGCCACATCATTACTCCACTAAGTCCTGCTGAAATGTTTATGAAAATTGTGAAACAGAGAATTTATCTTTTTTAACTTAGATGTTTGATCTATAACAAGCTTATGGAGATTAGGCAATACTTCATTTGGTATAAGTAATAACACATAAAATTAGACAAGAATTTTAAACTAACTGTAATGATACTGTATTCCGATTATTTATTGCCATCACAAAAAGGAAAAAAAATCAAAATCAACAAATTGGTTTTTATTTTTCATGATAACACATTACAAAAATTAAAATCATACAACAATATTACATCTTCTTCGAAAATTCGATGTTTGTCCCAACTAAGACTATCTAGCGACCTGTTTATATACTTGTTTGTGGAAGGAAATTGTATTCGGATAAATTGCAAAGAGCACTGTCCAATCTGTAACTTAAGGACTGATGAGACAGTAGAGCATTTTTTAATAGTCTGTCCTATGTATTGTCACATTAGGAGACAATTCATTGCCAAATTTATAGAGAATATTGTAAACGACGCAGACAAGGTAATGGTGCTACTCTCCAACCTGAGTATAGAAAAAATAAACTCTGTGTACAATTTCACTGTGGAAGCAGTTAGAATAAGAACAGAGATACTGAGCATTACAGGTTGAATCAGCAGTAGGCCTGATAATTATTAAAATTTACAGTATAACTCAATCATGTGCTGATGTTTGATATGTATTAGTTAAATGTATCATTAGATTTGGAGTTTGGAGTTGTAATACTAAGTTGAATCTTCATTATTTGTGATTATATAAAGTGTATTGTCAAATATGTAAATTGTATTGTAATATTAACCATACTATGTTATATTATCTTTATTAATCTCAACTCTTTGTATGGGGCATAGCCGCGAATGCAAATAAAACATTATTTATTTATTTATTTATTTATTTATTTATTACATCTTCTGTAAACAAATAATATTATATAAGACTTACAGTTTCAATTGAAAAATGTTTAATACAAGTAACTAAATCTGTTACTAGTTTAATAACTAGTAACTAAAATATATCATAGTTACAGAAAATACAACACTATTTTTTCAAGAAGCTTCATGAAATCTCTCCACAAAGGCAAAGCCTGTGTGTGGAAAACACACACGTCAACTCAAATATTGCAAACCCTTTGAAATGAATATTTTAGTTTCGAGCCCTTTATTAGTTGAAGATAATATCTATATCTTTCAGAAATACTAGTTGTACTCTCAGTCATAGGTTGCAGCGGGAATGAGATGACTCATTATTGCTTATAAACTTTGAAGACAGTGCTCTATCGGGGCGTTTTGCTGGATAAATGTGAAAATTGTAAATCTGGCAACACGCCCTGATCTCCACGGCTTTGTTGGGCTTGTCTTGGGCCATGACAAGATACGCGCAACGTGCGTGGGTGGAGTAATTCAGTATTTGGATAAGTTTTTTTTTTCAATTGCTGTGACCTCAGGACTGGGAAAGCTAGATGTAGTTTAATTATTTAATTGACGTGTCATACCCTGTTGGAGCTATGCTCAAATTACACAGTTCCACATGACAAAATAAAAATATTAATAATGAATAATATTACTGTAGAGTAACAGTTAATAATATATCTTAGTCTCAGTTGCAGGGAGGTCTGTGAAGCTTATTAATTTTAGTAATATTGTCAATTATTATGAGTAATCAAGATTAACTTTCATCCACTTCTGTGCCTAAAGGCCTGTTACTCTTAATCTTTCGATTAAAAATGTTACAGTTTTAAGTTTAATCTCAAATTAAAAAATTTTTAATTCAATATAAATTTTAATTTATAAATTTTAAATTTTAAATTTTAACTTTTAAGTTTTTGATATTTAATTTTTAATTTTAAATTTTAAATTTTAATTTTAAATTTTAAATTTTAAATTTTAAATTTTAAATTTTAAATTTTAAATTTTAAATTTAAATATTAAATTTTTAATGTTACCGTATTTTCGCTTGTATAATTTCGCTCTATCTGAATACTGTATTTATGGAAAAATATATTTAATAAAAAAATAATAACCTTACGTTTTTGTGCATATTATCTAATTTTTGAAACAATTATTAGGAAGTTATAGATGTAGGTTTTAATTCAGGAAATCACTTCTAATTAACATTGATTTTGTCTGTAGAGGCTAGCGATAATGATATCAGACAGGCAAGATTAGATATGCACCGGTGCACGCTACTATCTTTCTTTCTCCCGTTTCAATGATTATAAGTTCAGTTGTGAATTGGATATCGAAGAAGACCACGCTGAAGCTCGCCAATGCTATTACATTGCAACTGTAACGCAAACCCGCAATATCCAAAGTAGGCTACCCTGCGCAGTTGATGCGTACATATACAAATTATCCAGAACAACCGGTAAGACACTAAAGTGAGTTAATATGAATAACTCACTAAATTTACAGTCCATTACCGCCCCACCATGACTCTCCTCAGAAGTTGATGTGACGTTAGTATTCTCTATTTTAGGCCTATGTATCCGCTCACCTTTATTTTCAGATAGAAACTCTTGTGTAAAAGATGTGCGTTATTCACACGAAAAGATGATAATTCTTTTTAGAGTAATCAAAGATTAACTTTAATCAAATTTTGTGCAACTGACCAATAGATTGTTATAATGAGAAAACTGAGGACATCAAAAGTTACAAATGATGAACATCATAAAAGAGATAGATGTATAAGAAAATATGTCTCATAGAATACGTGAAGTAATTTGTAGGATGGCATCAACTATTTTTGTAGTCATCATTTTTTATCTGGAGGCTCTACTCCCAAATCAGAAAAGGTAATCTATAGAGTCACATTCAAGTCTTAGGACATCAAAAGTTATGAATGATGAACTCATAGAAGAGATTGATGTATGAGAAAAGATGCCTCTTATTGCTCTATAGAGTCACCTTCAAGTCATTGCTAAAATAAAAAATGAATAACTTAATAAAATAAGTTACCTAATAAATTCTGGAACTTCAAATTCTCTGTCAAGGGAAAAGGAATAGTTCTTAGGAAAGGAAAGGTCGAAATGCACTGTTATTATTTTTATTGCATTGCTAAATTGTTAATTGTCTCATAAGACTTGGCATGTGAATAAATGTGAAATCTGGAGGCTCTACTCACAAATCAGCAAAGGTATTGTCACCGTCAAATCATTGGTAAAAAAAAACTTATTAAAATAAGTTACTTAATGAAATAAGTAATTTCAAATCCTCCAGTTATTACTCTCCTAGCCAAGATTCGTTGGTGCGAAATCTGGAGGCTCTACTCCCAAATCAGCAAAGGTACGGTCACCGATAAATCATTGCTAAAAAAACTTATTAAAATAAGTTACTTGATAAAATAAGTAACTTCAAATCCTCCAGTTATTCCTCTCCTAGCCAAGATTCGTTGGTGCGAAATCTGGAGGCTCTACTCCCAAATCAGCAAAGGTACGGTCACCGATAAATCATTGCTAAAAAAAAAAACTTATTAAAATAAGTTACTTGATAAAATAAGTAACTTCAAATCCTCCAGTTATTCCTCTCCTAGCCAAGATTCGTTGGTGCGAAATCTGGGGGCTCTACTCCCAAATCAGCAAAGGTACGGTCACCGATAAATCATTGCTATAAAAACGTATTAAAATTTGTTACTTGATAAAATATATAATTTCAAATCCTCCAGTTATTCCTCTCTCCTAGCCAAGATTCGTTGGTGTGAAATCTGGAGGCTCTACTCCCAAATCAGCAAAGGTACGGTTTACCGATAAATCATTGCTAAAAAAACTTATTAAAATAAGTTACTTGATAAAATAAGTAACTTCAAATCCTCCAGTTATTCCTCTCCTAGCCAAGATTCGTTGGTGCGAAATGTGGAGGCTCTACTCCCAAATCAGCAAAGGTACGGTCACCGACAAATCATTGCTAAAAAAAACTTATTAAAATAAGTTACTTGATAAAATAAGTAACTTCAAATCCTCCAGTTATTCCTCTCCTAGCCAAGATTCGTTGGTGGTTTCCAATAGATTGGTGGTGACCAATAGATTGTTATTGTGAGAAAACTAAGGACATCAAAAGTTACGAATGATGAATGTCATAGAAGAGATTGATGTATGAGAAAAGATGCCTCTTATTGCTCTATTGAGTCACCTTCAAGTCTTTGCATAAATAAAAAATGAATAACTAAATAAAATAAGTTACCTAATAAATTCAGGAACTTCAAATTCTCTGTCAAGGGAAAAGGAATAGTTCTTAGGAAAGGAAAGGTCAAAATGCACTGTTATTATTTTTATTGCATTGCTAAATTGTTAATTGTCTCATAAGACTTGGCATGTAAATAAATATGAAATCTGGAGGCTCTGCTCACAAATCAGCAAAGGTATAGTCACCGTCAAATCATTGCTAAAAAAAAACTTATCGAAATAAGTTACTTAATAAAATAAGTAACTTCAAATCCTCCAGTTATTCCTAACCTAGCCAAGATTCGTTGGTGCGAAATCTGGAGGCTCTACTCCCAAATCAGCAAAGGTACGGTCACCGATAAATCATTGCTAAAAAAAACTTATTGAAATAAGTTACTTGATAAAATAAGTAACTTCAAATCCTCCAGTTATTCCTCTCCTAGCCAAGATTCGTTGGTGCGAAATCTGGAGGCTCTACTCCCAAATCAGCAAAGGTACGGTCACCGACAAATCATTGCTAAAAAAAACTTTTTAAAATGAGTTACTTGATAAAATAAGTAACTTCAAATCCTCCAGTTATTCCTCTCCTAGCCAAGATTCGTTGGTGCGATATCTGGAGGCTCTACTCCCAAATCAGCAAAGGTACGGTCACCGTCAAATCATTGCTAAAAAAAAACTCATTAAAATAAGTTACTTAATAAAATAAGTAACTTCATATCCTCCAGTTATTCGTCTCCTAGCCAAGATTTGTTGGTGGTTTACAATAGATTGGTGGTGACCAATAGATTGTTATTATGAGAAAACTAAGGACATCAAAAGTAACGAATGATGAAAGTCATAGAAGAGATTGATGTATGAGAAAAGATGCCTCTTATTGCTCTATAGAGTCACCTTCAAGTCTTTGCTTAAATAAAAAATGAATAACATATTAAAATAAGTTACCTAATAAATTGAGGAACTTTAAATTCTCTGTCAAGGGAAAAGGAAAAGTTCTTAGGAAAGGAAAGGTCGAAATGCTCTGTTATTATTTTTATTGCATTGCTGATTATTGTTAATTGTCTCATAAGACTTGGCATGTAAATAAATGTGAAGTCTGGAGGCTCTACTCACAAATCAGCAAAGGTATAGTCACCTATAGTCACCGTCAAATCTTTGCTAAAAAAAAACTTATTAAAATAAGTTACTTAATAAAATAAGTAACTTCAAATCCTCCAGTTATTCCTCTCCTAACCAAGATTCGTTGGTGCGAAATCTGGAGGCTCTACTCCCAAATCAGCAAAGGTACGGTCACCGACAAATCATTGCTAAAAAAAACTTATTAAAATAAGTTACTTGATAAAATAAGTAACTTCAAATCCTCCAGTTATTCCTCTCCTAGCCAAGATTCGTTGGTGCGAAATCTGGAGGCTCTACTCCCAAATCAGAAAAGGTAATCTATAGAGTCACATTCAAGTCTTAGGACATCAAAAGTTACGAATGATGAACGTCATAGAAGAGATTTAGGTATGAGAAAAGATGCCTCTTATTGCTCTATACAGTCACCTTCAAATCTTTGCTTGAATTAAAAATGAAAAACTTATTAAAATAAGTTACCTAATAGATTAAGTAACTTCAAATTCTCTGTAAAGGGAAAAGGAAAAGTTCTTAGGAAAGGAAAGGTCGAAATGCTCTGTTATTATTTTTATTGCATTGCTAAATTGTTAATTGTCTCATAAGACTTGGCATGTAAATAAATGTGGAATCTGGAGGCTCTACTCACAAATCAGCAAAGGTATAGTCACCGTCAAATCATTGCTAAAACAAAAACTTATTAAAATAAGTAACTTCAAATCCGTCAGTTATTCCTCTCCTAGCCACGATTCGTTGGTGGTTTCAGATGATAATCGTCATTGGTCCTGAAGTTTGAACTGATTTGTCTGAAGGCTTGATTTAAGAGGGGAGCCTTGGACACGTTCAAGCCATGGGGGAGAGGTGTAATGGAGAGAGACACTCCTGAAACTCGTCTTTAATGATGCCGTTGTTTAACGTCATTGTTAAAGTTGTGATTTGTCTCGCATCACTGTACTTTGGGAGTGGTACATTATTATTTGATATAATAATTGTAGTTGGAAGGTAGCTGGGGCTCCCTCCTATAATTATGCAAAACTTTTAACACACTCGTTTACAATAATTTTTAAGTGAGGATGAACATAATTATTCTTGCACCTCTCATTTCTGATTTCTGGGACCACTGTCAAGGAAATTTAAAAGTCTTGTATTACAGGAAACAGGATGACACACATCAGAAATGTACAACGTACTAAGTTTAAATTCAAAATTTATTTATTTTGCACAACAGTTTACAATGAATATTATACAGTGGTACATTTACATCATTAAAATTCAATTACAAAAACAAATGATACAAAATATAATATAAGTGCAAAATAGAATGCGCACCCCTAGTTTAAAGCCCGAGAGGGGTGTACAACCCAAATTAAATTTTTAATGGAACTCAGTGTGTAGGGCCGCCCGCCCTTCAAAAATACCATAATTACTTCGGAAAAAGTTACTGAAAAATAAATAACTAATAACTTGTATTACGGACTTCGGAGTAAGCACAGTAAGCCTTAACATAGAAATAAAGTACGGCTACAGTATATAAAAGAAGCTTACTAAATAGAAATAGAATAAATTATAATGTAACTAATATTGTATTACGGACTTGGCAAAAGCACAAATGGAAGCATTACCTTAGATATAAAATAAAGAATTCAGCTATACAAGAAAACAATGAAAATTATTATTATTGCTTGTTTAAACATAAATAGATCAAAACCTCTATCGTTGAAATAAATAACTAAAGAAACTTACATAATAGAAATATAAATAATTTATAATGTAATATTCAATAACATGTCACCTCACAATTTTGATAAAAGATTCACAATCACTAACAGTGAAAAGGTAAACCTTCAAACCAAGTAATAAACTTGAAAGTCTAGTATGTCTTCGCAGTTTTCCTTTGTTATAGAACTTATATTTTTTATGTAATAACCCGCAAATTAACAAAGTTAAACATTCATTTCCAATTATTTTTGAGTGAACTTAACTTTCTTTCAACTCTTGGACCTGCACTGTAATAGAATACCAATACTCTAGGATACTAAAGATATGAAATAATTGACTTTTGAGAATACAGTCGAGTCTCCATAATCCGGCCAGTAATCCGGCACTGTGTTTCCACCGATGAGTCAGTAACTTTTACTGACTGTACTGTAGTTTGCTGTTTCATATCATTGTTTCTTTTTCATAATAATACAGTAAACAAAATTGCATTAGGCCTATACTGCACAGAAATTCTAACGATTGTTATCATAGTTTTCGTAAGCAATAAAGATGTTGTTGTTAAACTACTTCATTTTCTGATGCATTTTCACTAATCCAACATTTTCATTAATCCGGCCCCAATAATCCCCATATAGGGCCGGATTAACGAGATTCGACTGTATAATAAAATCAATAATCCAGCAACTATAGATCAGAGCATGGACAATATTATTACTAGAAATGATAGAAAATTCTTCTCATTAAATGTGAATTTGATATTATTTCTAAACAACGATACAATATAAATCTTCAGCTTAGAAAAAAATAAATTATTGGCCACATCAACCAGTTATTGTGGCTCAAATAAATAGTATTAAAAATACAAATGAAAAGTTGGTAAGAATTAAAATAGCTGACATAAGTTAACGCGATTTAGATATTTGTAGTCTTTACTTCATTAATATTGAAATAATTATATAAAGTAGTTCTACTTATCAGAGAAATGGAAATTCGTATCTATTCTGCAGCCATTCTATTTGGGTAGGCCTATTCTCAGTGCTACTTCTAATTAAACGAAATGAAATAATTTTAATATGATTTGAAATAATTCATGTCTAACACTCGTTAGACTAAGTGAAAAATACTGTAGATAATAGATTAAAAAGTTAATAGATTCAAAAGAAATAGAATTCAGTTAACTGCAATCTTTTATTACCCGAATCTTATCAAACTCTTGCCTCCTAACAACTTGATAAATTAAGCATTGTATTCTATTCGCGGAAAGACTGGCTAATAGAATTTTGATTATAGAGGAAAACTTCGTTTACTAGATTGCATAAGCTTTGTGAATGTAGAAAAAGAAATTAATGAGATTTGTTCAGGTGGTGGCCTTTCATTGATAAATACTTGGTAGAGTACCGCCCACCAGAATACCATTCGGGAACTTGCTAAACTACGAATTTATCAATGAATGTTTAATATCTGTCATTGCGACACCTCGTCAATCAATATGGTGTTCATTTATTATTACTTTGGGTGAAAATTGTTTTTGCTGCAAGTGATTCGGTTTCAATGGGGTGGCGAACTCCTCTCATGAATAACAGATTTCACTGGGTAAGGTCTGCGAAAAAATTCAGCGGAATTTTATATATCCATTCACTGCTTTGTATTAATAGTCTACGGGCAAAGGGTAGATGCAGTAACCAACTTGAATATTGCCTAGTGCTTCTCTTTAAATATTTATGGATGTTCTTCTTCTAAGGTTTCTGAATATTTTTCTTTTTCATGAAATGGACTGGCTAAAGTTAACTTGAAGGTGTATTCCTCCAGCCAGAATATAGATATATAGTAGATACAGCCAGTATCTCTAGATATATACCTCCAGCCTCCAGCCAGTAGATACAATAGGTATAGATATAATAGATACAATTAAAATAAACAATCACAGTACAAAACCAATAACAATTCAAATGAAATTACAAACCATCCACATTTTCCTATATTTCCATAAATTTTTCTAGTAGGCCTACTCGTGATTTTGGTAAATTTTTCTGATATACTGCTGTATATTTTGATTGTTATGTATATCATAGTTTGATTTAGAAAGCTAACTTATTCTTCACTGAAGGAAGGGATGAGTACAAAAAATATAGTATAGGTTACCTTTGGAATCAACTCCATTAGCAATACAATCTAGATATCCAGATAATACATTTCTATTATTCAATCTATTTATTTATTGATTTATTTATTATTTATTTATCAATCTATTTGAGATTTCCAGTCATGAAGATAATGAGTTTCAGTTGGACCCAAATGTGCCTTCAACCTCTTCATCGTCTATTGACTGCCAACAATTTTAAAAAAATGTGACAATATAAAGTGAGTGCTACTGCAGTTATGAAAAAACTAAGAGGAAAAATTGTAAGAAAAGATTAATTCATTGACCATTAATACATTAGTACCACCAAATTTTAATTTTTAATAAAATAAATATCAAGAATGTCGTGAAATAGCAAGTTGAATGTAGTATGAAACATAATATCCGATAATTACGACAGTATTACAAATTTCCGTAAAAAATCGCATGCAAAATGAAACCCCCTATAGATCTTTCTGGTGGACTTTGCCCCCCTAATATTCCTATGAAGTCGGCACCGCTGCTCTGGAAACTTGAGTAGGAACTTATCTTAGAAATAGAAATTGTGAAATGGAATAGAATTCAAATAGAATATCATTAACTTTGTGTAACAACTATTGAATTGTCTACGCTTCAACTGTGATGTGTAGAGATTCCTTTGAGTTCTTTATTGTTGATGTTATATAGTTTTTGAACAATACCACAGCTATAAAGAGGATTAGGGATTTCGTTTGTAACCAAATAATTTATTATCATGAGATACGCCCGAGTTACATAAAATTAACATAATTTTTCGTCTGTTTCAGGTTCTCAGGTGCGGTTATCTCTCATCGAGGAGCCAGAAAATATTGTTGTGACAGAAGGCAGCTCGAAAGTTTTGAATTGTGCTGCAGCATCGTCAGACCCCAGACAAACTCCAATAATAAAGTGGAGGGTGAACAATGATCCTCTCACATTTATTGGAGATTCACACAGGTATGTTTCTTGAAATATTGCACTTTGTATAAAAACAAGTGCAATTGCACGAAATGTTTATATAATTTTTTCTAGCAAAATTCTCATCTATGTTGTTTTCATCAAAGTTTCCGTGTTTTGGATACATGCATGAGATACTTGTTTGAAACTGTATTAAGAAATTAGAAGGAACAAACACCCCAAATATTTCATTTAAATTTTCTTATAAGTTTTTCGTAGTATACTGTCATAATCAAATGCTAGGTACTAAGTAGTCCGATAAAATTATTTTAAAAAATGGGAGTGATCTTCACACAAACTTGTGAGATGGGAATGATGGAAGTGAAGAGTCGTAATCTTGTGGCCTGTTTAGTCTGTTTTAGAATAATGAAAATGATTTTTCCCAATTCTATACTTTTAACAGGTTCCCTGCGAAGGTAAAATGCACATGGCGCTGATTGCATATTTCTTTATTTCCCACAACTCTTGCTTCACTATTAGCTTCTGATATTTTGAATTTTACGACCAACTGCTCTATTTAGATGAAGGCATTTTAGAAAAATTATTCTGTATATGTATGTATGAGCCATTGACATACATACATGATATGTATTTTCCATAGTGTTTTTCTGTAACATCAATATTTTGATCTAGAATACTTAATAATACTTGGTCTGTAGAAATTGAAAAAAAAAAACAGTTTGAACTCATTCTTCTTTTGGAACGGCTTAAAAATTTTCCAATATCAAACGATAAATATAATGAGTTTAATCTATATTATGGCTGGTTAAGGGTAGTAGTTTTTGTAGTTTTCAAGTTGTAGAGTTATTTATTTCAGCTTGGGAGTTATGGCAATTAATTGAGTGTGACATGTACACCGTTGTACAGGTATTATGTTCATTTCGAAGTTATCTATAATTACAGAGATTGATCTATCTTTCAAAGTTCCAATACAATCTAGTATTCAGTTCTCCATTTGATTTTGTTCTGCATGTTGTTTTAATTTGTGATAGTAGTAACTACTTTCAATCATGTTTCACAGTTCACACTAAACATGGCATCCCGTCAACTACCTTCCTTGGTTAATGTGATGGGTGAATATGAAAGTCCGATTGCATGAAAGGCAGTTATATTCAACCAGCGTAAAAACACGTCATTTGACTGAACTCTAGGTATTTCGTTGCATTTGTTCCGTTAAATGACGACATTTTACGTCTGTAGAAATTTAATCATCATTTGATTATTAATAATTAACTTATCATCACCCTTCCCATTGCCCACGCACAAGTCAGGAGCCCAAGTGGGCTTCACCTTCGAAAAATCTTCTATGGTGCAATCTTCCTTGTGTAAAATAATAATAATTCTTCTCAAGTAACGTCGATAAGCGCATATAAGTTGGAAGTAGGTGACTGTCAATTACAATAATTGACAGGGTTGAATAAAATACTGTCAACTAGTTCATGGAGGGATTATGAAATGTCTGTGTCGTCTCGTGGTTTAGCAAAACTTTTAACAATTCATTAAAAGTTAGCAATTGTTTTCTCTCAACAGACGTCAGCTGAGCAATGGATCTCTACACCTCTCGAAATTGTTCTCTGAGGATAATGAGTATTCCGACGGCGTTGAACATTATCAATGTGTAGCTAGTTTGGAAAATGTTGGCTCTATTGTCAGTCATACAGCGAAAGTGTCACTTGCAAGTAAGTATTTTTAATTGCGTTTTCTAGCATTAAAGTTATTGAAAAAAGTGGTAAATTTATGGTTTTAGGTCTCCCAGTAAAAAAATAAAGGGTATAGTTTGTGAGAATCAAGTACAGTGCATTGAATAATGTTCAGATTTTTCAATATTGAAATTGTTGAAACTTTGAAACTATTGAATAATAATTGAAATGTTGAAAAGAGGTAATGTTGAAGTTGGCGAAATCACTTTTAAAGTACAGTAAAGGTACATATTTTTACATGGGAAGTATCATGTGACAAAGTAATAACACAGAAAACAGACTTACTAGAGAGTATTGCTTATCTATGGTAATAATAATATCATTTAACGTACAAAAATGATGAAATAATGGTTAATTCTTTGTGTATCATGAAAACATACAATGAAATCCATTGCAACAAAACTAAGTTCTTTTAACTAATTAAAACTAATTCTAATAGCCTAAATCATTCTCAGTATTTTAGTAGATTGTACATACAGTTCTGGATTGAGAGTAGCATCAAAACAATGAATGTAACAGAAGACGAGAAGACTATGCCAATTTTACTATTTTTTAGATAATTTAATTCGTTGTTCTTAGTTTATTATCCTTTCAGATAAGACATAGAGTCGTAGAGGTTCTAGATTAGATTCTAGACGAAGACGTCACAGTTGCTATTTTAATTTTGAAAATTGGAAACGTTTTGATGAGACTAGATACCCTTATGAGTAGTTTTACCTCCTTGTTTGTGGGATTAGATGTGAGGAGACGAATTCACTATTCTAGTCTGGAATGTGTTTATTTGAAATGCTAGTGAAATGATGCCTCTTCTCTTGTTTCTGAACAGACTTTTATCGACGTCGAATGCCTTTTCATTTTTACTGTTTCGTGTTTTTGTAGGAGTGCCGAAATTCATCAAACAGCCCACTGATATACGTGTCTTTCAAGGGCAAACTGCTCACTTCAACTGCCTTGTAGAATCCAACTCGGAAGTGACTAGGGTATGGCTGAAAGATCAAAGACCGCTGAGATGGGACGAAACTCGAATGTTCATCCTTCCCTCAGGTAAATATGCTCCCTTTTAAATATTTGCTTTAAGTTAGGAATGCGCATCTATGTTTGTTCAATCGATGAATTCATTTTGCAGGAATTATTTCGCCATGAACCGTGAAATTATTTTGTTTATTGAACTTCGAGAGAGATATTTTACTTTTCTATAGTTTGAAATCGGACTGAAATGTTTTTGATAATCCATTTACATAAGAATCTATGTAATTTGGTAGTAGCATAACTGCATAGTTATCAAAACAGCTCTAATCATACTTCGATTGATTCATTCTATTAATTAATTTCTAGATACATTCCATGAAGAAATATGATAAAATAGAAGTAAAACAAAGCTTCAACTTGAAAACTTCGATGATTTGAAGAATTTACCTAATATTATGAACTCTCCAACCTATAATCGTTTGACTTCTATACATTGAGAATATTGTTGTAAATCTTATTCAAGTAAACTTCTGGTATTTTATTACTTGGACGCTAATTTATTCTTATAAATTGTATTGATAGTTCTATTAGGTATTCTGGTTTATTCTCTTAGAGATATTTTATTCCCTTTCAACAACTCATCATCTTAACATTCAATTCCTAACTTCTGTGTGTGATTTTCTGTTCAATTTATTCCAATCATGCAATACTCTCATCTTTAACGTTACGAACTGAACCTCTATCAAAATTAAATTATTCTATTTATATAAAATGAAAATAAAAGGAAGACGTCTTTGGAATGATGTGTTGTACTGTATTTAATACAATTGATTGGAAATTTAATTTCCAACTTCTTATTCAATTGGAAAATTTCTGTTGACTTGTTGCGTTTTCTTGGTGCAAGTTGATTGAATTTCGTGCAAACCTATTTTTTTATGCAAAGGTAATTAATGAAAGTTTCCAATTGAATTTTCTCGCAAATTGGAAAATAATAAACTCATGTAAACATAAATTATCATTTTCATCAAATGCCGATTCCAAATGTTGCAGGTTCATTAGAAATTGACGAAGTCAGGAGTCAAGATCGGGGAAGCTATCAATGCAATGTTTCAAATCTTGCTGGACGCCGTCTTAGTGAGAAAGCAATTTTATCTGTTGAAGATGACGACTTAGGTAAGATCCTTGATTAAGTATAATATACTTAATCCCAAATTGGGATATTTTATTAGTTTTCGTAATAATTTACGTCAATAAATATTTATCCTCATTTGAAATTTCATCAAAATCGGGAAGAGAAGACGATTTGGACTCGGTGTTTTCTTCCTATAAGTTACATTTTGTACTCGATCAATAAACAAATAGAATATAGTTGAGTGTCTATCATTAATAATTTTGAGAACAATTTCTGACACAGCCAACATAGGATACCTTGTGTGTTGGCAGTGATGTTGCAGTTCAATCCTATCTCTTCCTATCAAAACAAATAGAAAATATTGGAATATTTTTATCAACTTTTTGAATTAATTGATCAACTTCAATGTTGATGGAAATCTTTTTTGACTTCAATATTATCGAGTGATGATGTAGGCTTATGTACATTTCACTATTTAGTAAGGGTCCTATTGATGAATTATTTATTTGAAAATGAAATATTTAAAGGTTAATTCAATTGTGTTTTTTCTTTGTTACAGAATTATCAATCAATTCAATGACCGTTTTTATAGCGAAACCTCGAGATACAATAGCAGTTGTAGGCAGTACTGTAACTTTAGATTGTGCAGCCAATGGAAATCCTCAGCCTTTATTTGTTTGGTTGAAAAATGGTGTGAGCTTAGACATGGCGTAAGTATTAATCATATTTTTTTACAGTTTTCTCCTTTTGACCTATTCAATTTCATTATTTTCTCTATTCGATCCCCATTATCTCATCATTTTATTGTGGCAACTATTTTTTTTTTTATCATGTTGTGTGGAATAATCAAAAATTGAAATTGGCACTCCTTTTTAAATTTGAAAATATTTTATTAGTAGGTTCATTTAATTTTAATTCGCTGTAAACATGAAATTAATATTGATAGTTTGCTCCTTATCTATAATCAATTTTCTCAATTACTAATAAGAGTTGAGGTAGTTGGGCGTACCGCTACAGATAAACCCCCCTGTTTATGTCTGTGTTATCTCCAAGATAAGACTTAATCAGTTCTGTTTTTGGCTTCAATTAGTTTTCAACTTGTAAATTATTGTAATTTTTCGTTGTACTTTTGTAGCGTAAAGAGCTTTCTCTCTTTTTTCAACACCAGTTTCAAACAATTTTTAACAACCGTTTATTGAAGCTTTCGAACACCTTCTTAGCGCTTTTTGAAACTTACCAATAACATTGGGCTATACACTCACTACGTAATTAAATTCGGATGTAACTTCAATAAAAAACAGTTATTCAATGACACACAATTCATCATCATTCATCAAGCCTAAGAAGAGGAACTGGTAATATATGATAGAAGTATAATTTTAAAATCAATCATTAAACCAGTATTTTCTACAAAAATAAATTATACTTAATTTTTTTTAATCTTATTCCTCCTCTTTTGAAGGAGTAGAATTGTATAAGGTTGAACAACTGAATATGAAGTGAATAATTAATTTTTTAAGGGACGCAATTTTGATTTAAATAGCTTTTGAAAATTGGATTCTTCCCATTCTATATCCTAGATTCTGTAAATGATTCGTATTTAGTGTCAATCTTATTCCTGCTTTTTAAAAGCAGTAGAATTGAATAAGGTTAAACCACTGAATATGATGGATGGATTTTGGTAAGGGGTAATAGCTTTTGAATATTCATCCCATACTGTATTCAAGATTAGATAATTGATTTGTTTTCAGTTTTGATCTTATTCCTGCTTTTTAAAAGCTGTAGAATTGAATGAGGTTGAACCACTGAATATGAAAGGATCAATACATTTTTGAAAGATTTTATTCTGGTTCAAATAAATTTGTAATATCCGACTCTTCTCATACTATTTCCAAGATTAGGTAAATGATTTGTATTTAGTTATAATCTTATTCCTGCTTCAGAATTGAAGCAGTAGAATTGAATAAGATTGTGCAACTGAATATGGAGTGAAAAATACATATTGGAAGTGAGACAATTCTGGTTTGTTCTCATAATGACAATTCTCATAATTTACATATCTTCTTTCCTCAACCGCTACAGAAAATTGCACAGTGATAACAAACATACCTGCAATGTGTGTAGTGCTGTAGTGTGTAGTTCACTCACAAAATAACGCCTGCAAATCATATAAGTGAGCAGAATCCCAAATTCCTGGAATAATTGGAGTCTCAAAAAGAAAGTAAGAAACATGGAAGGGTTTATGAACACAAATGAGTTGTTCTCTGGGAGTTCTTGGAGACTGGACAGGTCATGACTACCTGCAGTCCCACCTCTTCAAAATAGGGGTGGTAAATGATCCAACATGCCCATTGTGTGGACTGCATGAGATGACCTAAGATATTTGGACGTTTGCAACTTGTTCTCTCATGGCCAAAGCAGCCAATGAGAATGTGGCATAGGGGAAAAAAATGAACACAAATTGTGATAAAAATCCAGGAATTATTGGAGTCTCAAAAACAAAGTAAGAAACATGGAAGGGTTTATGAGTTGTCTAAAACGTGGAAGTATGGTGAACGTGGGTGATTGCTCAAATGAGAAAACTCTTTCCCTGTGATAATTATTATGTGTGCAATATTTGTAACAAAGAATTTACATATCTTCTTTCCATAACCGCTACAGCAAAGTGCACAGTGATAAGAAACATAGTTGCAATGTGTGTAGCTCCACTAAGCAGGTAAGAGAGAGTAAAGAGCTGATTGAGCGCCTGCTGGAGCTGTGGTACTTTTTAGAATGATGACAGGTCATGACTACCTGCAGTCCCACCTTTTCAAAATAGGGGTGGTAAATGATCCAACATGCCCATTGTGTGGACTGCATGAGATGACCTCAGATATTTGGACGTTTGCAACTTGTTGCAAGATGTTAGGGATGGCATTATATGTAGATCGGAGATCTATTGGGCTGCTCGTTGTAATGGCCAAAGCAGCCAATGAGAATGTGGCATAGGAAAAAATGAACACAAATTGTGATGAAATTCCAGGAATTATTGGAGTCTCAGAAACTAAGTAAGAAACATGGAAGGGTTTATGAACACAAGTGAATAATTGTTTTCTGGGAGTTCTTGGAGAATGGGCTGGAAGTAATGAGATGATAAGAAGTAATGGAAGTAATGCTGATAAGACATTTCATTAGAGTTCCAGCTAAGAGTTCTTATATCAATATCAATTACAGCAGTCACAAATCCGGCAACTAGCTCCACTAAGGAGGTAAGAGAGTGTAAAGAGCTGATTGATCGTCTGCTGGAGCTGTGGTACTTTTCAGAATGATTACAGGTCATGACTACCTGCAGTGCCACCTCTTCAAAATAGGGGTGGTAAATGATCCAACATGCCCATTGTGTGGACTGCATGAGATGACCTCAGATATTTGGACGTTTGCAACTTGTTGCAAGATGTTAGGGATGGCATTATATAAAGATCGGAGATCTATTGGGCTGCTCGTTCTCTCATGGCCAAAGCAGCCAATGAGAATGTGGCATAAGAAAAAAAAATGAACGCAAATTGTGATAAAATTCCAGGAATTATTGGAGTCTCAAAAACAAAGTAAGAAACATGGAAGGATTTATGAATTATCTAAAACGTGGAGGTATGGTGAACGTAGAACGTATGGTGAACGTATGGGACCTCAAGTAGTCCTGGGTAGTCCAGTGTAGTCCTGGGTTCACTCGCAAAAGAACGCCTGCAAAACATATAAGTGGGCAGAGTCATAAATTCCAGGAATTATTGGAGTCTCAAAAACAAAGTAAGAAACATGGAAGGGTTTATGAACACAAATGAATTGATCCACAAATCCGGCAAGTAGCTACACTAAGGAGGTAAGAGAGTGTAAAGAGCTGATTGAGTGCCTGTTGGAGGCATAAATATTTATAAATATTTCATCCAAATCTGATCAGATACAACTGAATTGCAAACCAGCAGAAATGATTAGACCACATCACAAATAATTGAAAAGAAGCTTCTTGCAAGTGAAATTTTACATTGTATTTTTCAATGTTACTCATAATAACTGTGGCCACTCATTTCACTTCTGTAAGTGATATTCTATTATTGAAGCAATTGCACAAAGATGTTCTTCTGTTGTTGATTTTGTTTTTGAAATATGTTTGGTATTGGAAATATGTTTTGATATTTCATGGAAAAATTTCATGAAATGATTAGTGGTGGAGAAAGTGATCATGAATGAAATGGAAGGGAACTCAGAGAACACAAAAATTCAACTTTTTGAGCTTGTCCACTAATCTGGCTACTGAAGTGCATCACTGTTGCCATAGGCTTTGCCATGCTTTGAAAATGTCAAAGCAGTTTCATCAATCAAGAAGGATCTTGAACTCTATGCTGAGCAACAGGCTGATTAAGGTCTTCCTAGGTCAAAAAGAGAGTAAGTTTCGTACTCTCAGGAATGGAGAATGACCTACTTTTAGATGCACTTGAAGCAATGGAAATCCACACAGAAACTAGAGACCAAAATGCCATATGTATAAATGATAAAATTTATTTCAATCATAACATTATCAAACTTACCTCCACATCCACCTAACCTTAGCTCATTTTTGTAGTCACATATTGCTCTATTTTCTAGTACTGAATTATTTAGTAATTTTTTCTGATCTGTTACTTACCATTTTATAAAATACCAATTGTATTTCAATCAATTTGCAATGAATACTCTATCTTTCCTAGTTCATATCATAACCAACTTGGTGACAATTTTTACATTTAGCTCATAGTTCTAATAGTTTTTATTATTGTTTCATTTCATTTGCAATTTATAGTTATTTATTCCACTTAATTTTAGAGCAATTATTTTATGTTTCCACTCATGTAATCCTTGTGTTTTTCATCTTTGCATTATTTTCTTGTAACTTCTACTTTTTATCATAACTTCAGCACTGTTTCCATTTTCAAATTTACCACCACTCCAATGCCACCCCTATTGACTTTCCAATCATGACCAGCCTCCCTAACCTACAAACTTTTAGTTTCTTAGTACACTGAAGATGGCACAATGATGCCGAAACATGTTTGTGAATTTCTTTACTAAATATAGTGATATTTTTGACTACATCCTAGTGTTTTCATAATGCATGTATGTCAATTGAAACTTGATATGAGTAATCACATCCCCAGAACCTGAGGTTTCTTTTCTCTCTCCCTCATCTAGAAGGATAGTTTCTGAAGATACAATGCATTTATATGTTAACTTGATATGCCTACTTGAACGACTAACAAGTCTGTGTGTCGGATAAATAAATTTGTATTTGAATTAGACTATTTGATTCACAAAGATCGAATCCACGATAGCCTAGTGAAATTTGACAACTACTGATTTATTTTAATTATATTGAGAGATTTCACAAGATTAACATCAGTTCCACATTTTTCAAGTTTTTAATTTTAAAGGTCAATTCACACATCAACGACAACGACATTTTCGTTCTGCGCATGCGTCACCAGCTCACGCTCTGATTGTTCCATGTCTATCTTTGTTTACAAATGATAGCTGTCGGCTATCAAGCTCTCAATCTCAAGTCTCACCAGCAAAATAGCAGTACCGGTATGACTTGAAAAGGTTTGTGTTATAATTGTCAGTATAAAATAAATTGACAGTATTAAAGAAAAGAATAACTAATAATGTAAAGCGGACGATTTCAATACACATAAATAATTGATTCCGAACAGCGAACATTCAAATTTCGTACCTAGTCACTTAACCTAGAAATTCGGCCGGTCAGAAGTCTAGCATTCTTCAACAAGGATGGACCAATCAGAGCGTGGGCTGGTGACGTATGCGCAGAACGAAAATGTCGTTATTGTTGTCGTTGTCATTAATGTGTGAATTGACCTTTATTGTTTTTTTTCTTCTAGTGATCTGGACAGTCGATTCAGACGTGTAGGTACCGGCAGTTTGCAGATTTCCAATGTTGAAGAAGGCGATACTGGTAGCTATCAGTGCAGAGCCGGTAATAAAGAAGACTCCGTCGATGCCTTTGCTTCTCTTCGTGTACAAGGTATTTTATAAAAATTCAATAAAATTAGAGCAAAATTAATTTGCTACATTCATTACATCCATTCTGGTCTGTCAGGTTTTTACACTTGAATTTTTAGCCTATTATATGAAAAACTCGAAGTTGTCAAAACCACAAATTTATTAGAATATTGAGATCCCGGTTTCGGATTTTTCATCCTTATTAGATTAACCAGAGATTGATAATGGTGTAACAACCGAAATCGGTATATGAATATTTTAATAAATTTTGTGGTTTTGACAAATATGTGTATTTTATTCGATGTGAATAAAAACCACAATATCACCCTCACTACTACACAAAAAGCTTTAATGTTTCTTTATTGACAAACATCGAGACAACAGGTTATCCTAATATGTCTCCTTAGCACTTATCCTAATGTGTCTCCTATGTTATGTGTCTCCTTGGCACGATGTAATCAAGAAAAATGGAAAAAAAATGTGTTCGGATGGCTTTTTAACGGTGAAGAGACCTTAACGGATAGGTTCCACTTGGCCTTATTGTTGTGTCGGACACCCATCCAAGAGCAGTCTTGTGTATTCGTGACTTGACCTCATGATCACTCAGCAACCGCTCTCACCGAGCGACCAAACCCTTATAATTACAGTAGATGATTACAGTAGAATGAAATATATGGTTGGTAGTTGAAATTTTGGTTTGTTAATTTCTTCATTAAATTATTTTTTCTGTTAATTTATGCTTCATTTTTGTTTCTGTTTGCAGTGCCTCCAAGTTTTGTTCGAAAACCAGTCGATAGGACAGCTCGAGAAAAAGAAGATATTGAACTAGATTGTCAAGTTTATGGCATACCAGAGCCGAAAGTTCAGTGGCTTAAGAATGGAGAAGTACTCAATGTAAATACTGACTACATGCAGCTTGTTAAAGGGTGAGTTGGGTTTTGGAAAAATTGAAGTTGGTTTAAAAGTATAGAAAAAATTATATCTTGAAATTGAAAACTTTAAAATCTTATAATTTATGGGTTTATTGTATACTTATTGTTTTCACAATATTTAGCCTAATAAGAGAAATCATAATACATTGATTACTAAAAAATATAAAAATTTCATACATTTAAAATTAATTCTTTTTGGAAGCTATTATACATTTTCAAATGTATCTTACAAATCTTGTATCTTGAATACATTAGAATATTTGTCAAGTAAGTTGAACATCTCTTTTGGAACAAATTTATTTCATAAAATTATTAGATAATACATTTATTGGTACACTTAGATTCATTTAATTTGACGCTTGGCATTAGATAGATAGATAGGTAGAAAGATATTATCTCTTGATGTTGCTGATGACCGTAGATTATCTATCTATCGTTACCTCTCTATCTATCTATCTAATGCCAAGTGTCAAATTCAACGAATCTGAGTGTACTTGTATATTGTAAAGATAATGTATCAAAAGTACATATATACAGGGTAGCGCATGGAAATGGGAAATTTTGAAGTCATAATAATAATAATCAATTGAACGAAATTCCTATTTAATGCCATAAATCCTATTATGTCAATATTATGGCATTGAATAGGAATCTCGTTCAATTAATTATTATGATTTGAAAAGTATTTTATGGCATTAAATAGGAATTCCGTTCAATTAATTATTATTGTGATTAAAAAGGCTATTGAATAGTTGCAATATCTCGTTCCTTCCATCTACAAATTTTGAAGGTACTCTTACAAATATAAGAATTAATTTTCAACTTGTAATGGTTGATACATTAAGTGAAATACTTGCCATCAAGTGTTCTAACAAAGGAACTTCAACATTAAACTTGAATTTTACAAACTTCAGATGACGACCATTCAAAACATGCTTTCTGTATCTCTCATCCCCGAAAAAGTAAGTTGAATGTTAATCTTTCTTATATTCGTTAGTCATTTCAAAATTTACCGTTTCCCTGCGCCTCCTTGTATAAGTGCCTGATTAATGAATTAGTATGAGTATTGTCTAGCTCATATGGGCTAGAATTAATCAATATTATAGTTCATTTCTTCTATCTAGTATTCCTACCGATTTCAGCAATTTGGTATTTACAAATTTTCTCAATAATTTCAAAAGATTTTTTTGTAAATTTACGTTTTCATTATTATAGCAATGATGTTGAGAATCTTCGGTGGAAGTTTCAGTAATTAAACTGGCTTTTTAGTCATTTTATAATAAATTACTATGCATACCAGTAAATATTCCAACATGTTCTATTATTAATACTGTATTATTTGTTGTTTTTGAGTACTATGTAAGCTTCGGTTAGACTCATTAATTTATTTTCTATGCCAACAGGAATAATTTGAAAATAATGGGACTGATGGCTCAAGATGCTGGAATATTCCAGTGCATTGCCAGTAACCCTGCAGGAAATATACAAGCGTCTGCTCATCTAAGTGTTTTGAATTTAGGTACGTATATACTCTTGTTGAGTTCATTCGTTTGGATATGGAGAATCAAAAGTCAGATCTAACAGAGTATTCAGTATCTGTTGGGTTAGTGCTCGATTCAAAGTATAATAGGAACTTGAATCCAGTCTTTCATTATGCTCGGCTATAAAGCTATTCACGCCCGATAAAACGGGCGTGAATAGGGCTGATCAAGGGAAACTCTAGCTTTTCCATATTGGACTCTTCCCATACCAAGTTAAAGATTACGTAGATGATTCATACTCACTGTTAATCTTAGTCCTGCTTTCTTGAAAGCAGTGAAATTAAATAAGTCTAACAACTGAATATGAAAAGAATAACACATTTTGAAAAGGACGCAATTCTGGACTAAATAGCCTTTCAATAATGGTCTCTTCTTATACTATGTTCAACTTTTGGTAAATGATTAATATTTAGTGTCAATCTTGTAACTGCTTTTTTAAGGCAGTAGAATAAGGTTGAACAAATGAATATGATGTGATGAATATCCATTTTGGAAAGGAAAAACTTCATTTTGAATACTGGTCTCTTCTCATACATGTTGAATTTTTGGTAAAAAATTCAAGTGTCTATACAATCAAGATCGAACTGTTGTCTTTTAGGCTGGTTTTTATATTTTTCTAATGTTTATAATTAATTATTTTCATGTTTATATTTTATATATGATAATTTATTTATTTATGTAATAATTTATCTATTTATTTATTTTTATATGATAATTTTTCATGTTTATAAGTTGATCCTACATTATTCATCTTCGTTTCCATGATTTACTCGTTATATTTTCATGATTCTATAATTTTTGTTTAGTTTTATCATTTGTTTATTTTTTCAATTAATTTCTTATTCTTTATTTTTGTTCTCTCCCATCCTTTCCCTCCTCTTATTTTTCATTTATATACTCATTCACACCTGATTTTATCCTTAACTGGTTCAACTCTTCTATTATTCATCGTTCATTTCAAACTGAAATCTTGTAGGATATCCCAGCTCCCCTGTTATCCCATACCCGCCTTCCTTTTCAGATCCGATTAGAAAACTGGAAGAAAACAAAGTTCCTTCAGCTCCTACCGATCTGGAAGCAGTTATAACTGGCGCAAGGTTTATCACGTTGAAATGGAAGCCACCTAAACACACCAGGGGTGAAATACAGTGGTACTCGATCTACTACAAACCGGAAGATTCTTCTAGGTGAATAATATTTTCTTCTTCTAGGATTATCAAATACATTTATTATTGATAATACATTTATGCATAATACATTTATTATAATTTCATCTTAAAATTGTATTCTGTTATCATTCATCTAATTTATATGGTGTTGACCACTTTTTTAAAATTGTTGACCAAGGGGATTCACGATTGCTTAGTAAGCAATCTTTGAAAAATCATCTCTCAGAATCATCCTTTCCGTCACCCACGCACAAGCTTACGGCTCATATGGGAATCACCCTCAGAATAAAGAATTAACGAGAATAAATTTTTGATAATACTACGAACCAAGATCTGAGGCATGTTCAATAGATTCTAGAAGTCATTGAAGAAAGGTGATCGCACACTAGCCTCAAGTTTATTATCGCACAGTACGATGTGATTTTATATCTAGAAGGTACTCGCCTTTGTACTCTATAAAAGAAATCCTGAATTATTATGATATAGACACCTGATAATGAACTTTGGAAACTGTTGCCCTGTTGCAGAGTCCACACATAAACCCATCCTTAAGAGTGAGGGTTGAGTGTAAGAGAGGGCCGACTGCGCCCTAACTTCGCCCTCCCAGGTTAAAATAAAGGCAGTCATTCAATTCAATTTCAATTCATCCTTAGCTAAAAGAGCCATAACTTGAAATCGCGTACATAAACAGTCAGGTTCTGGATATTCAAAACTCTCAAATCCAATAAGACCACTCGCATCTAATGTAACAGTGTCGTAATGTTGTTGAATGAATAAATGAATAAATAAATTCATTTCCACTCTTGATATTCAGCAGTTAACAGCCGTTGGGCTGGTTGGTAGAAACTCTCCACGCTTCTCTGTCATCCGCCATCCTTTTCATGTTGCTGTAGGTGGCACATCTCAAATCCTTCAAAAGTTGTTCGGTGTACTCCAGTCTTGACATTACACTTGACAAAAAACAATTTGAAATGAATATCTTATGAGAAGTTACATAGTTCACACAAATAGTTAATGAATAAATAAATTTATTTCCACTCTTGACAATACACTTGACAAGAAACAATTTGAAATGAATATCATATGAGAAGTTTCATAGTTCACACAAATAGTTGATTACTTATAGTTAATTGATTATTGATTCTCACTCAATTTTATCCAATTGATTCGCAGGGAACGAGCAGTAAACACAACTGGATCGAAACTGGAAGAAGTGAACATTCAAGGGTTGTTGCCAGACAAGAGTTACCATTTTAGAGTGGTGGCGTCTAATTCGGTAGGATCCGGTGTTAGTTCGACACCGCTTGTAGTCACCACTCAACCGGAGGATCATGTCGATGTGCCAGGACCGCCTTTGAAACTGACCGCCGTAGCCACCGCTCCTAATGAACTCAGTGTTCAGTGGCAGCCTCCCGCTCTCAACAATGGTCCCGTTCAACGTTATAAGCTGTTCTACATTGAGGTGGGTTGCACTTGATTCGTCCAACTTGGGTTGAATTCGATGCATATTTAATAAATTCAAATTTATTAAAAGATTGTTCATAATCGCGTACATGAATAGTCAGGTTCTAGATATTCAAAACTCTAAAATCCAATAAGACCATTCGCATCTAATGTAACAGTGTCGTAATATTGTTGAATGAATATTGTTTATGTACAAGATTGGAAGGGTTATAAATTTTTTTCTTTTTTTTTTCTGAGGATGATGCCCACATGAGCTCTAGGCTTGTGCGTGGGTAATGAGTGGGGTGATGATGAGATATGACGACTACTTTTTAGGCAGTCGGGACCGACGGCTTAACGTCTCCTCCGAAAGACGGGAGTGGCCGTATTGTTGAAAGAATACCGAAAATTCACTAAAAAACACAGGCAAGATTAAAAACAATTGATTGATACAATCACAAAAAGCATAATATTATAAATATGGGGAGAAAAACTAGGCTGAGCCTGTACTATTTCTCTTTGAATTTTGATGATGATGATGATGATGATGATGATGATGATGATGCTTATGGCTTTTATTAGCGGGGGACCCTTTCGGGTGTTCCGCTTCGCCGAATCATCCAATTTCCGTAATGGGAAATGTGGAAAAGATATAGGTTATGTAGTCCAACATTGAATTTCACTGAATTTTCACGAATCAGTTCCAAAAATCTTCAAAATTGAATTATTTGATGATTTACTTACTTTCACTACTTGGTTGAAGATATTCTATTACTTTCGTTCATTCACTCCGGGTTTCACCAACCTTGGTCAAATAGAATTTGATGTTCTTCAAAAAAAGGCCATGGCACACCCGGTAACATATTGACATAGTAATTATGACATCAATCATGGACATAGTAACATATTGTAAATGTAAATTTTTATAAAACAGATAAGTGCAGTGACTGTAAATAGTAATTTGATTTATTAGGGCATAGACCTCACATCACCGGTTGACAGTCAAGGTGGTGACTACCAGGAGGACAACCCTACCTTCAGGCATTTTTGCGCGGTGTGTGGAACTATAAGCAATTACACTTGCATACCATGTGGTCCCCGATATTGTTCTGTCAAATGTTTGGATACTCATTATAAATAAATACTTTATTGTCGTAGAACACAGTTTCACAAGTGTTAATGACAACGTCAAGGATTGTTACATTAGTCGTTACATTAAACATTACAATACATAAAAACGGTATGTACACTACGAGTAAATAACAAATGAATAGTCAGGAACTGGAGACAATCAGGTACATTACATGAAAATATCAACAGTTTTAGAAGAGGATGCACTCATTCTTATACATAAAGTTTCCAATCTATTTCAAAATATTCACTCACTTGGTAAATTGCCTCATTTATTAGAATATCCTTTATTCTTGCTTTTAGAAGGGTAATCGGTAATTCCCTTAGACAGTGCGATTCATTTGATTCGACGCTTGGTGTTCAGTAAACAGCTGATGTTACGCAGCTTTGACGTAATAATCCAAAGATTTTTTAAAGTCTTGAAAAGACCTTTTTAAAGAAGACATTTTTAAGAAGACCTTATTAAAGTCTTTGCAATAATCTGCGAGATTCAGCATTTTTAGGTTAAGTATTGTGTCAGAGCTGCGTAACATCAGCTGTTTACTGATCGCCAAGCGTCGAATTAAATAAATCGAACTGTATTCAGCAATATTCTAGCAATCTTATTTTATTATCATTGCAGACCGACTCTTCAGAACAACACCACGTTGTCACATCGCACACCAAGTACATACTGACTGGACTGAACAACTACACAGAGTACAACTTGTGGGTGGTGGCTATCAACCAGAACGGCCAAGGCAGCAGTTCCGAGGAGATCACGGCCCGCACCGTGTCCACTCTGCCCTCCAAACCTCCTCAGAATGTCATCGTTGAACCGAATAGCTCGAACAGTGTCATTGTCAAATGGGAACCGCCTCCCAAGGACAGTCAGAACGGCGTTATAACCGGGTACAAGATGAAGTACAAAAAGAAGAAGGGAAGCAAAAGGGTCTCGTCAATTATGATTGCGGCTGATCGTAGGTCGTATCCGCTCACCAGTCTGGATAGAAGTTCGGTACGTGGTTAATTATTTATTATCTTGCAAAGATCCATTCATTTCATATTTTCATCTACGACCGTGTTATAACGCAGTCATTACAGTTTCATAATTATCGAAACAGTAGCTTTTTCGAAATGGAATTAGAAACTTGTATCGTAATGAGTTCATTACGATATAGATTGTATAATTATTATAACTTGTTCCTAGTTCAATCTATTCCAGTTTTAAAACACTGGAATAGATTGAAACAAAATCGCAGCTGATAAAAGCACTGTGTAGCTCATGCGTGTGTTTGCATTCGACTAGCACTGTCCTAACTTATAAAACGTTGACATAGAACAATGGTCGTTTGAATCAAGGTTAGTTTAGATTGATTAAGTAGATATTATTGTTTTTTGTTGGTTGTAGATAAAATGGAGTATGCAATGGTTGTATTTTAGCCTTTAAACGACTTGCGTTGCCTCTCGTATTTTAAACTCTGTATCTCACTCGTTGTTTAAATGCTCTCATAATACAACCATTGCATAAACTATCATAAGTGAATGGAATACTTATCATATTTACTCTTCTTCCCATTTATTAAGGATAACTCTCTCATGAAGAATTCATGGAACTCATTTATGAACAATTACTCTTTCCAGAAGCTTCATCAAATATTAATTGCATTAGCATCTCTCTTTGAAGGTCTTACAGTTTTGAATGGAAGTTTATTTAATAAAGAATTATTTAATATTCATTTAATTTACTAGATGGCGAATAAATTTCATTCAACATTTCTATGGTAACGGGTTATGTTATGTTGATTCCTTTTTTCATGTTTTATTTATTTTTTATACATGTTATATTCAGTTTTTATTTGAAAAAATTCAACAGTACATCATCTGTTACCATAGAAATGTTGAATGAAAGTTATTCGCCATCCACCAAATTAAATGAATATAGGCCTACCTATATATTTATTATAACTGTACACAATTATTTATTCATCATACATATGTTACGATGAATGAATGTATTTTATTGATTCCTACAGTACTCATTAATTTATTTATCTATCCATTTATTCCTGTATTAAAACTGAAACTACAAAAAGACCTTCAAAGAGAGATGCTAATAAGAATATTTGTCAATTGTTTTTTTCGTAATGTATAGAATCAACTGGTTTTCAAATATTCATTTAAAAATCTCTAATTGTTGTCATCATGTAGGGATTTACTTTTTTGCTAGCTCAATTAATATTCATGTAAGAATAATCTTCATTCTTATAGTGACTATAATATAGGAATTAACTCTTCTCAGAAGCTTCATCAAATATTAATTGTATTAGCATCTTTCTGTGATGGTCTTACAGTTTCCTAGATAAAATATAATGAAGAATTACAGTTTATAAAGAAGAATGGATTGATAAAAATATCGATGAATAATTTATTGAGGAATTGATAAAATACATTCATCCATCATACTATGTTTGTCATGGATAAAGAAATTGATAAGTAATGCCGGAATTAATTAATTCATCCATTATACCATGTGTATGATGAATAAATATATGTTTTCAGTTTTAACAAATAAATGTGCAGATGAATAAGTTGACGAGTTGGAATTAATAAAATACATCCATTCAAAAAGAGAAGAAGAAGAAGAAGGAGGAGGAGAAGAAGAAGAACCAGTTGAAGATGGAGAAGAGAGATTGAAAAGATGCAGATGAAGGAGGAGGAGGAGGATTGGAAGCTATTTCATGTATTTCAATAGTCGCAGTTTTATGCGACCTGAGATGTCCTAGTTCTCTTAAATTTCATTTTTCTATTTATTTCTAGGCCTATCAAGTTCGGTTATGGGCGATGAATGTTAATGGAACTGGACCAGCCACCGATTGGATTAATGCTACAACGTATGAAAATGATCTTGATGAATCTTCGGTTCCTGGTCAACCTCAGTCAATGAAAGGTAAATTATTTCAAGTTTGATTCTATCTTGTCTCTAATCCTTTTCCAATATTATGTAATTTTATTAGATCAACATCTACACCTCGATAACTGTCAAACACGCTAGACAAGTTAGTTATCTTCAGTGCTTATTTGATAAACATCCTTTCCAAAATTAGATGTTTTTATGCACTAATGACTAACTTCACCGTTTTATGTAGATACCTACATAAAACTAAAATTATATATTAAGATAACTACATAAACTATTGAAAATATATTTCATTGCACTTGATATTATTGGATAAACGTAATAATTTGTTAGTAATATTTTCCAACTTTTTTACTTTTACAGTGCAAGCTGGTACGGACTCGTTGATTGTAATGTGGATGCCCCCTGTGAATCAGAATATAATGGTTCGAGGTTACACCATTGGCTGGGGAAAGGGAGTACCTGATGTATATTCGCAAGTACTGGATAGTGAACAACGTAGAGCTGTCATCAAACCCCTTGGTAAGTGTTTTGATTTGAAATGCTTCCTTGATAATTCTATCAATTCGAGGGAATATGAATTTCATTTGGCTTCATACGCACAATATTTATCACAATTGAGCTAAATTTAAGGATGAGAAACGTCTACTGAATATCGAACATTCTTTGAATTATCGTTAAAAAATAATTGCTTTGTTAAGGCTAAATTTATAGGCATTTTAGGCCAAATAGGCAGTGTATTGAAGTTTTTTCCAGTGTATAAGCATTACTATCTTATAAATTTTTTCCAATAGTTTTCAAAAATATAGTTTCATTTTAAAAACTGTATGTTTCCAATAGTTTCTTTACATTCGATTGATTTATTTTTACATTTTCGTCTCGATTGCTTATGGATGAAATGTCTTTCAACTGGCCATATTTTGATATAAATTATAACTTGTCACTGTATTAACCAACTCATTTACTTAATAATAGCTGCGTTATAGAAACTTGTATTGGAAATTGTAATATGATAGGAATGATTGCATATGGAACAAATATCTTTTGATTTGTATTCTGATATACATTATTGATTATCTCAGTACTAATGAACTCGAATTTACTTGGTACCTCAGAATGTAATTGATTATATTATAGGAAATGATTACTGGTGGATCTAATGTCCTTTGATTGACTAGTAGTCTGGTATAAATGATTGATCATCTCATACCAATTTTAATTCAATTCAATTTTTATTCCAAATAAAAAGCACAATACATCATAAAATAAAAACAAACATGGAATGATAATGTCCCACTTGATATACTTATATTCACTAATAATAATATTGACTTCATAGTAGTTGAATTCCACAAGAATATGTTGGAAGTAATGGTAATTGAGACACTGGTTCTTATAGAATCATAATCAATAATCTATTTTATTGTTTTTTGATATTTAAATATCACTGATGTTTTTACAGAGCCCAATTCAGAATACGTGATCAGTGTGAGGGCCAACAATAATAAGGGAGATGGAGTTCCCATCTATGAGCATGTCACAACTACTCTAGAAATTCCTCCTGAACCCAACGTTCCATTGATGCCTCCCGTCGGGCTGAAAGCGATAGTGCTATCACCTACCACAGCTGTTATTCAATGGATTGATTCACAATCTGTAAGTATTTTTTATTTTAAAGTTACTAGCGTAATTTTTCAAGATACCGCCATTGGTTAATTACTATAATCTGAGTAAACCTTGGAATGCGATAAGGAGGAAATGGTATTCCATAAGGAATTATCAATCAATTTTTACTCTTACAAAAATAACACACACAATAAGTGGATCAAGTAGACCAGAATAAACAATACAGAAACATATTTGATGTAGTACAGATGAAATTATGGAAGATTGAATTCTCATAAAGACTTTGAAGTAAAAGTGTGAGATTTAACATAATTACATTTTGTATTCCAAGTCCAAAAATAAACATTATAATAATATGATTGCACTGTTGCCATGTTTCTGTTGAAAACGCGGCTGCCCTACTTGGTTTTCTCATCTACGATCAGTTGTGCAATCTGGCAGCACTGTACTCCAGAAGCGCATTACTGCATTCTAAGGTTTTAACAGTTTGTAACATAGCGATTTTTCAGATGGTGCTAATAAAGTTTCTTTGTGAAATTGTTTGTTTTAAAATCTAATGGTTTTTTGCTATTTGTTTATATTTTCAAACAATTCATAGCTGCTATCTCTCTCTCTTTTGGTATTCAACCCTGAGGTTGGTTTGCAGCAGTGCGCCATTCTTCTCTTCTTTCTGCTTTCCTCTTCATTTCGTGGTAGGTACTGCAGCTGCTATCTACACTGTTGAATTATGGTTTCTATATTTTCTCTAACTTTTATTATTATTCTTTCTAGAATCCATCAGACAAACGCCTCTATATCATCAAGACAGTTGTCCCACACTCAGCCTCAAATCCTCGTTACAAGTATTACAATTCTACTGATATGAGTTATATGATTGATGATCTGAAACCGAGTACTCAGTATGAGTTCACTGTAAAAGTTGTCAAGGTAAGACTAGCAATATCTTATTCAAAAATATGAATGACCAAATCGAGTCTGTGTTTTCAAGTGGTTGCTTTGTTAGAATTTCGTTTGAATCATAACCTTCAAAATTCGTTTTAGAACTTGATTCAAACATTATAATGGTGTATAATAACATGCACTTCGTTCAATCTATCATTCTAAATATAATTCCACAATAAGTAGGAAAAATAGCGACAGGGAATTCTATTTCAATTATAAACTGAATTTATGTAGGCTAACCTAAGCCTATACTATACATGTTTAATCGCCATAAAAGATGCATACGATTATTCGCCAGAGCGCAACACCGTAGATGCTCACAGCGAGTAAATTATTTCTATGATTCTTATAAATAAACCTACTAGTTGCTTGCCAGTCGACTGGCGACTCTTCGGTTTCCAGTCGACTTATTTAAAATAATTATTTGAATAATTTATGAGAATGAATGTCATTTATGATACCATAATAAGCTTTCATCACCCATTACAACATTTAAAGGAAAAATGAGCGTTTCTGTGCTTGAAAGTATAGGAATAGCCCTGAAAATAATCAACTATTTGGTAGTCCACTGACAACGTATGACCGGGGCAATAGTGACGTGGAGTGGTGCGATTCTGGACAACATAGCTCATTTTATGATAACGACTCATTTTTGTATGTTACATTACCATGTTCGAGACTTTCAGATCTATATTTCTTGACTGTATCTTAATTTCTGTATTGAACTATGCTTTATATGCATAGTTGTTCAACTGTTTTCATTGTTATGCTAGACTTCTGCTTAATAATTAAATAAATATTAAGTAGTATCTATGTATTTCAGAGAGAAGGTCTGCTCTATATACACAAGGCATGTCATTGAACATAGTTTAGACATTATTACTGAAATTACTGACAAAATCATTTTACTCACAAATTACTTTTAGACAAAATTGTTGAATACAATTTTTTAATACACGAATTATTCACGGTTCTAGGATTTCAAGTATTTCTGATGTATTTTCCATATTAAATTACTGTCAGATTCGATCTAGTTTCAGATGCTCATTTGTTTTGTAATCGTTCATTCTAGGGAAGGAACGAGAGTCCATGGAGTATGGTTGTTCAGAACACTACATTCGAATCAGTTCCCGCTACTCCGCCACGTGATCTAACCGTAGTGCCTGTTCCAGACAATCCTACTATGGTTAATCTAAATTGGCAACCTCCTAAAACACCTAACGGCCAAATTAAAGGTAATTCAATGAATTTTGCACATTCTCATCACCTAGTTTCATGTTTTAGTATAGTTTATTGAAATGGGATGTCCTCACTACGATTTGATCCGTGAGCTGTGTGTACACGATCAAAGTTTTCATCCAATTTCATTCAATAAAACCAACTGCTGATTTGGTAAGGTCTCCCTAGACCAAACATGGACAATAATATGCGGCAAAATTTCATATGTAGGGTAAGTTTTTCGCTTCTGCTCCTGAGTAGCAGACTCCGGCTACCGTTAGTCAAAATGGCAACTTATTTAAACTTCAAATGAAAATATACAAGAATAACCATGCAAAAATAGGAACCATTTAGTATGAATATTGTTAATTCATTGAATTATTTAATATACGAGTGGATACAATTTTTGTTTGAAAAAGTTGCTGTTTTGACTAATGGTAGCCGGAGTCTGCTACTCAGTAGCAGAAGCGAAAACCTACCTTTACCTAATCAGTTCATTTCATGGTTATTCATATCATGATTATTCCTATCAATTGGATGAAAACTTTGATCGTGGTCACACAGGTTTGGAATGTAGTTGCTAGACTTGTCAAATACAACACCACAGGGAGCCTTCAGTAGATTCTGTAGAAAGAAGTAACTGTTTCGGCTCATTTCCGATGAGTTATAAAGTATTTTTTAACATTGTGAAGTAAATTTTCATCAATAGAATAATTAATTGTTTTAGTGTATTAAGTTATATCAGATGTCAAGTGAAACATGATGCAGTTTGTTGCAATTAGTTTGAAAAGTTTCATGAAGTTTGTTGATTAGCTTTGTTCAATGGAGATTGAAAACTCTTGAAACAACTATTGAATCTTAATAACGTTTGAAATATTAATATAAAATTACTTCAATCAGATTAATTTAATTTGACGCTTGGCATTATTACATGGATGGATGGATAGATATAGATGTATTATTTCTTGACGTTGCTGATGACCGTAGAGTACGATCAGAAAGATCAGAGTACGAAAAGAAATAATACCTCTCTATCTATCCATCCATCCATGTAATAATGCCAAGCGTAAAATTAAATGAATCTGATTATATATTGAGTATTATTCATTCGTTTCTGATCATCTGAATACTATAACGTATAAGTGGCAGAGAAAATGAAGAGACTGACTTCATTAATATTATTTGATTAGCAAAATGCACGAACCAAAGTAATGAGTTATTATCTTGGAACAATTTTGCTATGTTTTTGATTGAATGTTCGGTATTTTTGTAAAGATTTTGTTGAAAGTCAGGCGTCAGATTCAAATAGTAAAATATCAACCACTGGAAGCATCCTTAAATTAGTAATTTACGTTTTGAAATACATCCTCCTACGTTTAAATAATTGGTGACAAGTTTTTTGTCGTTATATTGTAATCAATTTCGTCTGTTTCAGGGTATATCGTGTCCTATACAACCGATTTATCCAATCGAGACTCCGACTGGGTGATAGAAAATATAGCGGGAGATAAAATGACTGCCACCGTCAAGGGCCTAACACATAGTACAACTTATTATTTCAAAATTCAAGCCAAAAATAGTAAAGGATACAGTCCTACATCACTAATAACCAACTTCACAACAGGGCCAGGTAAGTTATAGTTATTCAATTTGTCTTCATTTTACGTCTTTCCTTTAACATACCTTTTTCAGTTTTCTGCTGTAGTGGAATATTCTTTCAGAAAATATTATTATTTACTAATTATAGGAAATGAAAGTAGTAGATGGATGAACATTTATTATTTATTTATTGAAATGTTTTGTTTCAGGGAGTGACACAAGACATTTCCATGAAGTTGGATTGGGAGTCAAAGGTGTGTATTATTTGAACCAATATTTGCCCAGTAATAATAATAATAATAATGATTATAATAATAATGATTATTATTATTCTGTTTATCTTACTCCTATAACTTTTTTTTATTAGTGTCTTATTCTTATATAATGATGAATCAGTATTTTAAAAAGTGGATCAGAATGCAATGAAACGTTCTTCTTGTAATTGTTTGTGATTACAATACAGCTGCATTAGAATGCAGGTGAATGGAAATTATGAATCAGAGCGAAACCTACCTAACACATAACTGATTTCATACTACACTTACGAAGGCTAGTTTAGTAGGATATTCTATTTTATTTTGAAAGGAAGGTTTAAACTAAACGTTACCATTCATTACTACTGGTGTTGTGTGATTAAATTGTGATAATTTGAAATGGTTTGAATAAATTTATTTGTAATGAATAGTAATAATTAAATTGTAATGTTTCTCAATGCGATTTCTTGTGAACCTGACCACGGTTTCCCATATTGCATTGTATCCAAATTTTGTATTATTTGGAAATTGTGTGTCAATAAAAAAATTATCTGTTCAACAGATGGAAGGTCAGGACTAAGCAATACTACCTTGCTGTACATCCTAGCTGCAAGTTGTTTCCTATTCATATCTGGAGTGGCGATTGGCATCGCGATAGTTTGCTGTAGACGCGTTTCTGATGCTCAAGAAAGAAGTAAAAAAGGGTGAGTACTGTAACCAACCCTATTTGAGTCTGCTCAAATAGGGCTGCTTAGCATAGTAGGAAGCAATACTAAGATAGGTCCAGTGAAATGTTGTTGAAATAAGATTTAAAGTTTTTTGATTGAATCTTTTATATTGAAAAATAATAAATAAATGAATTATTAAGTTTAAGTTTAACCGGTTATCGTGCAATTAGCCGTACGTTTTTGATGATTCCGGTAGCAATCAATCCAAAGGCATTCTAGTGTCCTAATTTTCAGTTAGGGTGTTGTGTTATTGCACTGTAAGCGATTAATGTTGTGGGTAGGGCTTCGGCCTAAACTTGACTCGAGCTATAAATAATTTTGGTTGAATTTTCGTTTTAGATACATGAAAGGAAATGCAAGTAAACCTGGCCAGAGTAGCATCAAGCCTCCTGATTTGTGGATACACCATGATCAGATGGAATTGAAAGCTATGGAAAAATCGTCTCAAGGCAGTCTGGATATTGGACCCAGAGATATAGATACTGATTCCGAACCACCTACTCGGCATCAGCCTACCAATTCTTTAGATAAACGCTCCTATTCATCGTGTGTTGGTAAGTTATATCTTAAAATAATTCTGTACTATGTTTTTTTTTCTAGAATGATGCGTAGGAAGCCTGATATCGAATGCTGAAATTTTATTCTTTTCAATAATTGATTGCATTGTATCATCTAGTTCTCATAAATCTGCATCCATCCAGTCATTTAAATATATCACAGTTTGAATTTCTCAGAAGCATGGGATTTTTAAAAATTATAAATAGTTTGAAGGAAACATAATGAGGCGAGCTAGAAATCATAGGATGTTTATACTTGTTTAGATATAACTTCTGTATCAGCGTAGCACCTATAAGATGGGGAATACAATGTATTCCGATACGGAATTTACGTTTATTCAAGTACAATGACAATGGACAACCTTAGACTGATAGTAGAGATGCCTCAAAAGCATGGGCGGTCTAATAAAACTAGAAATAGATTGACAAGAACTTACTGAGATAAATATTTATAGTAATTATTACTGTTTATGATATTTAATGACAATGGAGGATCTTGAGACTCGATTGACAGTATACCGGGTCTTTCGCAGATAGTTACTAATAATCTTAAGGCTGATTGTACTCACCATAATAATTTTAAAAGTTCATATTAATAAAGGTCCGGAAATGATTTGTTTCCGAGATAAAGATAGAGCAAGATTTTAGATACATTTTTGTGTTTTCATAAAATGAGGACCATGTTTCTAAAGTTTAAGTTCCTTTTATAGAAGCTCCAAAATTGGGTGCAAATGTTTTAGACTATTGGACTGAACATTCATTTTATTTTCAGCATTATAAAATACCAATTTTACCATTATGTGGTGCAATTTTTCAATCTGGCGGATGACGAATGACTTTCATAACGTTTCTATATAGAAATACATACAGTCTAAATAGAACTGCATAGAAAATCTACAATCACTGTTATCAAATTTATGATTCAATAGCGAGATGAGAACGTTCAATTTAGTAGTTTAAGTTCATCAATTTCGATAGTTTCTTATTTATTCATGATTTTTGCATTGGAAAAATATTTCATTTTCATAAAACTTCTTTAACAGTTGTTTGAAAAATCATCCTACTCAAATAATGTTGAAAAACTACTAGAATCATGTCAACTCTATTATCTTAATTGTTATCCTCATTTTTCAAAGGAATCTAATGTCTTATTGATATCCAATGGGAATTTTGCTTCAAATATTTTAAATTAACGCTTTTGATATTTTAATCTAAAGTATACTTTATTATTTACCATTCCTTTTTTCAACGGAATAAAGAACAATGGGTCCTTATCCCACTGTGAAAATGTATTGCAAATAATAAAATTATGCGTTTAAATTACAATAATTATAGTTAACACAAACTATATGCTATTCATTACAAGCTGTGTAAATAATGGTCATCACCGAAAAGGAAATGGAAAATCGATAACGTTCTTCTCAGAGTTACTATAAATATTCAAACTTTTTGGCCAATTTTCTACTGAGATATGCAGCATGAGTTTCTGAATTGATTGGTTTATAACTTCAAGATTATTAAGCTTCACTTATCGTCTTTTTCAAAATATTTTTGCTAACTCAAGACATTTTTTGCCTTTTTTTTAATATTTACATTTTTCCAGACTCAATACATTTTTTGCACATGTCTGATTTAGATTTGTTAAGTTGCATTTTTATTCTGCTGCATGATTGTGTGTCATCTGTGCTTGCGTGAATGAATTGCATTAAATGTGTCGAATTTAGGAAGTGCATCCCAGCCTTTGTTAATGCCTGAAGAGAAGTCATCAACAGCTCGCCGTGTGCTAAAGCCCAAGCCAATTACTTTGCCTGTTGAAGCACAGCCTTTGCGAGAACGTAAGTTGATGTATATTTTTACATTGAAGCATAAATAATTTGCGTCTTCATTTGATTTTATAGTTGGTAAAAATCCGGTTTTCTTCTAGTAACAACCATAGACTTACATTTGGCATCTTGATAGACTTTATTAGCGTTTTGGTATCAATGATTACTCTCCTATTTTCTATAATTTATTATTAAAAAAAAAAATCTTTTTTTAGACTCATCAAGAGCCGATTTCACTACGGCGATTAAATTTAACCGTTGTGAGTTGTCATTTTCTGGAGATTAATAGGTTGCATTGCTGCTATTGGATTGTGTAATTTTACTGCTGTTTAAATCAATCGGTTTTCTTGTAACCGCCTTCAGCATTAATATTAGTAGTACATTCTTGTCATTGTTATTAATGAATCGTTTTTGAGTGCTTGATTTCATTTCTTCTTCTTTTTCTTGGATCCTTCCGTAAGAATCAATATTAGGAACACATTTTTGTCATTTTTTATTATTGATACATTTTTAGAATCTTGAGTTCAATTCTTTCATTGTTCTCGGTTTTTTATAATTGAAGAAGTAAGATTTTTCCTCATCATATTGGCACCATAATTGATTATATGATAACGAATATTAATTTCGTTTTTATTGATATTTGGTGGTGGTATCAGTTTGACTAATTTTTTACATTACTCTTACGTATAGTACGCTCATTATTTAACGTGATACGTTCTACACTTATACTTTGAACAAATTACTAATTAATTATTACTTATCACTGGCATCTTGGTATCAATCATTCTACTGTGTTTTTTGTTCTCGAAAATTCATTCTATTATATTATTGAAAGAGCTTCAGTGGCTCTTTCCCTAACCTTATGGTGTCATGTGGTTTATTTTCTTGCATTTCTATTTTACTCATTTCTCAATGATTTCTTCTATTTTCAAAGTTTTAATTTCTATATTTTTTTAATTACTGATTTTTTCTGTTTTTCTTTTTATTTGAGTAGCAGAGGATTACATAGAGCACAGAGTTCTCTATATTTCAGAAAAAATCAGATATTGATGGTAGGGTACAAAGAAAAGACAAGAAAACCAGTGTATTTGATAACAACGGGATGTCATGCTGAGGATTCTAGAATTACCAGTAGAAGTGGGAAGATAAATATGAAGCCAGTCTTGATAAATAAGTATAACTTGTCTATGGGTGAGGTTGACAATAAGGACAAATCAATTTATCATGTGACATGCAGCAGGGCCACCAGAAGATCCTGGAAGAACAATTTTTATAATCTTATAGACATGACCAGATTCAATGCCTATATTTTGTACACATTGAACACTGACAAACCTATTGGTCGTCAGGAATTCATGGAGACTCTTGTTGAACAGCTTGTAGACGATTCTCAGCCACAGAATGATCTACCACCCATGCCAGGGCCACCTTGTGATCTGAAGCATGAGCTTGAGCGCCTTCCTGGTAACAGACAGCGGATTTGCGGCGTGTGTTCTACGGCTCAAAAAAAATCCCGAGGTCTTTTTTGGTGTCCTGCATGCAATTGTGGTGTTCATACGGCTTGTTTCCATGGATTAGAACACTTTTGGAGGCCTGTAGGGTTTGTAGGGAAAAGGCCGGCAGCCACTCCCACCCTAGCATACTTCTTCCCCTACTCAGGGCTCACCTCTTTCCGCAGTACCTCTTATCTGAAGGAAGTAGTGAGCAAACTGTAGGACAGAATCCTTCAGTTAGAGAGGGAAGTTAGAAAGAGAAATATTATTCACGGAGTTTGAAGATGATAAAAGCAAAAATACGAAGGATTTGCTTTTGGATTCATCAGAACCAAACTTGGATTGGACATAAACGACTGTGAAATAGACTTTGTAGAAAGAATTGGAAATAATTCATTTAGAGCGGATATCAAGGGAAACCTATTATTATTGGACTCACCATATGTAGGTGTAAGGCTGAGATTTTTTATCAAATCAAATAAAAACCCATTTATTGAGTAATATACAAGTATAGGGTCATGCATCCATGATTCGCCATCATCATGAATTCATTCGTTCTTGGTATTAAGTTAAGTGTAAACAAACTATCGTCTGCCGTGACCAGTCGAGTATTGTAAATCTGGTTGAGGCGCAGTACTGGAACACCGTTGAATGCAACTGCACTGTAGCTTCTGTTCTACATGTTAGGAGCGGCTACATATATTTGGGCACTCTCTTGCCCCTGGATTAAGAGATTGGTCCTAAAGGATTGTAAACGTAAAGTCAACGACATGGGAATGCAGAAAGCAGGGATAAACTACTGCATTAAAGACCTACTATAGGTGTCTAGTAGTATCATGCATGCATATTTTTTATAAGTGGACCTCCTGCGTCCACTAGCCTATAGCGTACTGACCACTATACTACTGAGGAAGGTTTACGTTTACATATATACAGTTTTTGGAGGCACTGGGTTGGCGGATTTCGTGGGTGTAGTTGGTGATGGTAGTTGGTGGAATTCGTGGGTGTAGTTGGTGATGGCAGTAGGTGGAATTCGTGGGTGTAGTTGGTGGTGGTAAAGGAAGTAGAGGGATCAGTCATAGGGCTGAGAGGGCATTGTGGGAAAATTGTACTCACAAGCTCAATCACTTTGACAATATGTTTCTCTTTCTTCAGTATGTGCAGGACTTTGACTTTGAAGCATTTATATAAGCGTTTTATTATTATATATTTGTGTCTATTATTATCTGTATATATTGAGTTATATGTTGATTAGTTAATTATTATTACTATTCATGTGTATTTCTTATTATCTTATTATTATTGTATATATTTGTATGTATTCGTTATAATTTGTATATGTTTTAAAACTCTAATACATAGATCTACTCGAGGACCAGAGAAAATTGCCCTCACAAGCTCAATCAATTTGACAATATGTTTCTCTTTCTTCAGTATGAGCAGGAATTTTACTTTGAAGTATGTGTCGAAGCCCTTGTTGTGCTCAGAGCAGGTAGATGCAGTGTTTGCTTGTTGTGTGAGGAGGTAGATGCAGTTTTTGGAGGCGCTGGATTGGCGAATTTCGTGGGTGTAGTTGGTGATTTTTTTCTTTTTTTTCTGAGGATGATGCCCACATGAGCTCTAGGCTTGTGCGTGGGTAATGAGTGGGGTGATGATGAGATATGACGATTACTTTTTAGGCAGTCGGGACCGACGGCTTAACGTCTCCTCCGAAAGACGGGTAGTTGAAAGATGGTAGTTGGCGGAATTCGTGGGTGTAGTTGGTGATGGTAGTTGGTGGTGGTAAAGGAAGTAGAGGGATGAGTCATAGGGCTGAGAGGGCATAGAGGGAAAATTGTTCTCACAAGCTCAATCACTTTGACAATATGTTTCTCTTTCTTCAGTATGTGCAGGACTTTGACTTTGAAGCATGTGTCGAAGCCCTTGTGCTCAGAGTCATGGAGAGGGATAGGTAATAAGGTATTATTTTTGAAGGAAGCTGTTTGGTTGTTGAGGTTTAGGGCGGCAGTGGTTTCACCAATATAGAAAGCAGGACAGAAATTACAGGAGAGGAGATAGATGCAGTTTTTGGAGGCGCTGGATTGGCGGATTTCGTGGGTGTAGTTGGTGATAGGGCTGGTAAAGGAAGTGGAGGGATGAGTCATAGGGCTGGGAGGGCATAGAGGGAAAATTGCATCCACAAGCTCAATCAATTTGACAATATGTTTCTCTTTCTTCAGTATGTGCAGGACTTTGACTTTGAAGCATGTGTCGAAGCCCTTGTGCTCAGAGCCATGGAGAGGGATAGGTAATAAGGTATTATTTTTGAAGAAAGCTCTGTGGTTGTTGATGCGGTTGTCATATATAACGGAACCAATGCAACGAGATCTGTATTGAGCCCCATAAAATGACGTTGTCTTAACAGTGTTTAAATTCAATTGGCTTTTCTTGCAACTAGGCGTCTAGTTACGACCAACTGTTACCGTCAGTTACAGTTGCGTTGGCGGGGTAATATCACTGTTGGAAGGAAATGGGTCTTCTACTCTAATTTGCAGCATGAGTTAGGTTAGGTTACGTAACATAAATGGTAACCACTTTGAGGTGTGGGTTACCCAAAGTTATTAGATTACAGGTTGAACCATTCCTAATGCTTTTTGAATCCACAAGCTGTTGTAGTGGGGGGACTGATTCAGGTGACGTCATTTTGATAATTTATTTTGATAATATCAGCTGTTGATAATTGACTGATATTTGGTGGACCGCGAGTGTGACGTTACATGAATCAAGAAATCAGACTTCCCCTTCCACTTTGCGCTTTACACCAACGATGGTTCAACCTTCTCTCTAATAACCTTGTGGGTTACCTAACCCAAGGCTATTTTGGTTTAGCTAACCTGTCATAACCCAAGGCTACCTGGGTTAGGTAACCTAACCTAACTCATATCTCAAAGTGGGGTTGAGGCCCCATTTCCCCCTTCAATATTAGTGTTTCTTCTATAGGGACTGCAAGATACTAAAGTAGATCGGTGAAATGTAAGTACTGTACTACAGCATGAATATTTGATGGTTTTTTAAGCCTGTTAGAATTATGAAAATGTGCATGGAATGTGTGCCATATATCAATTAATATCTATTCATTTTTGTCAAATCTATCTTATGTCTTTGAATCAGGCTGAACTCGCTTAATAGTTTTGTAATCCAGAGACTATATTTTTGCAATTGAGAAAATAATGTTCAGCCCCATGTTATCTCATTCATAAAACTGGATTCTACTTGTATATGAAATTATTTTATTTCTACTATTTTTCCAAAATATTATATCCAATATTATTAAAATTGATATTGTTTTTCCAGATACAAATCCAAACCACGAGAATTATATAGTTCATTTCTTCAAAGTACTACTTTCTTTAATTTGCATTACCGTACCTATTTGAAGAAGCAAATAGTAATTTGAGAAAAAGGAACTACATCGTGTTGAAGATTTTTATCTAGATCTGTATTCTTGGGAAAATAGAAAAATAATAATTTTATTTATCAGCTTTGCTCATTTTCAATATTCAATATTCATTGTTTCAATAGTTTCAATATTCATTGGAGTGGTCCGTAGCCGAGGGCGATAAGCGCCTGTCTGATAATCCAAAGGTTCCAAGATCGAATACAGTTGCCGAAACGGATTTTGACAGAAACGGCCACTCACGTCTTTCGGAGGAGACGAAAAGCCGTCGGTCCCGACTGTCTAAAACCAGTCGTCATCTCTCATCATCACCCCGCTCATAAAAAAAACATCTATAAGATTAAAACATACATAAATATAACTTATATCATAGACTTCCAATGTGTAGCCGCCATAATGGCTTTGTCATTAGCTAATATCAAGTCATCAAGAGAGCACGTTTCCTGAAGCAACTCACAAATCAACAGATGCTCCTGATCCTGCCTTGCTCCACATTCACATCGATCATCCCCATCAGAGCCCACTTCAGAAGATTAGATTTGCATCTGGACACACCAGTTCTCATTCTGTTGAGAGTCCTCCACACTGTGTAGTCAGAATGCCCAGCACGCACTTCAAGTGGATCAGGTTGATCTCGTTCAGCTCATCTCCATCTATTTAAACGGCACTCTTCTTTTGATCCAGTGAGTGCCGTGGTCCCTGCCAGTCTGGACTTGGAGCCTACAGTTCTGCTGAACATAATCATAGGGGATGAGGATCACTCTCTTTGTTCTCTCGAGATTGATCCTCGGCATCCCCTGATTATGTTCAGCAGAACCGTAGGCTCAAGTCCAGACATAGTTTTATGGCTAGGACCACGGCACTCACTGGATCAAAAGAAGAGTGCCGTTTAAATAGATGGAGAAATGAACTGAACGGAGATCAAACTGATCCTCTTGAAGGTAAACGTGCTGGGCATAATCTGAACTACACAGTGTGGAGGACTCAACAGAATGAGAACTGGTGTCCAGATGCAAATCTAATCTTCTGAAGTGGGGCTTTCCGATGGGGATGATCGATGATGAATGTGAGCAAGGCAGGATCAGGAGCATCTGTTGATTTGTGAGTTGCTTCAGGAAACGTGCCTCTGATGACTGATATTAGCTAATGACAAAGCCATTATGGCTACACATTGGAAGTCTATGATATAAGTTATATTTATGTATGTTTTAATCTTATAGATGTTTTTTTTTATTCACAGTATTATTATTTTAGTCTGACCTGGACACGGGGGAAAAAAAAACCCCCCGCTCATTACCCACGCACAAGCCTAGAGCTCATGTGGACATCACCCTTAAAAAAAAAAATTCTAATAGCATGAGAAAACAAAATACTCAAAAAAATGCTCACAATATACTCAATTATGATCAACATCGAAATAATATAATTCAAATAAGAAATAGGCCTACAATGTTGAAATAATATAATTCAAATAATAAATATAAGAAAGAGGTAAACAATACAACTTTGTGAGATCAAACAATTTAAAAATTAATAAAAACAAAATCACAGTTTATTAATGATTGATGGTAATGGTAGGGCATTCATCGTTATTATTCATTTTCTCAAACTTATTATATTGTATATTCGTTCTATTACAAATTATAGTCTTGTGCGTACTTATATTACTGTCCATCCTTACCAATGTCTGTGTATAATTGAATTTGAGTTTATTGAAATACAATTCCATATTTTTACATAACAGAAAATAATACCCGCAAGGAAAGTCCTATGCTCAGGTATGAGTTGCAAAAACAGACCTGAAAAATAAAGCAGAGTTGCTCAAAAATAAAGCAAAAAATAGATTACAATACAGTGTGTAAAAACTAAAGTACAGAATACAATTCAAAGAACAAATAGCGGTGAAAGATGGTGAAAATATGAGGGGATGAAAGGAAATGTGAAAAAAATGAGGAGTAGATAAAGATGAGGTGAAAGTCAAACAGAAGGTATGCATCTACTGTATATGTCACCAATGAATTACAAAAATCCATTTACTTTTATATTATCTGCGCTTATTTGTGTGTATTGTATTTGACCTCTATTTACTTTTCAACCAGTTGTTTTTATCTATTAGCTAATAATTTTTTCATCTTTCTACAGCTGTGGCAACCGCTACTCCGGTTGGAGGACCTGGACCTTGTATAAGCTCCACACAATCCACCATAGACCCTGCGCGTCCATTATATCCAAGAACCCAGTACTCAATATCACGGGCACATGTCACTATAGATCCCAATCGTAAGTGAATTGTGGAGTGAATATTTGTTCCTAATTCTATCATCTTCTGCGAAGACAATTCTATCTCAATAAGAAAATCGAATTGTATTGAGAAATAGGATAAATACAAAAATATAATTGTCTTGAGAAATTGTCTTAGAATTGTCTTGAGAATTAGCTCCGCCTTCTGTCTAAGTTTTTTGTCTTGATTGCTTTGTGAAGCTTGAGAAGCTCTACTTCTATGCAGCGCTATGTGTTCTCACCCCTCAGACTCTTGAAGATATATTTATCAATCCAAGATCAATGTTGAATTGAATTGAATAACTGCCTTTATTTTTAACCTGGGAGGGCGAAGTTAGGGCGCAGTCGGCCCTCTCTTACACTTAACCCTCATATGTTCAATGAATAGTAACACAACTTTTAGAATTCAATAACTACTGGACTTTAAATGACTACTATTCCATTTTATTTATTTGAGAATGTATCATTAATTGATGTCATCATTATACATACTCTCAATATTGTTATTCCCAATTGAATAATTTTCCTAATCAATTTGTTTGCATAACCCACTAAATTCCAAAGCTCTATTATGATTGTAAAACTTTTTTAAAGTTTTGAGTAAAGTTCTAAACTTTCTTGTAGAGTTTTGAGTTTTGTGAAACTTTCAGAGTACAGCAATACTAACGTCGAGTAGTTTTTTACTTTTGAGTAAAATTTTGAGTTTTGTGAGACTTTAAGAGTGAAGCAAATCTAATTTCGTATTTTATTTTGCGCTAGAGTGGCGGAAGACATTTTCATAGTTTTTCTAAAACTGTTCCAAATCTTTGTTCCAGTTGAGAACCCGTATGTGGTACAGAGTGGTATGGCCGCTTATGAGAGTGTGCCTCATCCACCTTCATCTAGTCAGGCATCAAATTATGGGTGAGTTTGTGATGGTTTTTTCTAATCCAATCATAGTTCATAAATTCATGAACTATTATTATTAATTTAATGTGATTCGCCATTATTGTAGTGCCATTATGGAAACGTTCACTAATGTTATTTTCACCACCAAGTCGATATTTTCCCCCATGTTTCATTAGGGTGGGTGTCCGATCAACTATTTAGTATTACTGCAGTTTTATAACGTTCATTATCGTTTTACTACCCTCGTGTTGATCTTAAGTGTGATAATGTATCTATTCGAAAGGATACTCCATAAACTACTAATTTTATGATCCTCAAGAACTGCTTAATATTATTATCTGTATTTCAGTATGAACTAGTTCTGTGTTGATTTGAAAGATATGATAAATATAAACTGAAATCATATTGATTTGAAAATTCACGATTGATGAAAATTGGTTGCAGTTTTTAATTTATCGAGTATTAAATTGGAAACAGCAGCTGTTCAGTATCTACAAACCATTTGTATAAATAGAGATGTTACAAGAGAATAGGAACTTATGAAGATGAGAAATCATCTATGAATTATGGGCATTACAATAAGTAGTAAGAGAATGATAATTGTTTAAAGTATAATTATGTTTTGAATGTCTTTAAATTATGTTATGAAAACGTCACAGACTCTAAATCAATTCAAAAATCATTTTCAAATATTCTCATTAGAAATTCATATTGGAATCTATTTCCACAAATAAACGGAATTCGCTGAAAATACAAATAAAGTTAATACAAAATAAATTTTTTGTGATTCAAATAAATTCTTTGTGACATCATGAGTTACTCAATTTTGTGCTTCATGTTATTCCCAAATACATCTATAATCTCTGTTGTATTATGAAATTTTTCAGTACTGAAGGTAATATTTTGGTAGGTATCCATATCGAGTAAAAAATCTAGAGTGTTGTCACAGCCTTATATTTATGATCCGGTATCTCGATACATTAATAAATAAGTGGTTGTGACAACTTTAGTATTTTTATTCGATATGGATCACTACCACAATATCTCTATCACAACTAAAAGGTTCCATAATTTATAGAACGAGAGTTTGAGATGAATGTATAGGTATAATAAACCAAAAAACAAATAGCCAATTAAATACGATGTCACAATGAATTATTTGAACCAAAAGACATTTCATGATTCTTTAACGCATTTTGTTGTGATGAACTCCAGTCTTTTTTTTAATGAAATTGCTAGTTTATTGTTCAAATGGATTCCGCTACATCTTTGAGCACTCTTGAAGTCTTTTTATCTATTCATTTTATTCCTCTTGAAATTTGATTCGCCATCCTAATACATCATATCATATCATCAGGAAATTAATTCCTATTGTGTGTTCACAGCAGTTGATTAATTGCAACGTCTATTAATTTCCTCCATCTTAACATTTCTGTTTATCATATTAGGTAATTAGTTTACTTTAATCCGTTTTGTGGATGTTTTCGCAGTGAGGGAACGGCAGCAGGTACAGGAGGAACAGGTAGCATTGGAAAGCGGTTGCAAGGTCATCCGCTGAAAAGTTTCAGCGTGCCTGCTCCCCCACCCCAATCAGCTCCTTCAACACCTCAACAGAAGCATGTTGGTCAGTACTATCCTGATCAAAAATATTCAATTACTTATGAATAATTATTCTTAATTAAGGAACATGAAGAATGCGGCACCTTTTATTGCTAGATCAACACCTTGTAAACTATGAAGAAGATTTAGAAATGTATCAAATGGCGAATAAAATTTACTAGTGTTGTCGCAGTAATGTGGATGACCAGTACTATTATTAATATCTATTTATTCAATAATAATTGCAGCGATAAATGAATAATTATTTTTTTATATTTTAAAAGATTTGCAAAACTATTGTGACCGTTATTCCGGGCCAATTTAGATGCAGTTCACGCCAGAAGAACGGTTAGCGGTTCTTGAAGTGCAGGTTTCATTTGTATTTTGAAAAAATGTTTAAGAGGTCAAAATTAAAAAAAAAAAAAAAAACACCGCCATCTCTCGGTGCGTTTGTCGGAACTGCTAGGAGACAGCGTGCTAGATATGTTAGCGTCAAATTTGAACAAAGCTAACTGTGCTTTGCGCTTACTCTAGTATAAACTCTAGTAATATTCATTTAAGTTGGCGGAGTGCATTAGATAGATAGAGATATTATTTTTTGCCAACGGACTCTACGGTCATCAGCAACGTCAAGAAATAATATCTCTATCTAATGCCATCCGCCAAATTAATTTAGTACCACTATATTTTACTATAATATTTAATAATATTGTGCTATTCTACTATAATAGTACTTTTTCATATTTCATAAATATACTATTATAATGTATTTTACGTAGTTGATTTATTGTACTTCTGTTAATCTGAATGTACCATTGTTCATTTTAATGAAGAAAAAACAAACTTATCTCATCACAATTAAGGGATGTTTAGATCAAGTAAGCAAATGATTTTGTCCGAGGAGAATGTAACATATGGGGGTATACAATTTCCAATTTTCATGATTTTTTAATAAATTAAGTATTCTATTATTAATTTACATTGTATTGATTTTCTCCTATCTGATTTTTTTTAATTGATTTCAGTGAGACCCCAACCCGCCTGTGGATCCAGTCCCTATAAAAAGGCTGGACATTACGCTGGTCAGGGTCCTATATCATCCCCCGCCATCACAAAGACTGTACGCACAACTGAGCCTGAACCATCAAAAATCCAGGTTGCTAAATTTCTTATTCCATTCAGTAGTCACTCATTTCTCATCTCCGACAAAAATTATGTTTTCATTCGTATTCGACAGACAAGAACACTAGAACAATTATTGTCAACACTTGATAAAATTATCCCAGAGTTGAACAAAGCAAATATATTTTCCACTATTGATGTGGAAAAATCCTTTAATTAATATTTTATCAATACATTACGGTTGTCACTTCCTCCCACCTCTTTATTTATTTATAAATAATTAAATTTCTTTAATCGCTTGACCTGATCCAGCCAACATTGTAGTCAAGGTAAAGACAAGGAATAATGTAATGAAAAAATTATGTGGTACAACATGGGGTTCATCTCCATCTACTCTGAGGTGCTCGATCCTTGGTATGTTATATGCTGCTGCAGAGTACTGTGCTTCATCCTGGATGAACAGCTTTCACACCAAACTGTTGAATTTGCAATTGAGCAACAAAATGCGAATTGTCACTGGAGCACTGAGGTCAACTCCAGTACCCTGGCTTCCTGATCAGAGAGTAAGGCTTGGATCTAAGGCCCCGATCTTAGGGACTAGATCGGAGGCGCTATGGGAGGACCAAGAGTCTAGACCGTACAATATGCAGGTCAACGTTGGGATGTACCTGGCCTTGATGGCTATGAACTAAGCAGGGTCCCAGCTACGATGGGGTATACCTGGCCTTACTAGATACGAAAAAACCAGGGCCCCAATGGGTGGAGACTTTGTGGGGAGGAAGCCGCCTACGGCCATTTACCGTCTTTCTGCTACCTCCAAACAACGTTGGGATATACCTGGCCTTGATGGTTATGAACTAAGCAGGGTCCCAGCTACGATGGGGTGGCCTCGCCTTACTGGCTACGAAAAAACCAGGGTCCCAATGGGTGGAGACTTTGTGGGGAGGAAGCCGCCAAACCACAGAGAAGTGCTTCAGGGGCCTCCTCGTGGCCCACCCGGGTCGTTGCAGGAGATACGGGGAGATCCCCGGACCCTGCAGGGATCGATCCCGAAGCTAATTGTGGGGAGTTGAGGTTGCCAGCTCCTCCGCCCCTCCGCTTGGATCTAAGGCCCCGATCTTAGGGACTAGATCGGAGGCGCTATGGGAGGACCAAGAGTCTAGACCATACAATCTGCAGGTCAACGTTGGGATTTACCTGGCGTTGATGGCTATGAACTAAGCAGGGTCCCAGCTACGATGGGGTATACCTGGCCTTACTGGCTACGAAAAAACCAGGGCCCCAATGGGTGGAGACTTTTTGGGGAGGAAGCCGTTTACGGACATTCACCATCTTTTTGCTACTTCCAAGAGATGTCCCACTTCCAAGTGCTTCAGGGACCTCCTCGTGGCCCACGCGGATCCTTGCAGGAGATAGCCGTTACCCTGCAGGGATCGATCCCGAAGCTAATTGTGGGGAGTTGAGGTTGCCAGCCCCTCCACCCCTTTTGCGATTGGCCCTACCAATAGCGGATCGGGCACAGCTATATGCTGGCCACCGGACGGTGCCCCGGAATCTCCGGGGGTTCGGACGACGGTTTCTTGATCAGAGAGTGAGGCTTGGATCTAAGGCCCCGATCTTAGGGACTAGATCGGAGGCGCTATGGGAGGACCAAGAGACTAGACCGTACATTCTGCAGGTCAACTTTGGGTCACCATTTACCGTCTTTCTGCTACCTCCAAACAACGTTGGGATATACTTGGCCTTGATGGTTATGAACTAAGCAGGGTCCCAGCTACGATGGGGTGGCCTAGCCTTACTGGCTACGAAAAAACCAGGGCCCCAATGGGTGGAGACTTTGTGGGGAGGAAGCCGCCTACGGCCATTTACCGTCTTTTTGCTACCTCCAAACCACAGAGAAGTGCTTCAGGGGACTCCTTTGGCCCACCCGGGTCGTTGCAGGAGATACTGGAAGATCCCCGGACCTCGATCCCGAAGCTAATTGTGAGGAGTTGAGGTTGCCAGCCCCTCCACCCCTTTTGCGATTGGCTGCAACGACTGCAAACGTATAATAAATTACAAATTATACTATGAGCCTCCTGATGGCACTAAACGGACTCAGGAGGCCATCAAAAAGTTGCGGCAGCGAGAGGAGTACAAGAGGCTGTTAGAGGGCTTTAGCAACAACCCGAGCACCATCCCACCTAGTGTTCGGGTCCCTCTACAGCCAGAGCCAGCACCTTCATCAGCCAGACAGCGTATGATTGGTTACACAAGCGTACACAGGTTTTGCGGGCAAATGCACCCCGCCCTGGGCCAACTCTTGCTGCAACTCGTCCTCGACGCCCACCTGCCATACAACCATATGGTGGTTGATCAGGCTGTATACCGGTTTATCAACTTACCGGTATACCACCACCCAATCTACGCAGATATCAGGCCCTCCTCCAACTGCACAATTGGATATGCTCTAACCAGCATCCCAATTCATAATGATATCCCATTAATTATGATAGAAGTTTTAAAGACATCGTCTTTCAAGCAAGAGTAGTCCAGAAAGGGACAGCGCAGAATAGAACAAATATAATCGATAGTCTCACATCCGGATGAGAATACGGATGCCGATTGTGAGAATAATAATTACTAAATCTAAGTAATTTCAAAATATTAGTGGAAGGATAAAAAGCTACTACTTATATTAAAATTGAAAAGAGTAAATGAAAGACTAAATAATGCACGTTATGGTGAGGAAGTATAAGATTGGAATCTAGCTCTGGCTTAGTTCTGAGAAATCCAATATAATCGATTATATTAATCGATAGTCTCACATCCGGATCAGAAAACGGATGCCGATTGTGAGAATAATAAAAATCTAAGTCATTTCAAAATATTGGTGGAAGGATAAAAAGCTACTTCTTATATTAAAATTGAAGAGTAAATGAAGGACTAAATAATGCACGTTATGGTAAGGAAGTATAAGATTGGAATCTAGCTCTGGCTTTGTTCTGAGAAATCCAACTTGCAATGAAGGCCAAGGTACATAAGAAAGGGGATGAAGAAAGGGGATGATAAGACTAGAATCGAACCATAAATTAACTTAATTATTATTTAGTCTTAATTTATACAGAATTAATAATTTGTTTGGAATTGAGGTGTTCAAAAAATGGCCGACAGCAGCAGAAATTCTACTTCTACCAAAAGGCTGGGACCAGCGTAGGGGTCCCAGCCTTGGCCCATCTATCCACGCCTCCCGGTCCTCAGCCATTCTTCTCATTTCCCTCATGGAACTTCCTCTCTCTCGACCCAGACTTTCAAGGTAACTCCCAATTCATTCGCGGTCTACCCTTTTTTTTCTTTTTCCTTCTCTTCTGGTCTCCACCACTTGCTTTACCCCTCTACATTCCTCCATCCTGGTGACATGTCCAAACCATTTGAGCTGCTTTTCTTTTACGTCCTCACTTAGCGCCTTCCTCCCTACCTCCTGTCTTACCCTCTCATTTCTCCATCTATCTCTTCTCGTTTTGCTCACCAATTTTCTCAGAAATCTCATTTCGCTGGCAGTTATCTTACTCCAATGGCTTTTTGAGGGTAACCCAGCTCTCACTTCCATACATGAGAGTAGGAGCAAAAACACAATTGAAGACTCTTTTCTTTGTCTCCATAGACAACTCTCTTTGGCGTAGGGGTTGGCGATCCCATCGCCCAATAGCCTAGTGCTATTGCAAGCAGCCAAAGACGTCGTTGGGCTAATCCCCCACACGTTTAAATAACTGGATTCAGAGAAGTTACACTAGCCTCGGAAACAATGTAAACTGACATTGTAAACCTTTTTCCAAGCAAATGAAAATATTGATTAACCCAAGTTACATCAATAATTGGCACCAAATTGAATTATGTGATGAATATAAATTGAGACCAAATATGCAATAAGTGTTGTTGAAATTTTAATGGAATGTTGATTGATGAGTGAATTGTGAAGGTGTAAGTGGATAAGTGAAGTGGATTGATATTGCAAATAACCAATGTTTTACATGAGAAAGAGCGCCTACGACGCCCAGGACCAAACGATGCACGGTATTTAAAAAAAATCTGGGAAATTGAATAGCAGTGTTGATGAAATGATATTATGGTTTTATGGTGAACTAGTAACACGATACGCCCGTTACCATGAATGTAGATGGCAACGAGTATCTTGAATTATTAAAATTCAAGAAAATGTGAAACAATGTAAACTCACATTGTAAACCTTTTTTCAAGCAAATGAAAATATTGATATAGCAAATATCATGCTATTTATGAATTTGAATGTTAATTCTAAAATAACTGAAGATCGGTATGCAGGAAGCCAACATATCGTTTAAAGAAAATAGGAGCAACCAGGTGATGGAGTACACATAAAGCTTTGGGATCCATCATTAATTATGAATCAGCAAATGAGGAAGGTTTTGATTTTAAACTAAGCATGTTTTTCATGGAGCTCATGAAAAACTTCTAATTTTTTCATCAATAACAAACACACACGCACGCACACACCCTTTCACACGCAAATGAGAATCATTCTAAAACTATATTACTAAAATTAATTCAAGTTTGTATCACAGCTAAATCATTATACATTTAAAAGATCAATTCATTCTATGGTCACCAGAGAATGATTAAATTAAAGAAGTACAGATGAAATAGTATCAATACATATTGGATTAATATAATACCAAATAACAATAGAAATTATACATTGAAACAAGATAATAAAGCAAAAGGTATTCTGGAAAAGGATTTTCAAGTGCCTGAAATTCTTATGCAAACGGTGCCAGTGATGGCAAATGTTCCGAAAATCAGTTTGATAACTGAACTAAAACAATTTGCTGGGCAATAAGATGTCAGAACACTACACTAGAGAAAATTGTCTTGAAATCACAGGAAGAATAGAGAAGTACCATGAAAAACAAGTTCTATGAATTGGGACTTTTCACAAGAATAATACCCGTGAACCCAAGAAACAGAGAACTCAAAAATAAGAACACTACACTAGATTACTACTACCTAGAATAGCATAACTTCCAATTCTTCTACGAGACCGCGATTTTCTTTTTCAATTAAAGTGAATCTATTATAATTTTTACTATTGAATTGCATGAATCCGTCTTAACCCTGAGTTAATACTAGGGTTCATTTTACGCATAGGTTGTCTGATGAACCAAAGGTTCCTGGTTCGGTCCCAGTTGTATCCGAAAGAATTCAATTGTGTTCGAATTTGCATGCTGAGAATTCCTGACAATGAACGGCAAGATTTTGATGTTGCATGCTGAAAATTCCTGATAGTGCTTTGCAAGATTTTGATGGTGGATTTGTTTTCTCAGCCTTCATACAGCACGGAAGAACTCAACCAGGAGATGGCCAATCTGGAAGGACTGATGAAAGATCTCAACGCAATTACAGCATCCGAATTCGAGTGCTGAATGGACAGAAATTGACGAAGTTGTGTTCCAGGCCTACCCCACTCACTACGCTTGCTTGGTGGAGTCATCTGGCTGGATTTTTCTAAGGCAGCTTTATCAATTTTTCGAAAATCAGTGTGTTGTTCTGCATTGCTTATCATACAACACAACTGAATCGAGTTATTTACAACAATCCTCTTGTTGTAAAGTAAGAATGTTCTTGTAGAATGTTGTGTAAACTTGCCTAATATTTATACCTCGGTTTAATATTTTTATGTAAAATTAACGGAAGCATTGGCTAGAAGAAGAATAAGTAGAGAGTGAGTGTTTTTATATTTTTTTAAGTGAGAATGATGTTGTTGAGAATAAGAATTTTTCATGAATGCCAGCACGCATTATACATAGCTCCTTCCATGTTCAGTAACAATGTGAAACCGATAAAATTTCTGAATATGCAAGGGTCTATAGCACAATTCAATACTAGTAGTTGAATCAGTTGGTGAAAAATATAGGAAGTTTAATGTTCTTGCTGTGGCATAGTGCTTATATTGCCAAATTTTTGTCTTTGTCATGTGATCAGTCGTGTGAATGGTATTGAGTAAGAATGATTGTGAGTCGTAAGGAAGAAAACTTGAAGCAATTTGATGTAGTTCACCATAAAATCTGGTTTCATTACATTTTTCTTCAAATATACTAAATATTTTTTTAATAAACATGAAGCTTGAATGGATAATTTATTAACCAATGTATAATCATTAGTACTAACTTCATAGGACAAGCATGTCAGAAGTGCACAATTATTAACATGTACAATTACTATGACTTATACACACATTAATTAATTAATATATTTTATGGTTTTTTTCTACAAGATACCTGTGCAGAAAACAGGAGTTTGTTTTGTTTACTGACATTTTTCTAGAAATGGATAAATCAACATTTTTGATTATGCAGTATAAAATATGACAAATATCAATGGTTTTAGAAAAAAATAGATTGGAGTTTTTCAAACAATTGCTCAACTTTCCAAGACTTTCCAATCTCTCCAAGGTTTAGGGTATCAAAAATTAACACTCAAATTAAATTGATTTCCAACCATATTATTCAAATATACTTGATTTTCTACCATAAAAGCATTTGTGATTTGAAATCATTGAATGAGATCTAAAACATTTGAACGTTGTAAATTGAGCAGGTCCGTTTGAAACTCATTGAATGACATCTTCCGTCACGATCTCTGTATTAATCTGTTTCTTTGTAGATTCAAATTCAAATTTATAATTATATTTATTTATTAGATATGGATCGAGTTCACTTTGTTTCAGGCGCTCTATTAGCATGACAAAGGTAACTTACTTGAGACATTTTTTTGTACAAAATATAGTATTTGGATGGGGTCAGGATCACCTGGAAATAATTTTATTTTTTATATATGACAGCATTTATTTTCATTTTCCTATATTTGTTTAATTTTCCTAATCTCAGCTTTAAAACTATTCAATCTGTCCATTTTCCTCCTCAAATATTATTACTTAGTCAGTCTTTTATTAAGATAATTTATTTCATAAATATCACTATTTTATTTGAAAATTTGTAGGTTATATATGTAATGAAAATGTATTTAAATAATTTGTATTTATTTTATGAGTGATATTTAAAATCAAATTGAATTTATTTTTTGTAGAAGTAAGTTATTTATAGGTGTTGTATATTTTCTTATTGAAGTTTTTTTAATTGAATATTTTTAACCTTCCTTCTCGAATAAGTTTTCATCCCAAGCTATCAACTTAGTTTTTTTTTTGTATAGATTGACTTCATTTCATTTGAGCACATACTTGTCATTTCATTGTGCCATCAGTTATAATTTTTTGGTTCCTCTATGTTAAACTATAATCTTCGGCTCTCATTATATACGATGTACAGTACAATAATATACATCACGTTATTCTAGATCATTTTCCCCTATCTTTTTGAAATAAGGTTTTTCGTTCTGACTCCTGGTCGACAGAATCTAAGTATTTTTCATAATTTCCATTTCAATGAATCAGGGCTTAGGTAGGTGTGGGTAATACTGCACTATTTATTAATTAAATAGGAAGAATTTCAATTTTGTAGGATCATCTTGACAAATAGATAAATATATGAGATTCATATTCAACACTAAAATAAAAAACTCTGTTCACCTTCTTTGATATCTTGTTTTTCAGTTCTATACATCATTCTGAGCTTTCTCAACAGATCCAGAACGCAAATTTTCCAATTCCAGATGCAATTCCCCAACAGATTGTTGCAATTCACCAATCACTAAGTTCTGTTCACAAAACTTCCTTTCGATTAATTCAACAAGTGGCGTTTTAGAAACAGTTTTCCGCTGATTAACTGAACTGGGATACTGTTCGGCTAATCTGCAGTATTGCAGTTTAAACCCCCCGTTACGGGTAGACCAAGTGATTTGCAATAATTGTCTTCTGTCAGCACCCTAAAGCATGTGCTATGAAATACGTGCTTACATTGGATACAGTACTTTTTATGAACACGTTTAACAAACTTCACATTGCACCAGAAATACTCGTCGGTCATTTTGGTTATGCAGAACACTACACCCAAATATTATCACTATTCGAAGATATTTTTCAAAAAATCATTAAAAATCGACTAATATTAAATTGTGATTGAATTACTCAATTTTAATGACTGAAGATCAACTACAACAATAATTATTGTGCAGTTCCATTTTTTTTTAAATAATTTCAGACACTTCTAATCAATTTGCTCCAATTGAAAAACTTGAATTAAAATGTTTTGCTTCAATCGTGAAAACCACTTGTTTAATTAATTAATTAATTAAAAAACTTGCAAATTAATTCATGCTTTTTCATCGGTGTTCAAATTCATTTTTCAATTAGTACTGCTTACTAGAAATCTTATTTATTTTTCAAATCGTACTGAATCTTTGAACTAATGAAGTCAATCAAAACTTATTTTCTGAAATAATCAGCAAAAGAGTGTAATATCAAATCGCATCTAATGTGAAAGCTTAGCGTGGATGTATGTACTAATTACACCAGACTAATGAACTAATCTACTAACGAAGGCACGTATATGTTCATGGTTTATTGAGTGGTTTTGCGTGTGATGTAGATTTATAATTTTAAAAACGAGATCATCATCAAGTACAAAAAGTATCCTGTCACTGGAATATGCATTAGTGCCTGCAGAATAATAATTTCTCAGATTAATCACATCGTTTTACGGTAGTCTTTAATGAATTTATGATTTTTACATGTTCATTCCTGGTTCTAGATAGTATAGTGTTTACTCTGTTAAGAAGATTTATTCATTTCATTCCAGACTGATGATGTTGATGTTTTCAAATCATACAATTGAGAGTTGATGAGAGTTGATGTTTTCAAATCATTCAATTGAGAATAAGATAGATGAATACAGTACTAATATTATTTTTAGTTCCTGAAATAGAAAGTTTATTTATAGTTTGATGGCATTTATCTAAGTTTTTCGCATTTATATAACCATAAGAAGTTGATTATATATTGTAAACCTTTTTTCTCCATTACTAAAATATTAATAATTTTCAAGTTTTGAAATAAGGGAATAATTCAGTTTGATGGCATTTATCAAGAGTTTATTGCATTTATGTGAATTAGTTAATTGCATCTCCTAGGCTTCTTTGCGGATTGATTTCGTGGATTGATTCAGTCTCAGATGCGTTAACAAAATTATGTGTTGAGGACGTTAGTACTTTCAGAATTCTGTAAATTTCAGAATTTAGATGAAATTTACTATTTTAATTTTGCTACTTGTATTAGGACCTGCATTATATTCTACCAATACAACAGATTTACGCATTTTTATGTTAAACTAATAATAATTTATATAGCATAACGAGCATATCTATTCAATACTTATATACAATTATTTACATGAATGTATGTGTTATTTACACTAAGTACAGTAGTTCATATATAACTAGACATTTCGGTATAAATTCCAAGCCTCATCACTGCCTTATGACAAAATAACACATTCCATTTTTCTTTTGTAATATCACATAGGCCTAAGAAAAGAATTTTTGTATTTGTCAGTAGCAATTTTCCATTCTATCATCGGTAATTTGAACTATTTGTGAACATCTGAAATCTCGAATTATGATAATTCTTTTCATATCAGCGTGCATAAGAAACTGTTTGAAAACAATATACATTAAGAAGTCTGATTGTCTAATGAAAATCACTAATTTCATTAAAGTCTGCATAGAATCATGTACATATAACTTATCAAAATTCAACTCAAATTAAAAAAATACTATTTTTCACTTTTTCTGTTCTTCAAGTTTAATTACTACCGTCTGAAAAGTGGCTAGATTGTTTGATGAATTCCTATTCAACTAACTTACATTTGCGATTGGTTTCCTTTGAAATTATGATAAAGAAACACTCATCACTGCCGTATATTTTGATTATTTTTGGTGCCTCAATGATAATGTTTATGTCAAATTATATAAAATACTGTGAACAATGACTGCATTCTGTGCTTATTAATAATTAAATTCAATTATTGATATTCACTTTAGAATTATTATAATCGAGCTCATTCACTATCTAACGTTCATGATAATTTATTGTGACTCGACGACTGAATTCGTATACTGTAATCTGCAGTGCAAAACCTCACTAATGACTGAAGTCTTAAAATGATCATACATTCAATAATGTTGATTCAAAATTAGCTAGATGCATATTATTTGTTTGAGAAACTGTTTTGGGAATTATTTACACTCATCAAAAGACAAGGGGTTCTCCTCATTAATTTGGATTCTTCGCTTTCAATATGATTATTTGGTTCTGTACTATTGCAATACAGTTTTATTCGATATTATTCAAAAAGATTACAGCTTTTCCACAGCTTTGTCAATTGAAATAGAGGAATTAATTTCTTATTAGTATTAAGTAATGTACTGTAGGCAGCTATGTAATTGATGGTGTATTTAATCGTAATCAAATTAGCCTAATTTGTATTAGCTAAGACAATGGAAAAATTGAATTTCTTGTGATAAAGTGGGAAATAATTTGGTCGTAGCAAGAATATATTTTCATGAATTGATTGCAATAATTTGTGCTTGATGCAGTGGATTTGAACGGTAATTAAATCTTGGATATACCTCATGACAATTACTTTCCAATGACCAAGATTTAATAGTACAATAATGATTGGGAGCCTATCACGAAAGCATTATTAGTTGTTAAAATCATGAAGTGCTTGTTATTGCTGTGAAGAAAAGTTCAACTTTATTAAGAAATTTGTCACTTGATACTCAGACATAGTTCACAAAGCACGCATCGTACGTAATTTATTCCTAGGTACCGGTCTTTATACAGTATTTGGATTTTTATGAAATCTTGTAAATAAACTTTATATATTAAATTGAAATGTGTATTTATTGATGAATTTCGCCCAAAATTAGATTCTAATACCTTTATACCTGCCTATATCTTTTGAACGTCTGCTAATTTAGTAGTTATACATTTATTGAAGTATCATACATTATACCATATACTTGCATTCTGATTTACAATTGAATGTAATAATACCGATCTCTTATATTTACCTATTTTGTAATTGGAAAGTATTCAACAACACTGGTTTAAAACTTTAAAGTAGAAATATTTAACTCACATATTATTTATTTTGAATTTCTGAGTAGTTGAGATGTTTTTCATACATACACTAATGTTTTTCATTCTGATTCCCCAGTCTACTTCAAGAGAGTTCTAATTGAAATACAAGTGCAATTTCTGTACGGTAATTGCCTGAAGTCCTGCTGCTCAACTATCGACCAGAAAATGAAATTCTATCAGAAGTCTTGAACTTGAATAAAAGATATCCTAAAACGTGAGTTACAAAAATTCAAGCTTGTAAGTGGAGGTCAACACTGCTTACTAGATAATTGGTAGTAAATTATCATTTGCATTATAATTAGCGATCTGTTCACTTGATATTCAATAGTGTTGTATTGAAAATGATGAGTGAAACTGTAGCAATTGTGTTGATAATTATGGTATTACCATATTTAGTCAATTTAATATTAATTAAAAAGTGGAAATTATCCCATCATATCGTATGATATTCTGAGGATGGTTTTGTTTGTATTTGGTCCAGCTGATGAATTTTTTTACCGGGAAGTGAATTGTTCCACAAGACTTAACAACTGCCTCCGGACTCCGGAATCGAAGTTTTCACCCCAAACATACTCAGTTTTGCAGAAATATATTGTTTTAAACCCAATCTTCCTTTGAAAAGAATCAGACTCATCAATGCACAGATTTTGAAATGGTTTGAAACTTTGTTTAAAGATTTCATGCGCATATACTTATACATATACTTTATTTCAACAAAAAAAATAACTCATACAAAGTAATTATATTTTACACAAAATATTTCCCACAGACGCAATCTTAAAATCTGTCATATGAGCCCTCCCTCCAATTAATCATATCAGGGAATAAGGAGCAAATAAAAAAACCAATATATAGCTGGTATTTCTACAATTGAGAATTGGAAACAAAGTCATAATCTTACCAGTGTTCGGCCGTACTACATTGAATGCTAGTAGTTGATAGTTGCAAGCGAGAGCTATCCACTCACCCTAGACATGCATTTTAACAGCGCCTTCCTCTACCTAGCTGCTCATAGCTAATAGTTGGAAATCAATCTTGATTATTCTGCCACAATTATTATGGAATTAGAAAGTAAAAAAAATTATAATAATTACAAACATTTATTTGGAAGGAAAAACAGGCTCACTATTTTATTATATCTCTCCCAAATGGAGATTAACATAAGGGAGTCTAACAAGTAATAACTAAAAATAATAAGTAGTTTAAATATTGTTGTCTAATGATAAAAAATAACCAATAAAAAATGTATCAATCAATTAACAAACGCCTCGCCACTATGAAATTATTAATAGATTTTTATAATCACCTAAATAAAGAGAGAATCCTGAAATACCTTGATACAGAGATGATGCAAAGATTGAACATTTTTTCTACTTGTTAAATATTTTGTGTCTTATTTCAATATGAAGATAGTTAGTTTCAATGTAAAATTTCCTGAAAATCCTATGAAAACACTAATAAGTATTTAACTGCTAAGTGGTACTTCATGTATATGACAAAATCGTGATTTTTAATAGAAAAAAATATAACATGATTACTCCATCAATAAACCGGTACTTGAAATTGATAGAGCTTTAAAAGTATTCAATTTTCAGGAAAAATGTCCAGACAAATACCCAATAGTCAAAAAATGCTCTCAAACCTTAGAGATCATGAATAAGAGAAGTGGAAACATACTGATTTTTCAAATGTGCTATATTACTGTATTGACTGTTTACATGTATATTTTGCTACCTCGGTAACAAAGCACCCCCGGGAACATTCAAGAAAGGTTTTTCCATCTTCTTCTATATTAATAAAAGAGAGTTGGTGTCTGTACGCTCGCTTATAACTCGAGAACGGCTGAACCGATTTAGATGATTTTGGTTTAGTTTGAATTTTTACAGCACTGGTTAACATAATATGTATTAAAATATAAGAAAATCCCTTTATAATTAATAAATAATTAGTACATTAATGACCTAATCTATAAAACATTTTACAGACGCATGATTGTTTTGAACTTGCCCGCCAAGCGGCTACCGAAAGATGATCGTGATTCAAGATCAGAAAACACAGCCACATCATTCTAAGCCCCGGTAGCTCAGTGGATAAACTTCTGCCTTTCATTCTTGAGGTCCCGGGATCGAATCCCGCTACGGCCAATTTCTTTTTGTTCTAAGTTTTCTACTCTAATTATTTTTTTACGCTAGAATCATCAATAATAAAAATTAGTTATCGTTCGTATCATACATGTTTTATTGTTTCTAATAATAAAATTGAAGAACGGAAATAAAATTGAAAAAAATATATAAAATAAATTAAAACAAAAAAATTATTGATTATATAAAATAAAAAATACATTGATTATATTAAATATATTTTTACTTCGTGACATTTTTTGTGGGGGGGGGTGACATGAAGGGGGGACATCTGGGGGAAAGAAAGGGGTGAAATGAAAGGGGATTTTTGAGGGTTGACATTTTTGGGGGGGAATGAATGGGGCATTTGGGGGATGACATCTTTTAGGGGGTGTCATGAAGAGGGGGACATTTGTAGGGAGAAGAGGGGGGGACATTTGTGGGGGGGGGGGGGAAAGAGGGTGATACGAAGTTCGCCGGGACAGCTAGTACTTTGATAAGTACTAGTTACAATACTAGTCATGACAGCCATATTAAAAATCACTGACTAGAATACTTGAAAAACTGACCAAGTAATAATAATTTTAAGAATAGCAATGGACAAGTTCAGGTTGTATCTAATGTAGGCCTACAATCCAATTTTTATGATCATTCCTCAGAATTAGATCCAATTCTTCTTTGATGAAAATAATCTATATCTTGCTTTATTCACAGTCATTGGATAAATCCTTAGTTTTCTTCCATTCAATACCTATATATTCAATCCTTGACCAGCTTTATGCTGGATAGATGACATCAAAAATAAAACTTAAAACACAATAACATTCGTCAAGATGGCACTGACCAGCAGTGAGCGGTCTCAGAGCAAATTTACAAAATTATTAATCTCCTCCTTGAATAGAGTGGGATATGGTCACTAATTTTTCCCACAGAAGCTTCTCAAATCTTTGTGCGTTGAGCTCTTGAACATAGTGTAGGAGTCTGTTGAATAGTTTCAGAGTCCTCATAGGGTAAAAATCATGACTGTGCTCTGGTCAGTCTGGAGTAGGGTAGATCAAAGTTGTTGCGCCTTTTAGTGTTGTATTGATGGAGTTGACCTCTCTCCCGAAGGTGGAGTTCCCCCTTTTCAAGCCAATGTTCACATATACATGAAATATTGGGATTTACCTCATTGATGAAAAGGTTGATAGACTCCAGTTTAGTGCGCAGACACTGTAAATTTACAAAACAGATACATAGTTTAATTTCTGCATTTTGATTGACCTAGATTGTATCAGTAGTGTATATTTCAGATCAGTAAATGGTGGTAGGCCTATTTTGGTAATCAGGGTAACATTTGACATAGTTATTTAACAAATTCAGAAAAATGAAACATAAAATTATAACAGTTGGTCTTCAGTAGTGTGTAATATTGTAGAGCTGTAGAACAGTAACTATGGTTATAATTTGGTAATTATTTGACGCCATTTTACATTTGTGGGGAAATTCAACTTCTCCCCTACAATAATAATAGTTGTTGGTATAAGGTGGTGTAGTATTACAGATATCTATAGTGGTAGCTTGATAATAATAATAATAATTATTATTCAACATTATTGTTAAAATCTAACTAAAAAGATAGATTTTATTATCAATTATTTACTTCAGTCTGTATAATAAATTTGGCCTGATGAACGTTGCAAAAGTAGTATTTTAATTTTGGACAATTAACTATGGAGATAGCTTGGTAATCATTTGCCGTGCCATGCTATTTGAACATGATGACTTCAAATTTTAAAATACATTCAACTTACAGAAATAAGTTCCTAGTTCTCGTGGTGAGTTGAAAAGGATTGCAATATTTTCTAAGCAGCTCCCCTTACACTCTCTTTGATGAGAATGATTGTTAGAGATAGATGGTCTCCGTCATCACAAGTGGATGAAGTCTCTACAAATTTGTTCCAACCACTGTGAAAGCATTTTAGAAGATAAGAACTTGGAGGATGCTAATGAGAACCCTCTGCGCAGGTAATTGCCCCTTGCGTGCTGGAAATTTGAGTAGAGAGGGGTATAAAATGTCCTGATCTTACTCTTGGCACAGACCCCTGATCTCATGCATTCTATATTATCGTTACCTCAACGAGAATTTCAAGTTTTCCTTGATTGTCAGAGATGACTTCTGTACTTGATTCTCATTCACATCTGGCGAAAGGCAATGAACTTGATTCTTTAACCTTTTAAACTTCATGAAATTTCCCTGTCTCACCCATCAAAATATTTTCACATTATGCTTTCTACATAATTTAAAAATATGTGTGAATTAAATTACAATTAATACATACATGAAATGATATATTATTCTTAATATAATATTATAAATTATAACATTATGATAGTCTAATATATTATGATTATTCAAAAATAACTTTCAACTATTGTCAACTTCCATGTCAACTATGAAAGTACTTTGTTGGCTGTTTGAAACACATATGGCCAACTCTTATTCTTGAAAATCATATCTGTGTCTTCGGAAAAAAGAAAACATTTCCCTGATGTAGGGATTTTTGCAATATTATTAAAATAGATTAAGAACTAAATTGGACCAAGGGTACTCCCTGAAAATCACATTTTCTCATGAATATTTACTTGTTACAGAATTTCACAGTTATTCCTGGTTAATGTTGTTTCTATTTCGGTTCTATTTGTAAAGAGTGGTCTAAGTATTGTAGCTCATTTTGCCAAAAAACATCGCTGGAACATAGATAACAAAGATAGAACAGTGAGCCTATTTTTCAGGCTCTTTGTTCTGAATCACATTTTCTTATGAATATTTACTTGTTACAGAATTTCACAGTTATTCCTGGTTAACTTTGTTTCTATTTCGGTTTACTTTGTAAAGATGGGTCTTGGTTAATTGTTGCTCATTTTGCCAAAAACAATTGCTGAAACATAAATAACAAAGATATAACAGTGAGCCTATTTTTCAGGCTCTTTGTTCTGAATCACATTTTCTTATGAAAATTTACTTGTTACAGAATTTCACAGTTATTCCTGGTTTTAATGTTGTTTCTATTTCGGTTTTGTTTGTAAAGATGGGTCTAAATATTGTAGCTCATTTTGCCAAAAACCATTCTTAGTTATCCACTTACAAATTAAAGCACTTTGTTAAATCCCACTTCTTCCTGGAGGGGGGGGGGGAGTCCTTGAACGGTTGTGAAGCTTGACTACGACTTTCCTCCCACCACTGCGGCCCCACTAACTTCCACCAAGTTTTTTTCAAAAACTTACTACATTTGGTGAGTTTTCTTCAACTACATTTTTTTCATATTACAGTAGGTGGAAATTAAGGGGGTCAACTGGGTCTGGGACCTTCTTCCACTTACCGTCTGCCATCTGGATGCTTATGCATGGCCTCCTGGTTCACTTTATTTTTCCGGGTGTAGAGCGCCCAGAGTCTCATCCATGCAAGTTTTTTTTTCATTTAAAAAGAATTTATCTTGCACCTTAAAATGTCTAGTAAAGTACTTTAAAATTTGATGAAATACATTGACCCAAACAAAATATCAATTATTGCGAGCAATAGTTTTTAGATTTGAGAGGTGCTTATCTTAGATTACAGTGACTATAGAAGATACTATACTATGACTATAGTGACTATACTTTAGTGATTATGACAGTGACCTCTATAGTGACTGTAGTCATTATTTTGTTCTTTGTATCCATAGATACACATTTTATCAGGAAACCTCATTAATTACTTACCTACATTTGGACATAACCTAAATTAATACTGTAATTAAAAATACAAATGTAAAATATGGAAACATATAAAATGAAACATATTTTAATCTACTTGGAAATATAGTACTGTACAAATAACGCAATTGCGTACACATTCTTATTTTTTCCTTTGGGGTTTTATGTGAGGCACCAGGCGGTTTCAGAGCTTCTTCTGCAGTGCGACTTGGCGTGGCGCCTTTGCGCCTGGCGGCTTTGGAGCTTCCTGTGAGGTACCAGGCAGTTTTATGAAACAACTTATGATCTAAAAATATGTCACAAATACTTTTCACAAGATTAAGAAGCGTTGATGTTATTGAATAGGTTTTGTTTTAGTATTAATATGATAAACTCATTGAAAACAGACTAGTAACTGAAATGTTCACGGTATAGTCTCCAGTTGTGATGAAGATCATAGAGCACCAATTTCTATGGAGTGAACCAATAAAAGTGAAATTATTTCCTTTTTTTTTTTTTTTTTTTTTTTTTTGATAGAAGCTGACGAAATCATTAAACATAATATTTTAATTAATAAAGTACTACACAATGGTATAAGCTTTATGGGCCAACAAACAAATAAATTGAAAGTGTCAGAAGTGACTTGTAATAATTTAAAAAGTAACACATAAAAGTACACAATGGTGACATCTAGAGACAAAAATTATATTATTAGCCCAATCAACTCACAGTTAGTTGAGTTTTTTGTCAACATTAATAGATATCACAGAGTGCTGATGTCTATCAAGTGGCCCAAGAATTGAGGGATGGTTTCCATAAATAAAGGCTGTTTCAATGCTTTAGCAAAGGAGAACTAGATGGGAGAATCTTCAGCATCGCCTTCAGTAGTAACTTCATCAATGGACAAAGTTTTCTTTGAATCCAGTTTGGGCCCAGATAACCTCTCTGGCCAATCAAGATATGGCTCCTTGATGCTCCTTGGGTCCCAGTGTCTAATGCTTTGAGGCTTTGGAAGGTTTGGCGATTCCGGAATTGATCTCGTACATTCCTCTCTGCAAGATGAAGATAGGTGTTGATAAAGGTTTGTTTGGTAGAAGACATCTTGCAATCAATTGAAATTGTATTCCTCAATTTTATTAATCCTTCACCCTTCAATTTCTTATCAGCTACCCACCCCCACCTTTCGCTCCGATAATCAACTTTTCTAAACTGTTGAAACTTCATTGACTTTCAAACACAAAAGTAGATAACATTAATGCTAGTAATAGTTGAGCTTTATCACTCTATTAAGAGAAATTAATTAACTTCATTTGTTGGAGTCATTTTGCGCTCTTATCTTAATTGAAACATCTTATCTGTTTTTAGGCCTAATAAAGTTGTCCTCAGATGCGAGATAAGGGCTTCCATCGCTGAGCTTATGTATTGCGCTAAGTACCATGTTATGCTATCAATTGACCCTGCCAGTAGTGGGGAGAGGGGTGGGGCATTACAATCATTCATGGATAGTTCTGGACATTTTAAATTATAAACATTCTAATTATTTTTTTCAGTATCTTGACAAATGTTTCAAGAGATAAATCTGTCGAAAAATTATAATCAATTTATGATTCATGGCACAGTAGACTATTATGATTCTAGAGAGTATTGTTCGAAACTTCCATGTAAACAAATAAAATTTAGATTTAGTCTATTCTTCCAAAACTGCCTATTTGATTCAGGTAATTTCAAAAACAACTCAACAATTTTTAGATTGATAATATAATTCCTTACTATATACCTAAAACCTCTCATTCATTCATTTGTTAGCTCTTGTAATTGTAATTAATTACATAGAATTTTCTTACCTGAGATTGTGAAGCACTTATTCCAGCATCTCAGCCAAATGTAGGTATGTTCTTATCGTTTGAAAATTTTAAATGGTCAAAGATGAACCATTTGGATTTGGCTCCTGATCCACTTTTGTCCTTCTTACAAGCTTTTTGGAATGAAGACCTCAAATTTTTCATTTTCACTTCCGACTTTTCAACTTCCATCTCTTTCGAAATCTCACTCCATACGTAGCTTTGAAGTTTTCATTTTTAAAATCTGAAAGAGTATGGCTCTATAGAACCGGCCTCTCTCTGTACAGATCTCTCTGATTATCATTCCATTTGTCCACTCCACCTGACGTTTCATTGTTCAATATGATAATAAACTTCACAATTCACTAATATAATATTTTCCAATAGCCTACACAACAAAGCACCAACAGAGCACTCAACGAACAATACCGTCTAGGAACGTGCAACTACTGAAGTTAATAATGGGCCTACTGATAAGGGATGGTTCTCAGGGGGGGGGGCGGTTGAGCCTCTCTTTCAAGGACACGTGAACCCCTTTGGAGCAGGACATTTTGAACCCCTTTGGACATTTGAACCCCTCTGAACAGGTGGCTCAGCTGTGTCTGTACTGGAGGTGGCAAGAAATTAAAAAGGGTACTAAATACGGTGGAACCGTATATTAAAGGGGAAACTAATACGGTGTAAATAAATTAATTTTTTCTTACAATAAATTAAATTATCATACAGATTATCTTGAAAGAGCAAAGTATTTACGATTCGTATAAATCGAAATTGCTGGCAACTCATGCCCGGTTTTTCAGTCGCTCAATAGACAGTTTATGGATCCAATAGCACTATTGAATCAATAACCATGTGTTTTCAAATGCAAAAAAATGCAAGTTATTGATTCAATAAGTTTATTGAACGACTGAACAACCGGGCATAGGTCTAGTAATATTGAAACAATAAGAATAAGAAGAAGAAGTGGAGTGTAAGAATATTTATTATTAGCCATTAAATACAAATAGTACATTAGGCTTTGTCATTGATTTTACAAGAATAAAAATTGTTCATGTTGTCATGCCAGACATATTAGTGCAGTTCATAAAATCATCTATGTCGTAAAATGCTTTTTCTTTTAGCCACTTGGAAATCACTGCCCTATATCTTGAGGCCGGTAACTGTTTGACTGCGTGAGGTAACTTATTGTAGATGCGGAACTGCTGGAATTTATGGCTCTTGAATGTTTTGTGTAGCCGGATATGTGGTGTGACCAGGAACGAACCTCGTCTTGTGAAGTAGTTGTGGGTCTCCTCCTGTCGTTGAAAGTTAGCTTCATTATTCTTCATGTAGATCAAATTGCAGAATATGTACATACATGGTAGTGTCATGATCTGTAGTTCTGGAAAGGCTTGTCTACAGGTTTCATTAGTCTTCAGACCAACAATGCATCTGATAGCCTTCTTCTGCCATACAAAAACCCTCTTCATTTCACTGCTATTACCCCACAGGCGAAGTCCGTAGTTTAAGACCTCAGAGCTGATTGAAGAAATAATAACCTGTTATCAATATTAAAATCAAATCAATTAGTACTCGAAACAGCATAACAATAACATGACTATTGAACATACCTTGAGCTCATATCTTGTTGGTCCTAGCTGCCTTCAGACACTCAGCCCTCATTGATAAGCTGTTAAATTATTCCATTCAGGGTTGCCAACAAATTACTGAAGAAAATGGCAACAAATTCAACCACTTGCGTAAATTTGGGACATTCAAGTTCAGATTCATTTCAATCCATTGTAAATCATGGAAGCTGATGGGATTACTCCTATCATTTGCCTCCACGACTCAATGACAGACATCAGTGAAAAATTCCTCTATAATACTGCAACTAAAACTTTAGTACAAAAAAATAAATGAATTTATAGTGGAAAATTTTCGTCTCCTGTCTTTCGGAGGAGACGAAAAGCCGTCGGTCCTGACTGCCTAAAAACAGTCGTCATCTCTCATCATCACCCCTCTCATTACCCACGCACAAGCCTAGAGCTCATGTGGGCATCACCCCCAAAAAAAATTAATAGAAAATATAATAAAATATTTAAAATAGCAGAAAATGAATATAGTAAAATAATATGTGGTAGAAAAATAGTAGAAAATAAATTGTGCTGTAGTTAGGCTATGATACAAAACAAATTCATCAACAACAATACCCATGGAAACGAATAAGTTTAGGTATTCAAGAAATTTTGAAGGTGTACTTGAAAATTAATCGATTTGATTAAATAATAAGAACAATAGTTTTAGCTCAATAGTAGTCAGTATTAGTATATACAACAATAATACTACAGCAACATAAAAAGGATGGCGGATGACAGAGAAGCGTGGAGAGTTGCTGCCAACCAGCCCAACGGCTGTTAACTTAAGAAAGAAGAAGAAGAAAGAAGTAGTCACAAATGAAATAATTGAATTAAACAAATTGGAAGTACGGTACACTAACAAGTTGAAAGATAATGATTATAAAAATTGAAATTTGTGTTCAATGAGTGGAATCGACAATCAAAACAAGATTTATTAATTATAAAAAAATGATTAAATCGTTGTGTTGGGCGAATAGCGAGGTTAATTTGTGTGTGAGGTGAATGTGAAGCATTGCGGATCGAGGGTATGGGTTACCTAGTAACGGAGTGCCGGAATGCCGTCTCCTATCTCGGCGTTTGGACATCGGAATTCGCCAGCCGTGACACCGAGCAGTAATTAAGACAGGATAGCAACTTTGCTCCGACCACACCCAGTTGGTTGGCCTATTTCCTTAGCCTCACCAAGTTAAGTGCTAGCAATGAAAATCACACCAGAACTGAGACATGTAATGCAGAAGCAACACGCCTCTTAATGGTTAATCAAGCCGCATCACACACCGAGCTGCATTGATTCACTATTTAGCCAATGCTAGGTGCATTGCAAGAAATGAGTACTAAACTCGAGATAATTCACAATTTAATTTTGAGCTGAAGATTATGATGGGAAAATTCATCCGTTGCAATAATTGCGTAGACTACTGAACTCAAGATTAAAATAGTAATAGAACTCAAGATTTCAATAGTTCACAATTAAATGCTGATCTCAAGATTGTGATGGGAAAATTGATCCATTGCAATAAATGAGAACCAGGGGCGTAGCCAGAAATTGACTTCGGGGGGGGGGCCCAACACCGGGGGGTCTGGAGGGTATTGAATACCCCCCAGACATAAGTGGGGTCCGGGAAATTTTAATATTTTATAGGTACATAACACTGTTTTAGACTACTTTTTAGGTCTTGCGATAGCTGAAATCCAAACATTACAAAAGAAATATTTTTTTTTGAAACAATCATTTACTATAAAAATTACTATTGAAATTGAATTTCGACAATTTCGGGATGGGGGGGGGGGTCCTAGGAGGCCCAGGACTCATATGTCCTGGGGGGGGGGGTCTGGGCCCTCTAGGAAACCCCCCCCCCTGGCTATGCCACTGATGAGAACTAAACTCAAGATAGTTTACAATTTAATGTTGAGCTGAAGATTATGATGGGAAAATTCATCCGTTGCAATAATTGCGTAGACTACTGAACTCAAGATTGAAATAGTAATAGAACTCAAGATTTCAATAGTTCACAATTAAACGCTGAGCTCAAGATCATGATAGGAAAATTCGAAAATGTATTCTTAGCAATAAATAAGAACTGAATTCAAGATCGTCAACAATTGAATTTTGAGCTTGAGATTATGGTGAGAAAATTAAAGCTACGCTAGGTTCACAATCACAATTGAATGTTGAGATCGAGAATATGGTGAGAAGCCACACAAGGAAAATATGTTTAAAATAGCTATTGAATTATTGCAATATCTCATAATTTCTTTCATATTTAATGCAAATGGATACGTCTGATCTGAATTGATTCAGTTGCGTTTGCCAATGCTGAATAGGATTGAACTGTAGATCATTTACAATTCATTGAATGGTGTTCTATCTACTCTGAACATTATTTGAGCTCAGGAAAATGTTGTGAAAATTGAAGAAAAGACATGGAAAAGACTATTAATAGCATTTGAATAATAATTGCAATATCTAATGATTTTGTATTCTTATTTATAAGATGTGATTATTTATAATATCTTGTGAAAGTGAATATTAAACTCAAGATAATTCACAATTGAATAATTGATAGTTCACTCATGATAACTAAAGAAACTTCTCGTAGACACATTTTTCTCATGTTCCATTCCAAAAACGAATTATTGTTTTAATTTATTTGGAAAAATTACAATAACTGTCTAATCGGATCAGATTTTACCACATATGAAGAAACAAATATAGTTGTATAGCATTCCATTTAATTTGTTGAACTCTTATGCTTTCAAGTAGTTTTTGATCCTTTTCCAGCACAGTGAAAATTCACAGTTATATAAAACCAAGTTTAGTCATAAGTTTATTATGTATTCACAGCAGTTGTTCAACTGCAACATCCAATAATTTCTTCCAACCAAGTTAAATCTTTTGTAAACGTTGTTTTGAAAGAAGATGGTGCTTAAATCTCTTTGAAAAGAGTTTAGTTATCGTGGGCTATCTTCACCATTTGGGGAAGTAGGCTAGGTTATTGAAGCGTACCCACAATGCACAGCAGTGTTCTGGGAAAGAGAAGTTCGTCGCGTTTCAGCGAACATCGGACAATAATATTGTGTGGCGGAAATATTTGCGTTTGAGATGAATGGTCCAAAAGAGAGAGTATGATAGAAAGGTGGGAGGAGGTGAAAGATAATAACAAGAGAAGACTGTTTTTGTTTTCATTATTGGTTGTGTTGTAGTAGTGGTGGCTGATCTAAAAAGGTACCTACTCAGTGTGTAGTACCATGGACAGGTTCTTGTTTGTGGTGGGTGGGGGGAGGGGTTTGGGCCATTGGTGCTTTGGGCTTTGGCGTCGTGCATATTTTGGACAGTGATGAAGCAGGTGGTGAGTTGGGGGGGGGAATGTGAGGGGGGTAACAACGCAGATAGGGGACTGGCGTTGTTAATGATTTCCAGTACTCACCAAAAGGACTGAAGAGCAGAACAGACAAGCGCATAGCTAGAAGCAGCAATTAAACGAATCGAGTTGTCAGTAGATAGGGGTGGCAACAGTGCTGCTCACACTCACACACATGCACAGCAAAACACGGCGAAGGCTGAAAATGTGCGCTCACCCCAAAAACACATGAAACTAGGCTTTTTTCCATCCGGCTTTACAATATGCATCCTATCCTCTGGCTGATAAGAGCGCCCCCGTAATCGACCAACTGCTCTGCTCCTGCCCACTCATCTCTCGCCCTTGTGCGTTGGCGAGTCACTCTCACCACTCGCCTTCTCGGTCAACTAGTTTTCATTTTGTTCATGATTATTTTTTGTCACATACTGTACCGACCATGTCACGTGATTATGTAGGTTGTAGTATCACAGAATGTGTGTGTGAGTGTGTGTGAATCTGTGATTGGACGATCTAGGAAGATAAAAAGATTATGAGAGTAGCGAGAAGATTGTAAGAGGAGTGGAGAGATTGTCAGGGATTCGGAGAAATGAACATATTAATTGGAAGATTACATGTTTATAATAAAGAGATAACTTGTTGCTTATGAAGAATATAAGGAAGATGAAAGATTATAAGAAAGGAACAGGTAATTAGAATTATTATAAGGATTAAATGTTTATAAGAATTTTTAAAGATTATTAAGAGCGCTCCTCTCGTTCAAGGATGTAGAAAGAGGTAATTAGGATTATTAGGAGGATTGCATTATGATTAGAATATAAGAATGGTGAAGGATTATTGGAAGGATACAGGTATTATGAAAATGGTAAAATGAGTATTTGAAAGGGAGAAAGATACGAATAGTGGAATGATCATCAGAAATGATCTATGATGTATGATTATCAATATGGTTAAGAAGTTATTGAAATGATTGTGAGTAGACAGATTCGAGATCATAGCTGAGAGAACAGCCACAACTGATAAGAATAATAAAATGATGGTGTTTCTTACGACAAAAAAAAATAGGAAAAGAAACAGTTACGATATAATGAATTAGCGTAGAAACTCTGGGAAAATATTGTCCGGATTACGAATGTAAAAAGATTTAGAAATGCATGCCGAAAACCCTCTACAAATACTTTGATTATTTATGTTGTTTTGAGGAAATTTCAAACCATTTTTAAATCACTAAATTTATGTGCTAAGTTTGAAAGATTTTTTCCTAATCATTTTCATGAAAGCTAAGGATGAAGTTTTCTCCATTGAATTTCACCTTTAATATCAAGCAGTCCAAGTTATTAGTTTTCAAACTAATCTCAAATTTAATGTTGAAATTGAACTTTCAGAAAGACTCCGTCTTGAATTGAATGCAATTTAAAAATATCATGAGTTCAATCTAGAACAAAATAGTATTTTCTCATTCGCTAGACAATCATCGGAGTGTATCACCCAGTACCTCCTACCATCTAAGGGCAGAATTCAGAAGTACATTGTTGGCCAATCACGAGCGAGAAGGCGAAGCATGTCTGTAGGAGAAAGTTCGAGGCATGTGTGTAGGCGTGGTCTAAATCTGGATCTTGCTTGTGATTGGACCGTCGCTTTCACTCCTTTGCTCTGTTTATTTATTGATTCATCCACTCATCAATTTTGGGAAGACAGATTCTTCCAAAATTGACATAATCAAACTAACAGATTGAACATGATACTTCTCCAATTATTGAAAAATATTACATTTTCTCAAGAATTGTTTCTTTCCTAAGAAAATAATTTCCAATTTACGTTTGACTGTGCAGTGTTTGTTTGTTTGTCAAATAAAATTATATTTATTGTATTCAAATTGAGTAATCTGACTTACGCAAGTTACAAATTAATGAAAAAACTCGCACTAAGAGGACAGTACTTCAATTTATTTCATTGAATGCACAGACAAAAAACTGAATAAAATCAGTAAGAGCTACAGAAGATGAAAATTGTGTACTTCTCTTCTTTTATTTTAATTCTAACACATCTGTTTAATTATACCCCTTTTCCATAATATACACGTAATATAATAATATCAATATGATTTTATCATTTATTAAAAATTACTGCAGTAATGTAATGCAGTAGTGATGTCTGAATGAGACGATGATGAGAGTTATCCTGGATTTGAACATTGAACTTTGAAGCTTCTCCAATACATTGAATCAAAACACAAATCTGCATCGAATTCAATTGATTTTCCACTGAATCGCCAATAGAATGCGGTGTGGTTGAATGACATTCCACTGTTATAGAGAAATAGATATTCAGCAGCAGCAGCAGCAGCAGCAGATAAGTTCTGTGATATAATATGTAGCGTTTGCTTAATTCCTATTGTGAATATATATCACCATTATTAGAATATGGGCGTAAGTTCCGGGAATCGTTATGCCCTCACAACCCCCCCCCCCCTCACAATAGTGGTTATCTAGCTCATTTGTTGTCGGAAATGTACCCTTCCCCCCCTCTCATAAGCAAAGTGACCGACATTGCCATTATGATAAGATTATTTAAAATTGATTCCAGTATGATTGAAGAGCTGGTATCAGTTCATTGGTCCACGAGGTGACTCCCATTTGAGTATCGGTTTGATTAATGAATTCTAATTTGATCTTATATGGTTTTGTGTGTGCTGTAACCAGCATGAAAACAAAAATAGCATTGTAGTTATAACTTTATTAACTTTATCGAATAATTTATTTCATTATTAAAAAAAATTATTTCATTATATTTATCTTTAATATGTTTTTTAAATAAAACTGTTTTTGATATTTTTCGAATGAAATACTTTTTATCCAAATTAACAAGTGCATTTTTTTATAATGGAATACGTAGATTGAGAATTATGAAAAGCTTTTATTGAATACATTGAAGGCAGCAGTAGAACGAAAAATGAGAACGAGAACTAATCAAAATCGAGCGTTGTTATAAGTTATAAAAACAATACACAACATTAATCACAGACTATACTCGAAAATACTATAGGCTACTATTTATAGGCTAAACAAAAATTCCCAGTGAATGCCAGCAGTTGAGCCGACGAGCTAACATTCCTCATTGGCTAACCCCTCGGCATAAGGTATCTTGAAGCTTGAAGTTACGTTGGGCTAACGATAATCCTTGGTTGAACTCTGTCTCATAAACCCATTTTTCAGCACTGGCGTAACTTTACCCATGCTAACATTAGCTCTGGACTAGTAAATCCAGAGCTCATGAACCGCCCCTTAGTGTTGAAAGACTGTATGTTGTCTAATTCAGCGCCCTGGGGGTGGGGCGACACCTGTGGGGTGTTTTGGCCGGCCGGTCACCCCAGGTGGTCCTGGTACGCCAGGGTAATAGAATACAGCACCCTCAGTGGTTCCCTGCTCGTCGTAAGAGGCGACTGAAGGGGAAGCCGGTAACCCTGGCCAGGTGAGCGTCCGCCCCGCCACGTCCCAGGAAGTAGCTGTTAACAAAGTCAGTGAAAGATCCGGCGGGGTTTTGGGGCAACCCCCGGCGGGGGGTCTGACTTTCCAAAACACTCTGGTCACCTTGTACATGCCCATGGGCTACAAACCTGTGGACATTATTTGGAGATACGAGCTTTTTCCATTCCTCCTGGAAGTTGAGGGGATACGTCCGGGCCTTCAGGCCCACGTACCACCGGAACTGGTCGCAGTTAGCCGGAGAGTGTAATAACCGTGGCCGGGGGTACGCTTCGTGGCCACACACTCTCCGGGCACAGGCCAAACTCCCTGTACAGCTGCAACCAGGTACCTTGACAGTGGTGCTAGATCAGTGCCCTCCCCACTAATCATGATATAGCTTAATTGCCAGGTACACGAGGGGGGGACACTTCGGGCTGACAGAGCCTAGGCATGTCTAATTCAATACCATAGGAAAAGACCTTATTCAGCATTAAATGAAACAATAAATAAGGAAACAGAATGGCTGTCATAGACTTGACTGATAAGGATGACAAGTTTAATAGAACAAGAAATTTCAAAAGAAATAAAACATTTTTTTCTAAACATTTAAAGATCATCCTGGTCTCTGTGTTGATATGATCAATGGCCTCCATTTTTATAATCTACAACAGGAAAATGAGAAACTGGACAAATTGGAAAAGCTAGGAGAAAATTTGAAGAATTGACTAGATTATCAACTGGAAGACTTGAAGACTGGATGATGGGGAAAGCCCTTGTATTTCAGAGTCAATACTGTGACAAGCATAAACATTCAGATGGAAAAAGAGTGAAAATAGGTAACCTTATTAGAAGTCAATTTTTCATAAGATGGTAGTATTTATAAATGGAATAGACCTTGTTGTACAGGTAATGAAAAAATGTGGAGTGTGGTAATGAACTTAATGATAGAACGTACAGGCATTTGTCGTGCTGGAAGGAGCTTCCGGAAGTACTTTTGTACATGGTGTAGCGTCTTGCTGGAAGGACGCTTGATGTTTATGGAAAATGTTCAATCTGTCCTCCCAGCAGGACGCAAACCTTCCAGCAGTACATCACTTCCACAGCATGTAAACAACAACTATCTGTTCCTGATGTGAGATTTCAATGTTCTACTGTACAATTGTGGGAAAACGTTTCAATTAAATGTATCAAATTAATGTTTATTGATATGTTTCAATTGGATATAGCACATATGAAACTACTAAATCATACTAAATATACCAACATACTATAACATACAAACTGATGGTGCAAAACTAATATAACACATATCAAACTACTGTTTATTGTGATAATTATATAAGATAAAATATATAATTAGGTCTATAATCAATTTACAGTAACATTAAATTGATTATGGACCTAATTCTATATTAATAATTATATAATATATATTATATTATAATATAGTATATAATATAATATATAATATTCAATATATTTATATAATATATATTATAATATACATATTATAATAACATACAAGTACATTTTCTAAAGTAAAATTCATGGGGAAATTATCCAAACCATTTGAAATAAAAACAGGGGTCAGACAGGGAGATGGACTCTCTCCTCTTCTATTCAATGTAGTCCTTGATAAAGTTATGATAGAATGGGAGAAAGAATTGAAAGCGCAAAAATTATGGGATCCTGTTAGTCTGGGACCCAAAAAGTTGAAGTTGGAAATTCCATATCTGGCTTTTGCTGATGACTTGGCTATTATAGCCCAAACACGAGAACAGGCAACAAGACAAGTGGAAATTCTCAAAGAATCTGCTCAAAAAGTAGGTCTCCAGATTTCTTTTGAGAAAACGGTCCTCATAGCTAATAAAGTTGAACTTCAAAAATTGAATACTAAATATGGTGAAATAAACAGAGTTCCGAATTTTAAATATTTAGGAGAAATTATAGAACCTAATGGTGCTGAAAGATTCTCCCAGTTGGAAAGACTACAGAAAATTAGGAAAGCATTGGGACTTGTTCACCATGTCTACAATAAAAATCTCTTTCCTGTAACAAAAATTCGACACTATAACACAGTGATTAAGCCTGCAGCCCTATATGCCTGTGAGACTCTTTCCGAGCCGAAAAATGGAGATGGACAACATTAAAAAAGAAGAAAGGAAAATTATCAGGAAAATTCTTGGTCCAAGAAAAACAGAAAATGGATTTAGATTACAGAAGAACGAAGTTGTAGAAGGATTTTCCAACATAAAAAAAGATATGAAGAAACGGCGTTTAAAGTTTTACGGTCATATTCGCAGACTTCCAGAACAAAGGCTGACCAACAGAGTGCTACGATATCTACTGTCACTGTCCAATCCGGGACCCTGGGTAGAAAGTATTGAAAAGGATCTAACTTCACTCAACACAGATGAACAGGAGATATTAAACAGGGAGATATTCAGAAGAAAAGTGGATAAGTGGGAAATTCTCTCAGAGCTACGCCCTAAACCGTACAGACCATTATGGAGTGAAGAAAGGAAGCAGCGGTTTTCAAAAGGATGAAGGAATACTGGGCAAAGAAGAAAAAATGAATACCATTCACCACGAATCATTAAATACTTAGCGTCTTCCTCTAGGGAGTTCTATCGCCAATAATAATAATAATATACATAAAATATTATATCATATAATATTATAACAGATGAGTTTCATGAAAAGATCAGCTCCTCTTTTGAACTGTATCAAACCGGTCATAGGACAGGATGAACAATTATTTATCGTTTATGAAGAAGCCTATTTAAATCAATGAAATTTCAATAATTTAAAAAATATCAAACGCAATAAAGTAAATTCTAGAGACTATAATGCAGTTTACAAAAAGTCATGAAAAAATGGGCCATTACATTTCACAGAATAAATCATTAATTTTGGAATGTCAAGTTGAAAAAATAAGGCTTGGCACTGAAATGAAATTCTAAAATTGAAAATTCAAAATCCGGTTTTTAGCCTCGAACTAGAGATAAACCCAAGCTCATAAACCGCCCCTAAGAATACAAAACATCAATCGAGTAGTTGAATTAGAAATGGGTTAAAAAATTCAAGCTGGATTTGAAATGCAATTTATTTTAGCTTAAAAATTGATGAAATTGAGGAGTTTGCAATGATGAACATTTTTGATTTTGATTCTCTTTTGACATGGATTAACCGGGGTATAAATCAAATTTTCATTAACAATTAACACCAACTGATAATACTAGGATGACTGCATTATAGTTAATCAACTAAGAATGAAAACACAGATCGATTTTAGTTTACAGATTAACAGAGTTTTTATATTCTGGATGGGGCGTGACTTAATTCTATTGAACCAAGTCTACGCCATTTCTAATTAAAATTAATGGTAAACTAAGAGCTTCAATAACTCGTTTTATCATTGATAAATAGTAATCAATGCGAAATTGTTTCCGATTTCTGCAAGCTTTAATAAAAACGTGCAAAGTAAATTCTCCATCTCATTTATCTATGGAGAATGAGGTTGGAGGAAAGTGAAACCTATTCATTTGTTAATTAATCCGATATCATAGCCGAATGTAACCGAGGATCACAATCACAAAGGATTAGAAAGTAATTATTAAACTGCAACTGCATCGACGATCCTTACTTTCATTTTCGTTTTATTAGTTTAATCATCATCAACTTCAATTGGTAGCGTAGCTTTGAACGCTGAAAATGAAATGACAATATTTCAAAGGAAAAATGAACGCTCTGTTCGAATTGGTCTCGTTTGCAATGATAGTAACCGTGCGTGGCTATTTTCCATAGCTTTATAAAAGTTGATATTTATGTCTATTTCTTTTACCGCTTTTCCACTGTGAATATCATCTTTTGATCTTCATTTTTTTGCTTGGCTATTATCTCTTCATTATTATCTAATTTATAAATGTTCCAAAATTGAACAAACCACACTTTTACCCTGGCCATGCAGTGATTTATTTTTGAGAAAAATTTGTAAATTGATCACTAAATTTTATTTCCATATTCATTATAATGATATTCAGCAATGATATAGAAACACAATATTTTTACTAAAGATATTGCTCTCTGTTTTTCAAGTTTTTTTCTACTAGCAAGTTCTATATTCTACTACATGTCTGGAAACAGTGCATAAATTCCATGTTCATGCTCAGGAAATGCCAGAAATTGAAGAATATACTGTAAGACCTAATTATGGTCTTAATATTTATTTTAACAATAATTATTATGTATTGAAAGAATTTAATCACACTAGACATTCCTTGGGATTTTCTGAGAAAAACTATGTATGATACTTTATGTTATGTGCTATAGATGTATTTTTACAATTATTCAGAAAAACCTCTGCATACTTGCCAAATTCGGCTTGCCAGTTATGGCAAAAACGCCCGCCAGCTGCAGGGTTAATAATTACTGTTTACAGTCACTTCACTTATCTGTTTTATAAAAATTTACATTTACAATATGTTACTATGTCAATTGAGGGGTAAGAGGTGTCAGAGTTGGAGATATCCAAAAACACATTACAAATATTAACAAATCATATTAATGAATAATGAATTTTATTTCCATCCATAAAAATACGAAAATACAATACAGTACATCGTTAATTAATCCTGGAAATTAACTGACCACTATATCCAGTAAATGTGGTCAGTGTGCAACTATATTTAATACATAGAAAACAAAAGTGAAAGTGAGTCTAGTGAGCATAATACAAATATTACAAATAAAAAATACTGCCTGCAGCGCAACGAAATGAATATAATAATAAAATAAAACAAGAAACACATGAAAGATAGATGAATAACTTCAGACCTCATGATATACAATGGAAAATAATCATTAAGTTACTAATTAAAATAAGAGTATGCCAATCCTTTCCCCGCAGGGGGGCAGAATTTATTCTGTCCGGGGTGTGGCAATCCTCCGGGTTCCTGATGCAAGTGGTAGATGTAGGCTGGTTGGCAACTAACACCGTTGCATCCCAGCTTAAGTAGGGTGTTCAAGTAGGAACACCTGAAGCATCAACTGCGCAAGCCAAGCCAATATATGGTGGAACAGCATACGCCGACGGCTGCATGGTCAGGGGAGTGCCTGACATGAGTATGCGAACTCTGGATACCAGGCGACCTCCAGTTTCAAGAAGCCTTCCCTGGGTGAACGCGGAGCTCTGCCCAGGGTGACTGAATAAGTCTCCAGCTACTCGTGGGAACAGGTTTCAGAGTTATTGCTGACTCAAACCTGTCGGGAAACGGTACATGCAGAGGAAGGCACTACAACTGAAGATTCCGCAATGGAATCTGAGGAGTGTGCAGGCCCATCCCTGATAGAAGTTGAACAGCTTCGGAAGGGTGGGTCCATAGCTGAAATCAGCAGCACATTTGCTGCTGGAATGTCCAGCACTCTTGCAAATGAGGAGGAGACTTCTTGGAAAGGCAACCCTCCTACCAGAGGAGGCAAGAGAACTGGACTTCAAGGCCCTGAGTAAATTCTGCTCTGGCCTTGGATTATGGAACATGGCATAAGCCAAAGAGGGGATGCCACAAAGGATCGAATAGCGGTCGCGGTGGCTAAGGGTTACAAAGCCCAACCCAATGGAAAAAAAATGCCAATCCTTTCTAGCATTAACCATTAAGCATTTTAGTACTCTATCTTAAAATGTTCCTGACAATCCAAGTGTCATTCAGTCCAAATAACCATTTGAAATAGCTCTCTTACAGAAAAGAGTGTGAGATGCACATCTTAAATCAATTGGCATTTTGTTAAAAATATAAGGCCCCAGCAACAGAAACGAATGCCAAAAAATCTCTTTATTTAATTTGGAGGTACTGCATAGCAGACAAAAATTGTATGAATACAGTAAAATTAGTTTGAGAATTATTCATTTTCAAACATTTGATTAATTAATCTTGTTTGAATCTCTTAAAAGATTACAAATATTAGAAAATCATATAAATTGTATGAATACAGTAAAATTAGTTTGAGAATCATTAATTTTACAACATTTTATTAATTAATCTTGTCATCAGGAGGTTGTCAACTGGTGTCAGATGTAGTAGTGTGAAAGTCTGACAGATGATTGGTACTGAATGTAGGGTTGTCCTCCTGGTGGTCACCACCTTGACTGTCAACAGGTGATGTGGGGTCCATGCCATAATACTTTAATACCTTCCTTTTCATCCGTTACCCACACTTGCGGGACCGATGGCGTCAATTTACACACAAACACATTATATAAAAACACACTCAATGATCAAGATGGCAGGGATGGAGGATTGTGAACCTCAATCAAAACTCAAGGCATCCCCCATAAATTCACTGATGCTATAATAAGCCTTCTGCCTCAGCAACTTCTCCATGGCTCTCTTGAAGGCGGCACCATCCAACTGCTTCACACCAACAGGCAGCTTGTTGTAAAATTTCAGGGCTGAAATCATGTAGCTGGCCTGTGATCTGTGGAGGCGTCTCCTTGGAATGTCGAACAGCTTGGGATGCCTGGTGAAGTGGTGATGCACATCATTACGGGTTGCCAGAGTGTGCTGGTTTTTCTTGATGTGCATCAGGCATAGAAGAATATAATGACTGATGATGTCAGGATACCAAGGCGTGCGAAGATGACCTTGCAGTGGGCAAGGTGATCACTGCCTGTAATAATCCTTACCGCCCTCTTCTGCATCCTCAGGACATCAGTAGCCTTCCCTGAATGGCCCCACAGGAGCAATCCATAAGAAATATGACAATGAACAAGTGTGTGGAACATCATTAGAAGATACTTCTCGGTCACCAGGCCCCTCATCCTGAGCAGCAAGAAGCAAATGCAGGATAGTCTGTTGGTCACCTGCTGTATATGTTAATAATTACTGTTTACAGTCACTTCACTTATCTGTTCAATTGAGCTGTTATCACTTATCTGTTCAATGTCAATTGAGGGGTAAGAGGTATAAGAGGGGCTACAACATTTACATTTCTACAAGCATTTTACGACATAGATGATTTTATGAACTGTACCAATATGTCTGGCATGACAACATGAACAATTTTTATACTTGTAAAATCAATGACAAAGCCTAATGTACTATTTGTATTTAATGGCTAATAAATATTCTTATTCTTATTCTTAGAGTTGGAGGTATCCAGAAACACATTACAAATATTAACAAATCACATAAATTGTATGAATACAGTAAAATTAGTTTGAGAATCATTAATTTTACAACACTTTATCAATTAATCTTGTCATCAGGAGGTTGTCAACTTTCTCATTTCAAGATATAACATTGGCAAAGAGGATGGGATCATAATAAATTTTGAATTTTAATAAAATGGAATAAAAATAGGAATAATTGTGAAAAATGAATAGTCTAAATTTTCTAAAGAATGATGAATTTAAATTGAAATTTAAGGTGTGAATGAATGAATGAATGAATCAATCAATTTTATTTGATCTAGGTTAAAACTACAAAGTTTTTTCTTACACCTAAACCTTAGCAATATAATACATTTCTGTTCAAGCTAGAGCTATGAGAAACTTAAAATTAACGATGCATTTCAGTTACAAGAATATATATAAAAATAAGTCATACCTGAATATAAACATTTTTCTCAAAACTAAAAGTTTGCTAGTGCTACTTTATGAAACAATATTTCAAAATATTTTATGTAAGGAAATTCAATTTTAAGAAAACTAGGAGTTATGTCCAGCAAAAAATATAATTCTAAATTAATTCTGAGGACTGCGGCGAATGATCCTCAAATCTTATTGGTGTATAAAAATACTGGATTCAATAATATCTATTTATTAAACAGAAATGTCCACAACGCCTCCCTAAATGCCCCCACTGAACACTTAGCTTTTATATCAATAGGAAGAAGGTTCCAAGCTCGAATTGCTGAAACCAAAAACGATTTGTTGTACATGTCTGTTCTGTGTCTAGGAATTTGAAGGAGATTATGACCCTGTCTGGTGGTTCGCCCATGAACCTCTCTTAAAGAGTTGAACTCGCCCGCTAGATACCCCGGCGACCCATCATGCAAGGTTTTGAAGACCATACACGTAATCATATACTCTCTACGAACATTTAATTTCATTAACTTGATTGATTTGATGTGATCAGATACATGATCATCATATCTCAGATCGAATATAAAACGAATGCAATTATTGAACACAACCTGTAATTTGTGAGCCAGCACTGCAGCAATGTCGCAATATACTGGCCCACAATAATCAATAATTGGGAGAATCAATGATTTAAAGAGAGTGATACGAACGCCCGTGGGGATAAGATGTTTGCGCCTATTCAGCTGGTAAAGGATCCCATTCACTTTCCTAGCGACCTGAAGAACATGATCAGACCAGGTCAATGTTGAGTTGAAATAAACTCCCAGATTCCTGGTGACATCTATGAAGTCAATTTCTTCATTCATAACTTTAATTTTGGGAAGTGCATTCTTATCCACTCTTTTAAGAAGTTTATGATATCCGATTAGCATGCTCTGGGTCTTTTGGATTTATAATGAGACCATGTTCAGCACACCACGTCTCCAGTCTACTAATATCCTGATTTAATTTTATCATTGACTCTTCTATATTGTCAACCTCTGTGTGAATATATATTTGCAGATCGTCAGCAAAAATATGATAAGAGGAAAAAATGAAATTTTTAGACACTTCCAGTAGATAGATTGTGAAAATTAAAGGTGATAGACTAGATCCTTGGGGAGTCCCATCCACCAGAAATGCCCAGTCAGACATCTCTTTTTGAGAGATAATTATCCTCTGCTTCCTATCACTTAGATAGGACGAGAACCATTTGATTGAAGTTTCTGAGAAATTCATAAAATTCAATTTAGCTAAAAATACAGGGTGAATAATGGAATCAAAGGCCTTTACTTTACGTTCATCCATTGCTTTACGGATATCATCTGACACCTTAATCAAAGCTGTGCATGTACTATGTCCCGGACGAAAACCTGATTGATAGGTATCAAACAAATTATTTATGTGCAAAAAAGAAGAAATTTGTCGTTGAACTAGGAACTCCAAAACTTTTGATAACGTACAAAGTAGGCTGATGGGTCGAAAATGTTTAAGATCAGTGGGGTTGGTGACCTTGGGAATAGGCCTGATAATAGCTTCCTTCCACTTAGAGGGAAATGACCCCTGTCCCAGTGAAAAATTGAATATATGCAACAACACTAGACTGACTGCCTCGAATATATTAAGTATCATTTTGGCAGACAAACCGTCTGACCCTTTGGATGCTTGTGAAACATGTTTGATACCTTCCAATATATCATCACTTGTTACTGGAGTGAAGTTGAATTGAGGTTTTTCGTGATCTCGATTTAAATTGTAATAATTTACTGCAGATTGAATATACAAGTTTCTGTTAACTGAATTTAAAGATGGCGATGAGAGAAAAAAGTTATTGAGCATATTCAAGTCATGTGGTATTTTTGATGCCATTTCTTTTTTGGGGGATATGAATCTAAATTTCCGACAGTTAGACCAAATCTCGTTTTTATTTTCCGGGTTATTCAGCAAAGAGTGATAATAACGTAACTTAGCATTACGGATTTCTTGTCTTGTTCTATTCCTGATTGTTTTATATCTATGCCAATCCTCCAATCTCCTATATTGTCGATGATATCTTTTAATCCTGTCTCTTTGTTTCATCATATCTTTTATTGCAGGAGTTAGCCAAGGGGCAGGGGGATTTTTAACACTAATAGTTTTGAACGGGACAAATTTATCATACAATTCAGTCAGTTTATTGTTCAGATACTCAATTTCATCATCTATTTCATTTGCACAAAACAGAGGATTCCAATTTATATTATAAGCATTAACCTTCAGCGCATCCCAATTTACATTTTTAAAATCTCTATATGTCACCGTCTTTTTTATGTTTTTAGGCGTATCTAAATTAAGTGTGGCAAATATAAGATCATGTTGACAGATATCAGGAACTGGGAGCTGGCCAAAATTCATTATTATATTATAATTATTTATGATAATTAGGTCTAGCGTGTTATCTGGAGTTGCAGTATGGTAGGTGGGACCTAGAGGCAGAATCCCTCCACTTATAGAAGTGACAACTCTGAATAAATTATGTTTATCATAACTATTGTATTCCAATGCCGTATTAAAATCCCCCATTATTACAATGTTAGAATGATTATAAATTAGTGAATTAATGGCGTTTTCTACATCGGTGATGAAACCTATCTTTGGAGGTCTGTACACGCAGCCCACCAACAACTTACGGAACCCTGACCCAACTTCTAAAAGATAAATTCCGGCCTACCAACAGCGTTACCATCTGAAGTAAGTAATATTTTAGCAGTCAGACAATCTTTCACGTATATACCTACTCCCCCACCTCCTTTGAAAATTCTATCATTCCGAAAGAAATGAAAGCCCGGTATGTTGATCAGCGATGAAGGAAATTCCGGTTTAAGCCAAGTCTCACTCACTGCCACAATGTCCACCGATCCATCTTTAAATAAATCATTGACAATATCAAAATGGACAATTAGATTCTCAGCATTAATGTGAACTACTTTAAGGAGGCGTTGCGCATCTCTGAATACAAATTGGAGGGCCTCATCAGGCGTTATATTTCTATTTTCATTTCTACCATTATATATACATTTGTCAATTAAATTATAATAAATTGGTTCCATATTCTCACTTACCATCGCATTATATCAATAATAAGAATAATAGTACAATACAGTTATCCCCAATTACAGATAATTTCATTTCATTGTAGGAACATGTTGAATTTATCGTATACATATGCATTAATATTGGAAAAAAAAATATTATAGACCACCCTTTTTTACAAGATATCAGTATCCATCAATTGAAAATTGTATAAATATCCATTGATATCACAATAACTACAAAATAAAATAAGATCTTGTCATGACTTAGATCTAATTTTTCATTTCAACAAACAACAATATTATTAATTTCTTTCAATAGCAAATTGAATACGCCTCTGATCTGTATAATAATTAAAAAGAAAATATCTGAGGTCATCTTGCCTCTAATATATTTGATAGAACCATATAATAAGAATAATAAGAACATAATCGTAATGCTTTGAAGTGTTCCCTAGACAATAATAGAATATTGATAATTCATCATGTTTGCATGTTGGGAAGTCATTGCTACGAAATAATGGAGAATATAAACTACAGCTTTCAAGGACTTAAAAGATAAGACCATAGTACAATTATATACAGTAATAACGTATGGAAAATGAATCAACCTCTTTTTCAGTATTATAATAACTCGTTCATCGGACTCATGAATCTACTAAATTTCTACTTGATTGACCTTAATTAAGCAAATGCCAAATCTCCAGAGTCCTTAATCAATATTTTAGGACCACCTTTTGTTTTCCTAACATATATTTTACCATTTCTGCAAAAAACATTACATAATTCACCTTTCTTTTTCATTTCACGTGCCAATTTGATAATTTCCCTATTTGAGGGCGAAAGACTCTCATTTATATAAATCTTATTTACTTTTCCGGGGTAACCAAGGTCAGTGGTAGTCAACCCGTTTCGTTTGAAGTACAAGTCAAAAAACTCGTTTTTATCAGTTCTCCTGAGAAATTTAAGAATAATTCCCCTCTCACCTTTATTGTTTGGTTGCAGTCGATGAATGAATGAATGAATCGATTTATTTTTCAGATATGAGTAAAGCTGAAAAGCTTTTTTCTCACTCATATCCACAGAAACACATACTTGTTTACATAACTAGAGCAATACATTATATAAAGAAATTATACATTTTTATAATACATCTTCGTAATAAAATCATTAATAAATATGTTCAAGTCTAGCCGTTACAATTCAAATAAACTATAAAGAAACAGAAAAATATTATGCTACTTAACATTATTTTACTAATATACAGAAAAATGAATGACAATTTATAGGTCTTATTCTGAGTCACATAAAACAAGTTACAAAGACAAATGAAACATTTTAAAAATTATACGTGATAACGTGATCTCAAGGATGTCTTGAAGGAATCGACTGATTGCTTCTCTCTTATTTCTAATGGAAGAAGATTCCATGCATTGATTGCAGAAACAAGAAAAGAGTTATTGAACAAAGCAGTTCTATGAATGGGAACTTGTAAAGTATAGTCTCCACCTCTTGTAGTTCTACCATGTATGTCTCTCATGAAATTGAAAGACTCTGCTAGATAAGTAGGTGTGTTGAATTTCAATATTTTGTACAATAGGCAACAAATCAAGTATTCTCTTCTTTGGTCGATTTTCATGAGGTTTATTGATTTGATAAATGGGGAAACATGGTCGTCATATTTCAGATCAAAAATAAATCTAATACAGTTATTAAAAACTACCTGTAATCTATGTGAAAGACCTTGAGAAATGTCACAATACACCGGGGCGCAGTAGTCAATGATTGGAATTATCAAAGATTTAATCAACAGCGTCCTAACTGTGCGGGGAATTGAATGTTTCCGTCTACTCAACTGGAATAATATAGAATTTACCCTTTTTGAAATATGTGCTACATGGTCATTCCATGATAAATTACAGTTGAACAACACTCCCAAGTTTCTAGCAACCTCTACATAGTTTAGCATTTCATTCTGAACCTGAATTTTAGGTAGCGATTCTCTACGTTCCTGATTGACTAGTCTAGGATGACCAATTAAAAGACATTGTGTTTTTTTGGCATTTATTATGAGACCATGTTGTTTACACCAATTTCCTATACGTGCAATATCTTTATTTATTTTATCTATAGAATCTGAAATATTATCAAGTTTAGAATGTATGTAGATTTGCAGATCATCTGCATATAAATGGTATTTGCTGTTTTGAAGATTCCTTGATATATCAAGAAGATAAATTGTGAAAATGAGAGGTGAAAGACTTGATCCCTGAGGCGTGCCAGCAATGACATTTTCCCAGGAAGATGTCCCTTCTTCCAATACAATTCTCTGTCTTCTTCGAGATAAGTAATTTGAAAACCATTTTACAGCCTCTTCTGAGAAGTTCAAATACCTTAACTTTGAAAGAAAGACGTCGTGTCTTATGGAATCAAACGCCTTAGAGAAGTCTATAAGGCATAAAACTGTAACCATTCTTTTGTCCATTGCTGCTCGGACATCATCAGAAACTTTAATAAGAGCAGAACATGTGCTATGTCCTGGTCTAAAACCTGACTGATAATTATCAAATAAATCATTTTCATCCATAAATTGTGCAACTTGTTTTTGAATAAGATATTCCAACGCTTTTGACATAGTACACAATAGGCTGATTGGGCGAAAATCTTTCAATTCCAAAGGATTAGAAATCTTAGGTATTGGTTTGATTACTGCATCTTTCCATACCGAAGGAAAAACGCCTGTCTCTACAGATTGATTGAAAATATGTGAAATAATAGTATATATTTCATCAAAAACATTAATTATCATTCTGCCTGACAGATTATCTGTTCCTTTAGCTGTCTGTGATATGTGCTTAAAAGCTTTCCAAGCGTCTTCTTTGGAAATGTGTTTGAAATAGAAAAGAGGAAGATCATTATTTCTGCGATTGAAATTATAAAAATTTAGAATTTGTGTAGTGTCTGCATCATTATTCAAATTTGCTACTTCAGGTTGATTTATGAAATATTTGTTTAGTTGGTCAAGGTTGACAGGAATAAAATCTCTGTTTGTCCGTTGTGAAGTAAATTTAAACCTACGACAATTTGCCCAGACATCGTTTATATTGTTTTGGTTATTGAAAATTGAATGGAAGTATCTAAGCTTAGCATTTCTAATTTCTTGTCTTGTTTTATTTCTTAGTTGTTTGTATCGATTCCAGTAAATTTCTCTTCTATACATCCTATGATTCCGCTTAGCTCTATCTCTGGTTTTCATAAGATTTTTAATATTATCATTGAGCCATGGAGCAGGAGGATATTTTGCAATCACTGATCTTAAGGGCGCGTGGATATCATACAGGTTTATAAGCTGCTCATTGAAATAATTTACTTTTTTCATCAATATTTGTTGTATTAAAAATTTGGTCCCAATTCATATCTGCAGCGTCCTTATTGAGCTGATCTTTGTTTAGATTCTTAAAATCCTGATAAATGATTCTTTTCTTTTGTATTTTAGGAGTCTTAAAACGTAAACTTATAAACACGAGGTCGTGCTGACAGATATCAGGAACGGCGAATTGTCCAAAATGTGAAATGGGGCTTTCCTCATTAGTGAAAATCAAATCAAGAGTATTGTCTGATGTCGCAGTGTGGAAAGTCGGCATTAAAGGCAATAATTTACAATTTAGAATGTCTACCATGTCAAATAATCTTGATTTATCATAATTATTATACTCTAAAGGGGTATTGAAATCGCCCAATACTAGGATAGTTGGATAATTAAAAACAAATTGTAATAATGCAGTTTCAACTTCTACCATGTATCCTTTTTTGGGGGGTCTATAGACACAGCCAACCAATATTTTTTTCTGACCGACTCCAACCTCTATAAGAATAAATTCTGGTTTATCTGGGCAGCTCCCATCTGTCTTAAGTACTTCTTTTACTAGAAAGCGTTCTTTAACATAAATACCCACGCCTCCCCCTCCCTTGAAAGTGCGATCATTTTTAAAAAAATTATAGCCAGGAATGTTTACAAAGTCTGTAGGTATCTCAGGTTTCAGCCACGTTTCACTTACTGCTATAATATCTATCACACCTTTTTTAAATAATTCGGTTACCGGATCTAAATGGACAACTAAATTTTCAGCATTTATATGACATACCTTGAGATCATGTTTTACATCGCCTAATAATTTTGGTAATATATCATAAACTAATAAATTTTCTCCTCTATCCACAGACAATCGTTTTTCTTCCAAATTATCAAATAAAGGGTTTCGATTTCTTCCTACTAGACTCGCATCATCATTCAATGACATATTTTACAAAAAAAAAAAGAAACGAAATACAAAAAATAAATCAACTAAAAGACACATAAATACCTGATTACAAAAATTATAAGAATACATTTCATTGTTAATAATAATAATTGTTGACGTATATAAAGCCTTTGACAAAGAGCTTTCAATAATAACAAGTCGGAGCTAGATTTAGCGAGAGAAACATGATACAATAATTCAATTTGAATAAATAATTATTTATACAATTAGACAATAGAAAAAAAAGAAAAAAACAGATGGAAATAACAGATTTTAGGTCTCGTTTTTGTGACAACGGTACGGTACATACAAACGGTACAGCATGGGAATATTTTAGATAGCCTATTTTAAAACTAATCAATGATCATTATTTTGTATTTAGAAATCATCCAAGCTTTTAACCCAGATATTTGGACCGTCCACTTGTTTTTTGACCAGTATTTTGCCGTTTTGACAGAAAACCCTGACCAATTCTCCTTTTTTCTTTTTTTCCCTCGCAGCCTTAATCAAATCCCTACTATAAGGTGATAGACTTTCACTTACAAATATTTTAGTTTCCTTACCTGGAAAACTTAAATCCTTAGTAGTAAGACCACCATGCTTGAAATAAGAATCTAGAAAACTGTTTTGTCTGATCTCTTGATAAACTTCATGATGATGCCTCTTTCTCCTTTTGCGTTGGGTTTAAGCCTATGTGCAATATCGAAGGCGTCCTTACTTACTGGATTGTTCAGAACCTCTCCTATACTTGAGATCACTTGGTAGATATCCTCGTTTTCTCGATAGGGACAGTTGTAGATCTCAAGAGAGTTCATTCTGGAGTACTGGTCGTTGTTCCTGATCGATGCTGTAATGCGTTTGTTCTCTGCCTTCAGTTGAATGTTCTCGTTCTTTAGAAGTTGAATTTCTTCATCCATCTTTTTTATTTGAATATTTAGTTGTCAATTATCCTTCTGCAGGGTTTTAACATCCGCGTGACAAGCTTCGATGGAAGTACCAAGATCTTTTTCCATCCGAACAGTGTCTGCACGATACTTCTTTAGTTCCTTCCAAATATCTAGCAGGGATATTTCAGAAGGATCTTCAGAGCTTTCTTCAGTTTCAAGACTACTAGCTTCGTCCTGTTTATTTTGACAACTTTGACACCGCCAAATTTGTTTTTCACTTTTAACTTTTTCTACATTGTCTTTGCTTAGACCAGCACAGTGGCAATGAAATGTTTTTTTACATCCTACGCACTCAATTGTAGTATGAGTACGTTTTAAAATTTTTGAGCATTTACCGCAAAAATTTTTCATTTCAGTGTCTGCCATAGTGAATTTTGCTTGTATGCAAAATTTGGAGAAATGAAAGTATTTAGAAATATGAAGATTTACGAGAAATATTTCATATCAGGCGACGCAATTTAACAGAAATAGAAGCAGCGCGATAAGGCCGACTTGCGATAACGGATCAAGAAGGAACCGCACGGAGATGTTTACTCATCGAGCGCTCTAGCTGAACTGTATAGTTATGAACTATAGTCGATGTACTATATCAAAAGAGTCTCTCGTAACCTTCTTACCCAGGACCTCGCCGATGCTGTTAACCACTTGATATATATCTTTGTTTTCCCGACACGGCACATTGTACACCTCTAGTGAGTTCAAGCATGTGTATTGTTCACAGGATATGACGGTTGAAGTCAGTTTCTTATTTTCAGCTTGTAGATGAGTATTTACATTTTTAAGAGTTTGTATATCTTCGGCCATTTTCCTGAATTCGGTCACTTGTTGCCCTATGTCCTTACGAAAATCTTTAACTTCATCCTGGCAAAACTCAATCGCCTTCCCAAGTTCGGTTTCAACTCTTGCATTGTCAGTTCTTATAAGCTTCAGCTCCTTCCAAATATCAAGCAGAGAAACTTCAGAGGGCGGTTCCTTAGTTGCTTCAGTTTCAAGTCGCCTACTATTTCGCCAATCCTCTTGACACTTAGCGCATCGCCAGATCTGTTTTTCAGATTTTAGAAAAACCAAATCCTCCTTATTTACTCCTACGCAACCATTATGAAACGTTTTTTCACATGAAGCACAGTCCACAGATAGGCTTCCCTTTTTCACTGTTTTATTGCAGGACCCACACACCATTTTCGTTAATGAATAATATTAGTATAGGTCAATAGGATAGATTCGGTGAATTGACAGCAAAGCACTGTTTAGTAATAATAATATATATTAAGGAGAACGACGCTCTATTATACTTTATCGTACACAAGACACTAGCATAGCACCAACAAAGCACGCACACTACTACAGGCAGACATCGTTATTGATAGATTAGCTACGAACGGCACTGCGATGCTTCCTCATTGAATGCTCTAGCTCGACTGCGTTTTACTCTACCCTTGATCCTTGCAGTTTTATTAATTTCCCAACTGTATTTAATATTTCCTCCCCACACGAACGACTCTGCCATCGACTTCACTCCACCGTTACCATACACCCATAACTCCCAGAGCAGGATGTCTTGACCTTCCTCTCCATCACCACCGATAATTGAGGGTTGAGCTAAACCATCTTGGATGTCCAATCCTCTCTTCATTTCTTCTAGTGCTCTCCGGACGTAGTGACCCCGTTCTAACCTGTCTAAGGGGCAGTTGCGCCTCCTATCCTTAACTTCTTCCGCATTCTCGGAGTCTCTTGGATTATACACGCACACCCCGAGGGTGATGGCTAACTCTGCCATGTTGGACCACTCCCCTATGATAAGGTGCGGCTGGGCGTCCACCTGGTCCCTGGAGCCAAACACTTGATCCAAGCAGTTAACGCTGACACTCCTGCCGTAACCCTCCATCTCTATTGGGTGATCGTCGACCTCCAGTCCCATGGCTGCAGCCGCTTCAGCAGACACACCTTGGTGCACCTTGGTACAACCCGGAGCGTACCCTCCGTCATTGCGATTCACCTTAACTCTTCCCTCAATTCTGGGGGGATAACGAATCGTTGAGTATGTAACAAGGTTATCCACCTCGAGCCAATTGCCTCCGCCAACGAACTTTCCTGACATGGAGTCGTGAAAGACCTCCCTGAGCGAGCCATGGTAATGTAATATTTCGCTGACCATATCCTTTAGCATTGGATCCGCGTCTACCGGGATAATTCCTGGCATTTCTCCTTCGTGTATGGGGGCTGTGTGAAACGCAATTCTGTAGTTTCTGTATTGTTGGATAATTGTCCCGTCACTAGTATTCACAAAAAGGATTTTTCTCCTCTTGTCGGGCATACTAACTTGACCGGATGTGCGGAAATAACCCTGAAGACTGTGCCCCTCTTTGCCTATTTCGCGCACTTTGTACAGGTCCATCACCCCTCCCAGGGGATACTGAAGGTGGCATATTACCCACAAGGCCATGGTGGCTGTAGTCACAAATACACAGTCCAGTCCTATGATCACGAGATCGGGGTCGTCCAAAAACCAGTGCCCTACGACCCTCCTTCTGGCACCAGCGCCGTCCCAAATGGGCATCCTACCGCCATTTCTGATAGCTCGTTCCAGGTATCAAGGGGTAACGCCAACATACGTATAGCCCCACATGTCCTCGTCTTCCCTCACGAATGGGACTCGCAAAGTCTCCTCCTTCTCTGCCGCTGCGTAATCGACTCCGCATGGTTGGGTCATTACCTTACTCCTTAGATCGTCATACAGGGCAATCCTTAACCCCAGCAGACGCCAGTCACTTTTAACTAGGCTGTGGCTCTCTGTTATCGTATAAGCTAACTGCGGGCACCCAGAAAGATGGGTCAGTATGTTAAAAGGTCTCTTATCGTTTAGGAGTATCCCTGTCTGGGCTCGGTTGAGTATGTCTTCCCTGAGGGCCTTGCCCTCTTCACTTAGTTCGAGGTCGCCGTGATTAGAGCCGTGTCGCCATCCGATACCATACCACAACTCATTGTATATACCATTGGGTAGATCGCCCCGGGTGAGTGCGTCGAAGATACGAGCAACCAAGTATAACAAGTCCTCCATAGTCTCAAGGGTGTGTCCAGGTCCGTGGGCTTCGCCCCTTACTACATCGTCTTCTACCTCCTCAACAGGAGGAGGTCCAGCTACACCGCGGCGGGGTGCGTCACACTCGGGTCCTCCAACGTCCTCACTCTCAAGCTCTGAAGGGTTGCTGGTCTCTGTGAGGTCACTGCTACTAGCAGTCATGCCAGACTGGTGGGCCTGCTTCTTCCTGGAGTACTTCCCACGACCAACTGTGCCCCTCTTTGCCTATTTCGCGCACTTTGTACAGGTCCATCACCCCTCCCAGGGGATACTGAAGGTGGCATATTACCCACAAGGCCATGGCGGCTGTAGTCACAAATACACAGTCCAGTCCTATGATCACGAGATCGGGGTCGTCCAAAAACCAGTGCCCTACGACCCTCCTTCTGGCACCAGCGCCGTCCCAAATGGGCATCCTACCGCCATTTCTAATAGCTCGTTACAGGTATCAAGGGGTAACGGCAACATACGGATAGCCCCACATGTCCTCGTCTTCCTCACGAATGGGACTCGCAAAGTCTCCTCCTTCTCTGCCGCTGCGTAATCGACTCCGCCTGGTTGGGTCATTACCTTACTCCTTAGATCGTCATACAGGGCAATCCTTAACCCCAGCAGACGCCAGTCACTTTTAACTAGGCTGTGGCTCTCTGTTATCGTATAAGCTAACCGCGGGCACCCAGAAAGATGGGTCAGTCTGTTAAAAGGTCTCTTATCGTTTAGGAGTATCCCTGTCTGGGCTCGGTTAAGTATGTCTTCCCTGAGGGCCTTGCCCTCTTCACTTAGTTCGAGGTCGCCGTGATTAGAGCCGTGTCGCCATCCGATACCACAACTCATTGTATATACCATTGGGTAGATCGCCCCGGTGAGTGCGTCAAGATACGAGCAACCAAGTATAACAAGTCCTCCATAGTCTCAAGGGTGTGTCCAGGTCCGTGGGCTTCGCCCCTTACTACATCGTCTTCTACCTCCTCAACAGGAGGAGGTCCAGCTACACCGCGGCGGGGTGCGTCACACTCGGGTCCTCCAACGTCCTCACTCTCAAGCTCTGAAGGGTTGCTGGTCTCTGTGAGGTCACTGCTACTAGCAGTCATGCCAGACTGGTGGGCCTGCTTCTTCCTGGAGTACTTCCCACGACCAACTCCTCTTCTCCTACCACGGCCGTCGCGTACTTCTGGAAGCGGCTCGGGGCTCAGGGGTCTATAAGCCGGGCTTTGCCCTCCTTCCTCGTCTGGTCTAGCAAAGTCCAGATTGCCACGGTACACCCCGGTCTCGCGGAATTCCTCAACACTTACAGTAAGCAAGTGTCTGGTGCCCTGGTAGAGTGCCGTTGTTAGTCCAGGATCCACATTTGTGGTAATAGTGATGCAGTCGATGCCACTTTCGACCATTTCCGCCAGCGCCCTATCTGACACGCCTAGTCCTTCGGTTACTGCAGTCTTATCCCATGCTAGTCTTAGGGCTTTGTCCACTACTTCGTTAAAGCAAGACATTTCCTCGCTGTTGAATTCTATATTACCGTTGAGAGCATGCATGTTGCGGTTGTGCGATATGGCGGCATATAAGAGGTACCCCTCTTCGTCCAATACCTCAATGGCTGTGTAGAGACGGCTGGCGACCACCTGGTCGGGCAAGGCAGAATACTTGCGAGAGCGCCGGCTCAGCACCTCCTCCAAGGCGTCAGATTCACTGTCGTGGCTTAAGTTATCACCGACTACGCAATAAATACAGTGAAATGATGTGGCGCAGGCCTTCACGAGCAGATGATTACGCTCAGCACACTTGATGATGTATTTCACATCGGCCGCGTCCATTGTAGGATCCTCGGAAGGTACGGAATTTCCTTCCTCCTCTCCATACGATTCTGGTTCCTTAATGTTCAGGAGCGCCACCGTCTCCTCTATCTTTCCCTTAACAGAAAGGGCCACTACATTGTCCTCGTTAGAGGGTAAAAATGTGTCTACTTGCAATTGGGCAGGCAGCTTCGTGTTATCCAAGTGGCCTCGGCGCCCAAAGTACATACGTTTGTACTCTCTTGACACTGCGTGACACCAATTGATGTCAGTAGGGAAACTTTAGACTTCTTCTGCATAGCCTACATTATTTCCGCTTTCAAGTGAATTCAAGCAATCCACTTCAGACAGCACGTTTCTGGATGAGTATCCAAACATTTGACAGAACAATATCTGGGACCACATGGTATGCAAGTGTAATTGCTCATAGTTCCACACACCTCGCAAAAATGCCTGAAGGTAGGGTTGTCCTCCTGGTAGTCACCACCTTGTCTGTCAACTGGTGATGTGAGGTCTATGCCCTAATAAATCAAATTACTATTTACAGTCACTTCACTTATCAGTTTTATAAAAATTTACATTTACAATATGTTACTATGTCAATTGAGGGGTAAGAGGTGTCAGAGTTGGAGATATCCAAAAACACATTACAAATATTAACAAATCATATAAATTGTATGAACCAAAAACACATTACAAATATTAATTATCATTTTCATAAAAATTTACATTTATTATATATTACTATTTCAATTGAGATAGTTCTATGTCAAAGTTGGAGATATCCAAAAACACATTATAAATATTAACAAATCATATAAATTGTATGAACCAAAAACACATTACACATATTAAAAAATCATTTAAATTGTATGAATACAGTAAAATTAGTTTGAGCATCTTAATTTTACAACATTTAATTAATTATACTTGTCATCAGGAGGTTGTCAACTGGTGTCAGATGTAGTCAGTTGTAGGTGTCAGATGAAGTCTGACAGAAATATTGGTGCTGGAGGTTGGGTTGTCCTCCACATAGTCACCACCTCGACTGTCAACCAGTGATGTGAGTTCCATGCCATGATGGAAAATTTCTATTCTACTCTACTCCATAAAATTTTGAAATTAACATAACCTTCAATCTATCACAAACCAAACAAACATGTTTTTTACTTTTCTGGGTGGGGGGATACACTTTAATAATTACTGTTCACAGTCACTTCACTTATCTGTTTTATGAAAATTCACATTTATAATATATTACTATGTCAATTGAGGGATAAGAGGTGTCAGAGTTGGAGATATCCAAGAACACATTACAAATATTAACAAACCATATAAATTGTAGGAATACAGTGAAATTAGTTTGAGAATCATTAATTTTACAACATATGATTAAACAATCTTGTCAACTGGTGTCAGATGTAGTCAGTTGTTGTAGGTGTCAGATGAAGTCTGACAGAAATATTGGTGCTGGAGGTTGGGTTGTCCTCCACATAGTCACCACCTCGACTGTCAACCAGTGATGTGAGTTCCATGCCATGATGGAAAATTTCTATTCTACTCTACTCCATAAAATTTTGAAATTAACATAACCTTCAATCTATCACAAACCAAACAAACATGTTTTTTACTTTTCTGGGTGGGGTGGGGGTGTACTTTAATAATTACTGTTCACAGTCACTTCACTTATCATTTTCATAAAAATTTACATTTATTATATATTACTATTTCAATTGAGGGATAAGAGGTGTCAGAGTTGGAGATATCCAAAAACACATTACAAATATTAACAAATCATATAAATTGTAGGAATACAGTGAATTTAGTATCAACTAAGTGATAATTAAAATTAATGATTTTAAAATTAATGATTTCACAACAGTGAAATCATCAATTTTACAACATTTGATTAAACAATCTAGTCATCAGGAGGTTGTCAACTGGTGTCAGATGTAGTAGCGTGAAAGTCTGACAGATGATTAGTACTGAAGGTACTGATACTGATTTCTTCCTACTAGACTCGCATCATCATTCAATGACATATTTTACAAAAAAAAAAGAAACGAAATACAAAAAATAAATCAACTAAAAGACACATAAATACCTGATTACAAAAATTATAAGAATACATTTCATTGTTAATAATAATAATTGTTGACGTATATAAAGCCTTTGACAAAGAGCTTTCAATAATAACAAGTCGGAGCTAGATTTAGCGAGAGAAACATGATACAATAATTCAATTTGAATAAATAATTATTTATACAATTAGACAATAGAAAAAAAAGAAAAAAACAGATGGAAATAACAGATTTTAGGTCTCGTTTTTGTGACAACGGTACGGTACATACAAACGGTACAGCATGGGAATATTTTAGATAGCCTATTTTAAAACTAATCAATGATCATTATTTTGTATTTAGAAATCATCCAAGCTTTTAACCCAGATATTTGGACCGTCCACTTGTTTTTTGACCAGTATTTTGCCGTTTTGACAGAAAACCCTGACCAATTCTCCTTTTTTCTTTTTTTCCCTCGCAGCCTTAATCAAATCCCTACTATAAGGTGATAGACTTTCACTTACAAATATTTTAGTTTCCTTACCTGGAAAACTTAAATCCTTAGTAGTAAGACCACCATGCTTGAAATAAGAATCTAGAAAACTGTTTTTGTCTGATCTCTTGATAAACTTCATGATGATGCCTCTTTCTCCTTTTGCGTTGGGTTTAAGCCTATGTGCAATATCGAAGGCGTCCTTACTTACTGGATTGTTCAGAACCTCTCCTATACTTGAGATCACTTGGTAGATATCCTCGTTTTCTCGATAGGGACAGTTGTAGATCTCAAGAGAGTTCATTCTGGAGTACTGGTCGTTGTTCCTGATCGATGCTGTAATGCGTTTGTTCTCTGCCTTCAGTTGAATGTTCTCGTTCTTTAGAAGTTGAATTTCTTCATCCATCTTTTTTATTTGAATATTTAGTTGTCAATTATCCTTCTGCAGGGTTTTAACATCCGCATGACAAGCTTCGATGGAAGTACCAAGATCTTTTTCCATCCGAACAGTGTCTGCACGATACTTCTTTAGTTCCTTCCAAATATCTAGCAGGGATATTTCAGAAGGATCTTCAGAGCTTTCTTCAGTTTCAAGACTACTAGCTTCGTCCTGTTTATTTTGACAACTTTGACACCGCCAAATTTGTTTTTCACTTTTAACTTTTTCTACATTGTCTTTGCTTAGACCAGCACAGTGGCAATGAAATGTTTTTTTACATCCTACGCACTCAATTGTAGTATGAGTACGTTTTAAAATTTTTTAGCATTTACCGCAAAAATTTTTCATTTCAGTGTCTGCCATAGTGAATTTTGCTTGTATGCAAAATTTGGAGAAATGAAAGTATTTAGAAATATGAAGATTTATGAGAAATATTTCATATCAGGAGACGCAATTTAACAGAAATAGAAGCAGCGCGATAAGGCCGACTTGCGATAACGGATCAAGAAGGAACCGCACGGAGATGTTTACTCATCGAGCGCTCTAGCTGAACTGTATAGTTATGAACTGTAGTCGATGTACTATATCAAAAGAGTCTCTTGTAACCTTCTTACCCAGGACCTCGCCGATGCTGTTAACCACTTGATATATATCTTTGTTTTCCCGACACGGCACATTGTACACCTCTAGTGAGTTCAAGCATGTGTATTGTTCACAGGATATGACGGTTGAAGTCAGTTTCTTATTTTCAGCTTGTAGATGAGTATTTTCATTTTTAAGAGTTTGTATATCTTCGGCCATTTTCCTGAATTCGGTCACTTGTTGCCCTATGTCCTTACGAAAATCTTTAACTTCATCCTGGCAAAACTCAATCGCCTTCCCAAGTTCGGTTTCAACTCTTGCGTTGTCAGTTCTTATAAGCTTCAGCTCCTTCCAAATATCAAGCAGAGAAACTTCAGAGGGCGGTTCCTTAGTTGCTTCAGTTTCAAGTCGCCTACTATTTCGCCAATCCTCTTGACACTTAGCGCATCGCCAGATCTGTTTTTCAGATTTTAGAAAAACCAAATCCTCCTTATTTACTCCTACGCAACCATTATGAAACGTTTTTTCACATGAAGCACAGTCCACAGATAGGCTTCCCTTTTCACTCTTTTATTGCAGGACCCACACACCATTTTCGTTAATGAATAATATTAGTATAGGTCAATAGGATAGATTCGGTGAATTGACAGCAAAGCACTGTTTAGTAATAATAATATATATTAAGGAGAACGACGCTCTATTATACTTTATCGTACACAAGACACTAGCATAGCACCAACAAAGCACGCACACTACTACAGGCAGACATCGTTATTGATAGATTAGCTACGAACGGCACTGCGATGCTTCCTCATTGAATGCTCTAGCTCGACTGCGTTTTACTCTACCCTTGATCCTTGCAGTTTTATTAATTTCCCAACTGTATTTAATATTTCCTCCCCACACGAACGACTCTGCCATCGACTTCACTCCACCGTTACCATACACCCATAACTCCCAGAGCAGGATGTCTTGACCTTCCTCTCCATCACCACCGATAATTGAGGGTTGAGCTAAACCATCTTGGATGTCCAATCCTCTCTTCATTTCTTCTAGTGCTCTCCGGACGTAGTGACCCCGTTCTAACCTGTCTAAGGGGCAGTTGCGCCTCCTATCCTTAACTTCTTCCGCATTCTCGGAGTCTCTTGGATTATACACCCGAGGGTGATGGCTAACTCTGCCATGTTGGACCACTCCCCTATGATAAGGTGCGGCTGGGCGTCCACCTGGTCCCTGGAGCCAAACACTTGATCCAAGCAGTTAACGCTGACACTCCTGCCGTAACCCTCCATCTCTATTGGGTGATCGTCGACCTCCAGTCCCATGGCTGCAGCCGCTTCAGCAGACACACCTTGGTGCACCTTGGTACAACCCGGAGCGTACCCTCCGTCATTGCGATTCACCTTAACTCTTCCCTCAATTCTGGGGGGATAACGAATCGTTGAGTATGTAACAAGGTTATCCACCTCGAGCCAATTGCCTCCGCCAACGAACTTTCCTGACATGGAGTCGTGAAAGACCTCCCTGAGCGAGCCATGGTAATGTAATATTTCGCTGACCATATCCTTTAGCATTGGATCCGCGTCTACCGGGATAATTCCTGGCATTTCTCCTTCGTGTATGGGGGCTGTGTGAAACGCAATTCTGTAGTTTCTGTATTGTTGGATAATTGTCCCGTCACTAGTATTCACAAAAAGGATTTTTCTCCTCTTGTCGGGCATACTAACTTGACCGGATGTGCGGAAATAACCCTGAAGACTGTGCCCCTCTTTGCCTATTTTGCGCACTTTGTACAGGTCCATCACCCCTCCCAGGGGATACTGAAGGTGGCATATTACCCACAAGGCCATGGTGGCTGTAGTCACAAATACACAGTCCAGTCCTATGATCACGAGATCGGGGTCGTCCAAAAACCAGTGCCCTACGACCCTCCTTCTGGCACCAGCGCCGTCCCAAATGGGCATCCTACCGCCATTTCTGATAGCTCGTTCCAGGTATCAAGGGGTAACGCCAACATACGTATAGCCCCACATGTCCTCGTCTTCCCTCACGAATGGGACTCATAAAGTCTCCTCCTTCTCTGCCGCTGCGTAATCGACTCCGCATGGTTGGGTCATTACCTTACTCCTTAGATCGTCATACAGGGCAATCCTTAACCCCATCAGACGCCAGTCACTTTTAACTAGGCTGTGGCTCTCTGTTGTCGTATAAGCTAACTGCGGGCACCCAGAAAGATGGGGCAGTGTGTTAAAAGGTCGCTGATCGTTTAGGCGTATCCCTGTCTGGGCTCAGTTGAGTATGTCTTCCTGAGGGCCTTGCCCTCTTCCCTTAGTTCGAGGTCGCCGTGATTAGGGCCGTGTCGCCATCCGATACCATACCACAACTCATTGTATATACCATTGGGTAGATCGCCCCGGGTGAGTGCGTCGAAGATACGAGCAACCAAGTATAACAAGTCCTCCATAGTCTCAAGGGTGTGTCCAGGTCCGTGGGCTTCGCCCCTTACTACATCGTCTTCTACCTCCTCAACAGGAGGAGGTCCAGCTACACCGCGGCGGGGTGCGTCACACTCGGGTCCTCCAACGTCCTCACTCTCAAGCTCTGAAGGGTTGCTGGTCTCTGTGAGGTCACTGCTACTAGCAGTCATGCCAGACTGGTGGGCCTGCTTCTTCCTGGAGTACTTCCCACGACCAACTGTGCCCCTCTTTGCCTATTTCGCGCACTTTGTACAGGTCCATCACCCCTCCCAGGGGATACTGAAGGTGGCATATTACCCACAAGGCCATGGCGGCTGTAGTCACAAATACACAGTCCAGTCCTATGATCACGAGATCGGGGTCGTCCAAAAACCAGTGCCCTACGACCCTCCTTCTGGCACCAGCGCCGTCCCAAATGGGCATCCTACCGCCATTTCTGATAGCTCGTTCCAGGTATCAAGGGGTAACGCCAACATACGTATAGCCCCACATGTCCTCGTCTTCCCTCACGAATGGGACTCGCAAAGTCTCCTCCTTCTCTGCCGCTGCGTAATCGACTCCGCATGGTTGGGTCATTACCTTACTCCTTAGATCGTCATACAGGGCAATCCTTAACCCCAGCAGACGCCAGTCACTTTTAACTAGGCTGTGGCTCTCTGTTATCGTATAAGCTAACTGCGGGCACCCAGAAAGATGGGTCAGTCTGTTAAAAGGTCTCTTATCGTTTAGGAGTATCCCTGTCTGGGCTCGGTTAAGTATGTCTTCCCTGAGGGCCTTGCCCTCTTCACTTAGTTCGAGGTCGCCGTGATTAGAGCCGTGTCGCCATCCGATACCATACCACAACTCATTGTATATACCATTGGGTAGATCGCCCCGGGTGAGTGCGTCGAAGATACGAGCAACCAAGTATAACAAGTCCTCCATAGTCTCAAGGGTGTGTCCAGGTCCGTGGGCTTCGCCCCTTACTACATCGTCTTCTACCTCCTCAACAGGAGGAGGTCCAGCTACACCGCGGCGGGGTGCGTCACACTCGGGTCCTCCAACGTCCTCACTCTCAAGCTCTGAAGGGTTGCTGGTCTCTGTGAGGTCACTGCTACTAGCAGTCATGCCAGACTGGTGGGCCTGCTTCTTCCTGGAGTACTTCCCACGACCAACTCCTCTTCTCCTACCACGGCCGTCGCGTACTTCTGGAAGCGGCTCGGGGCTCAGGGGTCTATAAGCCGGGCTTTGCCCTCCTTCCTCGTCTGGTCTAGCAAAGTCCAGATTGCCACGGTACACCCCGGTCTCGCGGAATTCCTCAACACTTACAGTAAGCAAGTGTCTGGTGCCCTGGTAGAGTGCCGTTGTTAGTCCAGGATCCACATTTGTGGTAATAGTGATGCAGTCGATGCCACTTTCGACCATTTCCCCAGCGCCCTATCTGACACCTAGTCCTTCGGTTACTGCAGTCTTATCCCATGCTAGTCTTAGGGCTTTGTCCACTACTTCGTTAAAGCAAGACATTTCCTCGCTGTTGAATTCTATATTACCGTTGAGAGCATGCATGTTGCGGTTGTGCGATATGGCGGCATATAAGAGGTACCCCTCTTCGTCCAATACCTCAGTGGCTGTGTAGAGACGGCTGGCGACCACCTGGGCGGGCAAGGCAGAATACTTGCAAGAGCACCGGCTCAGCACCTCCTCCAAGCGTCAGATTCACTGTCGTGGCTTGAGTTATCACCGACTACGCAATAAATACAGTGAAATGATGTGGCGCAGGCCTTCACGAGCAGATGATTACGCTCAGCACACTTGATGATGTATTTCACATCGGCCGCGTCCATTGTAGGATCCTCGGAAGGTACGGAATTTCCTTCCTCCTCTCCATACGATTCTGGTTCCTTAATGTTCAGGAGCGCCACCGTCTCCTCTATCTTTCCCTTAACAGAAAGGGCCACTACATTGTCCTCGTTAGAGGGTAAAAATGTGTCTACTTGCAATTGGGCAGGCAGCTTCGTGTTATCCAAGTGGCCTCGGCGCCCAAAGTACATACGTTTGTACTCTCTTGACACTGCGTGACACCAATTGATGTCAGTAGGGAAACTTTAGACTTCTTCTGCATAGCCTACATTATTTCCGCTTTCAAGTGAATTCAAGCAATCCACTTCAGACAGCACGTTTCTGGATGAGTATCCAAACATTTGACAGAACAATATCTGGGACCACATGGTATGCAAGTGTAATTGCTTATAGTTCCACACCTCGCAAAATGCCTGAAGGTAGGGTTGTCCTCCTGGTAGTCACCACCTTGTCTGTCAACTGGTGATGTGAGGTCTATGCCCTAATAAATCAAATTACTATTTACAGTCACTTCACTTATCAGTTTTATAAAAATTTACATTTACAATATGTTACTATGTCAATTGAGGGGTAAGAGGTGTCAGAGTTGGAGATATCCAAAAACACATTACAAATATTAACAAATCATATAAATTGTATGAACCAAAAACACATTACAAATATTAACAAATCATATAAATTGTATGAATACAGTAAAATTAGTTTGAGCATCTTAATTTTACAACATATAATTAATTATACTTGTCATCTGGAGGTTGTCAACTGGTGTCAGATGTAGTCAGTTGTAGGTGTCAGATGAAGTCTGACAGAAATATTGGTGCTGGAGGTTGGGTTGTCCTCCACATAGTCACCACCTTAACTGTCAACTGGTGATGTGATTTCCATGCCATGATGGAAAATTTCTATTCTACTCCTCTACTCCATAAAATTTTGAAATTAACATAACCTTCAATCTATCACAAACCAAACAAACATGTTTTTTACTTTTCTGGGTGGGGGGGGGCACTTTAATAATTACTGTTCACAGTCACTTCACTTATCTGTTTTATGAAAATTCACATTTATAATATATTACTATGTCAATTGAGGGATAAGAGGTGTCAGAGTTGGAGATATCCAAAAACACATTACAAATATTAACAAACCATATAAATTGTAGGAATACAGTGAAATTAGTTTGAGAATCATTAATTTTACAACATATGATTAAACAATCTTGTCATCAGGAGGTTGTCAACTGGTGTCAGATGTAGTAGCGTGAAAGTCTGACAGATGATTGGTACTGAAGGTAGGGTTGTCCTCCTGGTAGTCACCACCTTGACTGTCAACTGGTGATGTGGGGTCTATGCCATAATACTCCAATAATTACTGTTTACAGTCACCTAACTTATCAGTTTTATAAAAATTTACATTTATTATATAATATTACTATTTCAATTGAGGGGTAAGAGTTGTCAGAGTTGGAGATATCCAAAAACACATTACAAATATTAACAAATCATATAAATTGTATGAATACAGTGAAATTAGTTTGGGAATCATTAATTTTACAACATTTAATTTATTAATCTTGTCATCAGGAGGTTTTCAACTTACTAATTTCAAGATATAATATTGGCAAAGAGGATCATAATAAATTTTGAATTTTAATAAAATAAAAATAGAAATAATTGTGAAAAATGTATGTCTAAATTGCAAAAGAATGATGAATTTAAATTGAAAATTAAGGTAGGGGAATTTTAGACTTCTTCTGCATAGCCTACATTATTTCCGCTTTCAAGTGAATTCAAGTGGTCCACTTCAGACAGCGCGGTTTTTGATGAGTATCTGAACATTTGACAGAACAATATCGGGGACCACATGGTATGCAAGTGTAATTGCTCATAGTTCCACACACTGCGCAAAAATGCTTGAAGGTAGGGTTTTCCTCCTGGTAGTCACCACCTTAACTGTCACTTGTTTACTACATTTCGATGTGAATTGTGAATACAGCTCACAATATTTTTCACTAACATGATCATAATGTTCATCAATAGCGTCTGATAATAAAGCAATTTCAGTGATATAATCCTGGAGTGATTCAAAAACTTTGAAATCATCTCGTAAATCCTTGATAATTAATTCAGAAGGAGTGGTAGACAATGATTTTATTGTAGACTCTATTTTGTTCATAATTCTGGATCTTTTCACAGTTAGTAATTTCAATTCGGTTGCAGGGCTCTTAGTTTTATAACATTGATATGAGGTTGTTCTATAGTTTCATTTTGAATACGAGGCTCTGTGAGCAAGGTATCTTCAATATCCATATCTGACATGATTGTAAGGTTAGAAAGTCAATTAGAACTGACCAGCTGACCAAGTAAACAGAACACTGAACGGTTGAACTACAGCTAACCCTAGTTTGTGCCGAATAGGAATGAATGTGATACAGGACACAATTGGAAATTATACAGGATTGATACAGTCCTTTAGTTGATCCTATTATGACTGCGTTGCATGTGACGTCACGCTGTTGCTGCTTCCTACTCCGCAGCGTTGCTCCGCGTAGCTCTCTGCAGTGCATGTGCACAGCGGTGGCTGAGTTGACTGATGGATCACGTCACGCCCACGAAGCGATTACCGATTGACTATAATTAACACGATTGATACAATTTGATGATCGACTTGATTTTAATGAAAATAATGGCGGACGCTTGGTTAAGCACACAAATAGAAAACTTTTAAATTCTATAACTCGTGAACCGCTCGTGATATTCACTTGAAATAAACGGAATTCTAACTTTGATAACACGACCTATCATGTCCACACAGTTCCACACGTTCAAACATAGGAGATACGAAACACTTGAATGTCACATTTAAGCACTGATACAATATCCGGATCGGTTTGGACCATTTGGTAAATAGAGGGTAGCCCTGGAGGACCTGCGTGAGTAAACTAATGAGTAGAACTGTGTGGAATATAGTTATTTGTGCGCCTAGGGACTAAAGTGCAACTTTTCCTCCCTGAGGGAAACGGTTGTTGCCCGAGGCATAGCCGAGGGCAACAATTTCCTGAGGGAGAAAAAGTACTTTAGTCCCGTGGTGCACATAACATTTTTCCTACACCTACACCAACAGGCTACTGATAAGTATGAAAATATATAATTCAATTTTACCTTATAATGTAATCCTGTGCTTCAAGCTGGGTTATTCAGTTTTTTATTGCAAATGTATTTGATCGATCCAATCTTGAGAGGTTGGTTTCAAGTCCATTTTATTTACACATTTAGAAATCAAAATATATACACTTTTACTCTGATTTTTTAAAAAAAAGTTCATTTTTACGAATCAAAATATACACTTCCACTGAATAACAATATAGCCTACACTGGTTCCTAATATACAATATATATACACTGTTCTTTTTAGATACAGTCTAATTCTGATAATAATTGTTGATTGTTATGGTGCACTGATGACAATTTTGAAAAACTGTGTTTGGAGCTGATAACATGGAACCGACTTGTAACTGCGTCGCAGCTACTGGAATAGGTTGATTTGAAGGAGGTTCACCGCCTGCATTGATTTGAATATTTTGATTCGTGTTATTCGAATTTATATCACCACCTGTTTGGCTTAGAATAGTATTCGCCGTTTGTATTTTGTTCTGTATTGATTCATCAATATAACCTTCAGCAACGGAATTACTCCTCCACCCGCCATGTCGTTTTAGCTGGGTCATCGTTCCTCCTGCATTTATTAACAATGTTGCTGAAGTTCGCCTAAGTGCGTGCCCTGTATACAATTTTGCATCTGCAAGTCCAAGAAAATTTGCAATATCAAATGGAATTTTTCCCAGTGCATTTTTCCCCATGACTTGATTATAGCATCTACCATTCTTGTAACTTAGAAACAAACGGGGAGAATTTGCTGTCTTTGGCCGTAAATTGAAATATTTTCGGCAATAATGTAAAAAGTCTATGTCTTTTGTACCATTGACTACGGTAAAAATACGTCCCTTATTAGTTTTCGTATCTCTCAAATATCTCTACTACAAGAATAGAGTCTTTATCCTCAATGTCATTAACTGTCAAATTACATAATTCACCAGTTCGGCAAGCTCCACAAATACCAAGAATTAATGCTACTTTTTTCACTAAGAATTGCTCATCTGGAGCGTTCAACAAGAAATTATTTACATCCTCTTTAGAGAAAGCTTTAGACTTCTTGGATTGATAACCGACATTTAGCTTTTTCAAAAAAGCACGGACTTTTGAATAAGAACTGATGTCTATATTTTGTTTTATACGTAGTGTGGCTTTCAACATCGAATAAATTGTCCACAGATAATTCGGCCTATATTTTTTGGATTCTTCAGAAAGATATACAAGCATTACATTCTCTGAAATTTTCACTGTACCATTCATACTGCACCATTTCATGAACAAATCGTAGCGTTTGTTATAGAGATCCTTCGATTTTTCTGGAAGCAAATTCGATGACACATTTTCTGCTTCGATTCTTATGTTCGGCGGAGTTAACAATGAATTTTCATTATCACTTTCACTTGCCATTTCACTAATGTTACTTTCACTAATACTTGACTAATTTCACTAATGCGAATTTCAACTGAGTAGTCTACAACAGTCTACACAACAACAACTGGCAAACCATGTGTAATCACTGTAACCTTAGATACTCAGTCTCATAGAGAAGCTGATCGTAAACTTTGTAAACTGTTGTCGGTTTGTCACACAAGTCATCTTGATTCTTGATAAGGTTAGTTTTACTCAGTATTCTAGTTCCGTAGTGTTGTAATGTATAAGAATTTCTTTCATTTCTATTTATAAATAATTCATCATGATCCTTTGCTTTAAAAAGCTTACTTTTCCATAACCTATACCAACATAACCAAACTTTCTATTTCTGAACGGTGTACTCTACAGTGTAATACTGTTCTACAGTACAATGATCGTTACTTTTAGTCCCTAGGTAGTAAAGTGGTCACTTTATTCCCTAGGGAGAAAAAGTGATACTTTAGTATTAGATTCTGGGGAGTAAAGTGTGACTTTAGATAGTAGGTGGAGGAAAAATAAATTTAAAGAGGTACTCACTTTTACAATATTTGAGGGTTTACGTTTCACGGGGCTGCCATGCTTGAACGTCATCGGACAGGGACTGACTTTTTGATGAGGTGACTCCTTCTCGTAGCGTTGAGGAAGGAAGTAGTGGGGGTAAGGACAGGCATTTTCGCGACGGCACAAACTGATTATAGCACTATCTCTACCAGCAGAGTTCAATAATATTGTCTCTATGTGATTCGAAAGTCTTGAAATAATCATTCAGCTTTCGCAAAATAAAATCTCCGGGATTTTCTCCTACATTTTTCAGAGTGAGGTTTATTTTCTCTAAAATTGATGAACATTTGTGAATGGCAAGTTTCAAATTAACTGTAACTCGATTAGAATTGGATGGAGCATCTAAGCTATTATTGAGAATTTTCTTCCAACGGCATTTCGATGACATAGGAATGAACGTTCTTCATTAAAATAAATGTACTGCTTTAAGAACGATGCCGGTAATTATAGGTCATTAGTTGTAAGGTTAGTGGGTCACTCATATTATCTCTAATGCGACGATCGACGTATGATAGGAAACACTGAGGGGTTGATAAGGGAAAGGATACAAGCCTGTGCGTCTATGTGCAAACTGCTCATAGAAAGAAGAATGACGTGGCGTGACTGCGTTGCTTGTAGATGGTGATTGCGCGGGTTGAAACTTGGTAAGAGATGAAATTGTACAATGAACGTCATCTAAAATAAAAGTAATTAGGTACAGTATTCATTAAGAACAAATGATGATGATGATGAGAGATGAATGGATATACAGCTTTATGTCGGTTTCCGATCCACCTGGGAAGCGATTTTGATTCTAAGAATGGATAAGATTCAGCGGAAAAAGGCTATAAACTAAAAGTGGTCACCCTTACAATGGGAGTAATAGGTGCACGTCTCTTATAATCTAGAAACTAGATACCGGTACGACCACAAAGCTAACCGCTTCCAGTTTTTCCTCACGACTTGTATATTGCTGTGATTCATTCATGCATAACTAACTTATTTATGTTTCTGATCACTGCACAAAATATAACTTGAATCACAGCACTTGCAAAACACCAGAACATGTTATTTGCCGGTGGGTTAAAGTTGTTCAGGGGGTGCAGTGATGTCATGGATGAGTACAGTGCTCTTTAGTGCGGGTTCGACGCCAGTAGAGAGGCTACTACAACACTCGCACACTTAATAAAATCAATCAGTGAGAAATAAGGTTCGCATCATATCTAACCCTCGATTTTCCTGCTTCATTCTAATCGAACTTCGGTTCATGGAATATTGTTAATCTTCTTCATTTATTTTAACGAAGTTACGTTTTCCTCATCGTGGCTTTCCTTATAGAATTCTGTTTATGAATTGTTATCTCCATTAAATTTGAGTTTTCCTCAATTTGGTTCTCCTTACTGAATTCTGTCCATGAAATGTTGATATCTCTTTAATCTCGAATAAATTGTTTAGTTTTCCTCCTTGTGGCCATTATTTTAGTTGAAAATTTGTTCAACCACTTAACAGAGGGAAATGTTTCTGTGATTTATTTCAGAAAATCTCAAATTCTAACAAAAAGTTACATTAGTGCTGTCATTTTTTTCAATAAGAAATTAAACTGATGTATAATGAATTATATTGATATTTTTTTTTGAAAATCTTTTGCAAGAACATAACCAAGTAACGTTTACTTGGAAAGGTCATCAATGAAATAGAGATTGATTTAATATTTTTTGTTGTTATAATATTAATCTTACCCTCATTTTCATTTAAAAGGGAATAACTTTACAGAACTTATCACTACAAGAACATAACCAAGTAAAGTTTACTAGGAAAGGGCATCAATGAAATAGAGATTGATTTAATATTTCTTGTTTTTATAATATTAATCTCACCCTCATTTTGATTTAAAAGGGAATAACTTTACAGAACTTATCACTACAAATAACAATTTGGAAATGTGTTTTTTCGTGACCACCAAGGCGAAAGAGATGGCCCAGTGTCAATAGAGATAGCTTCATTGGAGAAGAATCATTATGTGAGTATTATGATAATAATTTCTCGCCTCCTCTATGCTGATTACATGTTTCTAAATGGTATTGTTAGATTCAATCACTTACAGAGATCATAAAAAATTCCTCCTGATCACTATTAAGTTATTTCTACTCTCTTCAACTGTTTTACATCAATAAAAAGTCTTATTGATATTTTTTGGTGTCTACATTCTACACTAAAGCATGATATAATTATCATCATAATAATTATTCATGAAATATTTACACAATAGATTACTTTTACATAGATTTTTATTTACTAGAAAAATTTACTGAAAAATGATTCAATCAATAGATGTGTAAGAAGATACAAGTGACAAGAGAAAGCATGTAGTGTTGTGGAAGAAGTTGATTTTCCGTATCAGTTGGAGATATGGAGTGATTTCAGACTCCGGAGTGACAGCTTGATCAAAAACTTCATCCCTAACAATGCAGTTGCGCTGTCTGGGGAGAGCGGTGGAATGTGTATCAAGGAATAACCAGCTTATAGCTCTTCCTTGGGCCTTGTATTACCCAAGGGTGTGTACTGTGAAGGCTGTAGTATAAAGAATGGCTGACGGTACAGGATTGATCCCGTCAATGTCTGAGAGTTACTTTCTGTCTCTCTCACTCTCTCTCTCTCTCTCTCTCTCTCTCTCTCTCTCTCTCTCTCTCTCTTTTTCTCTCACTACATAATAGTTTTTCGAGGTTACTTGTCGAAAACAATATACTTTCGAATAAGCAAAATATTCTGTTGATATTGATAAGTTGAGTTGATAAATAATGAGTTGAAAATACAGTATTACTAATGAAAGTAATAAGAGATTCTTCATCTTCTTCTTTTCCTTTAGCTTTTCCCTATTCGGGGTCGCTATTCCGTATCTTCCTCCTCCACACCATTCTCTCCCCGGCTTCTTCATCTGTCAGCTCCTTTTCCCTCATGTCCCCTGCAACACAGGTAATAAGAGATTATTGAATGCTTATTTATTTTTGGAGCTTGAATTTAGAAAATGGATGGAATATTTTGAGCCAATAGTAATAATAATTATTAATTCAAGTTTCATAAATAATTACAAGCTATGAATTCGAATTCAAATTAATGATGTATTGATTTATTTATTGCAACACAATCATTCAAATTGTTCTAGTGCTTTAAATATTCTGTCGTTTTCCGTTGACCTCGGTATGCATTGATTGGCACTTATTATAAATTGCGCTGTAGATTGAAAATTATGTAGTTTGGCGGAGTGAGATTCGCCGTTGAAAATTAACTTCCAATAGAATGATGATACCCATTTTATTTATTCACACCCGATTTTTGAAAGCGTATTTGTTTGTATTAACAATAACTTTGAATCTTCTCAATGATAAAAGTTAGAATTTCTTCGAACGCATTTTTTGCCATGCTTATCACATTTGGAGGAATCACATTGAAAAATGAGGAGGCCTATATAATTTCTCGATTTGAGATGTGTATGATAAGAATAGTTTATTCTTTTAATAGAAAATTCATAAAAATGTACATTTGCAAATTAAATTTACATTTTTTTTGAAATCATATTGAAAAATGAGGAGGCCTATATAATTTCTCGATTTGAGATGTGTATGATAGGAATAGTTTATTCTTTTAATAGAAAATTCAAAAAAATGTACATTTGCAAATATAATTTGCATTTAAATTTACATTTTTTTCTTTTGAAAATTAAAATTTTTTGAAAGTGGTCGCATGAAAGCTTCTTTGTTAGAAGCATTCTGAAAAACATTGCTTCGATATCTTCCGTGGAATCACACACACTTCAAGGATAGAAGATTGTTCCAATTATGGAACTAGAATGCACTAGAATGAACCACATAAACGAACCACTAGAATGGAGAACCACTATTCCAGTAACAGTGATCGGAGGTCGTCAGATGCCTCAGCCCCTGCGCCCACTTCGCAACTGCTATCTGATTTCAGTCAGCAACCCAATGTTGCCAGATGACATTTGGCTGTTTTTCGGGTAATCTAACCTATCAGCAAAAGTCATCTGGCAACGCTGGGTTGCTGACTGAAATCAGATAGCAGTTGCTTAGTGGGCGCAGGGGCTAAAGATCTCTTCTATAACTATTATTCTCTAATAAGTTTCTGTGTAAGAAAACAGAAAGAGCCAAAGATTACTTGAAATCTCTTTGACTCATTCATAATTCTCTAATAAGTTTCTGTGTAAGAAAACAGAAAGAGCCAAAGATTACTTGAAATCTATTTGACTCTATGATTTTTGAGATTTAGATTAATTAGTTTGTTGAGTATTCTTCAAGGATGAAATTAACAGTTTAAATAATCCTAACGTATTGATGAATTGAAAATATCCGTTAGCAGGTGGAATAAGTAAAATAATATTTTATTCTCATACTTGAATGCTCATGCTTAATTGATCATGTTCAGTTCAGTGGTCCTTTTCACAAATTGACATCCAAAGTTCGATATCACAATTTCCATTCCACAATTTGGCATCCTTCAATTGTAATTTTTAGTAAAAATTACAATCATAATATTGTATTGTAATCAATTACAATCATAATTGTATTGTAATCAATTACATTGATTGTAATTTATAGTAGAAATTACAATCAATGAATAATTTATTCAATCATTTACTTAGGAGAGTACAACAGGCTTATGCCCAAAACTGTTCCTCTTCCAATTTATACAAATAGTCCAAATTCAGGTTATGTCATCTTACTTAATCACAAATTTCCTCTTAGAAAATCAAAGCAGAACAATTTTAGAATTTTCAAATAAAAAATCCAAAAGTTATTGAAAATTTCGAGCTAAATAAAAACGCACTCTCTAGATTATGTTCCAAGTGATCACTATGTTCCTATTCTATGCTATTTATAATTATAAGAGTGGACACTAATGATCTAAATAACTCAACATAACTACAGATCTTTATTGAAGACATTCAAAATCATAACATTCCAGTAACATAAAATATTCCTTTTGAATTTCGCTATTGAATGTTGAATTTCGCTATTTTGCTATTTGAATTTCGAAGAGTGGACACTAACGATCTTCATAATTTCACAAATACAGATAGTTGGTTGAACACATTCAAAATCATAACAATCTAGTGTCGTTGTTAAGATAGTTTGATAATTTCTTGGGCGTACTTATCTTGTTTTCCACACTTCTTATGTGTTCTTAGCTACGTCTGGTAGGATCAGTTAACACATAAACAGGAAAACTGTATCATTCTTTCCAGCGCTACGATTCGTTGGAGAGAAGTAACATATCCGTGTGTATTCCCTCACAAAAGAGCGATAAGAAAGTTAGTTATCTGGAGTTGGCTTTTTAGAAGAAAAATAACAAATAGCTGCCCAAACCATCTGTTCTTTACAGGGTCTATTTTTGTCGGTTAGGGTTAGACTGGAGGCCCTGTTATGTTAGTGCCACATCGGTGAATCTCTTTTCCGTTTCAGTTGTTATCCCTACTCTCTCTCTCTCTCTCTCTCCCCCTCTCTCTCTTTCTCTCTCTCTCTCTTCCCTCTTTCTTCTCTATTTCTCAATTTCGCTCAGAACGAGACAGAGAGAAACAGGCCACAATATTTTGTTATAAAATCGATGGCTCCTAACTCGATTTTCGGGGATTCCGGGAGGAAGCAAGTGAAAAACTCGTGAAAGATTGATTGATGACTGAATAGATGACAAATTTTCAGATACTAATCACAGAAAGTTTTGACTACTTGGTGCACAATTTCTTATCATTACAAAAAAATGTTGATATGTGTTATGGTAAGTTATATAATATGTCTTGAACGTTTGTTATACGTTGTGTTAAACGTTCAATGAGCAATGCTTATATTGAAGGAAACAAAAAGAACATGACTTACAAAGTTATATCAAAGTCTTGTTCGGCTGACGGCCTTGGATCAAGTTGTATAGTGTGTGTAATATTCCTTGTATAATATTGTTTCTGATAAATAAAGAACTTTTATATCTATATCTAGCTATATCTATCTTCCAAAGTTAGTCGAGATTTGGCATATTATCTTATAACATGCCGCTTACTACAAGAATTCGTTCTTAGTTGAATTATTTAAATAAATCCACATTCATAAAAGATTAACCATCTCAGGTGTCGAATGTGCAACATAATAGAAACCATTCTCTTTAAATTTTAATGAACCATCAGCATTGTAAGCATAGAGTAAACATGACTTGAAATAATTAGAAGCTTGGCTCAATTGTTGATTTTTTGAATAGAGATGATTTATGTTCGAAAAAGCTATTTTATATGATTATTAGGGTTTTATTATGTATCATTATATTTACAACTTCCCTTACAATTTACATTTCTACATTCTCCAATATACCAACATTCTATCGAATTTATCGAACATTAATCTCCTATAGTTAATCTAGAATGAATGTTTCCCAGTTTTCATTGAATTTTTCTAGAATGAATTGAAGTGAATTTTATACTTGGAAAGAAGTACGTAAAGAAACCTCTATGACAGGCATTCGGTTCAGCCGTTCGGTCAAAACAGTTTGAGTTAGAAATCTAGCATTCATTCAGAAAAGATTCTGGTCTATAAATTATGATTACATAAACATGTGAAAATATTAGATATTGGACATTTGCTAAATTCTTTTGAATCACTAAACAATCTACTCTTCTCACAAATTAAAAAACCGTAAAGCCAACAATTATTTAAAAATATTGCACATACCTTCCAACCAAACCTTTTTTCTTTTCGGTTTCATCCCTTCACCATCATTGAAGTACAATTCAAACTCCACCAACATCAAATAAGAATACATCATGTGATATTGCAGTGGAAGAATTATTAATGAGAGTAATCTCAATATGAACCTATAAAAACCAACAATAATGTTAAAATATTGCACATACCTTCCAACCAAACCTTTTCTCTTTTCGTTTTCATTCCTTCAACATCATGGAAGTGCCATTCAAACTCCATCCACATAAAATCGAAATACAGTTGATATTACAGCAGAGGAATTATTAATGAGAGTCATCTCAATATGAAACTGTAAAAACCAACAATTATTCAAAAAAATTGCAACCAAATATTTTTTCTTATAGTTTTCATTCCTCCAACATCATTGAAGTGCCATTCAAACTCCACCCACATCGAATCAAAATACAGTTGAAATTACAACTGAGGAATTATTACCGAGAGTAATCTCGATATCAAAATAGTTTGAATTCGTGACTGAGAAAGATGGTCTGCCATAGATCTAGCAGCGAACTGTTTTCGAGCGTTCGTTCTTCTGCTATGACATGAAAGTATCAGCCAAGTATTGTGCGGTCTGAGTTCTCATTATGCTCGCCTATTGTCTGCAGTGATTGCTGCAGACAATAGGCACAAAGAGCTATGATTACTGCCAGCTCCTCTCCTTTCAATACTACAACGGTAATTATAGCGGCCGGGCCTCTTGCTCCCCCCTTCAGGGGGGCACAACCACTCCACTTCGGGTGGTGAGTTCTGGTCCACAATCAAACGAAAAGGCTTCGTTTGGACTTGGACGTTATCAACATAGCCACTGACACAACAATTGCAACTTCAGTCTGCTTCTTGCACACCTCCCCCCCCCCCCAAAACAACCCTTTGCTCACCCTCCCCCCCCCCAACACTTTCCCCAATTTCTTCTCAGTCATCCCTCAACAATGACATGATCGTCAATAGCCATCCAGTCATCCAGCCATTCCACTACTTGCCTCGGGCACCAGTCTGCCTCGGCCAATCAGCGTACTTATTCATTTGCCAGCTTTTTGATTAGGCGCACGCTATTATATTCTTGCAAGAGTGGATGTGCACGACTGCAATGGAAAGTGTTTATGAAGAATGTGTAAAATATGCTCTAGAGTAGTTATGCCTTCAATTTAAATCAGTCATTGCTAAAACTTATTTTACAATTATTATAATGAAAAGTAAAAGAATGTGTAAAATATGCTCTAGGGTAGTTATGTATTCAATTTAAATCAGTATTTGCTAAAACTTATTTTACAATTATTACAATGAAAAGTATTCGTGAAGATTGCGTGTGAAAGGCTTTTGAATTTAATCAATAGGCATTCAATTTGAATAAATTTTGGTAGTTGTACAATTACAATGAAAGGTATAAATTTATATGAAGTGTTAAGCAATATTATAAACAAATAAATATGTACATCAGCGCACAAGCCTAGCTTTGCTGATGTATGCAGGTATTATTAAGAGTAATTTATTGTTAATATTATATGTGTATTATTTACTAGAAAATGTATTGTATTGTACTAGTAGTTCTGTGAACAGTAAACCTCACGAAAAAGCCATGCTAGCTGAAATCTGTCAATGCGTTTAGCCGTAAATTAGCTGTTTTCTTGTCCACGTGTACAGAATTGGTCCTGTCAACTGTGTCGAGAGAGATGTTGTCAGGCGCCCCCCAAAATACGATATGTACATCTAATTTAATTTTTTTTATTTTTTTTTCTTTTACTTTTTATTTATTTTTTATATTCTATATTTTTTAATTTTCATTTCATTTTTTTTTTTTTTTTAGTTATTTATTTTTTAAACATACGCGACATCCCACAAGCCGCCGCTTTCGCGGCGCCCCTCTGACGGCGGCGCCCGGGGCGGGCGCCCCAGTCGCGCCGCCACTTTAGCGGCGCCCCTCTTACTGCGACGCCCGGGGCGGGCGCCACAGTCGCGCCGCCGCTTCAGAGGGTCGCGACCCTCTGACTGCTAAAAAATGTTATGACTACAGCGAAAAAATCTTATTCTGACCCAGCTGATGATCATTCCATAATATGACGATGTTTATATTCAATTCAAAATAAATCCTATCACGTGTTCCATACAGCTATTGTATATACCATATACATAGCTATATTCCATACAGCCATTCACTTTTCCTTCTATTTCGTCCTTAAAATGCAAAATTAAAAAAAACCTTACATATACATCGTCGCGCAGTCTCAAAATGAACATTCCTGCCAAATCTTATTGAAATCTGTCAATGCGTTTAGCCGTAAATGCATTACAAACAAACCCACAAACCCACAAACAGACGAAAGCCGATCGACTTGAAACAAGACTTCACTTCGTTCAGACTGAGCTTCGCTCAGTCTTCTCTTCGTTCGGTCAATTATTGTTGTGAATAAATAAATTGATTGATTGATGATTGATGTGTGTATAAGAAATTTGCATCCAATTCGAATCAATTCTTGCTCAGATTTGATATTTTACAATTAAGCCTACAATGAAAAGTATTTATTAGAGTGCGTGTAATAGTTTTTTTTGAAGAAATTTGCATTTTATTTCAGTAAATTCTTGTACAGAGCGGTGATTATTTTACAATATTACAAAATTATTCTAGATGTATTATTATTATTATTGGCGATAGAACTCCCTAGAGGAAGACGCTAAGTATTTAATGATTCGTGGTGAATGGTATTCATTTTTTCTTCTTTGCCCAGTATTCCTTCATCCTTTGCGAAAACCGCTGCTTCCTTTCTTCACTCCATAATGGTCTGTACGGTTTAGGGCGTAGCTCTGAGAGAATTTCCCACTTATCCACTTTTCTTCTGAATATCTCCCTGTTTAATATCTCCTGTTCATTTGTGTTGAGTGAAGTTAGATCCTTTTTAATACTTTCTACCCAGGGTCCCGGATTGGTCAGTGACAGTAGATATTGTAGCACTCTGTTGGTCAGCCTTTGTTCTGGAAGTCTGCGAATATGACCGTAAAACTTTAAACGCCGTTTCTTCATATCTTTTTCTATGTTGGAAAATCCTTCTACAACTTCGTTCTTCTGTAATCTAAATCCATTTTCTGTTTTTCTTGGACCAAGAATTTTCCTGATAATTTTCCTTTCTTCTTTTTTAATGTTGTCCATCTCCATTTTTCGGCTCATAGAAAGAGTCTCACAGGCATATAGGGCTGCAGGCTTAATCACTGTGTTATAGTGTCGAATTTTTGTTACACGGGAAAGAGATTTTTTATTGTAAACATGTTGAACAAGTCCCAATGCTTTCCTAATTTTCTGTAGTCTTTCCAACTGGGAGAATCTTTCAGCACCATTAGGTTCTATAATTTCTCCTAAATATTTAAAATGCGGAACTCTGTTTATTTCACCATATTTAGTATTCAATTTTTGAAGTTCAACTTTATTAGCTATGAGGACCGTTTTCTCAAAAGAAATCTGGAGACCTACTTTTTGAGCAGATTCTTTGAGAATTTCCACTTGTCTTGTTGCCTGTTCTTGTGTTTGGGCTATAATAGCCAAGTCATCAGCAAAAGCCAGATATGGAATTTCCAACTTCAACTTTTTGGGTCCCAGACTAACAGGATTCCATAATTTTTGCGCTTTCAATTCTTTCTCCCATTCTATCATAACTTTATCAAGGACTACATTGAATAGAAGAGGAGAGAGTCCATCTCCCTGGCTGACCCCTGTTTTTATTTCAAATCAAATCAAATCAAATCATTTATTTGCCATAAAAAATTGAAAATACAAAATAGAAATAAAATGAAATTCATAACTTCATAATAAATCAATAATAATAATGAAATGGAATAAAATAAAATAATAGACATAGAGTAGAGAATAAAACATACAACAATATAAATAAATTTATAATTCATATGTAAAATTAAATTTAATAAATTTGTATGTTCCTTGAAAAAATAATAATTACTGTCATTATAATGGCATCACCAGCAAAAAGAAAACTTTGCCCGCTGGTGATCGTTGCAAAAAAATTACATTATTTTAAAAAAAAGAAAAAGAAAGAGAAAGTTTGGTTGTTTTCCAACAATTTGGAAAGATTAAATTGAAAGATTTTGAAAGATTAAATTATGGTCTCAATTGAAAAGAAAAATCTGTCTATTATCCAATTACTTAGTTTATTATTGTTAATTTTAATTTCTAGATCAAAAGGGAATATATTTATAAACCTTGTACTTATATAAATCAGCTGTCTTCTTACTACTGTTAGTTTTGTTTGATATATTTTGTATTTATTGGTCGTATTTGGTCTAAAATTATATTGCACTGTATTATTTAACAAAAAAGTGTTTTTATACTTAATAATATATTTAGCTAGGTTTTTCAAGTAAAGTTGTCTTACAGTCATCACATTAAATTCTTGAAATAATAGATTTGATGCATACAGCCTGGGTTTATTTAATATTGTTTTAATAATATATTTTTGAGTAATGAATAAATTGTTTAGATGGCTGTCAAAAGCCCCACCCCAGATTGTTATCCCATATTCCAATATGGATTGCACTAAAGCAAAATAAACTGTTTTTAAATCCTGCAGTTTTAGTATTTTATTAATTTTGTAAAATTTATATGAAGTATATTTTAGTTTTTTGCATAAGAAAGCAATATGAAATTGCCATTTCAGGTATTCGTCAATAATTATTCCTAAATATTTTAAATTACTAACATTTACAATGCTTGGACAAATGCAGAGATCCTTGTTTGTGCAATTTGAGTGAAGTTTTATTTTTAAATGTATACTGGGCTTTCCAGCTGCATTTGCAGAGAATGTAATATATTTAGTTTTTTGTACATTTAAACTCAAAGTATTTAATTCCAGCCATTTTTTAATTTTAGACATTTCACTTTCAGCAACCCTGAACGCATCATCCCAGTTTTTCTGTGAGAAAATTATAGCTGTATCATCAGCAAAAGACACAAGTTTACCACACTCTAATTTTAATTTTAAAAGGTCGTTAACATAAAGCAAAAATAAAACAGGAGATAACACGGTGCCTTGAGGCAAACCAAACGAAGTTAAAGTTACAGAACTCTCTTGAGAATTTATTGATAAAATTTGGGACCTGTTTTGCAAGTAGCTTTTTATTAAATCAAGGGCAATTCCTCTTATTCCTATTTTATCTAGTTTAATGAATAAGTTATTGTGTGGAACCGTGTCAAATGCCTTTGACAAATCTAAGAAGACTGCTAAAGTCTTTTCATTTTTATTGAGATTATTTGTAATAATATTCAAAAAATAGGCAAGTGCATCCTGTGTGCTTTTATTTTTTTGAAAACCAAATTGATTTTTCTGGATAATTTCATACTTATTAATATAATTCAGTAAACTCTTTTTTATGCATTTTTCTGTGATTTTGGCTACATTACTCAAGAGACTAATAGGTCTATAGTTGCTAGGATTGTTTTTATCTCCACTTTTAAATAGTGGTTTTAAATTGGCTATTTTAAAATGATTTGGAAACGTTCCTGTGATAAAAATTCTATTTATGATATAAGACAAAGGAGTTGAAATATATTCTGCTAAATGTTTTAATGTAATGTTACTTATGTCATCGAAGCCAGGACTAGCTCCTGACTTCGATGACATGAAATGGTTTGGATAATTTCCCCATGAATTTTACTTTAGAAAATGTACTTGTTAAAGTTTGTTCAATAATTTCTCTTGTCCCTCTTTGAGTAGTTGTGAAGGTGATATTGTGGTGGTTATCCATAATAAATGAAAAGACAAGATGTTGTCAAACCACTGATTTATTATAAAATCGAGATACCGGTTTCGGTAGTTACACCATTATCAATCTCTGGTAAACTCGGTACAATCACAATGGAAAGTATTAATAGAGTACGATTATTGAAAATATATGTTTCGAAGTAATTGATTCATTAGGAGCTGAGACTTTCTGTCTTCACAATATAAATGATGACTTGCAAACATCATGAAATTATTTTTAATTCGTGTTAGACAGAAGAAATCATTATATAGTCATATTCATATACATATTCCTACATCGTTTTACAGATGATTTCATTAGCTTGGAGCTGAGAGGAAATAGATGGCTTTTCAGATTTGTTTTTCATACCCTGTTTTCAAAGTCACGTTTTTGAGAAGCTCAAATGGAAATCAATTTCAACAATACACTCTGTTTCAGCTCTGTTTACAGTTAAGCAAATTATGACTTAACTCAATTTAAGTGGATCGATTTTCTCCCATTTGATGAAATATCCACTATAATTTGAACATTTTATCAGACTAAATTTTGGAACAGAAGAAGTTTTGGATTAACACCTGTTTTTTCTTTCCTATAAGATTGTATTGCTTGATCCAATAAATGATTATTATTATCAAATGATTATTATTATAATTAGTTCTCATGGACCACCTGGAACACATAGTGTATATCTAGGTGTGGATTGTACTGTCATAACATACTTTAAACTTTTGCTACATGAAAAGATTCTTTTCGATTTAGGATGTTTATAATTTTAAGTTTGTAAATAGCTCCACAATGGAGAAAGGAAGATTTTCTCTTGTATTACACCCTTTTGAAGTTATTTGATGGTCCCCATTACGTAAAGAATGAAACAGATCGTCAATCAGCCTTAAAAAATCGTCTATATAGTCAGACGTCTTCTTGTTATTAAGTTACGCTATTATAACAGGGTATGGTGGTGTCGTGATAAGCATTCAATTTCATTGGAGAATAATAAGAACAGAATTTGATGTAGTCGGCAACAAAACAATGTATTTTGTGGTGCGGGTGGTGAGGAGAAGGGGAGGTGGGGGTGCGCATGTGAGCTGGTGTAGTAATCGAAAAATCTGATATCGGTTTAACATATTTAATTTATTTATTTGTCTCCTGATCTTGGGTGGAGAATAGTGACATGTGGAGAAGGAGAATGAGGAGGCGAAGAGTGACGTATAGAGGGAGTAGGAGAGAAGGAATAGGAGGAGGAGGAGGAGGAGGAGGAGGAAAGTAGATATGGAAGGAAGGTGAGGAAGAGAAAGATGAAGAGAGGGGAAAATGAAGAGATGGAGGAGGTGATAGGGGAGTGAGTGGAGGAGAAGTGGCATGATTAGGAGGGGGAGGAGAAGTAGGATAAGGAAAAGGAGTAAGAACATGTGATTGGTTAGGAGGTGACGATGAAGGTGAAAGATAAGGAGATAGAATAGGAGAGGGAGAAGTAGAAAGAAAAGAAAGATATGTTTGGGGAGATAAAGGAGATAGAGGAAAGGGCGAAAGAGACGTAAAAGGAGAGAAGGAGATGGAGGAAAGGGCGAAGGAGAAGTAAAAGGAGAGAAGAAGGAGATAGAGGAAAGGGCGAAGGAGACGTAAAAGGAGAGAAGAAGGATTGAGTGAAGAAGGACTAGGAGGTGGAAGACGAGTGAAGAGGAGACGGGTTGAGATAAATAGGAACAAAAGAAGAAGAGGTGACTGACGTAGAAGGAGAAGAAGAAAATGAAGAAGAAGAAGGATGAGGAGGAGAACAAGAATGAAGAGGAGGAGACGAAGAAGAAGGAGGAGGAGGAAAAGGGGAAGAAGGAGAATAAAAGGAGACCAAGAAGAAGAAAAAGAAGAAGAAGACGGAGACCAAGAAGAGGAAGAAGAAGAAGGAGGAGGAGGAGGAGAAGAAGGAAAATCAGAAGGAGAAGAAAGGGAGAGGAGGATATGAAGGATGAAAAGAGGGAAGAAGGAGGATACGAAGAAGAAGAATAAGAAAAGAAGAAGGAGGAGGAGGAGTTACAGGAAAGGATGAAGGAGAAGTGGAAGGGAAAAGAAGGATAAGATTACCGTACTTGGTAATGAAGGACTTTGATGTGATGTGGAGGAGGAGGAGAAGGATATGATGATGAAGATGTAGATGGAGAGAAAAGAAGTAGGAGAAGGAGAAGAACTCGAAAAAGAAAGAGGAGGTGAAAGAGTAGAAGACGGAAAAGAGGTAAAGATGGAAGAAAGAAGAAGAAGGAAAGGAAAAATAGACAAAAACAGGAAAAAGATGATGAAGAAAAAGAGGAAAAGGGAGTGGCAGCCCAAGCATTCGGTAGACGGCAATATATTTCTGAAGGCGAAGAAAACAAAATGCAAGGGGCAAATCCACACAGGTGCCATTTACATCGAACCCGTAAACAAGGCAGCTGACTGGGGGGGGGGGATGAGGGGGTTTACGAGCGAGATCGGGGGTTAGTGCTGCTACTGTGGCTTGTGCCTAGGATTAGGCCGCCTCACCCAAAGGGCCCTGGCTTCTCAGGATTTCCTCGGATTCATTGCACTGTCACACTCATAAACAGAGATCCGTTCTGCGGTTCTATCATAGCTACATTAGTTTCGGATTCAATTTCCATGAGGTGCTTGTTGTCTCTCACTCACTCACTCTCAACAAACAACTTCATCATCTCTCTCTCTCTCTCGTATCGTATCTCATCTCTCACTTGCAACATGTGAACGAAATTAATCTATCATTCTGTTTTTTATACACCTGTTTTATCCGTTCCATTTTGTCGTCGGCTCATCTACTTTTTATGCCTTGTTCAGGCTTCGAACCTATCACGACGGAAAAGCTTGACTGGCGTATAACAGATTCGAATGTGTATTGGTTTCGTTTTCTCTACTAAATCATGAAATAGGTGGCGAGTTCTTTTGTGAGGTTTGCAGTTCGTCATCTCCGTAACATTCTCTGTATTCCGTTTTGTTGATTGGAAAATTTTGTTAGAATTATTACTCTTCCACGCTCATTTGTTCGGTTGGTAACGAAATAAATTGATACTGGCTGCTGTTATCAACCTGAAAGACGCATTATTAATGAGAGTGCGTCTACCTCTACAGGCCAAAGCATTCTCCAGTCAAATGAGGTGTGTATGTTGTCAAATACCATAGGCAAAATACGTAAAACTTCTTGCACTGTAACAAGTAAATCAACTACCTCTGGAGTTCAATCTGAAAGGCGAATAATTAATGAGGGTGCGTCATTTCTCTACAAGCCAAAGCATTCTTCAGTCAAATGGGATGAGTAATAAGTATTTTGTCAAATACCATAGGCAAAATACGTGAAACTTGGAAAATACGTGAAAATGTATTGTTATTTGTTATGGTGGGCTCAGTATGCTGATAGTGGCGAAGCGCGGAGCGCTCACTCTTTTAATTTATGAAAATGATTCTGCTAGGGTTCCAGGGATCGGAGCTAGCCAGCTAGGGCGAGCGAAGCGAGCCTGCTAGCTAGTTAGCTAGTTGTGCATATAAGGCAGGGATTTTTCTTTCTTCTTATCTCTTCCATCTTAATTGAGTCTTTTTGGGCTGTTCAAAGAACTAAATTTGTGGGAGCTTGTGAATGAATCATATTTTAGAGTCTCGTACATCAGATCTCCTGTGAATGCGATATTCACCTTATCTAGTCTATTTTGAATGAAACTGGCAATCTCACAACAATGTGTGATTTTAAATTCATCTGTCATAGCTCTCTCACATTCCTTCAAAAGTTGTTAAAGCATAATCAAGCATAGTTCCATTATCGACAATATATTTGAATGAATATGTTATCTAGCATTGTACCAACCTTCATTTGAATGGGTCTGAAGAAATGTATATGACCATAACTTCCAATTTTTCAATTTCAATTTATATTTGCTTGAGGTATACCAATCTTCAGAATTACCTGTTAAGAATAACCTCAAACATGTTATCATCTCTTCATCTTTCTGAATATTGTGACGAATACATTTTTTTCAAAAATCTTCCAGCCAGAATTTTGCATTTTATCCACTTCTGCCAGAAAATTTTCCCAACACAAAGTTCTCATCAATATCAAATGAAAATTTACTCTTACCTTTTGGCGGGGAGAAATCTATTCATAATATTCTCTGAATTTCCAGGAGAATAAATGGGATGTAATCACTGACAAGAGGATTTTCAGTAACTCAATACAATAGATTTTTTGTGTCAATTATAAAATCTGAATAAATTGTACTATCTGTATGAACTCTCAATCAATTATTACGAACTAAACTGTTATTCTGATTAACAATACGTGTTCAACAAAGTTAATGAGTCTTTCATGTATTGAAAAGAAGAAATTAGTGGAAGAGTAGATTTATATTTCCTTGAATTTGGAATACAGGTAGGCCTATTGAAAATACAATAGACTAGGTTCAATTCTAGGTAGAATTCATATTGTAATCCAATAATAATAGTGTATGCATGCATGCAGGGCCTCATAGATTGATTGGTTAATTAATTGTTTGGTTGCAAGGTTCTTCAATGGTCACGGTACATTCTCAGTATTAATTAATCGTACATCATGCCTTCATGTATATGAGCCTGCTCGACAGCAATTGATTGTATTGAATATTGAATAGAGCAAATTCATGATTAATTCTATTGAAGTCATGGAGCTGGGGTAATGGAAGGATACCTTATTAAAAAAGAAATTGAGTTGGGACACCAATAATGATATTTCCAATGATAATTCTATTAAGTATTGTTGATGAAGTCCTACCTCTCTCGATCAAGGATTGGTAATGTGATGGACATTCTAAATGAGAGACTAAGTATAACAATACGATATTGATTTTCAGGCTTTTCTGTCAAGCTGATAGGTGTTGCAAGGGGTATTGAGAGTGAGCCAAAGAGGGAGAGAGAGAGAGAAAATTATTAATTATTATTGAATGCCTTTATTGAGGGCAGTTAGGACTCTAGGTCTTTTCTACCATATATCCATTTACAATATTATGTACAGTATAAATGAATAAAATTAATTATTTACAGAATTAAATCGATGGAAGAATTGAAGTGGAACATTTTTTTTTGAGAGAGAGAAAGTAATTTTTAACAGAATCAGGATTTATCAACAAAAAGGAAGATGCTTTTTGATTCTTGCTAGTTTTAGAAACATCTATGAAAATGACTCTTAAATATCAAGACACCAATTTTATGCAATCCATTATTCAAATTTCATCAGACTTATCCACTCATAGCCATTGCACTACTTATATTATACTACTTATCAACTACTTGGCTCAAAACAAACCCAATGCTTCGATTTAGTTGATCGAGTTTTCAAAATTAAAAATTAATAATGCCGTTCGTTCCCTGTTCTGGTTGCAGAGTTTGTCATTTAAAATGCAAATGAATCAACCGATTAACTCAATGAATAATACAGATAATGAATTTGACATCGCTGTTATCACTCCTGATGTAAAGAGCTTAATAAATCATAATGGAAGCAACGTGTAGGAAGCGTTCAATAAAGTTTTCAAACTCGATGCTGTAAAATTCTTTGTTCTCCTTGTTTTATAGCCTCTTCCTACCTCTCTCATCTCTCTCTTTCTACCTCTCTCATCTCTCTCTCTCTCTCTCACACAATCACAATCAATTAATAATCCATTATTTTAGCTATTCCTTCCATTTTCATTCATAATTACTTGTTTTTTTTTTCAATGACTCGTTTTATTCATTTCATATAATCTTTTCTGTTTTATCCGTGTACTTGTTTAGTTCTAATCCTCAATTATTTTTCATTTCAGTCTAAATATGTAAATAATTTCAGTCAAAATATGTAAAAATTATTTTATTTCAACTAACCAAGGTCAAGTGTTGATGAAAAGGATTTATTTGTATCTCCTTTTCCAAGAATGGACATTCATATGTCCAAACTTCGCCTTTTCATCTAGATAACTCACAATTATTAAACCATCAGTATAGTTTTGTTTTATATCTACTCATGGCATAATTTATTAGCAATTGTAAATTTGACGAATAATCAATATGTATAATTGTTATTATAATCTAGAATTCAAGCCGTCATATCTGTTATCTACATGAATGAAGTAATAAATCTAAATCTTTCTCTCTTAATTTACATCTCTTCAACTTTTTTCACTCTAAATCTGTCCCTCTCACTACATCAGTACACTCACTCTCTCTTTCTCACTATCTCTCTCTCCCTTACCCTTTCCTTTATCACTATCTTTCTCTCTCTCTCTCTCTCACTCTCTGTCTCTCTCTCTCCATATATTCCAATTTCTCTTCCACTGTAGCCGTCAAAGATTAACCTGGAATTACAAATAGGATTACATTGATTGACCATGTACTGAAATCAAGAGCGTAGGTTTTATGAAATTGGCTTTTCAATAATGTTCGGACCAGAGAGGCAGATGAACGAGTTACTGTATTTATTAAAGCTTCCAGCTAAGCTCCACAGCTGCTAAAGTGGCTTTACGGTTCATAGCTCGCGTGTATATGCTTTTGATGGGAGATTTTCCATTAGTTCTAGTTATGTTTCAAGAGGTTTTCGATTTGATCTTTGTTAATTACTCTACTTTCACTACTCTATTGCTTTTGTGACGTTAATTTGATGTGAATGTACAATGGTGGATAACAAACTATTTATTACATAACTCTGAACCAATTTAAACCTTATTAAGCCCTATAGTATGGTTGAGTGTTGATGGGAAGGATGTCCTTGCATATCCTTCTCCAAGAATGGACATCTATATGTCCAAACTCCGCCATTTCTTGTAGATGCAAAACCATGTTGCGATTAGTTTTATTTTAAATAACGTTCATTTCAGCTTAAAATATAATTATTATATAATAGAATTCAAGTCGACTTCAATAATCTAGAATTAAATTCACCCCTATATATATTATTTTCATTTAAAATCTCCCTTATCTCATGTTTTGTTCAGTGAATCCGAAACTGTAATTACTATTTTAAAATGACGTTCATTGTAATAATTATTATGACCTAGAATTTAAGCAACATACTTTGTAATCTACATGAATAAAGTGAATATTCTATTCTATTCTATTCTATTTTATTCTCATAATTGGATGAAATAGGTTACTATGGTAACCTTCAGGTTACATACCGTGGCGAAGCGTGGTATACTTAACCGGTCATCGCCGGGTATATTTCCTATAGGACATATACCCTGCGATGACCAGTTAAGTATACCACGCTTCGCCACGGGTCACATGTTATATTGCGCCAATATAATCCGCCACTTATTAAGCTAAATCTGAGGCTTCTGTATTATGTTGTGATGTTATTTTGGTCTATCTGGAATGTAGATTGTGTACAATAAAAGCCAAAAAACTGGCAAAGTAAGGAATTCGCTGGATAACCTGTTGGCTAACCCGCTTCACTTGCCTTAACCGTCTAGCAAAAGGGAACTGAGGTAGTTTAAACCAATAAAGAGGCGAGCAGTGTCGTTAGAATTGCTTGTGTATTAAATTTCAATTTATTCAGTTGCAAAACTTGAAAATTATAAAAAAATTACAGAGGAATCTTCGGTCTTGTATGTTATATCTTAGGGAGATTTCAAAAATATTTTATCACTACCTCCTATGTTACTGGCATTCTATATCGAATAGACACTTCTTTAAACGAGTCTTCCATGGTATTATTGTTGCCTCATATGAATAATAATAATTTTCCATGGAACCTATTGAAATTCACTTTTGTACTTTTGTGTTCTTATTTGAATATTTATATAAATGCCTAATGTATATCCAGGTATATCCAGACCCTTTCTACCATTTAATGATTGTTCAAAACCCTTGTTTCAAGCACACAATTGACTGAATTTGTTGAATGCACGAAATGGCGGATAATATGGCACAAATGATGAGTCACTTGTATCGAAACGTTTCTAGATTGAATCCTTCGTGCTCCTGTTGAGCATGTTCACATTGGTTCTGTTCTGTATTCGATCTAAATTTGAGTTTGAATCTAGAAACTTTGCGAGTGGTCGTAGCCGAGTTATCACAGGTCTGATAGGTCAAACCCAAAAGTCGTGGTTTGATCCCAGTTCTGACCAAGATATTTTTTTAGCCCACTTCCCGTTTTTCGGAGAACACGTTGAGCTGTATGTTCTGGCTGCTAAAGGCAGCAGTCGAAAACTCAGCTCTCATACATCATCCTTCCTATTCAAGAAAAGACTCATGTGACATCAGACATCAGACATGTGACATCACGGTTAGAAATAAACTTGACACTGTTTGCGTAACATTATACCGAGAATTGATGATGAAAACGAATTAATCAATATGACCATGAATTTTCTGTCATACTCTCCCTTCTATCTGTAACTAATAGCTCGATGCACTTCTTATCCCATGTCAATGGATCGTTGAATTATTGAGAGAATTGAGAATTATTGTTTAATTTATTGTTTAATCGTTTATTCTATCAAAGTAAGGGTAAGCGATTGTCCCAGTGGCAATGGCGAGTCTAATCGGTGAGATTAGATAAGAGACAGCGCCTACCTCTCCCGTTGTAATGGTGACCGGCTCCTCTAAATACAAAACTTTTTGAGCTTCAAAATCGCTTCCCGGTGGTACGGAACCAACCTAAAGCTGTAGGTCCATTCATCATCTCTCATCATCATCCTTCCCATTACCCACGCACAAGCTTAGAGCTTATTATAGTTTTATTGTTGGTTTGTTGTTCTATCAATGAATTTGAAGTTAAATCATGTTTCTCTCGTTTTTGTTCTTTTTCCTCGTTATCTTATGCTTCAATTTTCCATTTCTAAGACAGGATTTCGTTTGCAGTATTTCAATATTGCACCCTTCTCTTTGCTCAGCATTGAATACGTTTCATGTCAACCACAATTTGTTCCATAATTATTTAATCATTTAAAAATGTGATAATGTAACAATGTGGTGGGATAACTTTTCGCTAATGCTTCGGCAAAGTCTCTGAGCCACAGTTGCTAAACGCCAAGAAGCTAAGAACGGAGAAGTGAACAGTTGATAAAAGCTAAGAAGCTGAGAGGAGAATGAAGTCAGTTGGGTTGGCGAAGCTGTTAGCTTTCCCGACTAAGGAAGTGTTCTCAATGATCTTGCAGTTCGTTTATTGAATAGCTTTCAAGCAGCGAAAAGATAGCAGAGAGGAAAGGAAACATTGTGGCAAAGTTGGGGGAAGATAATTGAAAGTGGGTTTTTGTCGTGGTTAGGCCCGCCATTAATTGAAGGAAAACAGGTAGGTTAAGCCATGTAAGCCGTGCTATTACATGGCATACACACCTGAGCCCACTTGCCATACTTCATCCAGCTTTCATATCCCATACTTTTATTGGAAAATATTGCTACGAGCCGGCAACTCGCCTCCAAATCTCTCTATCTTTCTCTCTCTTCCTCTGTCTTTCAATGCCTTTCAACCTTATCGCTCACCTCTCTCCCCACCTGATATTATTACTTCCCAGTTTTATTACTTATCATTGTTCACATTCATTTGCATCTATCACAAAATTCGTTTGCTCCTATTCTTCTAAAACTGTTTTCTGCTTTGATATAAGGAACAGAAGATTGTAGTAAAGCGTAGTAAAGTATCAAGTGAAGTACATATACTTTAGTAATATAATAATATGATAATAATGATATTATGATAATATGATAATATGATAATATGATAGTATGATAGTATGATAGTATGATAGTATGATAGTATGATAGTATGATAATAAGATGATATGATAATATATGATATTATTACTAGAAAGAATAGAGTTACTCTACTAGAATCATAAATATTTTGATATTAATCACGTGGAGAAATATACGTAAAATTTGGAAAATACGTGAAATTTGATTTTTTCTATCTCAGCTTTCCATTTAGAGAAAGGAGAGATGTACTCTTCTCAGCTACATAACTCTGCTCGTATAGTAGGGAAAATCTCATATTATGTGTGTACATTTGTTAGGCCATGCTCTATCCATAGCCTAAATACCAAGAAAATCTGAGGGATTTGGCTAAAAAAAGCATGATGTACTTATATACATGTGCAATTGTACATGTATATACTAGTAGTTCTGTGAACAGTAGACCTCACGAAAAAGCCATGCTAGCTGAAATCAGTTGTCAATGCGTTTAGCCGTAAATTAGCGGTTTTCTTGTCCATGTGTGCAGAATTGGTCCTGTCAACTTTATCGAGAGAGATGTTGTCAGGCGCCCCCCAAAATACGTTATGTACATCTAATTCAATTTTTTTAATTTTTTAGTTTTTATATTCTATATTTTTTATTTTTATTTTTCATTTTCATTTATTTTTTTATCATTTATTTATTTTATTTTTTAGTTATTTATTTTCTATTTATTTTATCGTATGGCTTTTTATCGGTGGGGAGATCCTTACGGGTAGGTTTCACCTCGCCAAATTGCACAATTTTGTGTGACGGTCACCCATCCAAGAGCAGTCTTGAATGTTTGTTACTTAATTTATTTTCTAAAGATACGCGACGTTCCACAAGCCACCGCTTTCGCGGCGCCCCTCTGACTGCAGCAAAAAAATCTTATTCTGACACAGCTGATGATCATTCCATAATATGACGATGTTTATATTCAACTAACTGACCCCGCGAACTCAAACCAATCACTTAATTTTGTAAGGTTATGAAAATTCACACGTTTGAAACTTTATGCTTAAACCTCAAAAACATCACCAGTTCCAGTCCCAGAGGTAGGTCGAATGAACTTTGAAGCAGGATTAGTCTCACTCTTAATATTAACGATGATTATTGAAACCCATCAGGATTGAATGAAATATTGTGAATGGATTTTTGACATGTGCATAGACACATTCCATCATCATAATTATTTATAAAAATGTTTCTTCAAACAGATCACTGTATCATCTGTTAATAATCATCTTTGAAAAATCATCTGTTAACGCACGCATGCTCGTGCAACTTTCAACTTATAGTCTTTATCTTATCATAAGATTAACATGGGATTCTTTGTGGTCCTCTATGCTCGTGCAACTTTCAACTTCCACTTTCAACTTATAGTCTTTTATTCAATTCAAAATAAATCCTATCAGGTGTTCCATATAGCTATTGTATATTCCATACAGCCATTCATATATAGCTATATTCCATACAGCCATTCTCTTTCCCTTCTATTTCGTCCTCAAAATGCAAAATTAAAAAAAACCTTACATATACATCGTCGCGCAGTCTCAAAATGAACATTCCTGCCAAATCTTATTGAAATCTGTCAATGCGTTTAGCCGTAAATGCATTACAAACAAACAAACAAATCCACAAATCCACAAACAGACGAAAGCCAACCGTCTTGAAACAAGACTTCACTCCGCTCAGACTGAGCTTCGCTCAGTCATCTCTTCGTTCGGTCAACAATTGTACATTATGATTTTTTGCAAAAAATGGAAAATTCTCAAAATTGCTTATAGTACCGTGGATAATAATACTTGAAGGGCTGAACAATAATCTGTCAACAAAATGAAAATATTCGCTCCCGTTCAGGAGATATGAGCAAAATACGTAAAACTTCTAGCACTGTTTCAAGTAAATCAACTACCTCTGGAGTTCAACCTGAAAGACGTATTATTAATGAGGGTGCGTGAACTTCTACAGGCCAAAGCATTCTTCAGTCAAATGAGATGGGTATGTTGTCAAATACCATAGGCAAAATACGTAAAACTTGGAAAATACGTGAAAATTGGAATTTTTCTCTCTCAGCTTTCCATTGTGAGAAAGGAGAGATGTACTCTTCTCAGCTACATACTAAAAAAATAGTTACTAGTAACTCTGCTCGTATAGTAGGGAGCGAATGAGTTGAGTAGAATAGAGTTCAGTTCTACCAACTAAAGAGTTGAAAATTTCCAATTGAAATAAATAAGTTGCTGGCTTGTTTGTTTTACTGATTCAATAAATATATAATATTAATATTATTCAATCTCTCAAAAGTGGCATCCCATTATAACCATCATCATCATCATCATCATCATAACCCCTCCAATTTCTCACACACTAGAGAGCATCACACTCAGCGAAAAGTTTTTCTATATTCTTGAAGGTACAAGTATTATTGTTATTATTATTAAGTTTATAGCTTTTTTTGACGGGGAGACCCTCTCGGGTGTTCTGCTTAAAAGCTTATCTGCATAAGCTTATAGCTTATTATTATTAAAAGTCTAATCGTCCAATGCGCTCTAATGGTTTGAGAAATATGGAAAACGTATACGTTAAATAGTCTGAATTTCAAATGAACAAAATCATTTTCCTTATTTTCCAATAGATTCACAGCAACACAACTTGACCTCACGAAACCACAATTTAAAAATATAGTATTGAATTTAAGGAGAAATTTAGAATCAAAACTTTTTAGAAATTTTTAGAATTTTTTTAGTGTTCAACTGTAAAAATGTTTTCTCAGGGAATTTTTGTAGTTTCATTTAAAAAACACTTTCTAATCGATTGTAGCATTCAACTGGGCAACTTATACAAACGTAAATTACAATATCATCTTCACTTAAGCTTTGGAAAAATGTTTATTGCATTGAATTATCACTGTCCAGAACAACATTTCAAGACATGTTCAATTGAGGAGTCCAGTACAAGGTGAAAGTGAAAGATAATCTAGTGGAACGGTCGTTCCACCACCCGTCCCCCCCGTGATACGAATGAAAGACCGGGACCACTATATATTCTGTAACGAACTTCCCTTTGATGTTCGCATGCCGCCATCTCAATTTACGCGGAAGGTAGTGAAAATTTTAAAATGTTGTAATGACATTATTTTCTTAGATTTTTGAGCGCTTTCATTTAAGATCAGAACGAACTTTCTACGATATAAATTCGCAAAGATACTATATACGGGTATTTTGTCATTTTACTAATTTTGGGATTTTTCAATTTTTTTCAACTTTGAGCACTTAATGTGAAAAATCTGTAATGAGTTGAGATTTCGGACTACCAAAAGCGATTGAAGACATGTTTAAACTATTTACATTTAAAATTTCAAATCATTTAATGCCCGATTAAGCTCTGTAGCTCTGTCCGAATAAAATTAAAGTTGCAATTTGAAGTTAGAATTTGAAGCTTTTATCGAATGTAAACAGGGCCACCCAGGAACATGGCCTAGACACTCGAAATGTGACGTCACGGCTAAGAGGCCTACCACTCCACTATACTGTTCATAAACAGCCACTGATCACAACCAAGTTTGAATATTTAAATTTTTATTATTTAAAAATAAATAAATAGACCTACTTACCCACCAAAAGGTAATTGTGCAGTTGAAATAAACTCGAGACGAGAAAAACCAAACACGAATTCCAATTTTAATGCAGGGATGAGTTGTAAACATAAGTTGTTATGGACACGATGTGATGACGTCAGCTGCACGTTTAAATTCAGTGTCTACCTAGACCATGTTCCTAGGTGGCCCTGATGTAAATTTCGCGATCCTAGCGGTTAAAAACTGAAAGTGATTCACACTGTTGCCACCGCCAAATTCGACCTTTTCAATAATAGCCCAGTAAAATTGTCATCAAAAATAGGGTCTACCTTGTATGAAATGGGATAGTCGGTTTTTTTTTTTTAGTAATGTTTATGGTAGTCCTGGGATGCTAAATCCAAGTTTTAGACCTAGGCAAACTACCGGTTCATCTCCAAAAATCGTACAAAATGGCGGAATTTTGCACTTTTTTTATGTTTGGCTAATTTTCACCCTGAAGAATCTGTTTTTCATAGAGGACATTGTGCATATTTCTTAAAGTATATCAAATTACCTTCAATTTGAGACCAAATTTATCATTTTATGCCTAACCGTTTGCGAGATACAGCTCTTCAAAGTTCATAAAATTAACGAGAATTTACCCTTTTTTTCAATTTTTCGCAATTTTGACCCTGAAGAATCACTTTTTCATATAGGACATTCAACATAGGGTTGAAAGTAAATTTAAATACCTACAATTTGATACCTGATTGGTTATTGTAGGCCCAACCGTTTGCGAAATACAGCTCTTCAAAGTTCATCAAATTATCGTAATTTTTCACTTGTTTTTAAATTTGGTCAATTTTGACCGTGAAGCATCACTTTTTCGAATGTGACTTCCAGCAAAGTTTTGAAAGATAATTTAAGAATCTACAATTTGAGACCAAATAGATTATTGTAGACCCAATAGTTTGCGAGATGTAGGCCTTCAAAGTTTATCAAATTGTTGAATTTTTCCACTTTTTCTACATTTCTTCAATTATGATCCTGAAGAATCATTTTTCCATATAGAACATTCAACATAGTTTTGGAAGCTGATTCAATTACCTACAATTTGAGACCAAATTTGTTATTGTAGGCTCAACCGTTTGCGAAATACAGCTCTTCAAAGTTCATTGAATTATTGTAATTTTTCATTTGTTTTTTGAATTTTGACCGTGAAGTATCACTTTCTCATATATGACATCCAACATATTTCTTAAAGTATATTAAAATACCTACAATTTGAGAATTAATTGGTCATTGAGGGCCTAATAGTTTGGAAGATATAGGCCTTCAAGTAGATTAGTAGAAGTCTATTCAGATTTAAAATTTCAAATCATTCAATGTCCGATTAAGCTCTGTAGCTCTGCCCGAATAATAATTAAAGTTGCAATATTTGGAATTTGAAGTTTTAAAGAATGTAAATGTCGCGTCAATTCAACAATTTTAGCAATTAAAAGAAATTAAACTCTGACAGGAAATAGAAAAATTGAATCGTTCATTTTAGAATCATTAATGGGGAAAATTTGAGAATTTTGTTCCTGGAATGTATAATAATGGTGTTGGGCAAATTTTTACAAGGATTTCATTTTTCGATTACAAAATATTTTTTTCATCAAAAGTGGTCATGTGACCTATCGTAATGGGTTAAAATTTCAATCTAAATTCAAAATCTCAATCTTATTTAACAAACTTTGTGGATAACTGCTTATACATGAATTAATGTTGCTACAATGATATGTCGTTAAAGTCTGGATAGTAAATGATAACGTGTGGGGCAACAGACACAGTTTGTTCATTCAGTATTAACCATAACTGGCTCACTTATAGCTAGAATAATTTTGTATCACCCAAATAGTGAGGATAAAATATCTTTTATCAAATAACATGGCATTTCACTGTTTAAAAAAAATTAACTCTCTCCCCATCCATTGTGTTTGCAGTGTTATACCTCTATAACAAGAAGGTGATTAAAAAACTGATATCCTCTCAAAATTCTCCAAAAAGAATTCGTCACCTACCCCCGACCCTATTGAAAGCGCTGGTGTGGAAACTAGGCTTTGTGTGCCAAAGAAAAAATCCAAAAGATTTTTATAAGCTTTCAGTAAGAAAATGTTTTGATATAGCCTAAATAAAACCCGTCTCCCTCTGCAATATACATTTATACATACAATATAATAATTATGTGTAGCCAACCCAAACAAAAATGAAAACTCTGTTCTGGAAGCCATTGACATTGAAGAAAAAATTTGGAAGAAATTTTGGGGGAGGGCGAGGGCGCTCAATAATTCAGGAAGTTCATAAAAACTTGTTAGCTCAAACACTGAGAGTATGATTCCTGAAAGTTTAGCATATTTCTAATTCGTGATTTTAAGTGGGTGAGATTGAGCGCCCTCGCCCTCCCCCAAAATTTCTTCCAAATTTTTTCTTCAATGTCAATGCCTTCCAGAACAGAGTTTTCATTTTTGTTTGGGTTGGCTACACATAATTATTATATTGTATTTATAAATGTATATTGCAGAGGGAGACGGGTTTCTTATTTAGGCTATATCAAAACATTTTCTTACTGAAAGCTTATAAAAAGTTTTTGGATTTTTTCTTTGGTAGACAAATTTTAGTTTCCACACCAGCGTTTTCAATAGGGTCGGGGGTAGGGGGCGGGTGACGAATTCTTTTTTGGAGAATTTTTTGAGAGGATATACATTTACAGACTTATAGTAAATTCTTGCTAATGTTCATAAAAGGTGTGATAAATCAATGAATAAAGGACTTTGAAACATTCCTTTTTGATTTGCCCATCAAATCTTGCAATAAGCTTGTGCTTAAGGTATTCTAGACACTGCGATAAAAGCAGATCCCATCATAGCAACACTGGCGTGTTAATAATAACTTCTCATCATTTGGAGAAGATTGTATCGAAGAACGGTACACCAAACAGGAGAAACTAATTCTGAAATGAACTGCGGTTATAAAACGTTCATCCTTTTTATTTCGCCGTGCAATATGCAGCGGCCTGTGTGATAATGGGTTGTGGAGGGGGTAGGATGGTAAGAGAAGGACAAAAAGGAGGCAATAAAGAAGGATGAGGAGGAGAAAGGGGTGTAGGAGAATGAAAGGAAGGAAGAGAAGGAGTAGTTAAGGGAGAAGAAGTTAATGGTGATGTACGGAGGTGAAGAAGGAGAGTAAGAGAAAGATCAGGCGAAGAGGTGGTAGGGAAAGTTTAAAGGAAGGAGGAAACAGTGAGGAAGAAAGAGAGAGTGGGAGGTATGTAGTATGAAATAATAATGAGACTTAATAAGCAAAGCCCAATATGAGAAGCCTTCTATTCGTTGCCAACCTGCTGCAGCCAAATTATATGCGCGTAGAGGTTATATGCTTTGCATATACAGCGTGCATACACATTGAAACTATATGATACATACAAGCTATATACTACACTTCATATGCCATAATCTATATGCAATTATAGCTCTCCGCTTTCCTCTCCCATAGTACGGTTGGCGCACAATACTCTCATATTTTGAATTTTAATTTCAGCCCTCCAATCACAACTACAACTTACAACAAACAACTCCTTTAACTGGGAAATTTTATTAATAATTTTTTAATTTGGTAGAGTTTTTCTCCAGTATTGGAAAGTATTGAGATTGTCAAAGGTATTTCAACCAGATGATGGCTTTTGAACTGGTTGTTAATTTATAAGAAATATAAATGAAAAATATATAGTAAACCGAAAAGCTTTTTGTTTGATGTATAACTTATTGAAGTTCAATTTAATTTTATTCAAAATTTATTTTTGATAATCTAATTTTGATTTAAATTGATTCACCCAGCAATATAGTTTTTATGAAAATTGATTTATACATAATTATTATAAACTAATTGGTTTACGGATATCACCATGCAATACTAACAACATGGATGAGTATCTCATACTTTTTATGCCGTATCTTGAATCCAGAATTTGAAATCAAGTTTAAAACATCATTTCTATTCATTCAATAAAAAATCGTAAATAAAATCCATATTCCTCCTCATAAACTCCATTAAAATGTTTCTGATCAGTATTATAATAAATGGATCCTGAGAGCGTCTTTGTATATAAATCCAGAGTCATCAAATACAGAGAAATATCATACGATTGCACTCAACCGCCACATCCCAAATGTATGCGAAATGTATGTAAGACGGAATTGTATGCATGAGCACGGCGTGAGTACTAAGCTCAAGTACTCTTAGGAGTCCATCGACCACTTTTGAGAGATTCTGCCATAAAGGTTTTGAGATCCAGTTTGAATGGTGATGGAATTCCTGATAAGCTTAACTCCTTAGTTGAACGTGTGTTCGAAAAGACAGTGCTGATTTCAATGATCTTATCTGAAATACTTGAATAAACTATTCAAATATTGATGATTGCTGCATTTTTTTTACCGTTTCAATTCTCATTAATGATGGGATATCTAGACAACTGGAATGCAGCTCTACGAAATTTATCTCTATGATAATTTCACTATTTAAAAATATGTTTTCCAAGTTCTTTTTTATTGATTTATCATTTGCCTAAGAGCGTCTGTTTATTCAAAAATAAGTATCACTCTACTCTCGCTCGCATAGAAAATTGCAAACACAACAAATCTTTGTATTCAGAGAGTAGAGAAGAAAAATCTTCACTCTACTTCTATTCTCTGTGTTTGAATTATTATGGATTTGAAAATACAGTACGTAGTAGGCTATTGATAAAAGTAGTAAATTCAGCACTGTCGAATAAAATGTATGGAATATGAAAAATTGATAAATTCGATGAAAAAGGCAGCATCCCAGTGATCAGATGTAAGGAAAATGTGGCAGTATGCTTATCTCCTGAATCGCAACTTCAGCAATTTTATTGTGAATATTGCTGTTGAGACTGCACGTATTGACACACTTGAGTTTGCATTGTGTCCAGGAGTTTTATGAAAAAGAAATGCAAGCCTGCGTCTGCGACATTGTAAAGTCGGTAAGAATTTGGATTAAGTCGAAATTTGTTCATTCATAGTCGTTTTGATGGCAAACAAAAGAAGCTTACAGTCTGCGGCAAGTATTTTGCAATTTTTCTCTGATTTTAATAACGGAGGCTCCCTCTTATCTGCTCTGATTTTTTTCTTTCTTTTTGGTATTTTATTCTCGACCGAGAATAAAGAGTGTTTCGCCGACGTTTTTCCTGGCTTCTTTTTTTAGAATGCGAACGCTTCATCTGCCACATCATCCCCAAGCACTATTCTTCATTTGTCAGCCTTAGGGAATTAATCTATTCTGTGCCTGAGCATGAGTCTCAGCCTTCCAGCCATCCAGGGCCTTCTTCATTACACTTCTTCTTCTGCTTGCACTTGTTCCTCACTAATTGATTATCCAACTCTCTTCTCAGCCTAGTACATTAGCCATCTTATGGACTGTTGAAAAGACTTCTTTGTAACATAATCTGTAAGCTGTTCAACAATGACTGTATTCTTTCATGAAAAATATGAATATTTTCTGAAGCTTATGGCTCTTTTAAAGGACGCCTCTTTGCAAAAAATACAGTTTCTAGCAATTCTCGGTGATGGTAAGTCTATATTGAGACACATCGCTAGAGCAATGAAGTAGAACATTCATGAGCAAGTCTAAAAACAAGTTGTTGTTATATCTTGCTATACATCTTGCTAGAAACAAGTTATTTTTCCTCTAAAAATAACCGGAGGTGGAACTTACCTGTAAGCCCTGTAAAGCTCGATTCACACATATAGTGCCGTGCCGCGATGGGGTTGCGTTGCGTTTGGTGCCGTTCGATTTCAGATGGATTCGCTAAAACGGCTCCTCCATTTGAAATGCATGGAAACGGCCGCAAGTGATTCACACATGTAGTGCCGTGCCGCGATGAGGTTGCGTTGGTGCCCTCAAGAGCAGTTTCGAAGCGAATTTCCAAGGCCACGGCATCATGCCGCCTGGGGCCGTTTTAGCTTCGGCTGTTTCCGTTCAGCTTCGGAATCCTTCGTGTACACCTCTCTTCGTTCTTCATCATGTTTCTTTGTCGCACAAGGCGACGGCATCAACCGAGCACGGCACTACATGTGTGAATGATAGCGGCTCCTGGCGGCGACAGCACCATCGCAACCCCATCGCAGCACCATCGCAGCACGGCACTATATGTGTGAATCAGGCTTAAGGGTCTCCCCACCGATAAAAAGCCATACAAGTATGTTTTCTATGGCTGTGTTATAGTGGATGAATTCTTATACAATTCCAATATTATAAAACTTTAAAATGAGATCATTGTAGTGGCTTTACTCAGCCTTCTCTATAATAATTTTTAGAGGTTCAAGGTGAAAAAACGGAATATAGTTTTCCAGTTCAATAGCTTTGGAAGATTAAAAATACTGGTAGAAAGGATTATAGTTTGTCGAAAGATTGTGTTTATTCGAAAAATTTGTGCAACATGTATCACGCTGAAGAACAACAGATCAGCTTCAAAGCAGACTTTGTGTCTGAAAACCGCAGAAAGTTTTTCATTTTGCATGAGTATTTTTTAGTGGGAATGGGCTTTTGTCTGGCTACACCTCAGTCTGGCTGACGATGGAATGAGTCTATAGTCATGTAGTCTATGCTCCACACACACTCACACACAACAAAACAAAACTCTTTGCCAGTGTTTCATCTCGATAGCGAAAATGCAGGATCGCAGACGGCAATAAGACCAAAAATGCCCTGAGCGACGGCTGAAAACCGTCATCGGCTTTGAGAGAGGCAAAACGCACGCACGCAAATGCACGCATGCAGCTGCTGGTGACAATGCGCTTCACTCTCACACACGCTCTCTTTCTTTCACTCACACTTACTCTCTCGGTCTTCCCATTTCTCATCACCGAGTAATCATTTAACGCATGTGTCATAACGATGCAAAATTCGTAACACAACATCTTCAGGATTAGTTTTTTTTTTTTAAATAACATTATTGAAAAGTATTTTTAATTTTGGAAGTGGACGCTGTACTTAAAATGTTACTTCAGTATTTTCTAATCTTTCTAAAGGTAGGTTTTCGTTTCTGCGCAGTCAAAATAGCAACTTTTACAAACAAAATTGGTACCTACTCGTATATTAAATACTGAATATTAATAAATTCAGTGATTCAACAATATTCGTACTAAATTGTTCCTATTCATGCATGGTTATTCTTGGATATTCTTATTTCAAGTTTCAATTAGTTGCTATTTTGACTATCCGCAGCCAAGATCGGCTGCGCATCCGCAGAAGCGATAACCTACCTTTAGTTAGTAACCTACGTTGCTGTGTTGAGGATAGATCTTATACGTTATAATTTATGTAGTTTATGTAAAACACACTACACTACTCACTAAACTGAAACTGAGTAATTGGAGGAAATTACATGGAGTCTGGAAGGGAACCGAACTGAAACTGAACGGAAACTTAACAGAAACTAAACTAAAAAAAAAAACAGAATTTGAACTGTATTCTGAACTTTCCGATCAGAATTGAATAGATTCTCTACTTCAAATCAGATTCTCTGATCCTTTTCTGATCTGATTCTTCTGATCTAGATTCTCTACTCTAATCAGTATTGAAGAAATACCAAATCATTTAAGTAAAACAAAAACTAAATCATGATTGAACTGAATGTGTCCTGTTGAATACTTATAACCTTAATTGAAATCTCCTCCTATTGGTTCCTTCAGGCAGCAATATTTAAAAATTACTCAAAATTTATTTCCCACTTTTTATAAAATATTCTATTTAGCTTCCCTACTGGTACTGATTTCTTTATTAAAAAAAAAAAAAAAACGTTTCTCATGACATTGTTCAACTGCACAACCCCATTTCATTCACCACTCTTGAACTCACGTTTTGTGAAGTATCGATTGCCATCACGTATACTTGTCATGCGTAATTAAATACTTAAATATATTTTAAGTAATTAAATTTGAATTTGAATTTGAAATTGACGTAAATATACTTGTCACGTAAGTTGGCTTTCCTCTCCAACTTGCAATCACTTCCATTTTTGATGTTGAAAGCTTAGTGGAACTTGTACAATGTACAACTGATCGTTACAAATATATTTGATGATACCTGATACGTATAGTGTCATCATTATAGCAATTTCCGGGTTTTTGGAAAGTGGGAATACCTGGTCCCAATATTAGAAGGTTTGTGAAGTCTGGTTTGTGAAGACTCAGAAATCGATCATTGTACAGTGTACACATCAGAAACATTATTGAAAATGATTTATTATTAGAGGCCGATTTTTGAAATTGAAATTGAAATTTGAAATTTATTTCCCAAAAAACACAATACAATACAATACACAGTACAAACAAAGGAGAAAGAAAAGAAAAAAAAAACATGAAAAGTACAATGTACAATAATGTTTGTTACCGGTATATAGTTGTTCTCGCAGAACAACTCATTTGTTGGTTGAAATAAAGCATCCAATGAAGTAATTAACTTCCACGAGCAGAAAAATTCCTTTCAAAATACTTCCAATAACATCAGAATTGTTGCGAGTTGGCGACACTTTCAAGTTGCCAGAATGCCAGTGTGCCGCTGATCCTAACAGAGAATGTTTTGATCATGGGCCCAATACATACACGCCCTCCCAAAACTACCCGAAACATGGCTGTCAGATCAAACTGTACTCGGATCTAACGCTAAATCTTTATCCAGTACGGTTGTAGCTAGAAACAGTACAGGTCTTGCGTGGTTTTACCTGTTAAGCTATGCGTTCGGCAGGTTGCCTATAATGATCCTTCCTCATATCCAACTTACTTCTTCAGACTGTTTGAGTCATCAGAGACAATACTATTTCCTACTATATATTTATTACATGAAATATAACTATTAGAAAAATTGAACTATTCATTACATAAAATCTAATACTGAAATCTTAAAATATAGGCTAATTATTATTATTCTATTTATGAAGAGAGGATTGACTGTAGAAAACCATTCAACAATAATGACTGATAATGTTTAATGTAATTTAATTTTTTGAAGACTGAAGACTGAGAATTGCAACAAAAATGAGAAACAGTCAATTTGGTAAAATTGATTGATAAAACTCATTCAATGAAGTTGACAGTTTTTGATAATTATAAATTATAGTTTTTTTGCTTTTTTCTTTAATACATAATGTAAACTGCAGACTTCGTATTAGAGAAAATTTTAGGATTTGCTAATGAACTTATCAAATGAGTTTATTAAAGAATACAGTATATGGATATAATTGATAATAGATTTTCATTCTAGGCTACATTAATACATTCAGCCTTCGTAGAATTCAAGATTATTTCATTCCAATCTATTTAGAAAATGAAGTGAGAATCTCTGTAGGATTTGAATCATATTAGATAATCTAAACCAGGTCAAAACACTGCGATAAATTGATGCAATAAATTGGACATCGATGTTGCGTCCAAACGCAACTATTTTTTGCCTAAATTTTCATTGCAAATCGGCAATGCCACCTAGATGGCGTTGGAATTGGTGGGTTCGGAAAACAAAGAAAGCTGAAAATAATCATTATTAACCTTATTTTAATGCATTTGGTTTACAATTTTTGTGGCTTCTGACCTCACTACCGGCGCACAAATTTATCTTTTGCCGGTAGTGCCATATTGTTAATGATATTGTTGATGGTTTAAAATTCATTATCAAATCTCAAAGTAATTATTTATTTTGTATTTTATTCTAGTGTTGTACCAATTTACTTTTGTATTGTTTTCTTTTCTTTTTGGCAATAAAATATTGATTGATTGAAAGCAATTTAGTCATTAAAAATTACAGTTTTGCTATTCATTGGTTAATTTTTCAAACTTAAAAATGTCTTTATACTTAGAATAGGATATCCAAGTTTATCTTCCCTTTTTATTTATTTAATAACTTCCTTAGTAATAAAGGAACTTCCTTATTTATTTATCTTATCCTTCCATTCATTTATTAATTCAAGAAAGTACAATAATCAACTCATAGGATGAAAACACAGACACAAAGTCCAAAACGTCTTTTTTTCCTAATTTTGGTAATTATTTTAAATGAAGGTCATGTTTACATTCACTATTTATCTGATAATATAATAAATTGCGAGTGATCTACAAGAAATTAAATCGGCGAATTCTGGACTTAAAAAAGTTCATGAATGGGAAGGAATTTCCAAGGGTATCCGTCCCATTACTTGACGTGATACCAGTAATTCAGAAGAGAGAATACTCAGTAATGCATTTTCTTTGCTAGGGATGATGCCCACATAAGCTCTAAGCTCTGTGCGTGGGTTAATGGGTAGGATGATGATGATGAGAGATGAATGGACCTACAGCCTTAGGTGGGTTCCGAACCACCGGAAAGCGATTTTGAAGCTCATAAATTTTTGTATTTAGAGGAGCCGGTCACCTTTACAACGGGAGTGGTAGGCGCTGTCTCTTATCTAATCTCATCGATTGAACCGCATTGATTCTTTTCAATAATTTGTGTTATATTACAAGCTGCTGTAATTGAATACATCACTGAGAATGTACTTTTCTAAATTCACAAACCGAGGCACTATAAACTGTAAATTATTGTATACGAGTACTTAGTATTATATGTATTGAGTATTAATATAATATTGTATTGAATACTTAGGAATGGACTTTTCCACATTCACAGACCGAGTTAAGTCCTGGGGCTTCTACACAGATTTATTCAAATACTTCGTACCTACTCTCACTTAAACTGTGGAAAAGAGTCCACAAACTAAGTGTACAGTCCATAAACTATCAAGTGGTTTGGCTGAGCTTTCTATTAGTTGTGCCGTTTGGCACGTCAAGTGAATAGTGGAGCAGTTCTTTGGGATATTGGCTTGAATGTTTGAAGAATTGCAGCCCGGTCCTATAAATGCACAAGTTTGGAACGGAAACGGGGAGGTTACAAAGGGAGGGCGGTGGCGATAAAGGATTCTACAATCCACGTATAAATATTGCATTCAGACCGCAAGCAGAGCCCAATAAAACCGTACACGACGTACTGGAAATTAACTTTTAACCAGAGTTTATTAGCCATAAAAATATAGGCCGGCTTGAATCGTCTCAATGTAGACAGACGCGGTCTCTGTAATTTAATGAGATAATGTAAGGTTAGAGCCATTAAAGCCTGAGTAAAAATGACTCCTGTTTCAAGGGCCGCTTCCTGGCACCTTACAAAGATAAAAATTCAATTCAGAAACGAATGAACAAAACTCCTGCTTATCCAAGCCGGCTGGCCAGTTATGTCCTTCTTGAGACTCGAAACCCAACAGTTCTCACCTGCAGAAAACTAAAACTGCAAGTAGAGCTTTACACTTTTCTCTTTAATGTGCGGAGAATGAACTTCTGGTAATGAAAATGATTTTATAATATTCAGTTTTCACTGGATAGGCAGTTCCATATAATAAATCATGGGCTGTGAATTTCATTCAACTTTTCTAATAGATCGTCGGATGTGAATTTTATTTAACTATTTCAATAACAAGAATTAATTGAAAACTCCAATATTTTTGGTACTGCATTACATTTCAATTGAAAATAATTAGTTGAGTATATAAAAAATATACACATTATCACTCTTATGTTAACAAGGAATAGTGTGAGGTGAGACGGAAAACCTCTGTGGTTGTTACATTTAAAATAATTCTATTACTTTTACCTTAGCGAAGCGTGGTATTCTTATTTGGTCATCGCCGGGGATGACCAAATAAGTATACCACGCTTCGCCACTATACTTTTACATCATGCAGATAAACAATCACTGCGAAATTCAGATTGATGGATGAGGTTTAGATTGATTGATTGATTTTGCAGAACTGCTGAAGATACCAAAACTTTAATAAATAAAACTCGTTAACAAGAACACAACTTATCTTGAATTGAATTGTGGAGATGAAAATAAATTGCATTTTCGATTGCAATCTTTGCAAAATTCTGTTCCCTGGCTTTCGCATGAAGTAATGATTTCATGAATATTATCAAATTAATTATCTTGAATTTATTAATTGTTGATTCATTACTCAGAAAAGACTATTTGAACTATTCAGAATGAAGAAACTATTGAGATCGAATGATTTATTCATAAAATTGATAAATTTCAATTGTATTTCACTAATTAATTCGAATTGATATTAACAGTATATAATAATATGGACGGTTAACCATCTAGTCTACTATTACTGCTGAGAATTTTCACGTAAAATCACTTGGAAAAACTCTGTTTATTGACTAGTTTATTGTGTGACATTGACCGCTTGACCCATTCATTTGAACGATTGACGGTCAAGACAATGGCAGTTACATAAAATGACCGCTGTGAGGGGTGAGCGCTGCTCTGCTGCTTAGTAAATCATCTGATCAACGATGATCAAATTAATCAAGAGTCTAGATATCAAACGGGCTGTTATTGTAGTGTTTGTTATTGTTCTTATCGTTTCATGTCTAGAATATGACTTCGTATTGTATTTGAATTGAATTTCAAATCGAAATTGTTTTTATTCTTCTTCGTATAGGCTACAGTACACAGTAAAAATACATCAACGTTTGCAGAAGGCTCCTCACATGTGCGAATACCCAATTCTAACTCAATTTCTACCGTGAAAATTATAATGATAATTTTAGTAATCACTTTTCTGAAATACTTTGAGATACTTTCCAATCCATCCATGGGAATGTTTCCTGAGTGTACCATGGAGAGCTGAATATGTCTCATAATATAATTATGCTGGTTCTTGTGAGTTCTGGTTTCTATTTGGAATTTTTCAATTATTAATATGTTTTAAGGCTGTAGTGTAGTGATGGCTGATGATAAGGCCATTGCTTTGGAATTAAATTTCCATAGATCTTGTTTCGTTTAATTTTACCCATGTGGATGCTGTAATATAACCTGAAATTTTTAGGTTATGTTGCATTTATGTCATCACACCTTGACGCATGTATTATTGAGGTGGATACTGGTATTATACTGATAGACTTTGACGCTATTCTGTCATTGAGACAATTGAGGTAAGTCTTATAGAACATAAAAAATACTGTATTTGAAATAAAATTCGTAGTTTATTATTTTTATTGCGAGGAGTGCACCCAAAACGGGTTTATGCCGAGGGGTGTCCAATTGTCCATATTTATTTCACATTAATTATTATAAAATTGTGATTTTCATTTAAATCGAAAGATTCTCGAAAAATTATAATTGATTTCCAAATCAGTCACTTAAATTCATTTGCCGATTACAATATTTGAAATAGACATTCTTTGTTGCAATCTTTGATAAATATTTCAAGTTCTTGTGAAATTTCGTGAAAAATTAGTTTGTAAACACAATACACTGTTCAACATTGGCCTCCGGGACTATTAATAAGCCAGGAAGCTCAGACAACCGTTTTCTCACTCGACTAAAATGACCGAAAATTCTTCTACCACAATTATACGCGCTTAATTTCATTCAGTTTTGAGACAAAACCAATAAGGTCAAGATCACGTTCCAGACATTTTGCGAGAGGAAGGACTGTTGGAATTTGCTTTGGTGAATTTTGTCATCGAAATAGGGCAGTGGTAAAAAGTCACCAAAAAGTAATAGGTAGTGTTTATCTAAGGCAGCTCGTACACCAGAGCAATAAGCAATAGGCAATTAGCAACATTTGGATCATATGATCGTCTACTCTATAGAAACAAATAGCCCAATGCCCACCTAAAGCAGCTGTTTCAGTGGGCATTGAACTAGATAGATAGATAGATAGAAACTTTATTTGCCATAAAAAACAGATATACAATTTGAAATAAAAAATCATTTAGAATCACACAATGTTGACAAACTAAAATGAGTATAAATAAGTATTAGTAAATACTACAAAATTTATGACAAACTTACTGGGCGCAAAGAAATAATTTTCCGTCCGCACCCAGGAGTAATTATCTTTAAACTAGAAATAATTATAATAATAATAAAAACCTAGTAGGCTACAATAAATAATAAAACCAATAAACTAATAGAAATAAGAAATTATAGCAAATAACTAATAAGAAAATAAAAATGCTATAAGTAATGAGATCAAAAACCAGAAATATACTTAATAAAACAAAATAAATTTAATAAAAACATGCAATGAATAAAATTCAAGAACAATAATTTGCGGATATCATTGCAAAGTATAAAAACTAATAATAGACTGAGATCTGAAATGTTGTGGATACAAACTAAAAAACATGCTAAGCTACATTCTTTCAATAAATACACAGATCCTACTCAGATGCACAGATAAACAAACCATGAAATAATCCTGAATGGAAATTATATACATAATTATAATCAAATATTAAGTGATCTATCTCTGAATATGGTACCAACTCTCTATAACATCAACATTGAGAGCCAGAATGACCTTTTTTATCTTCCTCTTAAAAACCAAAAGCGGAAAATTTGTGGAAGCTATATCCGAGGCAACTGTTCAAAAACCTTCCTTGTAAGAAACAGAAAGACTTTTGAAAAAAGTACTATTAGGTCTAGGGATGTGGAACCTTTCAGTGAGCCTTGTTCTCCTACTATCAGTCTCATGCCCCAAAGTTGCACCCTGATTTCCACTAGACCAATAGAATTGAGACAATACTTTAAAACATACAGGTGCCTCAGGGCATAATTTTCAAAGCCTGACAAGAAAAGAGGAAATCAAAATTATCGTGATTGACAATTGCTCGAACCAGAGACTTCTGAAGAGACATTACAGGCTTTAAGTGGGTTATGTATGTACTCCCCCAACAAACCAATCCATATGAGAGACGAGATTGAGCAAGGGCAAAGTAGAGGTCTCTCAAAACAAAAGTTGGACACAAGTTTCTCAAACTGAAAACCCTATGTAGGAGGCAACGCAAATATTTTTCAGGCAATCTATTTGTCCTTCCACATCAAATCATCATCAACAGTGATGCCAAGATACTTCACACTCTTTTCCTGATTTATAATTCCACAATTGCAATCCATTTCATCACATCCAACAAAATGAAATTTCAGAGGCTGAGGAAGCAAGAAAGAAGATGCAAGTCCAAAATTCAGATAAATGGTTTTATCAAGATTGAGGCTTAACTTATTGAATGTGAACCACATGGAAATCAAGCGCAGGTCGTTTGACATCTGATCATACAGATCCATATCAGAGAATGCACCATAAGAAAGTGCCGTATCATCAGCAAACACTGTGAAGGTACCCTTGAAAGGGCCAAGATACAGGTCATTAATATAAATCAAAAATAAAATTGGTCCCAAAACAGAACCTTGCGGAACTCCACAGTCTATCGTGAGGAGCGGACTAGAGCTCATGCCAATGCTGACAGCCTGGGACCGACCAGAAAGATATGAAGAGAACCAAGCTAGAGGCAAACCACGTGTTCCAGATGCTTCCAACTTCCTTATCAGTGTTGCATGGTCCACTGTATCGAATGCTTTCCGAATGTCCAAAAACAATCCTGATACTCTTCTCATACCCTTACTATTAATATTAAAACATAATTCAGAAACAAATTTCCTTAAAGCCAACTCGGTTCCTAATCCCTCCCTAAAGCCATATTGGCAACTGGAGAAGAAATTACATGAATTAAGAAAGTTCAGCAAACGATTTTTAATTAGCTTTTCAAATATAATTGAAAAAACAGAAAGGAGAGAAATAGATCTATAATTCTGGACCAATTTTGGATTTCCTTTCTTGGGAATTGGAATTACTTTTGCAATTTTAAGTTGACCAGGAAAAACACCCTCAGAAATGCTTAAATTGAAAATGAAAATTAACACTGGACTGATGATTGAGCTTAACCTTTTGACAAGGACTGATGAGTAGCCATCAATTCCAGGGGCCTTGGAATTTTTCAAGGACATTATAATTTTTTCTATCTCGAAAGAAGAAATTGGATGCCAAAACAGTGATCTTTGACAACAAGGCTCTCTAAAAATATTATAATAATCATTCAAAGCTATCTGAGGAAAAGGGGGAGGCACAGCTGATTTCGGTGCAGAAACAAAGTATTCATTGAATAAATCAGCCACATCTGAATCATCATTGACAATGCCATTCTCAGTTACCAAATTGAATTTTCTTTTCTTAGGACTTCTCCCAATTAATTCATTGATCAATTCCCATTGCTTTTTGGAATTTCCTTTCACCATCTCAAACCGATCATAATAGTATTTCTCCTTTGCCTTCCTAATCCACCCCTTTATCTTGTTTCTCAAAGTGACAAATTCACGCTTCAACCTATTATTCTCAGGCTCAATCATTGCTCTCCTATACAATTTGTCTCTTGTAACAATAGCTTCGCAGAGCCCACTGCTCATCCAAGGCTTCAACAAACGCTGCTTATGATTTTTGTGTCTATGCTTAGTGAATTTGGTTGATTGAATGGCAGAATCCAAAACAGAACAAAAATTATTATATGCTTGGTCAGTATTGTCGGCTCTGTAAACAGAAGACCAGTCTTCATCAAGAAGTAGACTTATAAGATCATCCCAATTAATTTCCTGAAATTCATTAGAATTCACCGCTCTGTGTGACTTTTCAGCCAGCACAGAAAGACAAACAGCTCTGTGATCGGTAATGGAAACCTCCACAGCAGCAGAGCGTGCAGAAGATGGACCTAGACCTCTCACCAGTATGTGATCGATACATGTTGAAGTGTTATCGGTGACACGTGTATCAATGTCTATTGGTTTGTATAGAGTAGACAATCATAATATGATCCATATGTTGCTAGTTGCCTATTGCTTATTGCTCCGGTGTACGACCGGGATTATAGTCACCCATTAGTGATTATTGTTTTTGGTAATTAGTTTCGAAGAACTAATTACCACCTTGAAAAAGAAATCAAATTTGAAAGGAGAGAATATTCCATCAAGATTCAAGTATTTAATAGATATTTTATTATTAGTAGCAATAGGTTATTATGAGTAATATTTGTCTTATTTCAAATAGAGATTTTGAGATTATTCATATTACGAATTATATAATAATATAACATGTGTGTGTGGGATTTGTGTAAGTTGTAAGTGAAATAGAATACTATCTCAACTAGCCAGTAGGTACACTTCAAGTTATTGTATATACAGTACAAAATAACTTCTCAATAATACTTAGAAAACACCTAAAACTGTGATTTCATTCCGCTCTCTTTACTCGTGCATAAGTCTTGAATTCATGTGTATTGTACATCCTCATCACATGAAGTGATGATGTGGAGTGAAGGGTTAATCCCTCAAAAAACAAGGATTTCATAATATCAAAATGGTCTCATTTTATCTCATTATAAGATTATCAAAATTCTGTAACCTTTAGGCTGAGGCCGCACTGCAGGGTTGTTAACTGTTGTATTATTATAGATGTTGTATAAGTTATCTATAATAATACATAATTATCTACATTTATCTATATTACATAATATATAATTATCTATAATAACACAACATGTAAAAAATAATCACGGCCTTATTGATAAAACGCATCAACCAGCCACCATCTACCCTCCTGCAGTACGGCCCACGGTTAAGAGAGATTTCAGAGAATAATCAATTAAAATCTCTAGAAAGTTGTTTGATGGAAATATAGAAGTCCTGTAAGTTACAAAAAGCTGGCTATTGGATTTTCTCACTCTGGAAATGCACTTCTTATTACAGTAGTATGCCGTCTAGTGTGTACTTTACTATGCCTTATAATTAGCTGCTGATTTTCTCACGTGAAGCCTCCTTGTGTTAATATGATGAAAATACCAATTCATTGCAAAGAGAAATGTAAAAACTCAACTGATAGAAGCTATTTATTGATTCGTATTCATTGGATCAATTTTTTTTACATTACGTCTGGTTGGCCAAATAATGGCGTCAGACAAGTCAAAGTGCTTGCAAAATTGCAAGACACGAATTATGTTATTTGGTAAATTTTCTCAATTAGTCAAATATTATTAGTTTCTAACTCCATTGCAGTAATCGAAATACTTCTTCAGACTATAGAAGCACTCATTAATTAAAAATACTTTCAATCTACGTTTAAACTCAATGATACTTAATGTTTCCTTCAACCCAATCGGTAGTACCTGATATAGCTTTCTACCAATATAATTGGGTTTTTCTTCATACAAAGACAATCTATGGTACTCAGAAAAAGTGCTCTTATGTCGTGTATTATGAGCGTGCTCCTTGTTGATAAGGTGGAGTGAGAACCTTCTAATATAAATACACATTTCAAGGATGAAGAGACAGGGAACACTGAGTATTTCCATGCTAATAAAATAATCCCTACAATGGGTTTGTGGGTGCAATCTCAACATAGTGCGCAGAGCTTTTTTTGACAAATGAAAATTTGTTCAAGGCTACTCTCTCTAGCTCCCCAGAGGGCCACTGAATAAGTTATGTGTGACTCTACTAAGCAATGATAGACTGACTTCAATAGATTTCGATCACCTAATACACTCAAATTTCTTAACACAAATCAATTCATTGTTATGTTAATATTGTGGTTGAACAGTTCATTTTACAAAATTATCGATCTAGTTTCGGTCTCGTCGTGTGTCTGATGAGCTTCGGATTTGAATATTCCTGTAGTTAGATATTTTTTGAAAAGTCATCTTGCGTTACTATAACTGAGTTTTCATTCAGTCAGGTTCTGATAGCACTTGAGAACCAAAACACAAATGTTGAAGTTTAAAAAATTGAAAACTTTTCATTCATGTTTTTTCAATTCGAATGATTACAGTTTGAATGGCAGAGTGTACATTCATCTACCTACTGTGAGTTTGTGAGATAGTTGTGTTGAGGCGGAAACAGGTGTCTTGATTGGGGAGAAGGAGGCATGATTTGAAATTGCAGAATTTAGTTGGTTTGCGTTCTCAACATGTCGCAGATAAAAGACCGACCAACCGACAAGTAGACGCGTCACTGGATGTATCCGGTGTGTTGTCAGCCAGGTATCCGCTCAGAAAACAATACTATCACCCTCGCGACAAACAGATCCATTTTTCAATCTGCAACTTGCCGGCAGGGGAGGCTACCCCACAATCTCAGATACACGTGAACTTGTTTGTCAGTGTGATGCCTATGTCGTGACATTTTCTACGGAATCTCACATGTCCCGCACAGGAAACAAGTGCGGAATTCGGGTTTAAACTTCCTCGTACATTGTTACAAAGTTTGGCATTGCACTGTCAGCGAATTATAACTAATAAGCAATGAGCCTTTTGTTCTTGATTCAGCAGTTTCTGCGTAATAATATCATTGGTAGCGGCGGTGGCTGGAAGGTGTTATCCATAAGTTACTTTCGCAGCCGCTAATTAAACGAATGGTACGCAATATTGTCCGTATCAGCACTCAGGTTGGTGAGAATTTGGCAAAAGCGGCGAGAAATAGAAATTCGTTATTCATGAGAGTAGTATAGAAACATTGGTTCTGGCTCAACCTCTGGACCCAACATGGCCGCTGGACCCAAGATGGCCGCTGGACCCAAGATGGCCGCTGGACCCAAGATGGCCGCTGGACCCAAGATGGCCACTGGACCCAAGATGGCCGCTGGACCCAAGATGGCCGCTGTCTCAAAGATGGGCGCTGTCTCAAAGATGGCCGCTGTCTCAATGACACACACTGTCTCAAAGATGGCCGCTGTCTCAATGACACACACTGTCTCAAAGATGGCCGCTATCTCATACATGATTACTGTCTCCAAAATGGCCGCTGTCTCATAGACAGCCGCTGTCTCCAAAATGGCCACTGTCTCCTAGACGATCACTGTCTCCAAAATAGCAACTGTCACATAGATGACCGCTGCCTCCGAGATAGATGCTGTCTCATTATTAACTGATACCACAAAAATGGCCGCTGTCTCACCAAATGTGTGTGCGCACATGGCCGCTGTAACCAAAAAAAAGTTTTCCCACAAATCGGCTGCTAATCAGACAAGCTGACTATCTCACACTTAATTAGAACCTAATTACTACATCACCATTATTGACCGCTGTCTCAAAAATGGCTGCTGTCTCAAGTGAGATAGCTGGCTCAAAGATGGTCGCTGTCTCAATAACAATCTCTATCTCAGAAATGGGGCTACTGTCTCAAAGATGGTCGCTGTCTCATGAGGCTAACTCAGCCTCATTAACAAACTATGGCTCAAAGATGGCAGCTACTGTCTCAAGTGTAATATTGTTACCTCAAAGATGGTTACTAACTCAATGTAAGATAGCTAGCTCAAAGATGGATGCTGTCTCAAGTTAGATTACTGGTTCAACTAACAAAAGCTGTCTCATCCACATGGCGGCTATCTCAATAGCAATCTCTATCTCAGAAATGGCTACTGTATGCTGTATAACCAAGTCAAACTATGTAACCAACTTGTATTCACTGTAACCAAATCTGATCGATGCTCTAACGCCGCCCCCCGCCACCGCCACCGCCACCGCCACCGCCACCACCATCACCATCAGCGTCTCATGTTTTCCTAAAAAATCATCTGCTAATCAGACAACCTGACTATCTCACACCTAATTAGAACCTAATTACACGCACCACCACATTTTTTTTCTCTATATCTACAATAATTATTTAATATGATATTAAAATATTTTGACATATTTTTTCTCATTTTATTTTTTTTTTTATTAATCATTCAACTATTATTCCTGCTTCAAAAAGTTGACTAATTATAGAAGAAATCTCAGCTGAATGATGAATAAATCTCCGAGATAGATGCTGTCTCATTATTAACTGATACCACCAAAATGGCCGCTGTCTCACCAAATGTGTGTGTGCACGCGTGCTGTCGCTAAGATGCGTGCGCGTATGCGCCTAGCGCCTTCACGCTATCTCCCTCTAATTTGCGCGCGCACACCACAACACTTGTCTCCAAAATGGCTACTGTCTCTTTCCCCCATTCCTCCCCCCCTCCCACCTGCTTGTGATGTGTTACTATCTCGTAATCAGATAACATATATATCCCACTATCCAAATACCCCCCTCGCCCCCATTCATCTCAGCACTATCTGATAACAGGTCACTCACCCCATCTAAAACCCCAGATCAACAAGGATAGATTTTTTCTCTTCCCCAATCACATCCGAAATATATTGTCCATTAACTACATCTTTATCTTCTGCTAATTTTGTCAACTAACTGAAATATGTTAATATCTAATAACTATATGGATGAGGACTATGCACACATAATAATAAACCAAAGTATATTTATATGTGAAATTTATTTTTTTTACAAATCGTGTATAGTGATACATTGGTTATAGAAAGAAAATAATCTTAAATTAATTACTACTACAACTACTAATTACTACTAACTACTACTAATTACAACAAATAAAACTTACATACAACTAACACAATACCAAAATTATTATACATTTTACAATTTGCAAAAAAAAAAAAAACGGTTTTTGTTTAACACAATAATTTAGCTCTTACGGCGCAAACCTTTAAAATGTCTGTAAAATTCAACAAATTAACTAACATTTGTTTTCTTCTTGGTTTTTTCTCACCAGTCTTTTTGGGAGAAGATATCATTGTTACAGGTATGTGAAATTCACAATTCTTTAGCTTTTCAAAAATCATTAATTTTCCTAGTGTTATCAAGTGACAAACACAAACATCCCTGTTCAGATTACAATTCAAAACTTTACATGAATTTGCATGTGATTTAATTTCTTTTACATTAACTACATCTTTATCTTCTGCTAATTTGTTAACTTGAACTGTAAGATCAGATAGAACAGATTTTTCTCTTCCCAATCACATCCGAAATATATTGTCTATTAACTACATCTTTATCTTCTGCTAATTTTATCAACTAACAGAAATATGTTAATATTTAATAACTATAGGCCTATGGATGAGGACTATGCACACATAATAATAAACCAAAGTATATTTATATGTGAAATTTATTTTTTATTTATTTTTTTTTTTTTTTTTTATTTTTTTTTTTTTTTTTTTTTTTTTTACAAATTGTGTATAGTGATACATTGGTTATAGAAAGAAAATAATCTTAAATTAATTACTACTACAACTACTAATTACAACTAACTACTACTAATTACAACAAATAAAACTTACATACAACTAACACAATACCAAAATTATTATACATTTTACAATTTGCAAAAACTGTTTTGTTTAACACAATAATTTAGCTCTTACACATTTGCATACTAGTTGGCAGGTGTTGGTTGCACATGTTCTATTACCTGCATAACTAACATGCGGGTAATGTTATAGGAGTGAATGTTATATAATAACTCTATATTTATCTTGAGTGATGCTTTTTAACTGTATGTGAATATCATCATCATCATTATCACTATTATCATCATCAACATTATCATCATCATCATTATCAGCATTAATTGTCTTTATAAGCCATCTTTATGCAGTAATTAATTTTAGATAGAAAAATATCATCAAGTGTATCAAAATATAATAACTGTTTCTTCTCTCTGCGTTTACGTTTAATTTCGGTCCAAATTAGATCATGTGATTCATTAAGGTGATAGCAAAAGCATCTATAAATACCGTGATACGTCCCAAGATTCACCGCAATTTAGCTTCCTTTTCCGCTTGTTTCATTAATTTACATCTCTGCATATGTTCAAATTCTAAATTCATCAAAAAATTTCGAACTAATACATCTCGATACTCAGTAACACAATCGTATGGTATAATTAAATTTTGTAATAATTCTATATGTTCTCTCTGTAATACACATAAACAACGTTGCTCCAAATCAGGAAAACACGTTTCTCTAGAATCCTTTTCTGTTTCATCTCCTTCATTCAATGCCAATGATAATGATGCTGATGATGATGATGATGATGAAGAAGTTTCCATTATCTGTAATTAATTTAAAATTATTAGATAATGTTGAATAAGTTATTGAATACTTTAATCATCTGCAAATTCACTAGATAATAGTGAGTAAGCATGATCTGTTAATGCAGAAAAACGTTTTCGTTTGATTGTGAGACTTTCTTCATGTTCATCCTCTTCTTCCACATTTCTTTTTTTAGCTCTCTGCAGTTGATTGCTAAAATCTGAATTTAATCTTTCAATATCATGGTGTCCCCACGCTTTTGTGGATTCGGGGAAAACGGGGTTGATCCAGCGTTTGCTATCAAACGGTGACAAAGCTAATTTCGTTTGCTTTACAGTGAACAATTCATGCAGTTTACTTCTTATTTGATTAAAACTTTCATAGTGTAGAGTTTTGTTAAACAAACAATTTTTGTAGTGCTCAAATGTCAATCTGTGCTTAACTGTGTTGCGGGGTACGCCTTTTGCTAGTTTCTTAACATCAAGATTAGCTACAGTTTGTGATGATTGATTTTCAAATGTGAATGCATACATTTTCGAACGTAAACCACAGAAACTGTACATTGTTCGTGATGCAAGTTCATCCTTCCAAAATCCCGGGATTTTCGCGTTAGTGGCTGAATAGCACTTGTGATCTTTTGGATAATTTGAAAAATCAAATCTTTCTGGATTCAATTTCATTACTTCGTATATATCATCACAATTTGTTATAGAATACAGCAAACTGTCTGTATCTGTTAGACATAATTTTACTTCAGAATTTTCAAAGATTTTCAATATATAGTTATAGTGAAAATCGTATACTTTGTGTTTTGCGTAATCGAGAATTGTAGCACCCAAAAAAATTGGTTTATTGAGGTAGCATTCTGTTTTTGCAAGACTTACACCGACTACATCATTTCCAAATTGATACCAGTCTTTTACTGTTGGTTTGCTTATAATTTTATCGAGTCTAGCTGGGTTTGTAATTAGCTTAAATTCACGATGTTTGCGAGACGATTGTAAACTCTTGCCAAATATACAATTATTACATAATTTCCACAAATCTCTCTCAAACTCATTGGTAGCTTGACGCCTTAATAATGTGTTACACTGAATAAAATCTTTCAACCAAGGTGATTGCTTATAACGCAATACACGATGAATTTTTGTCAACTTTAGACCTAGCTTTGTGTATAGCTGCAGGTTCACCAGATTTAAAATGTAATTTTTTTTATCATAAAGTGTGGTCAAAAGTTTTTTGTTAGCTGCATTACTTATACCGCAATCTACATTTACTCGCGCTCTTACATTATCAAACTCATCGTTGCTGCCGCTGCTGCTGCTGCTGTGTGCGGCGCATGCATCAATGTCTGTCTCACTTATGTTTTCTTTAATCTCTACATTTTGATAGTGTGAGAATAATTCTTTCGGTGGACAACCATGATGAGGTGCAAGCGGTAAATCATTGTGAAGTTGTTGAAGATGAATAGGGTATGTTAAATCACATTCAATTGTATAACCATATGATGAGGTGTTAACATCTATATCTTGCCACTTGAAATTAGATATTTCTTCATCACTTAACCAGCAGAATTGACCTTGTGGGAGATTTTTTCCCATACAAAATCCGTACAGATTACAACAGTCCAGGTACAAAAGATGTGTACATTGTTTTCTTTCATCAAAACTTGACATAAATTTATTATTAGCTTGACAAAATCTCAAACTAATTCCCGAGAATCCACCTCTCAATCCCTGCTCATAAAACAAATGTTTTTCAGGGCATGTCAATAGTTGAAGTTCAATATTTGTGTGTTTCAACATTGCACACCATCCTAGGTGAGGCAAGGATAGAAATTGTGTACAATCAAGTTCGTAAATATTGTAGAATTTGTCACGAAAATATTCAAACACTGTACAAAGAAGCAAAACGTCTGTCTTCAAATAAAGATCATGGTATTCTCCAAAGATTTCATTTCAAATGCTTCCCACACTTTTTGCATGCTGGTAATCTTCTTCACTTATATTCTCATCAGTTATTGAGTTGAAAAACTTATCGCGAGCAGGAAGTTGTGTTTCAGCGAATTTCGTTTCATCTGACAAATAATCATATGGAAAATGACCCTTCTGCAAAAGAAGGCTTATTCTATTTTCATCTATGTCTGGAAACGAAGAATAAACTTTCCTAAACACATGTCTATTATGCTCAATGTCCGTATCACTACGCAAATTATTTACTAATGTAGCTAGTGATGTATTCAGAAATTGCAAACTGTCTATGAATTTGAGAATACCAATCGACATTGTTAAGATCTTCTCAGATGATTGAGCAATGCAGTTTATTTTGTACTTTTCATCATCATATTTTCCCAATGCTCTTATTAAAAAACAGTTGTCATAAGATTTAAAGTTATGAAAAATTACAGGTATAATAATTTTTTGCTTTGCATTGACATTGCAGACGTTGTGCGCGGCCCCAATATAGCGCCCTGTTTTGTGACAGTGGTGACGGACCTTTTTGTTATTTTTATTTCTATCAAATAATAATGTGGTATGACATAGACAACATGTTGTTGCGGTTGTGAATTCAAATTTCTGTTTATTCGTCATCTCTTCCATTGGAGTTTCGTATCTCAGTTCTGGTTCCAAAACTTCAGCGTGTGCAAGCAATTCATCAATGAATTGTTCTACAATTTTCTCACCAACATGAGAAGCACGGACTACTTTCGGACCGAAATATATCTCTGAGTTATCTTTGACAATAATATAACAATAACCGGACGGTACATGTTTATTCAAATTAGTAGTTGCACTAGCATTTGATTGTCTTTTTTTCGTATGATTAGCTGCCATATTATCATTATCATCATCAATAACATTATCAAGTGAAGAATTGTCTTCATCACAATTGTTATCATTATCATTGCATGGTGTTAAAAATGCTTCGAAATCTGCGTATACACAATACATAGATTTTATGGTTGCGCTATAATCGCGAAATTTTACAATTGATTCACGTTCAATTTCCTCGCGCGGGTAACGCACCCTTTGTGCACCAAATGACTGACAAATGCTAATGTGTGCTTCTAAATTCGTCCTTCCATCTGTTTTGCTACTACCTCCATCACTGAATCGATGTAAACAATAAGGACATATGAATTTTTCATTTGTATTCTTTGTACATTCTGATAATAATCGAGAAAGACCATTTTTATTTTCACGTGTATTTATGACACAAAAATGTTTATTGCCAAAGTCATTGGTGAGTAGAAGGAGATATATAAGATATTTCCGTTCACGAAACTTTGTTATTCTGAATGGGAAAATTCTTTCCGTGTCATTACAATAACATAGTATGTTTATTGCGATCTGTGGGTTCAATTTTTCAAAAAGATTCAAATCCTTATTAGCTACCGGGAATGTTAAACCGTCTACATTAACAATTGGCATAAGTTTTTTCAAATCACTAATACGATTATTATGTGATGTGTTGAAGTACGCCAGAACCGACCACAAAAAACACATGTTGTCTTCTCTGTTCTGAACATTTATTAGAGCCTTTTTGTTAGCCAATTTTGCGGGTGTAGGTATGTAGCTACTTCCAATAGATGAGCCGTATATTGGATTATATTTAACAACATGTACATCAGTGTAATTAATTTCTCCCACAACCCAACCCGAGCCATTTTCTGTGAATTGATCCAAAAGAGAAAGTATTTTCTGTTTTGCTGCTTCAAGTTGTAAATCAAATTCATCCTTATTATCTTGTATGTTCAATAGAATAACCGAATTTGAATTGAAAGATGGTGTGGCAGTCTTCACTGTTTCGCCATCTTCTTCAAGAATCACAATTTTGTACAATGTTACACTCACCGAGATAAACCATTTTATACTGTTATGCAAATTACGCGATTTTTCCGTGAGAAAATCATATATTTTGCTAGACAAATTCTCAATGAATAGTTTCAAATCTAATTGCAGTGAAGTTGGTTTATATCTTGCTCTTGCAACAGTTTTTCGCATACTATATGTATAACTCGTAGTAACTTCCATATTGCATTGATCTTACTGAATATTTATGTAATGATAATTACATGTGTTAATTATAGTTAGAGAAACAGAGAAAGAGTGAACTTGTAATTGAAAATATAGCTAAATTAAAAAAAAAAAATGAAATACAATCTGAAACATACGAGAGGGTGTTTAGTATGAATTTTCCCCATCCACTCTAGATTGTCGACTGCAATAAAGATGATGCTGTTACTGTTGTTTTGATGATGATGATGATGGTGGCGATGAGCAGGTGTGAAGATCTTATTTATCCTTGCTTGAGATGAATGCAATTCACTTGCTCCGCTTACACATAGTTTGCAATGCGAAGATGCGGGTGCAATCTCGCACCTGTTGTTCTTCTCCTCCTCACTACGTAACGGTCTGTAAAAAATCACAAAACAAACAATTCAGTTCTGTTGGAAATCTGAGAGAAGGAGATTTTCCAGTATAAATACTGTGAACAAATCCTTACACTTTATCACTATCAATCCGGGTATCGCTGAAGACATATCTCATCGATTTCGTTTGATTTTATCTATTTTGTAAAAATGTGTGCTGAAATTTTCAATTCTAAATCTTTTAACCAAGCCGCGATTATACAAGTCGAAACATTTTCCATCGAACTTCTCACTCTTGATCATTCATATACGGTGAAATCGGGTCGTATAGCGAAAACGAAATTTGGTCCGAGACCTGTGCTGCGTATAGAGTTACCACCATGGGAGACTGTACAACAACTAAAAGACAAAAGGACCGCAGCCGCTATCGCAGTTGCAGCTGCAGCAGTTGCAGCGCCTGAAACAACTCCCATTCTTCGCTACCACCATCAGCAGCTGAACGAGGCATCTGCAGCAGAGGCGATAGCAGAAGCAGCAGCGCAAACATCATCATTGGGGGCTAACGAATCAGCAGAGATGTCTGCGCCATCAGTAGCTGGAGAGGAGATCATTTCAAATAGGGAGTCAGGAGATGGAGCAGGAGATGATAAAGAGGTAATTGATATATTCCTCCCCCGTCGATACAATAAATTTATTAACAACGAAAATATCGTTGATTTTAATAAACGATCATTCGAAGTACTTTTCAATAAAAGCAATATTGATTACATTAATGTTCAATTGATTGGGGTATTATCATAGGTTAATTGTTATGTGCGCACAATGAAATTGTTACATGCACACATAACACGTAATCTATAATATAAGACCTCAATCAATTGAACATTCATATTCAATCAATTGTTTTCATAAACAATGTGAAAATTTTTTTTTATATAATTAATAAATCAACATTATTGATTTAAATGATTTTTCATTTCACATACCTTGTTTTTGAGTAGTTGAGTAACAACAGCAGCAGCAGCAGTAGTCTGCATACACCAGCAATCACAACAGTATAACACCGAAAACAACTGCATACAATCTATTGTTGATGTTGAAGTTCACACTAACAAGTCACAAATATATTTATATAGATAAAATGATTGTGACAGTTGAATGTAAGTTTTATTCGTTATAATCAAGAAACAGAATATGCGTAACTATCTGCTAGAACTCAGTTCACACACTGATGAGTAGAGAGCTAATGCATACGTTTTTATACCAATATTTTTATATGAGTACATGTGCGTGCGCATGCTTTCACCTGCATGTCTCATTCTGTACGTGAAAGTTTGTTACTTTGTCATTAACATGCGGGTGATGTATGCGTCATCATTCATCAATTAGCACAGCTGTAATGACAATATTAATAATATAAAAAATTGTTCTTTGTTTAGTATTAATTGTGATGTGATAGTGTGAACATTAACATGTTTTGTGAAAATCACACTGAAGATTTGACGTGCTGTCATTGCAAGTTAAACAATGATAACAAATGTGATAGTATAAATCATTATAGCTGTAACACAAACTATAATCTTATAATGCACATAGACAAATTTTTGAAAAGACAACAGAAATTATTAAATGTTTTGTATGTGTGCATAATAAGCATAGTTGCACTATCGATTTATATTACTGCATTAATTCGGATTAATAAGTTATCACGTGAAGATAATTTAACTTTCAAAGATGTGGTTTCGAACAAAAGTTTCACATTACAAAGTGTTTCGGTTACGAATATTACTGATAATGTAACAGACGAATCTGATTTATTTTCAAATAATTTATCTTATAATGAGAAATTGAAGCGTGATTCATTGGATTATATAAAAGCGTGTATTTCAAGTGCAAAATATTTCAATATTAGCAATCACTTTCACAACGACATTGATAATTGGTATGATAGTTTAATGTTGAAAATGACTAGCATTTGTGCTTTTAATGATGAGTATAGAGATTTTCTAGCTAGATGTTTTACACAAACATCGATAGAACACATAAATACAGTATTGAATAAATCAATGGTTTTCTGTGATAGGAGATGATTATGATGATGATGATGATGATGATGATGATTAAAAAGTTGAAATCAAATACTACAGCTTATGCTATGCTAATTTCTGATAAACTTCTCACATATATAACCCCCTTACGGGCATTGTGACACAAATTTAGATTAATTTGGTTGGTAGACATGTATGTGTACGAGAGAGAGAGAGAGACGAATAGATAGTATACACATACAAACATATTAGTGTTTAATTAGTTTTAAGTGAATACTTGATGCGTAGAGACGTGGTGATGCTTGTGTGTGAGTGAAAGATGACAGCAGCTGTGGTAGACATGAGTGCGAGTATGGATACAGGCGAAATGCAGGACAACATTAATTATCAGTGCAACGACGACTACAACAACAACAAGAACAACACCAACAACAACAACGATAATAATTCATATGCAGTTGTTGAATTTCATTATTTTAGAGGTAATTACAATAATCACATTATAGTGGAGTTAGCTTTTGCAAGTTATGGTGAACAACTAACAGACTGGAAAGAGGGAGTGTTCCATTATCAAGCACCTTATAATTTATGTAAACTCAATGACGATAAAATTAGACATGCATTATGGTTAACAAAGCATTACCACTTACTACCATGGGATTGCGGATCCGAAAAATTCAGTAAAAATCAAATAAGAAACTTGTTATCAGAATATAAAATAGTATATACTAAAGGTGAGGAAAAACGTAGATATCTTTCTCAATTTCACAATGATGTAAGAGATTTACCGCACCAGTGGAAAAAACCAATTTATAATCCGCATACAAATGAACATTGCAAACATCACAGAAATAATTATGGAAGATGCGCGTTAACTTCATGCATACATTACAGGGAACAAATAGAAAATTATATTTTGAATGCTATCAATAGTGCTGATGATTATTGTGATGATGATGATGATGATGATGATAAGAAAAATGTCCTAGTAGATGAGAGTAATGTAGAAAAAAGTGAAGATAATAAAGAAGAGCCGATGCTTACAGAGAAGAATGAGGAGCAGGAGAAAAATGAATTTGATTATTCATTAGTAATTAATAGATTGAAGTCATTAATGAAAATGTTTATGGATCAAGAAGATTCTAAAAGTAGTAAAAACGAGGAGGAAGAACAAGATTTATATAATAATGATGATAATGATTATCTATATCAATTAACACATTTGCGTGTATTAGCGCAAAATGGATTTTATTATTGTCATAAAAATGATGTTATTAAGTGTTTTTGGTGTGAAAACCCATTAGAATTTCACACCGCAAATGTTTGCGCACCTGATTATAGAGATACAATTAATTTTAATGTGTTGGTATCATCCCTTCCGCAACTACCAGAAAAGTTTCTCACAAACAATGCTGCAGAATGATTAGTGTGTGTTGTGTGCGTGAATAGTAAGCAGACATCGCGATAAGGACTTGTGATTTGTGCGTTGAGGTGCGACATCGAGGAAATTGTAGAAGCAGCAACATGAACCCGAAAATGGAGTACAGATCAATTGAATTAGAAAAGAAATTGAAACACATTATCGAATGTGTTGACAAATTGGATGATGCTATTTCACGAGCATACACAACAGGAGATTTGAATATAATAAATTTTGCTAAAAAGCTTAAATCTACATATTTGTCAACAATTAACAGCGAAGATATTCATGAATACTTGGGCTACAGTAGACCATTATTATTGAATGTAGATAAATTGATTAAAATTGAGACTTATCTTTATGAAATGATGGCGGACATTGTAAATCAAGAATGAGTGTTAAAAAGATTATATCGATGGATATAGATTTAGTAGAAGATCGAGAAGAAGAAAAAGAAGAAGAAGAAGATTCATTGCTTAAAAACAAATCAGCATTTGAAAAACATCTTATACATAAATTACGTTATCATAGGTATGAATGTTATGGAAAAGATTATGGACATTATATTATTTGTATAAATCCTCGAGCAAATGAAACAATGCATGAGTTCATTGGAAAATGTACTTTAGATTCATGCTTTTATCAAGTAATGCAATCACATACGAGAGATAATCATTATGAATTTTGCAATGGAGCTTATCATACATTTAACATGTGTAAAAATAAAATTGACAAATTCTCATGTAATTTGTGGAGGAAATTCAAATGTACGAAATATTGTAAATTATTTCGATCGTTAAACAGTGTACAATGAGCTGCAACATACATGCGGGTTTCAATTAATTACAGTTCAATTCTAGTATCTGCAAACAATGATGCAATGATGGTTCAATGAACTTTTAACGGACATGTTTGAACTTGAATAACAGACAAAACACACCTGCTCGACAGGTGTGTCAATAAGTATGCAAGAAAGCACTTAAACTAGAATGTGGGTTGATGCATTCATTGTTTGTGAGAGCAACGTGCTGTGAACATCATCTGAGTGTAAGCTGCTGCAGAAAAGTATACAAAAAATAATAATGCCGATAATGAGAACAAGTCGTCGTGCGTCATCACGTAGTGAGTTTCAGGAGTCGTTCAACACAAAGGCGCGAGAAACTTTGCCAACAATTCGACTATTAGATTTAACTGAACAATTTAGATATCCGATAATTTCTGCCCGCATGGTTACGACTAAATTTGGAAAACGAGTTATTGTGCGAGTGTTATTCTACACTGATGAAGAACTGACAAGAAGTGCTAAACCATGTGATATATTTTTGCCGGAAAAATTTCTATCTGTTGTAAATGCAGATAATCTATCGAGTTTTAATGGAAAGGAAAAATATGTATTGATTACGGAGCGTGTGAATGGCTCAATCTATCCATGTTGCACAATTGACAGGATGACAAAGGCTGAACTTGAAGAATATCCAGAGGAATTACAATCACTAATATTGAACGGAAGAGATATGGACACCAAATAATGTTAACTGCTGCTAATGCTATTCGAACTCCTGCTTCTTCAAATTCTGTTTCTACTTCTTCTGCTGGTGGTGCGTTTGCTGCTTCTTTTGCTGACATTGCTGATAATCTTACTGCTATTGCTGCTGCTGCTGCTGCTGCTGTTGCTGCTGAGGAGATGAACAACGTAGAGGATGCTGGTGTACGAAAAGATGAAGAATCAGACAACCGGAGTGAGGAGGAGGAGGAGGAGGTGGAGGAGGAGGAGGAGGAGGAGGAGTTTCAGAAGATGGAAAGTGATGAGAACACTGATGAACAGATAATTGACATTGTAACTATGTATGATTGTTTAATATTATTGTTATTGTTGTTGATAATTGCATTGCTTTCACTATTGTTGCATAATTTATTGTATGATTTAGCTGTTAACAAATTGCATTGGTAAAGTATAATAATAATAATAAAGTTGACATCTTTTAAAAACATGGTTTTCCAATTTCCATAGCATTAGAACCCTAGTTCATCTAGTTTTTAGTACTACTAGTATTAATTGCATACAAATGTGTAATAAAATCAAATAATACAACTCAATCAACATCAAGTAATGCTGGTACTATTACATCCCAATCTGAAAAAACACAGACTGACAATGCTGATCGGTTAGGAAATTATGAAAATTGGGATGATTTCATTAGTTCATTAGCAGATAGTAGCGGTCTCAATGTTCATTCTAAACGAATTGTGAATTTAGGTGCGCCGCTGGAAAATAGTGACGCAATTAATAAACAATATCTCTTGAATGAAATTGAGAGTGTGAAAAACTTAAGCATTGATGATGTATCAGAACGTTTGACTAAATTAGTGGAAGACAAGGATGTAGTGAATAGAGAGCATCTATTGAATGAAATTGAGAATGTGAAAATCTTGACTATTAGTGATCTATCAAATCGTCTATCCAAATTGGTGGAAGAAAAACAAACACAAAATAAACAATATATATTGAATCTAATTGGAGATGAGAAAGCAGTGATTCTCAATGATGTGTCACAACAGGTAATCAGATTAGCAGAAGACAAAGATGTAGTTAATAGACAATATATATTGAATGTAATTGACAATATATATTGAATGTAATTGAGGAAGAAAAAAAAATCTGTTCTATCTGATCTTACAGCTCAAGTTAACAAATTAGCAGAAGATAAAGATGTAGTTAATAGACAATATATTACGGATGTGATTGGGGAAGAGAAAAAATCTATCCTTGTTGATCTGGGGTTTTAGATGGGTGAGTGACCTGTTATCAGATAGTGCTGAGATGAATGGGGGCGAGGGGGGTATTTGGATAGTGGGATATATATGTTATCTGATTACGAGATAGTAACACATCACAAGCAGGTGGGAGGGGGGGAGGAATGGGGGAAAGAGACAGTAGCCATTTTGGAGACAAGTGTTGTGGTGTGCGCGCGCAAATTAGAGGGAGATAGCGTGAAGGCGCTAGGCGCATACGCGCACGCATCTTAGCGACAGCACGCGTGCACACACACATTTGGTGAGACAGCGGCCATTTTGGTGGTATCAGTTAATAATGAGACAGCATCTATCTCGGAGATTTATTCATCATTCAGCTGAGATTTCTTCTATAATTAGTCAACTTTTGAAGCAGGAATAGTAGTTGAATGAGTAATAAAAAAAAAAAAAAAATAAATAAAATAAAATAAAATGAGAAAAAATATGTCAAAATATTTTAATATCATATTAAATAATTATTGTAGATATAGAGAAAAAAAATGTGGTGGTGCGTGTAATTAGGTTCTAATTAGGTGTGAGATAGTCAGGTTGTCTGATTAGCAGACAATTTTTTAGGAAAACATGAGACGCTGATGGTGATGGTGGTGGCGGTGGCGGTGGCGGCGGCGGTGGCGGGGGGCGGCGTTAGAGCATCGATCAGATTTGGTTACAGTGAATACAAGTTGGTTACATAGTTTGACTTGGTTATACAGCATACAGTAGCCATTTCTGAGATAGAGATTGCTATTGAGATAGCCGCCATGTGGATGAGACAGCTTTTGTTAGTTGAACCAGTAATCTAACTTGAGACAGCATCCATCTTTGAGCTAGCTATCTTACATTGAGTTAGTAACCATCTTTGAGGTAACAATATTACACTTGAGACAATAGCCATCTTTGAGCCATAGTTTGTTAATGAGGGTGAGTTAGCCTCATGAGACAGCGACCATCTTTGAGACAGTAGCCCCATTTCTGAGATAGAGATTGTTATTGAGACAGCAACCATCTTTGATACAGTAGCCCCATTTCTGAGATAGAGATTGTTATTGAGACAGCAACCATCTTTGAGCCAGCTATCTCACTTGAGACAGCAGCCATTTTTGAGACAGCAGTCATCATTGAGACAGCGGTCAATAATGGTGATGTAGTAATTAGGTTCTAATTAAGTGTGAGATAGTCAGCTTGTCTGATTAGCAGCCGATTTGTGGGAAAACTTTTTTTGGTTACAGCGGCCATGTGCGCACACACATTTGGTGAGACAGCGGCCATTTTTGTGGTATCAGTTAATAATGAGACAGCATCTATCTCGGAGGCAGCGGTCATCTATGTGACAGTTGCTATTTTGGAGACAGTGATCGTCTAGGAGACAGTGGCCATTTTGGAGACAGCGGCTGTCTATGAGACAGCGGCCATTTTGGAGACAGTAATCATGTATGAGATAGCGGCCATCTTTGAGACAGTGTGTGTCATTGAGACAGCGGCCATCTTTGAGACAGTGTGTGTCATTGAGACAGCGGCCATCTTTGAGACAGCGCCCATCTTTGAGACAGCGGCCATCTTGGGTCCAGCGGCCATCTTGGGTCCAGTGGCCATCTTGGGTCCAGCGGCCATCTTGGGTCCAGCGGCCATCTTGGGTCCAGCGGCCATCTTGGGTCCAGCGGCCATCTTGGGTCCAGCGGCCATGTTGGGTCCAGAGGTTGAGCCAGAACCAATGTTTCTATACTACTCATGAGTGGTTTCATTTGAGTGGTGACGGAACTGTCGTGTTGGTAATACTTATTTATGCATTAATATGTTGGCTAGCAAAGCTTCCTATTGGATTGTCAACTCATTTAAAGTTCAAACTCTCGACACGGCAGAATGGAAAAATACTTTTTTTCGTCAACAAATTTGTTGAGTTCATTAATTCATCGCTCTACTCATTGTTTCTCGTTCTACCAAATCTTCTTCCAGTAGAACTAATGTTCTTCTTTATTAGAACTAATGAGCAATGAGTCAATCGCTTTTGTCGTAGAACTAATAAGGAATAATAATCAATTGAATAAAATTTAGTTTCCAATCCAATAAATATATTCTATCTGTTGAATCGATTATTATCATATTTCTTTGGAATCTTCACTTATATGTTTAAAGACTTGATTCGAATAAATTCAATTCATTCTCACACCTGAATTCTAACTTCACATGTTCCGAATAACGTTTTTACACCTAAATACTTCTTGAACCAACTCAATTTCTTTTATTATTGATTACTCCCATTAAGACATTGTTTTCACATTAAAAGACATTGTATTGTTTTTTATCCTTTTGCATCTTATCCAGTTAACGTTTGGGTAATATCAACTGGTTATTGTGATATTTTTGTTCACAACGATACAGCATGTAATTCTTGAACTACGGAAGCTCTTAATGGATGAGATATCATTGTTTCAATCATTGATTTCCTGTGAATCGTTCTTCATTTCACTAATTAATAATTCAATGTATAAAATTATTCAATTTAATCTCGATTTTTTGAAGTCAAGTTTGAAGAGATCAATAGTAAATTATAATATAGTGATTTATTGTACTTGAGTGGACTGTTCACCTTCAATATTAACATAAATAGATTCAATCAATCTATAAAATAGCTTCTATTAGTTGAGTCGCTTATCATATTAGACTTATGCTCTTTGCAATGACTCTATTCAGTCTTTGAAGTGATAATCATATTATATATTGTTTTGTTTTAAAATTCAATAATAATTATCTTTTAAATAATTCATGAATTTCATGAAATTGATTCAATTCAGTCATATAAATTATGTTTATGTTCAATTTTTGTCACATGAAGCTGTTGTAATTGAGCTCTCACACAGTGTGACATATCAAATGTTACCGATTCCTGATGCTATTATGTTATTGCTATATGATGCTATTATACTATTATATTAAAAAAATAATTTATGGAACTTTTTCGTATTTAATTCTTCATATCATTTTATAGAATCTTTGACACAATATGAAGCTGTAGTAACTGAGCTCTTACAGCATGTGAAATGTCAAATGTTCTCGATTCCCAATGCTATTATGTTCCTAATTCATGAAACTGCTTCATATTTGAATCTTTTCATCATCTTATATAAACTTCTTCGCGCAGTTTCAACTGGAAATTGTTTTACACTGAAATCCTTCTTACCGGATATATTTTACAATGATGGCTGTTGTTACGCCTTTCTTGAAAAAGCGATAAGAAAAATAAAGCCGTGAACGGTATTTTGTCGCTTTCTCACGCACTGCAAAAGCTCTATAATAATATTTCATTTTTGCTCTGTGGAACCGTTCAGATTGTACTCAATGTTCGAATCTAAATTCCGCCTGTGTCCCTCCCCCCACCCATTCGCCGAGCTTGCAATGTGTTCCGATTATTAATGAAGTGGAATCATTCTTCAGGAAAATATTATGTTAGGCCGGTTAAATACAGTCCCCGCGGAATACGTTTATAAATGCTTTTCCCCCTAGCGTCACGTCCGGGTAAAAGCTCAGATTTACGAGTCTTGAGAGCTTGATGAGTTCGTTCGAATCCCACTCTGCCAAATACGACGTATTGGCTTTTACTCCACTCAGCGACAATTGGCTTTTCCGGAATTGCACTCGAATGGAATTACTAAAAATGAAATTCCAAAATTATTTAAGATTAGCTGGAAGGTGGCTTTTTACTCAGACATTTTCACTTTTCAAGAAAATCGTGTAGCTCTTCGAGTATACGGTACTGTGTTTCAAGATGAATAAATTGTGTGAGGTGGAATCTTAGGTGTTATGTAGTGGTAATTTATTAATGTATGATGTATGATGTATAATGTGTGATGTATGAATGTATGATGTATAATGTATGCATTATGTCATTACATACTCTGAACATTGTCAAGATTGATTAGTTCAGTAATCAATAAAGCATTCGAATAATCAATCGAACAATCAATCATTGAAATATTTTCATTACAATCTTTTCAATTGAAAACTATCTAGTCCTAGCTACACCTAATAAATGATATCTTATTATACAGCTTTTCCTTCTACTGATATTAATTGCTTTCACAATACTGTATTTCGCAATTAAATCTAAAACCAACTAACCTGAAACCCAGTCCAATTCCATTGTTATGCAATTCAATTTGCATAATAAATGCAATTGCTTTACAATTTGCTTTATAAATGAACTACACACTCTTTTTTATGTAGTGGATTTGATGTCACATGAATCCAAGGCCAAATACAACTTAAAAGAGGTCTTTCCTACTGAAAATATGCTACTTGTTCCGAGGAATAGGAGATTAACTTACTTGGAGAACATGAATAAACGCTTATTAGTACTGTATTAGAATATTAGAGTTTTCAAACCTTCTCCTGCCTATTTTTGATGAAATAGTAATATTTTAAATGATCAAATTGACCTAATAAGAGGTAGTCTATTATTAACTAAACACTGTTGAATTTTTACACGAATGTCAAAGATTTCTCATCTCAACTATATTGTAGTCTTGTAGTCTCACTGTATTATGAGAAGTTTATATTCAATATTAGTTCTTTGAATCCACATTGCATACATTCCTCGTTTCAATAAATGTGTGACAGTATTATGAATTAATTTCAATGTCAATTTGAATCTAATCTCTCTAGGACTCACCTCACAGTCGTGTTACTATGAGTTTCAAAGATTTTCCAATCAATATTGGAATCATAGAGCATGGTTCAGAATATTGATTGGTAAGTTCAAGCAAACACATTGGGTGAAGTGAATAAAACTAAGTTTCTAGGAGGTAGGAACTAGTCCTTAGAATTAGCTCTCGCTAAAAAACGAATGAATAAACTATAGTTAGAAGAAGCTAAGGAAAAACTTGGAACAGTCCGGAAAACTTAAGATAGGGCTAGCATGAGCTGAGGTTAGATCTGTCTATTGATGATAAATCATAATTATGTTATTTTCGTATTCAACAATTCTCTCATGAGTCATGAAATGCTCAGCAATATAAAATTCGTATTCAACGACTCTCTCACGAGATGCTCAGCAATATAAAATCAAGTACAAAGAGAAATTCGATAAGAGGAGACTGGAAACAGGAAAATCGAGCTAACTTCCTGGGAGACAGAACTGTGCGAGTTCTTTAGCTACAAGGAAAACCCTACTTTCTGCAAAATCCCAGGTGGCTTCAGCTTGGAACAAAACCTGCTAATGTGGTTGAATTAGATACATCAAAAGCGTTGATGGAAATTGAAAATACATCCACCTCATGCCCATCGACCCAAACACAAGTAATAGCAGCTACAAGGAAAAATAATAAAAATGTGATTCACCATAAAATTAATAGAATAATATTACTTTTACAACTTTCGTAATCTAGAATCTATTTAATATTATAATTGTATGTACACGAATAAAGTAATCTAATCGAAAAATGTAAGGTTTTGCTGTAATAGATGGAGTTGCAGAAGAAATTGCTGAAGAAGTCTAGCAAGACCTAGCCCTATGCTACCCTAACAAACTTTCAATCACTCTAAGCTTAGCATTTGCTTACAAAAACCTTAGACCTAGCTTCTTCTAACTTTTATTCACCTCACCCAATATACTTTATTTTATCAGTATGTCGTTGTCGTTTGTTCAAGTTTATGACTATCGGTATAGATATTATGATTATTATGAATCCAATCATATTATTTGAATAGTATCCAAAAACTCTGACACCAGACCTGAGCCAGCCAGTTTACACGGAATAATTATTATTATTAGTATCCAAAAAAAAAAACATTAGTTACGGATTATATTGTGGCATTGAAGGAAAATAATGGAATTCATCTCTTTCCCCCTGAACATATCTGTGAAATAAGTGGAATTATGAATTATTGGACAAGAAAAGGAGTAACAAATAAAGACCAATCTCAAAAAGAATATTAAAAACTGGGCCTTTTCTTTGGTCTAATAAAATTACTGAAATTGAATTTCTCTGCCGAACTCTAATAAATTAAAATGTTGATTCCAGTAAATCCAAGCTCTGTTATATTACTTTGCATTTCTCGGAAAGCTACATCAATCTGAACGAGAATATCATTAATCTGAGAAAATAATTCTACTGCAACGTATTTTTCATTCGCGTTTTCTTTGAGCATCACAGTGTTGCAGAAAAATACTAACCTCAAGGGTAACACTCCACTTTTAATAGATGTTTTTCTCAGCGAAATGAGCGAAATATAACTAAAGCAAAAATTTCATTTTCTTTCTCAAAGGGTAATTAGGAGTCCTTAGGGAAGTGTTATTCCCTTCATTAGAAAACTTTGTAATTATTTGATTTCCTGCTTTCTTCTGAGTTCAATCTACGATTTTTCGGTCGAGATAAGTTTGATATTCTCGCATTCTCCCTCCTTCTCTTTAGCGAATGAGTTCTGTCTCCCCCAATTTCTTTCTCGCTTATTTCGTCTCTATTTTCCTGTTTTTACTTCAGTTTGTGATTACTAGTTTGATAGAGAACTTTTTGGTACAAGTTTCTGGTGAAATTTCATTCCTGTTCATTACAATTTCATTTTAAATCAATGATTCTTATAAGATTGAAGGTGAGAAACTAAAGGGTGGAAACGTCAACCCTTATCACGAATCTGTATTCCAGACACTCCACATTAAAATATTGAACACCAACTCAAATGAATCTATTCTTAATCTAAAATCCCAACGTCTGAATCTAAACGTCTCTATTACATCATTAGTCAGTTCAGTTGATATTCATCGAAGTTTATAGAAAACTTGAATACACTTTAGTAGTGTTGTATAAAGTTTTTAATTAAGTGTTGAGAGATTGAAACAATGCCATTAGTAAGTCACTATCATTTGATTCGTGTGCCATTAATAATAATTATAGCTCAATTGTAGAGAAAGGGGAGCAAAAAAACGGGTCTGTTTCTCTATTCTTTCCCTTTTTCTTATAACATGATTCTACTCTTCTTTGAGCGTCCTGTTCAAAATTGAGAAATTATAGACTGAGAGAGAAAAAGAATTTGGTAAAACAAGAAACCCCCACTCGGTCAGCTCCTACATTCCTAGCATTCCTTCTACCTCTATTCTCGTGGTTGGCGAACAGTAGTTTGTAATTTGTAAATTATTATTTGACCAATAGTTTTACAAATGTTAGTAAAATCGAGGATCAAACCGGTTACCCCCACTCGGCCAGCTCTTACATTCCTGCCAGCTCTATTCTCGTGGTTGGGGAACAGTAGTTTATAATATTAGTAATAATAATCAATCATAATTTGGAATAATAACTTTATTAAATAATTTTATCCAAAATTTTTAACAGTAATATTTTGTAATCTCCATGGATAAAGTGAATAATATAATATAATCTTTTCTATTGCACTCTAACTCTCTCTCACTCTCTCTTATTCTCATATTCCCTATCTTTTTATAGTGTTCTCTTTCTTGTTTTACCAAATTCTCTCTCTCTCTCTCTCTCTCTCTCTCTCTCTCTCTCTCTCGATTGGCTCTCTCTCTCGAATGTCTAGTGAGTGAAACGTGTTCAGTTCGGCTCCGTATTCATATAGAAATTTCGTAGGGTAAAACAGTTAAATTCATTGCAAATTATACATTAAATTGTTCAGTTTCTCAAGCCCCATTCTATTGTGAAATTACTTTTTTAATAACTACTCCCTCTTTTTAGTTATCTCCATAAAACGCTCACGTTCTTTCTTCAGTTTTGTCTTCACCTTTCATATAGCATGGGTAAACCCAGAGGTACGCCGAAGAGAAATGGGGACACCACTCAGCTACCTGCGCCTTCCCAGGCTATTTCGGGCCCATTGTCCGAGGAGGTGCTGGCGATAATCAGCCACCAGGTGGAGAAAGCTGTTGCGACTGCGGTGACCACCGCAATGCAATCTATTCTTGAAGACTTCCAGGCTCTGAAGGCCGAAAACCGACGGCTGAGTGACCGGGTTCGGGAGCTCGAGGTAGACTGCCACCTTAGGGTCGACGACCTCGAACAATACGGTCGACGGCACTCGCTCCGTATTTTCGGAATCCCTGAAAGGGAAAAAGAAGATACGGACCAACTGGCGCTGAAAGTCTTCAACGAAAAGCTGAAGGTGCCGGTGAAGCTGGAGGACGTCAACCGGTCGCATCGCGTCGGAAGGCGCCAACCACCACTGCCCGGACAATCAAGACCGAAGGACCGTCCCATAATCATTCGCCTTTGCAGCTACCGTACAAGGCGAATGATTTTCGAGGCCAAGCGGAATCTGAAGGGGACCGGCATCACCATTCGGGAGGATCTCACGACGGAGCGCCTCAAAATCCTGAATGCTGCTGCCGACCGCTTCGGGCACCGCCAGGTTTGGAGCCAAGACGGGCGAATCAAAATCGCCGTCAGCCAGGGAGGCTCCAAGAAGGTCCATACGGTGGAAAGAATGACCGATCTACTAAAAATCCCGGTGAGTTCCTAAATATTTGAATAGCATAAGACAGTCTTAGAGCCCTTCACTCACCCAATTTGAAATTAATAATAACTCAATAGTCACTTTTCTATCTAGCCCATAATTTATAAATTGATACAATTTTAACGAATTAGACCATTATTAAATTAGTAAATAGTCATTTCACAATAGCAATAGGCCAGACGTTTCCAGTTCCAGGGAATCCAGTCGTGTATTGATAATCGAGTTAGATCGAGAATGCTTGCTGTAGCCATGAAATAACTAATATTTGCTAATTAATTCTACATTAATCAATAAGCCAATTCATGATATTTGAATAAGTAAACACATTGCATAATTTTAAGTAGCCTATAAACTTAGGGGAATCAGATTATTTACTGAGGACTAGAGGATATCCAATTTACTTCTTTAACTGTTCTGATCTATACTACTGATTGTCATGTTTCCTACTGCTATTCCTAATTCAACTTGATGGAGGACAATTTAAAATTGATTATTCCTGCAGTTTATCAACTTGGCATGTGATAGGCCCTTAATTGATACATCACTATAATTCACGACATACATTCAACGTGTATTAAAAAATTCACTACTCATTTTATTCAGACATTTTGTTTAATATCTCCGAATCATTGTTCTCACTCCTTCAAACATTATCTATTTCTCTCCTATCTTTAGCATCTGATTGCTACAAATCCTACTTCATTATAACCATAATTATCAATAGCCGTTTTATTAATTAAACTTGAGATCTTTACAAACTCAAAAATGACATAAATGTTCCACATGCACTGTATCATGAATGAATCCGACTTGTGAATCCTTTTTCTCATTGTGATCTAATCCTCATCTACGTTCTCAGGTTTACCACTGGTGCACAATCTTTCTTTTGCTCTCCCTCTTCTTTTATTTTTTTTTTTCTCCATTTCCAAACGTGTTAGGAGCCTACATCAGCGATAAAGCCTGTCATATTAAACGTCTATCTGCTATTTAAAATGTATTTTTTTTTCTCTTCTTTCTTCTTTTTTTTCTGTCTATTCTAATCCATTAGTGTATACTAATTAATTATTTCTGCCTTATTTCTGTATAAAAGAAAACTGCATATATGTATTTGGCTGCTCTTTCTGCTCGCTTTTTCCCTGTTGCAGTTGCAGTCATACCAGACTCAGACTCACTCAGGCTCCTCTCACTCTGACAACCTCCAATAATGTTTCATTACACCGGATTATCAGCTGGAACTCGGCATATCACAAATTACGACCTACTAGTGTGCAGTGAATATTAGATCTATTACAAAAAGTGAAGTGAAAAAGGAAGAAAAGCTAGTAATTACAAATTTCTACCTACCAGTGTGCAGTGAATTTTAGAATTATTACAAAAAGTGAAGTGAGCCGAACTGTCAACGCATTCATAATGCACTCGGCTATTCAAGTGATTGAGATTTTCTCATTTAGGTTAAGTTTTCTAGATTTAGTTTCATCCCCATTTTCTATGTCATGTTCTCTTCCGTGGTTGACTCAGCGTTGGTCTACAACCCCATGATGACTCTCACTGACGCGTCTGCTCGCTCGCCCTCAACGTGCGATTATTTGAACAATAATAATGACACAGGTTTAATATTATCCAATGAGCTGCACCATTTTAAAAATCTTATTAAAATTGCTCATCTTAATGTCCAGTCCTCAATTGTCATATCGACGAACTAAGAGCAATCTTTCGTTTTCGACTTTAATGTAATTGGAATTTCTGAATCATTCTTAAAGCCCAGCATTCCATCAAATCTAGTTTCATTGCCTGGATATAATCTTTTCCGTAATGATAGGTTAAATAAAGCCTGTGGGGGCGTAGCAGTTTATGTAAAAGATTGTATTAAAACTAAAATATTGACCACATCTAAACAATAATATTCTGCTAGACCTGAATTTATGATACTTGAGCTATCTTTATCAAGCTCTGATAAATTATTAGTTGGAATTTGCTATCGCCCACCAAAAATTGGTCATTTTACAGATTTTGAAAATGCACTTCTCTCTTTTATGCCATTTTATAACCGTATTCTAGTTATGGGAGACATGAATACCGACCTAAACATGACTAATCGTAACTTTGACTATTACCAACTGACAAATATCTTCCAATGTCTTGACATGACTATTTTACCACTGGATCCAACGCATCATACTAATGAATCGGACACATTCATAGACTTACTCGTAGTCAGTGACCCCAATGAAGTCATACACAAGGGTCAGATCTCTGTCCCAGCTATTTCTGGACATGACCTGATATTTTGTGTGCTATCTTACAAACCACCCAGACCAGAACAAAAATTCATAACATACAGGGATTTTAAACACTTTGATGAAGCAACCTTCCTGACTGATGTAAGACAATCACCATGGCATCAGATTGAGGCCTTATCCTCAGTTAATGACATGGTTGATACTCTTGAAAATTTGACTCTTAACTTATATGACAGACATGCACCCTATGTGACCAAGAGAATAAATAGAAAACGACGTGTACCTTGGATGACTGATGATATACTAAAGATGATGGGACAAAGAGATAACACTCATAGAAAATTTAAAAAAACATATGATCTGAATAGCTTAATTGAATATCGAAGTCTCCGTAATAAAGTTAAACAACAGTTACGTAATTCAAAAATTAGATACTTAAATTCATTTATGACCGATAACAGACAAGACTCTTCATCATTATGGCGTGGAATTAAAGAATTCGGCCTGAGTAAACAGAAATCTCAAACCCCAATTGACTTACCACTAGACAATTTAAATGAACATTTCATCTCACATTCAAATCAACGTGACGAGACGATCATTAGTAATCATGCTAACAATCTAAATAATCAGGTAACAAATTCAAACATTCCAGTAGCTGAACAATTCAGTTTTCGTCAAATTTCATTACAAGAAACTTACAAAGCAATTCAACATGTTCGTAGTAATGCTACAGGGGCAGATAAAATACCAATAAAATATATTGAAAAAATCCTATTTGCAGTCCTACCAATCATCACATTCATATTCAATAAATCTCTTGAAGATGGTGTTTTCCCTGAAAATTGGAAGCTTGCTCTGGTTCGTCCATTAAACAAAGTTACCTCTCCTAATAAAGTTGAAGACTACAGACCAATTAGTATCTTACCTGCGCTTTCCAAAGTACTAGAAAGACTTGTCCATGCACAAGTTGTAGCATTCCTAGAGCATAATACCAAACTTCATAACTTTCAATCCGGATTTCGAAAATCTCATTCAACCGAAACTGCTTTACTACGTGTTACTGATGATATAAGGTTAGCTATGGACCAAAGAAAATGTACTATTTTAAGCCTGTTTGATTTTTCCAAAGCATTCGATACGGTAGACCATAAAATTCTCCTTAGCAAATTAGCCCTCTTTGGATTTAACCACAGAGCACTACAATGGTTTAATTCGTATTTATCCGGTAGGAAACAATGTGTATCTGTTGGTGATAAGAGATCTAATTGGAAAAATGTTTTACATGGTGTTCCCCAAGGATCTATAATAGGCCCCCTACTGTTTACTTTGTATGCAAATGACCTCTCCTCTGTTATTAAGTTTTCCAATTTTCATACTTATGCAGACGATCTTCAAATTTATGCAAGTTGTTCAACCACTAAAATCAATGAAACAATACACAAAATGAATGAAGATATAAATTTAATAGTTGAATGGACTAAGAAAAATGGCCTTAAACTCAACCCTATCAAAACACAGCCTATAGTAATTGGATATTCACGCATAATCAACAGCATAGATTTTAATTCAATCCACAAAATTATTGTTGATGGTAATGAAATACCCTACTGCAGCTCAGTCAAAAATCTCGGAATACTCATGAATAAAACTCTTGACTGGTCAGATCATGTTAATAGCACTTGTAAAAAAGTATTTTCAGCCATGCATTCATTGAAGAAATTGCAAGACATTCTTCCTAGAAACATAAGATTATTACTAGTTAAATCTCTGATCTTCCCTCACTTTATCTATTGCAATTCTGTACTTAATGACATGCAAGTTACTCTAAACGATAAACTACAGCGCTGCCAAAATTACTGTATAAGGTTTGTGTACTCCCTCGAACGACACGATCGGATAACCCAAGCTCACATTGCAAGCTCAACTTTAAAATTGCCAGAACAGAGACTTTTTCGAATACTGAAACTTGTTAGGGATATTTTAAAATATGGCAAACCTTATTATTTCAAAAATGATTTTAAATTTGTTTCTGAAGGTAGGCGGCTAGATGTTTCAAGTACTAGAACAGGTGAAAATACTTTAAGAATACCAAATCATCGAACAACAATATATACTAAATCTTTTCTTGTCAGCGCCTGTCGCGCTTGGAATTCACTCCCGAATTCTATAAGATCCATTGAGAGTCGAGCGGGCTTCATTTTAAAATTAAGAAAATATTTTTTTGATAGATTGACTGAGTCCGTCCAACCCTGAATCAACCACATGACATCTCCTATCTTTCATCCCTTCATTCATCCTCTTCGTAGTTATATGAATGATTCTATTCCAAAATACTTTTATATTCCAACTCTGAATAATTTAATATTATGAAATACAGTATTAATATTCCAATTATCTTTTTTTTTCTCATTTTCATTTATTTAGTGTACAGTATTATTCCATATTGACTACATCAACATTTCATACTCTTATCCTTTACATCCCATCATTATGTTAGAATTATTTATTCATCTTATACCTACATTATAATATTTAATAGTATTAAATTCCTAATATTAGTTCTAGTCGAATTTGTCAGAAAAATAAAGGCCTGCGGTTGAGTGTTAATGGGAAGGATGTTTTACATCCTTCTCCAAGAATGGACATTCATATGTCCAAACTCCGCCGTTTCATGTAGATACAAAACTATCATAATACCGTTAGCATATTGAATCTCATATCTGTTAATCCATATCATCAAATAAATTTTCATAGTTTATTTTTTCTTTAGTTGAATCGAATATTGAATATAATTATGGTGTTCGTTTAGTTTGGCGGATGGCGAATAACAGTTATTTTGCTCGATATAATTATACAGTATATACAGAAATTCAGTTGAGTGGAAGTTGCTCGCGGTCCGCCAAACTGAATAGATGTACCTGGATATTATCATTTTATTAGTGAGCTCTAAATTAAATTTACTAGTATAAATAAAATTTCATTTGATAAGCTCCCTTAAATTATCTTTTGTACTTAATGGATACTGTAATTACTTTTATCCTAAATGACGTTCATTGTATATTATCATTTTATTGTAAGCTCCCTTAACTTATCTTTTCTACTTAATTAATACTGTAATTACTTTTATTACACTAAAGGACGTTCAATGAAATAACTACTGTATCTTGATATAGAATTTAAGCTGACATTATGTTGTATTCTACATGAATAAAGTGAATAATCTAATCTAATCTCTCTCTGTCTATCCTTTCTCACTTTTAATCATTGCTTATCCCATCCCACTACACACACTTTGATGCTACTACATCATTCTCGCATTTCAAATTACGTTTCTCCTACTTCGCTTGTTTAACTACATTTTTAAACTCTTCTATTTCTAGAAGCAGAAGCATTAATATGAATATTATACACGCTTCTGCTTCTAATTGTCATACTCATTTACACGACATTCTCAAAAATGTCTTCTCCTCTATATCCTCTTTTCCTTGCTTTCCTTCTCTTTCTCTTTTCATCCCCTGTCTCCCTCTTGTATCCTAATTTTCTCTCTCCCTTTCACATTCTCTAGCTCGCTCTCTTTATCTTTTTAGTCTTAATCCCTTTCAACCCTCTACTGACTTCCTCTCTCACTTTCTCCCGTCTTACCTTTGTTTCTGTCTTTCTCAATATACTTTTTTGCTCTCTCCATTCTCGTCACTTTTCTCTCTCTCTCCCCTTCTACAATTCCTTCTACTTTCCATTCATATCCTTTCCTCGGCACTCTCTCCTACCCATATACAGCTACAGAAACTCAAAGTATAACAACAGAATCTTTCTCTTGCATTAATGAGAAGACGGCGATTTCTTAACAACGCCGATAGAGGAGTGTGCTAGGACGGAGCCATTTCATTGTCTTAACTCCAAATAAAGTAGTCAGATAGGGTTGCGGAGGGGAAGGGAGGGTGTAGAGTTCAGATGCAATTGTTTTGCGAGAGCAATTCGATTCTGATTGAGACCGGTTGCCGTCTGCGTGTAAATGGCTGGCTAGACGCTTTGCTCAGAGAGAGTGAGAGAGGGTGAGAGAGCGTGAAGTGTCACCCAAAAATTCTAAAGAGTGGAGGGGGTAACTTAACTACCCCTTAACAGTTTTCCATAGCTCCACTCGTAATTTCCAAATGTCATAGCAGCGCGACAAGGGCCAATGAAAGCTCTTATTAAATACCCAACATTGAAGTCATATTTCATAACAAATGTTGCACTGTTCAGTGTTCAATTTTAGCGTCGATGACCTCCTCTCCCTTCTCCTCCTCCACCTTCTCCTCCAGCGTTGGTGTCAACGCCTGCCACTTCTCTCAGGATTCAAATAAGCTTCTCAAAATCAAATTATAAGCTTGCGACATCAATTTGTTGATAATTGCTGTGTGTGAATATTGGAGGCGGTCCTATGCTTCAGACATTGTTGAATAAGGAAGAGCTATTGAAAACGATAGAGATTTGAGATTATTTTTATACTTGATAATTTGAAACTATATTTATAATGTACAGTACTATATTTATAATGATGCTGTGCAATACTATGCGAATTGTTTGATTTTTTTTGTATATAAACAATATTTATGTAATTGTTTCGTGGAGAATGGTTCTGGGCAAAAGGCCCGTCGCATCCACTTGCTGTACTGCTTTTTTCCAATAAATTGAATTGAATTGAAACTGCCCTCTGTACATTGTCCAAACCTTGCAATGTAGCAAGGAATGTTGGACATAATTTTTGTAGTATACAGCTTACATCGTAAGACATTATTTGTATTGAAGTCTTATGGCAAACAAGAATATGAGTCATTGAGAGTATGATTTATTTCCTAATAAATTGTTTCCGAATAATAGTAATAGTTCTGGAATTCAAAGTAGTAAAAGTTGATGAATCTTGATTGGTTTATCACTGTACAACAATGATTATCGCTCACTACACAAAAATGATGGAGGCTCTTCGTGAATAGTGCATTGATTACATCTTTTGTCATTTGTATTGATATAATACTCCTCTCCAACAAAAAACAAAAAATCCAAAAAAATAATCATCATTAGAAAGTGAATTGCTATTCAAGTTTCATTTTTAATTTCGTATGAATTTTGCATTTAAAAAGAAGTATAAATTCTAACGTAATATTATCGAAAAGTGATTAATAGTTTATTATCATTGTTATTTAATTGTACCCTATCGGAAACTTTTTCTTGTATATTTTAAATCTTATGATGCTTGATGGTGTACCGTAATGTGTAATGTGTATACAGATGTAAACAATAAAATTTGATTTCATTACCACCATGGATTCACATATTTTCCAGGCTTTAAATGAAAGGAGATCATAATTTCATCCACCCCAATCCTAACGGGATCAATGACCGATCATAGCATACCATCCATCATGAAGGCCTCTCGCTGTGAACGGAGCAATTTGCAGGCCTTTGATTAAGTGTGAGTAAACTCAATACTGACTCACGCTTAGTGGACGTTCATGTCACTCAAACTAGTAATTACGGCTGCGATCCAGCCAGCCGACAGATACCACGGATAGCCAACTATTTTAATTTGTACGTGATAACAATTACCTGCAATAGATAGCCAACAGTGCTATAATTGGCATTGGCGTGGCGTACCTTTTGGATGTAACTCTATTACTCGAGCAATATGTTTGGGTTGTAAATAAGTTCATGATCAGTGAGAATAGAAGTAAACGCACTCCAAACAGCACTTCTTCTGCAGTCTCAGCTTATGATCTGGTGGTTCTGTCTTTGGAGATATTTGGCAGCATTTGTTTGGTAGACTACTTTCTTTGGACATGTGATTGTTCGTAATTGAAAGAGTTTGCTAGTTGCTGCATTAGTAATTGACTAGTTGACTGCTCCACTAATTTTCTATTATGTGATTTACAAGAATTTCATTACTAACTTCTGACACAGTGTCTGGTGAGATGTTGTGATATTTATAATACATAATAAAAACACTCAGACTCCTTGATTCAGACACTTGATTCAGACTCAGCGCATTCCACTTCGGGAGCTATATGGCTAATAATAATAATAAAAACACTAGGACATAGTCAAAAATATCACTGTATTTAGTAAAGAAATTCACAAACATGTTTCGGCATCATTGTGCCATCTTCAGTGTACTAAAAGAAACTAAAAGTTAGGGCTGGTCAAGATTGGAAAGTTAATAGGGGTGGTGGTAAATTTGAAAATGGAAATTCAGCAAAAATGGAGATTCAGCATTGGTAGGTCAAGTATTGTGTCAAAGCTGCGTAACATCAGCTGTTTACTGATTGCCAAGCGCCAAATTAAATGAATCACACAATACTCATCAATTCAAATTCAAGTCATTCAATCACCGTTTGAACTCAAGTTGATTGTCCACCCCCGACTCCAGAGATACTTTGGAATTGAGTCAGGGCACCGAAAAGGACAGTATCGTGTGGTGGTTGTTGTGGGGGGGGGTTGTTAGGGGTGAGCGAGGGTGGTTTGTTCATATCATTTTTCCAATTGAAAATATTTATTCGTCCATAAAGCTGGTCGCGTCACCTGGGACCGACGTTAGTGGCATAAATCAGCCCAAGCTCGATCTGAGACCAATTTCTCTCCGCAACGGCAAAATATCCAAACTCTTCAATCAAAATGAACTAATGGAGCGAGCCGGATGTCACCGGCAAAATTCTTATCGGATAATCCAGCTACTGGCCGTGACGTTCTGTTTGGTCATCGTCCTGATTCTTCGCTTCTCGCTTTTGGGGTTCCTCGCTCAATCGAAATCACTGACCGCGAACCGAGATAACTCTGTGTCATCCCACTGGCCTCCTCTTTCTCCTTATCAGCGCTCACTTCTTGTGAGATGGCTTCATACCTCGTGTCATCACCAATCTTCAGCTAACCTTCGTGTGTTATACATTACATGCAGTTTTTGTGATCGAAAAATGTAATTTGGGGGAGAATGAATTTGGATATGAGTGGAATACAAACTGTATATTTCGAAAAAAATGTTCAAGAGCTTATGGTAGAAAGTCTAAATTCTTATAGAATTAACAATAATTAAATAGAATAGCCTCATTCTCTCTCTCTCTCTCTCTTTTGGTATTCAACCCTGAGGTTGATTTGCAGCAGTGCGCCATTCTTCTCTTCTTTCTCCTCATTATAATAACGCTTAGAATTAGCCTTAACAATGGCTTATAGCTTATGTTAGAATAGCTTAGCAATGGCTCAATTATGTATTAACATTATGCATTATATGGCTTGTGATGGCTTAGCAATTGATTATGATGGCTTATCAAGATGATAGGTGTTAATCTCTGGTCGGGAGCAAAGATGCCATGTTCTAAGATTCATGTACAATATTCTCTATTCTCAATCTAACTACTCTAAATAAAAGTACGATTAGTTCATTATTTAACTATGCTGGAACTTATGCCTAATTCAACTAAGAAAAAAATAATGGGAAAAATCACTTATTTCAATAGCACTTGATTTAAATTCTGTTTGAAGGTATAAAACATCCAAAATGGAAAAATAATATGAAAAATTTTCAATTTAGGAAAAACATCGAAGAGTATGTTTTCCATCGATGTTTGGGATAAAACTATCGATGTTTCTAAACATCAATGCCCATCCCTATCTAATACCAACTGATAAGGTGATCTGGCTACGTCTACTATTTTGATTAGCCTACATCTTCTTTACAAAATAGAGCAATACGGCATTTGTCTCACAATCAGTTTACAGTTGACAATTATTCATAATAGAAAGTATAATATCTGCATCGTAGTTGTTCTAATAGAGTTATTATGAGAAAACTAAACAATCACCCTTTTTTTTATCGGTGGGGAGACCCTTACAGATAGGTAATAATCAATCACCCTTGACAGTGAAGTATAGGTACATGGAGTACCTTAAATTTATCTTCGATGATTTTCAGCACCTATTAGTCCTCTAATTTGAATACTCTTTATAACTCTAGAGAAGATGGGCGCAGATACCTTTTCACTCATCTTGCGAGGTGAAATGTTCGAATGCCGGGGGGTACAAGGAATTCAGTGGGCGAAGAATAATTTCAGAGTCGTTCGAGACATTTTTTCTCCTTCGCGGCTTCAAAGTTGGTGTTCAAGAGTGAGCAATTAAACAGAGTTTTCATGATCATTTCATTGTTGGCAAGTACTTTTAATTAGTGGGAAGAAAGACCACAAGTGTGTACTCGACGATAATTGAATGACAATGTAGAATGGCCCTTCCAAACTACTTTCATTTATAAAATGGAAATGTGAGTCACATTCTAATGATCGTGGTAGCCAGCCTCTTCAGTTAATTGCTTGTCACTAGTTGAATATGTTATACTCATCACTCCCTACACTTTTTCTTACATTGACTCCCTCTTACTTTCCTCTCTAACATCCTTTCCCATAACTTTTCTCAATCTTACTGGGTTTCTACTCATATCTATCTACCATTTCCTTGAATTTTACTATTTTCTGTTGTCTCTTCTCCCTCTATTCTCCCTCTAGTCTCTATTCCTTTTTGACTTTTTTCAATCTTATTTAGTACTAATTTTTTTCAATCTTATGTAGTACTGATTTTCTTGTTTTTATTATTATTCTACCTCTTCATTTTCTGCAATGTTACTGATTTACTGTTTTCTTTCTCTCCTATTAAATTTCTCAATCTCACTGTTTTTCTTGTTCACTATGATTGTTCATCACCTCTATCAAACCGTTTTCTCGATACATGACAATTGTTAATGATTAATCACAAATAAAATGTGCACATCTACGACCACTAACCTTTATTCTGGCGCAAACTTAATATAAATTGACCCAATATAACAGTCACAGTGACTGTCATTAGTTTTGCAAAACTCTTATGAAATATGGGGATTTTAATATATGTTTTTATAAAATAATAGGTCTATTTCAATAGATTTCTAAAGTTATATTTATAATATTCTGATGTCTTATCATATTTATCTTTATCATTGCAGGAATATACATAAGACGTCTCCGCTTCCTGACTAATAAATGCGCCTTTATGATTGGAAACCTCTTCTGATTAACGTGAAATATCCTGATGAGTGAGTTAAAATTATTTAACAATCATTATTAATTCTATGTATATGTATGTTTTTTGAACTATCGGCCTACGATTCTTTCAGTGCGGAACAAAAACCTCGCAAGGTAGAGTCGAAAATATGTTATTTCATGTGGTGGAAATAACATATGAAAAAGTTATAGAAGCATATGTAGCGTGGGGAAGTTGGTTTGGCAATGAAAAGTTTCGGTATCGCTCGTTCCGAATATTTGAAGCAGCAATAAAAAGGCCAACGTGTGATATGATGAGGTGTATCCGGTAACTCATACCAATGGGAAATCCAATGTTTATGTCTATTGGGACATAAGGACAGGACCTGAGGAGGGAGGGAGTAGCTTTTAGCATATTACAAGAATACGGCCACACAACCTATGAGATTCTATTCCCCCTCGCCTGGTATTTGACTGATTATGCTCGGGTCAAAATCAATCTGCTCCTGAAATGGCTTTCAGACACTGCAACAAAAGTTTTATCCCTCCGTAAATCTCCAAAGCTGCCTTCAATAGTATCAACCCGAAACTTCTTGGTACATAAAATGTTTGATTAGTGTGATGAATTTCGGGTTTTGTGGAATGGTGTATCAACGAGCGTGTAACTAATTGAAAGCTTGAGTATGAACATAAAACATAACAACTGAGGAAAACATAACATTATAGGCTGTTGTTTTTTTAGTAACTATTGAGATTCCTTTCTTAAATTTCTTGATTACTCTATTTAAAATTTTTTGTACTGGGACTTCGCGGGTATTGAAATATATCTTGAATAATGTTGAAATATATAATATCAATAAATATATATAATATTATATTAAATATCATATTAAAATATCTTATATGAAGGGAAAAGTTTTAGGCGATATTTAATTCTATTAATTTCCAGAATATTGTTGATTAAAATATTTTTCTCCGAGGGGGTATTTCAAGAGCTATGTATTTTAAGAGATAAATGATGAAAATAATAATTCTCAATGATGTGATTAAATTTTAATTAATAAACTTTTAGTGAATAATGTAAATCTTAGTCTAAAATAATGTAATAAAGTCTTGATAATACTCAGCCATGATACAATCTCTCCCTCTTCACGAGAGCAGACAACAATTTCTTCCCAACTTATTGGAAGTTCAACTTCCAGTTCCTAGAAGTTGAGGCTTGAATGTTGTGAAGAGATGAAATTTTGCTTCCTCTCGCAGGTATCCTTTTGTTGCTGTATTCTCGCGGATAACAATGTGTTGAACGCCAATAAGGAAAATTCGCCCAAAACTGCAGATTCCAGTAAGCTCTCCCGAGGCAGAAAGTTTTTCCCGAAATCGATGCTGAAATTCATGTTTTCGAATAAGGCTACACAGAGTCCTTTGTACGATACTTTTATAAGCTGTGATGAATACTTGGAATTTTGAATTGTTAATAACAGTCGATGAAAATTTGAGTTTTCCTGTAAACCAAACATGTTCGATACTACTTTGACATGCTATAAAATGTATTGTTTCAAACAATCTTGACTGCTATGTTGTCAATGGCCTGTTTCAAAATTCAGTTGGGTATTGATGGTTTATCTATTGTATTATCATACAACATTATTATTGATCATCCATTACTAATGCATGTTAAAATTATTTAGGGTCCGTGTACTTCAATATGGTGTACTTCAAATGATGTGTCTAAATGATATTCCCCATCTATAGCATCCAAACAATTCCATTGACGCATGTAGAATTCTTTAGAAATTTTCCTCAGTAAAGTGTTCTTTGGCGTCGTTTCATGGAGCGATGTTGAATTTTGTGAACTGTTCTATGCCACAAACGGCAGCTAAAGGATAGCTTGAAGGAATCTCCTGTAGCCAGGAACCTGAAAGTCATATTTGTGTATGAATTATCAAATGTCATAAAACCATATAAGACAGGGTGATTCAATATTAGTGTTACCGGAACTTCGATAGCTCTTTCTATAAGCAAAATAATGATAGAATTTCCTTAAAATATGGGTTGATAACAACCCATTACACCCTTAAATATGGGTTAATGCTCTGATAACAGTTTCCAATACGATTTTTGGAGTTAAAACATGTCTCAATTGACAAATGAATATTATGCACGGGACAAATACGATTATCATTGTACAACATACAAAGAATATTCAATTCAATGACCATATCATATCTACATGAAATATTTCTTATATTTCAACTATAGTATTTACGTTTAATATGACATATTATCGTTATCTCTCTCACTCTCTAGAAGTCATTCGATGAAAGGATCAAATTGAATGAATCAGTGATCTCTTTCTCTATGACTACTCAAGTGATCAAGTGAAAACGTTTTTATGAAAGTAATGTTGAATTTACTTCATGGAAATCTTCCTTATCATCATAATAATGATTGTATTGTTGATGAGCATGTTTAAAATGATAGGAAAGAAATTTTTTATGATCATGAGAATAAATAATTTAATATCAAATAACATAAGAGTATATAAATCATGAAGATGTGTATATCATCATTTGTGTATCTAAAAATACAAAAATGTAATAATTGTATTGATGAGCATGTTCAAAATGATAGGAAAGATAATTTTCTATGATTATGAGAATAAATAATGTAATCTCAGCATTAACAGGCTGAATGGATTTAATTGTTTAACTGATACTAGTAGTGACGAATTGAATTCTACTTTAACGAATTCTAACTCGAGTTAATTACAACTCACTCATCCAATGTAACAGCGGAGTTAACGTCAAAACGCTGCTCATGTGTGGAAGCAGTTCGAGTAGGTACTCGATCTTGGCGTTTTCCATTGAATAAAGTTGAGGAGAACAGGAATTACGATACAGTGCAGGGTTTCCATCATGTGAGTTTGGGCATTGGTGGTGAGTGAGATCGTATATAGCCGTAATCATTTCTGAAAATGCTGATGATAAATATGCTCAAAGGCTGTAAGGGGGTGAAGTTGAGTAGTGAAAAAGATGTTTGAGAAAATGAGAGGTAAGGTAATGTAGGGTAGAAGAAGAAGAAGAAGGAGAAGAAGAAAAGAAGAAGGAGAGGAAGAAGAAGAAAAGAATAAGGAGAGGAAGAAGAAGAAGAAGAAGAAGAAGAAGAAGAAGAAGAAGAAGAAGAAGAAGAAGAAGATATAGAACAAGAAGAAGAAAAAGAAAAAATAAAGACGCAGAGAAGAGGAGAAAAAGAAAGAGTCAGATCAAGTAGAGAAGAAATATGTGTTGGATAGAAGAAGTGATCATAGAAATATGTGAAAAGATAAGGTAAAAGTGATGGGAAGGGGTAGGATGATATAAGAAAGAAGGTGATTAAAAGAAGAGAGAAGAAGAGAGTGGTGAGGAGGATGAGAAAAAGTAGAAGGAGAAGAAAAAGGTGTGATAAAATAGTGGAAGAGACGTTGAATACAAAATAATGATGTTTGAAAAGGAGGAGGATAAGAGAGGGCAAAATAGAAAGAAGACGGCGGAGAAGGTAATATAATAGAAAGTAAAGGAAGAGAAGGTGTTGAAAAGGAAGGAGGTGGAGAGAGAGAAAAAAGATAAAAAAAGAAAGAAGATGGAAGAATAATAAGGCGAGGCAAAGGAGTGGAAAAGGTTTTTAAAAACAAGAATAGAGTATGCAGATAAGGAGAATGTAAGGAGAGGAGATGGGGTGTGATAAGAGATTGGATTAGAAGGAAAATATGATGTATGAAGGAAAGGAGAAATGAGAAGGATGAGAAGGTGGAGTGTAGTATGAGAAAAGATTTTTGAAGACTAGGAGTGGATATCATGAGTATAATAGAGAATAATGTGAGGTGATATAAGGTGGGATTAGTAAAGGAAACGAAAAAGCAGATGAATAAAAGGAGAATGAACTTTGAAAAAGAAGAAAAAGAGAAAAGGGTGGCGGAAGAAAAAAGAAGGAGTTGAAGTACAGGAAGAGGATGTGTAGGAAGAGGAGGAGAAGGAGAAGAATCAAGGGGTCATAATGAGAAGAATAAAGAAGAAACAAACAGGAGATTAGAAAGAACTAGGGAGAGCAAGAATCAATAAGAAGATAGAAGAAAAATCAATAAGGAGAAGAAGACGAAGGAATAGGAGAAAATAGAAACGAAGAAAAAGAAAAAGAAAATAAGAAGTTGAAAAAGAAGGAGAAGAAAGGAAAGAAGTAGGATAAGGAAGGGAAGAAGAAGAAAAGAAGATGAGGAAGAAGAAGAAAAGAAGAAGAAGAAGAAGGAGAAGAAGATGAAGATGAAAAGAAGGAGAAGAGAGGGAAGAAGAAGGACAAGAAGGAGAAGAAGAAAATGGAGAAGGAGGAAAAGGAGAAGGAAGGGAAGACGAAAAGAAGAAGAAGAAGAAGAAGAAGAAAAAATGTGGGAAGAAGTGGGAGAAGAAGAAGAATGAGAAAGGAAAAAAAGGAAAAGGAAGGGAAGGAGAAGAAGAAAGTGAAAATGGAAAAGGAGAAGAAAGGAAAGAAGTAGGAGTAGAAGGAAATGAAGAGAAATAAGAAGACTTAGGAAGAAGAAGAAGGCGTAGGAGTGAATTGTAAGGGGCGCTCGGTCCAGGGTGAGCCGTGAGCCTTCAGTGGACAAGTAGTCAAGAAGGGGGGCTTCAGTGTTCATGGGTGGGGGGGGGCTCGTCTCAGGGGATCGTCACGCGTGCAAGAGCCAGCTTTTTACGGCTGTAGAGCCGCAATTGAAACACCATCCTACACCGGTGAAATAATTCAGCAACTCTGGGTCCCCTAAACTATTTTGACCCGGCTATATAATATGCTCGCCAACGTCAATATACCTGCTTGCAAATAATAAATGTGGTGTGGCTTGTTGAACATGCGCCTTTCTTTTCTCACTTCTCTTTCTTTTGCGCCTCTCTTTCTCCTGTCTCAACGATTTGCATTTGTCCGCCCTGTCATGACTGTATTTCATGTACCACTTCTTATGACCGGCTTCACACTTACAGCCAAAGACAATGTTTGCCTTGTTTTTTTCTTTACTACTCTATCGCACTAGTAAAGTCTTTGTCTCTAAATACAAACACTGTTCCACCAATAAATTCGCTTCCTTGATGGAAGGAGCTTTAAACTGAAAATAAATGTTACTGTGGTACTGGAATTACCATTTGCTTTAAACTGAAAATAAATGTTACTGTGGTACTGAACTTACATATTTGTTCAGGCCTACCAATTACCAATTAACTAATTGATTTGTTTAATCAGTGAATTTTTCGTTTTTTTATCAGCAAAATTTGTTTAATGAGACCTGTTGATGAGTGAGATATTAATATTGAAAAATAATTTTGCCTCTTTTGCAGAAGAACCCCACTTTTGATTACACTTCATAACTAGAGCTGATTTCAAAAACTTAAGAGCCGACGTTCCTTACTAGAAAACGAACATGAGTACCTTACTAGAAAAAACACTGAACTTACATGTTTGCTCAAACCTACCAATTACCAGTAAATAAGATAAATGACAAGATAAGATAAATAAGATTAATCAATAACATTAGCTGGATTAGGTAGGATACGTATGGTTTGTTTAAGCAGTATATTTGTCATCAAAATTTAACTGATCAAACCTGGTTTAAATTGATGAGTGAGATCTCAGAATTGAGAAATAAATTGGACTCTTTTACAGGAGAACCCTACATTTAATTTCACTTCTCTACTAGAACCGATTTCAAAAACATAAAACTCTATTTTTCTAGAGATATACTGTAATATCAGCTATAATGTATTTCAAATAAACTGCACTTGTCATCTGGATAAGCAAAAACTATTTCATTCTAACGAAATGATGATATTCAAAAGTGATGAAGAATATTAAAAATACTAACTTCCGAAGAGCCACTGAACAATTATTAATAAATACAGGTGGATCGAATTGATATAGAACTACTAACTGTCCCCACCAATTCCACCTGATCCAGCGGTTGTAATCAAAGTGAAAATTCAATTTATCTTATTGATAAATTGATAAATTCATTCAATGATCATAGTGAAATGAGTGTTGTACATTGTACTGATTTGAAAAACGTTTATGAATTATTGGGGATAATCGCTTCAAAAGTGTTCTCGTAGTGTTTTTTCAGGCTCATGCTGATCAAAAACTTTCAAAAGAAATAAATCAGTGATTAATCAATCTTTCATCAAAATTTTTATTCAGTGGGTTATGATTCATTGACAATATTTTCAAAATATCGTTTTGACATAGCAAATAGCATTTGGATCATAGTTGAAATAGCATTGTCAATATTGTTGAAGACAGTGCAAGAGTGTCCAGAAACAAAAACACACATTCCGGCTCAAGGGACGAGAGAGAGCAGGAGAACAGAATGAATTGATCAAATAAAGAAGCACTGGACGGCAATAAATGAAAGCCCAAAACGAATGAAATCGGATTAACAGTCACTGAGGACGTGAATTACTGCTAATGTACGAAATAGCAGTAGAAAATCGTTAAAGTTGAAAGAAGACTTATTATTTGAAGAGAATTATTCCTTCGTGAAATGTAAATATTGATTCAAATTCAACAGTAGAGATTGTGAAATATGGAATACATACATATTTTGAAAGGTATTGGGTAATAGCCTAATTATAAAATGATTTAAAAGAATCTTATGATTATACCTCATGAAAAAAATCATCATCATCGTCAGCAGCAGCAGCAGCAGCAGCAGCAGCAGCAGCAGCACAGATAATCATGTGTTATCAAGGAGTAAAAAGAGAGTTAATTGTAAAGGAACCCAGATGTAAATTTATTTATCGTAGAAATGATAGTTTTTTTTATAGAGGGAAATGAACTGTAACGAGAATAAGATTTAAGAAGTGTTTAAACGGTAGAAAAATAAAGTGTCAGAGAAGGGGATGGAAATCATAGATTTGAAAAATATACTGATTTATAATATACTGTAAGGGAGGCGGTTGGTCCCAGTTGCAAAGGCGAGTCTAATCGGTGAGATTAGGTAAGAGACAGCGCCTACCACTACCTTTGTAACGGTGACCGGCTCCTCTAAATACAAAAATTTATGAGCTTCAAAATCGCTACCCAGTGATACGGAACCCACCTAAAGCTGTAGGACCATTCATCTCTCATCATCAACCTTCCCATTAGCCACGCACAAGCTTAGAGCTTATGTGGGCATCATCCCTACCAAAAAAAGGACTGTTTAACTATTAACCACAGATTGGTTTCTCTTCAGACCTAAAATAACAACTACATTGAATAACCCATTATTTTATTTATAATTTGTTCTGTAACCCGTCATTATTCGATTGTTTAAATGAAAACAAATTATTTCAATAAATACAAAAATATCGCACATGATCATAAGAATTGATTGTAAGGAGAATTTTTACTCAAAATCCATGGTTTTACCATTTTAAAGCTTCTAGATTTCCAAGCTTGGAATTCTATGTTCTGCTCTAAACATTTTAATCTCACATTATGCTCATATCCACGGTTCGGAGATGTTCACTTCTACTAAAATCTACTAAATTGTTTCACTACTTGAATCGAATTCCCGAAGTTTTTTTCATTCATTTAATCTCATTTATTTACACACAATTTCAAAAAACAATACAATAATACAACATATATTAAATACAATACAAAATTGGAAAAAGTGGTTAGGTGACCTCATTAGTAATCGTGTTGAGGTAACATAAAGTAATTTATTCATTGACTGTGGTTGCTCAAACACTTGTAAATCTTCCTCGCGCTCTACTATTTTCCTCTTGAAAACTTGTTAAACTGTGAACACTTTTGTTATGACTTTTTTCAACGATATTGTCTTGGAGATTCTTAGAATCTCTAGCTGTGGAATCAAATAATACGAAGAAGCTTGTGGTGACTTGTGAGATGAAATGCGCTTTCGTGGTACATATTTTCAAATTCAGAAGCGAAAAGGTTTCTTTAGGGACATATTCAGCATTGTTATCTCCAAGTGCGTTACTTCATTCCAATAACAGAATAAATAGAGACGTATAGCTCCTTTTCTTTCTGCTTTCATATTCTACTGTAGCCTATATTTTCTGCGATATTCTGCTTAATCTTTCTTTAATGGTCTTCCTCTGTTCGAACCGCAATTTCTTCTGTGCTTCTCAATCCCCTGTCTCCATCTTTTTTATCTCTTTTACAATGTCTTCATGAGACTTTTATTGAGTACAATCGAGTAAGTCGATATTCATCTTTCCCGATGATAATGTATCTCAGTCGTACTTCTATGAAAATTCTGTTCATAAGGAAAACTTTTCAAATATGTAACTTATTGAATCGATGATATGCATTGTCAATGTAGAGAGTACAGTATCAGGAAAATAGATCAGCATCCTTCATCGTGTTGGAGAAGTATCAAATTTATCACTCCGTTGATCAAATTATTCGAAACATTATTTCAAATAAAATAGTTCATATTGAGACTCAATCTTACTAAAATTTCATTTCTGTACTGTAGATTAGGTGAATAAATTCATTATTATAAAGTATTTCATAGAAATCTACCATACAATTGTGGTTCATCACTAGTTACACAAGAGATTCGTTCATTTGGTTAAAGTATATGGTTTTAGTATACGGATTAATGATGTGGACTCACCTTAAGGTGTATCAACCTGGAAGGTAATGTACATTAGTTACCAGGAGCTATGCTGTATTATCCTGAAAGCTGACGTGAACTAAATTATGCTTCTAGTGAAATACCGTTTACCTAGTGAGAAGAGAAATTATGTTGGAGCATAATTCTGCTCATGCTTCGAAAATAATGCTCCCAGGGCGATACAATTTCAACCTGTGGGTAGAAACTCAGAACCAAACTACCACACCGATGCGGAGTTGGCATTTCATGCTCTTTATTGAAAGACCAAGAATAGTCAACTGATGATTTCTTCACTCATTCGAATCAACTCTAGGTACTAGATTATAGAATGCACTGCTCACATAAATATAATTATGAAAGATTCATTTTTGAGAATGAAATACGCATACTTTCGACTCAAATGTGATTGTGAAACATGATTGTGCTCTACATTTTTCCATCACTCTCACGATGTGAGTGTCAGGTACATAACCTGCTTTCCAATCCGTCGTCTTCATCTTTCACATTCTTTTACAGTTCTATGTGGTTGGCTCTCATTATATTATGGCTGGTTCATTTTCCAAGGCATTTACCACACTGATACGGAGTTGGCATTCCATGCTCACCATTGAATGAAGAGTTTTCATTTTTCTTCACTCATTCGAATCAGTGTGGTAAGTTAATATTAACATGCATTAATGCATCATAGTGGATAAATTCTTATAAACTTTGAACATTGAACTTGATGAGATTATCTTTGACAGTCCTGGTGTCTTGAACCAGCTATCACTCAATTAAAGACAGTTGAGGATCATTGGATCAACTAATCTTTAACAAGAGATATATCTCTGCTATTAATTTCATGGAATATAATAGACGATCCCTAAAGGTGGGTTTTCGTTACTGCGACCTAGTGCCGCAGCGGAGCACGACCCAGCGTTGCCAGATGCAATTGATGAAAAACACCAACTATTTATAGTGGGGGTCTTTCATCAATTGCATCTGGCAACGCTGGGTCGGGCTCCGCTGCGGCACTAGGTCGCAGTAACGAAAACCCACCTTTAGACGATTTTTGTGTGATTCACAGCATTGGTAGCAGCACCAAAAATCGACCAAGTTTAGACCTGGGGAATATGTTGCATACAATTAACTACATCATTATTATATTGTATTAATTATTTGTTTAAAATCAGCATAACAACTCTTCTGTATTAGGGAAGTAATCAAAGCTAGACTGTTTTCGATTTCTTCTATCGCCGTGGTGTTCTACCGAATGAGTTTTGGAGAAATAATTTATTTGCAGCATAGAGGGGGTGACAGTCACCCGGTTCGACCTCGCATAGACAAGCTAATGACATACGCTGTGCTCAGTTGCTCGCCTAATTGTGGATGTATAGTAATAGATAGTGAGTCCCACAGAAAGCACATATATTGATTACCGTAGCCGTCTGGCACACCAATAAATAATGTACATCTAAGTGAAATCTATCTTTCCCGCAGGAACGGACTTGACTGAAACCGTGCAAGCATTCCGTTGTACCCCTCCAGTCCTCTTGGCCCCAACCAACAATCGGTACGCTCTGAGATCCCCCAATCATAAACCAACCCCAAACCCACCCCTAAAATCCACCCCTCAAAAACGATTCGTTGCAAAAATCAATTCTGGCTTGGCAAGATGTTGTCGTCCACCTACCTGTCTCTCTACACGCTGACATTCAGGCTCCCTCCGCCGTTTACACACCCCCCACCAACCCCCCCCCCTCCCACCTAAATCCAAATATCTTCACTATTTCTCAAATTAAATCCATAAATTTGACAGATGTCGCGAGTCTGTATTTTCTGTTCTAATCTTGATGTAATGAATATGAGCGATCTGTTTTTGATTACACTATGCAGCTTCATGAATGTATAACTGGATCATAATGTTAATGCACCCGTACTGACAATTCAAATATCAAATTCAAAAATCAATTTATTCCCATAAAACATGATACAGAAAATACTGGAAATTTGTGGAAATCCCCCTACAAGACTATATATCTTTGTGAAGGGGGGAATTAATAAATTTTAAAATTTTTATACATTTAATTTTACAATTTTTAAAACTAATTTAATTTAAAAATTAATTAAATTTTTAAAAAAATTATTGTAAAATTCAATACAATGAATTGAATTGTAAAAATTACAGTGTAGATAAACGTTTTTACTCACATTGACTGGAGCTCTTCGAGTTACTGTTCACAATTAGTTCAAAAAGAAATTCTATATTTCAATATTTTATATGTTTCAATGCTCTAGAACTCTTTTCGTCAAATTGATTGAGAAATTCCTATGAAATTTAACAGTGTAATAGAGAAGATTGAAATCAATTGAGAATTTTGGAATATTTATTTCGAAACCATCGGAAAGGAAATTTTATAAGAAATCAAAGAAAACATCAAACTTAGAAGAAAACACACATCAAATTGTTTGTGTATAAAAATCCGAACATAATAATATGATAGTTGCAAAATTGAGCTTCTCTTGCGATGGAGCTTACGTTTTTGTACAGAAGTATTAGGAATAATGTTCTATATTAAAGAGACTTATTTAGAAACTAGAGTATTTTGGGGAGAGGAAAGAGAATTTTGTTATTTGTGGGAATCATTTGGATGAGAATCAGAACACAACATAATAGTTGCAACTTGCAAGTGAGATCCTCTTGCGATAGAGGTAATGTTGTTGTATAAACGCATTAGATAATGTTCTTTAGCAAAAATAATATTTGTCTAGTAGCTTAGATTCTAGAAACATTAAAAGTATTATCAAGTAATTTCCTACACAACTACAGCAAAAGTCCTTGTAGTAAATTGCTCAAAATTATAGAGTACTGCATTAGTAAAAAGTACGTGTGCATAGTTTGCATAACAACGGAAAATTACAGAACTATGGAAAATTACAACTGAGGAAAAACAACGGGAAATTACTGGAATACAGAAAATTACTCAGAAATAAAATATAAAAATGGAAAATTACAGAAACACGGACAAACACTGACATAAAATTACAAACCTAAGAAAAAATAACAAAGGAGAATTATAGAACAATGGAAAAATACTGACGGAAAATTACACATATCTATGGGAAATTGACAACGGAAAATTACAGAATTTCGGCAAAATACTGGGAAAAAAAAGAAAAAAGATGGGCTTTCAATGGGGTAAGGGCCAGTTTTTCACAGCAAGTAAGTGGAGATTTCACAGCTGAATTGCATTTCAAACCCGATGTATAAAATATGAAAACAAAAGTAGAGATATCGCAGCAGATTGCATTTAAAAACCTCTCTGCTTATGGATGGGTATGGGAGTTGTGGGTTTCAGATTTTAGTAGATTACTGTTGATGTTGATGATGTGGACTACACGTGCGAAAGTGTGTAAAGCGGGCACATAATTTTGGCTGCCACATTCAGCCTGCATTCGAGTTGAGTGCGTTTCAGTCTTGGAAGCTGCTCACTTCACCGAACAGGTAATGGCTACTTCAAACTGTTCACAGTCACTTGAAATCCAACACTGATTTTGCTGCTCAGATCTATCTAGCCCTGTTCACATGAACGCTCGCTCTACTTTCGCTCGTCCACATCAACCCTGCTTGCTCTCTGGAGTATTGTCGAGCTAGATAGGTGTGGTCAGTGCATTAGAAGTGATTGGATTTTATTTCCGGTACAAATTGTCTCTCCAAGCAGAAACCTCAATATTTGGCAGTGACAATCTTGCATGGAAATAGTACTTACCTCTAAAAAAATCGATAAAGAATACTAAATTCTGATATCTATCAATCTAAATACATTACTATTGATACTAAAGTAATGAATAAAAAACAATGAAGAATATATATATATATAATATAATATCATGAAGAATATTGGAATATGTGATTCTTAATGCAACACTGTAATTGAACCTAACTTGCTGTTTGCAGCAAAATTATACAGTAATTGCTAAATCCAGGCATTTAGTTTAAAGCTACCAGGATCTTATATATAAAAGAGAGTGTTTGTTTGTATATTTGTATATTTGTTTGGAGTTTATAGACTCGGAAACCGTTGGACCGTTTGCCATGAAACTTGGTATATATATGTAAAATTTCACGAAAAAGGTTTATAAGCCATCAATTTCGACCTAACTCAATCGGGTTCCTCCCTAGAAGACCTCAAAGGATTCCATGTCAATCTTATGGTAAGATAAAGACTATAAGTTGAAAGTGGAAGTTGAAAGTTGCACGAGCATAGAGGACCACAAAGGATCCCATGTTAATCTTATGATAAGATAAAGACTATAAGTTGAAAGTGGAAGTTGAAAATTGCACAAGCAATCGAGCATGCTTGCGTTAACAGATGATTTTTCAAAGATGATTATTAACAGTGATCTGTTAGAAGAAATGTGTTTATAAATATGATGGAATGTGTCTATGCATCAAGACGGGACAGAACCAAATTTTTTGGGGGGGTGCAGCAACGTGCGACGGGTCAGCTAGTATAGTATAAATTAATTTTATGTTAAAGTTTGTCGACGCATGAACGGTTCTTGAGGTTAAGATAATCCCTTTTCAATTCAAGTTTGCAGCTAATAATATTGATTGAAAATAATTGTATAAAACGAATGGAATCCATATAATATAAAATGAAAGAGTAATAGGTCCTGTTTAGTATAGGTCATGAAGTGACACAGATAATATTATTAATAGAAAGTAATGCTCACATAAAAGCAGAGGGAGCTAACCACGCATAAAGGGAACTAACTAGCCCATCCCATTATAGGTCATGGAGTGATACAGCTAATAGTATCGATGCTTTCAATCAGTGACTTTGAATGTTCAGTTTTAGTAGACCTAACAGAATTGATGAGGCCGAATAGCTTATTTAGCAACATATTCTACTAAACTCTCTATACATTTGATGAGGAGCTGGATGGTCAGATAAGAGCGAACTTACGATAAGAACAGTACATTGGAGCGAATTATCAAAGAATTTCGCGGCCGTATCGATTCGAAAATGAGAGGGAAGAGGATAGAACAAGGGGTGGGACGAGTGAAGTGAATGTATGGAAGTAATTTCGAACGTGCGGGCCTCAAACCGAATGTCCCAAGCCAACCTCGTAAATGCATATGCTGATATGTATATGCTGGAAATGTATATGCTGATAGCACAGTGGCGATATTCAGTATCCTGTTTTAATGGTAGTGGCCATATCTGTATGGTCTCCATCTGTATTTCAGTACCTGGACGGAAAAGTGTTTGACTCCCCTGCTCTGACCTCAAAACCTCTCTTGCTCTTGTTATTATTATTTTTTCGTTCTAAACTCCAACCATTGAGATTTAATAACATGGAAAATGCGACGCGGCCTTTTCCCACCACAGAGCGGGCAGTGGATATCTACCCCTCGTCCTGAGTTCAACACGGCCCCGACAGTCAACATCAGAAGCATCAGTAGTTGACCCTCTTGCTTGTACTGCTCTGTCTTTTTCAATCCCTCCCATCCTCACTTTCTCTCTCTCTCCCCCCCCCTTCTCCCCTTCAACCTCGACATAATTCCATTCGTCTCCAACAAACAAATGCAAACTTTCAACTCTTCACTTGCTATCGTTTTACTTCTGCGGAAGTTCAGTTGATGTTTTTTTTAGGCCCGGTTTTCAATTAAATTTAAGCGTAACCCACTATCTGTTGAGCACATTTTTTTTTTCTGAGGATGATGCCCACATGAGCTCTAGGCTTGTGCGTGGGTAATGAGTGGGGTGATGATGAGATATGACGACTACTTTTAGGCAGTCGGGACCGACGGCTTAACGTCTCCTCCGAAAGACGGGAGTGGCCGTATTTGTCATAAAATCCTTCCGTCAACCAGGCTCGAACCCTGGCCCAATGGATTTTATCTGACTGCTGATAACTTAATCAGTCTGACGCCTTAGCCGCCTCGGCTACGAACCACTCCAATTTTCAATTTTTGTTTTACTTCTCATATACTTTTAATACTTTTCATATAAACTTTAGAAACAAACACTTTGTTACAGTTTTCAGTTCATGAGAAACATATTTATTGAATGAGAAGTTAACCAGTCCATAATATTGTATTCAATCTATTACTGAATCAACAGATAGATATAAATCAACATTCAGCTTACTGAATCAACTAATAAAACTACTTAATGGAAGAAACTTAATACGACTCAAATGTGTCCCTTTCACCTTGATTATCAACGCAACTTGTTCTTATTTTGAACATGTTTATTACTTTCAGTAAGTTCCAATAATTTTGTGATATAACAGATTCTCAGAGTCAATAATACGGTCAGTATTAAGTAATAACTGAGGTAAAAAATTATTTCAATGCGGAAAATCTTAATGCTTTTTTAAATTATTTTTTATTTCTCATCATAATTCATGAATTGTGATCACCTGTTTTCACCAAAGAGCTGGTCAAAATCACTCAAAACTCTTAAGTTCTCCAAGTATGATATCGAAATGAATTACTCATTCCACTTAAAATTGTACTTATTTTTCAATGAATGGTCTCTCAATTATTTTATTCCCATTAGCTAGTATTGTTAATTAGTATGGTAATATTTTTAATTAGAGGGGTGGCAAATCACTTTCATTTAACGTTTCTATGGTATTGGGTGATGTAATGTTGACTTTTTTTCATATAAATACTGTAGGTGGAATGTAAAAACATACACCTAACACCTAAAACATAAAAACATACACAAAAAACATACATGTATTTGAAAAATAAATTAACAGAACATCACCCGTTACCATGGAAATGTTAGATGAAAGTCATTCGTCATCCGCCAAATTAAAAAAATACCACTTTTTACACATTTCTAGTATTAGTATTCACACTCCGTACATTTAAAATTGTACTAAATTTTCAATGAATGATCTTAATTAGTTTCTTCTTATTCTTTTGGTTTGTTAATAACGTTTTACACATTTCTCTTTCTTGTTCTTAACTTTGTGAACATGATAATGAAAATTTATTATTTTTTCTTTTGGTTTGTTAATAAAATTTGACTCATTTCTCTTTCTTGTTCTTAACTTTGTGAACATGATCATGAAAATTCATTATTTTTCCATTAGATGAGGTGGAACAATTGGCGAGCTGAACGATATTAAAATCAATTTGATGAAAATGTTTATTCTTCTTTCAGCAGTCTTTAATGTTTGCGGGAAAAATTCAGACTTTCCTTGATAAGAAAAATTGAGGAAAAGACTTGATGTAATAGGTTGTTAGCAGTGGCTCGTTATCTTAGGGTGCAAGAGAGAAAAAAAGAAGACAAATATGGAAAGTGATGGAGAGACTAAACGAAGAAATGATAGAGAGAGTGAGAGCAAAATTGTGAAGATAAGAGAAAAGAGAAGGAGCTAGCGAGGGTTGCAAGTGCTTAAATAAGATGCTGAAATAAGTTATGCAATGTGATGTAATATGCTATTGTCATAAGTTATACGCCGGAAATGAGGGATGTTATCAAGGCCATACAAACTTAGCTCTCTCACACTCTTTGTAAAGACTCATTCGTTCCACTTCTATTATGTTTTATTATTGATAAACTTATCCGTTCAATTTTGCCCATTTTCACCTTCTCCTCATTTCAACCCACTTCTACCTCGGTTTTTTTATAGCGGGCTGTATTGACGCAATTTTGAAAAGGGGTTTCTTTGTCTCAACCCTGCATAACATCCACAGATGTTCATGTAGTAACCAACTTTTAAAGTAGGTGTAGTTTTCCAGTTTCAATAGATTTTACTTGAATTCTTAATTTAAATTCTCTACACTAGATTAACAAGCTTTATTTATCAGTTGAATTAATTTCACCTACACATTAGGCAATACTTTTAGGCCAAAAATATTCAGGTCTTACAAAGTAATAGGTATGGATACTAACACCTAAATTACGTCAATATTACAGTGCAACTGTTATAGTCCGTGGCTGAACATCTACTGGAATCGTGAAATCCAGCCATCAGGCATGAAAAGTACTACAGTAACTTATGGAAAACGCATGTTCTTTTGAAATTTCACTCCAAAATACCCTAGTATTGCAATTATGCAACCTATGATACTTTCGTGTAACACTGTTGAAGACGAGTAGAATACATGTTCAGTACATTTATGACAATGCTAAATAAGATAGGCCTCATCAATTTGGTATTTTTGTGATGCCAATTTCGAATGAGCTTATGATCCTCAACCAAGAACCTCTTGTTTTTGGTGTTCTGATGAAGGTATGGATGAGTTATGCAGTATCAAATTCAAGCAGTACTTAGTTACAACTTGAACTTACTTTCTTTACAAGCCTCTCTTCTAAGATACACCTCTTAGATGCCTGACCAACAATAGCCCTTCCTTGAGTTATAACGGTGCACAACATAAACAGTCCAGCTTGTTTATACTGTAACAAAGAAACACCATTCTAAAGTCAAATCAATTTATTGCCACAGACAAACACTTTACAATTTGTATAGGCCACGTCAAATTACAATATTATATTAGACATATAAATAATACATCATATCAATCACCTAAAATCTATACAGAGTCCATCTTAACATTGAAATATTCATCTATCTTATAAAAACAATTTTTTATCAAAAAACTCTTAATTCTTTGTTTAAATTCCCTGACTGTCAAACATCGAATATTTGGTGGTAAATGGTTGTAAAATTTGATTGAAAAGGCCTTAAAACTCATATGGCTGGATTTATAAGAGCAATATTCATTCCTTAGATTCGATTTATTCCGTGTGTCATTAGAATGAAATTCTTAAATAAGATAGGCCTCATCAATTTGGTATTTTTGTGATGCTCAATTTCGAATGAGCTTATGATCCTCAACCAAGAACCTCTTGTTTCTGGTGTTCTGATGAAGGTATGGATGAGTTATGCAGTATCAAATTCAAGCAGTACTTAGTTACAACTTGAACTTACTTTCTGTACAAGCCTCCCTTCTAAGATACACCTCATAGATGCCTGACCAACAATAGCCCTTCCTTGAGTTATAACGGTGCTAACATCATCAATAGCTCCCATTATTACAAAGCAACACGCCAACTGTATGCTGTAGGAAATCAAGATTTCTTCTCTCGAGCTCTTCCCCTGACAGATATTATGATCTCTTCTTGAACAAAGGTGCTCTATTACATGTAAGGGGTAAACTCTATTATGTCATGAAAGCAGTTATAATGAAGAAGAGGGCTTCATGCAGTTAGGGCGCTTTCTACAGCTTTTGCACAACGTTTGTCTCACAAATTCATTATTGGTTTTTTGTGGAATATTTATCAAATTCCATTTTTGACATCGATTGGCCAGAGTGGTTATCGTGGTTATGTGGTGAAGTATTTTTTATTGGAGAGGTGACTGCTTTGCGGCATGTAGCGCTCACGTCTAGTTCTCTAACCACATTCATTCCAAAGTGAGGGTTGGAACCCACCTAAAAGTACAAGTTTACTAATTTCATTAAGACAGAGACATTGAGATTTCATTTAAAAAGTCAAAGATCTGAGGCCTGTTTCTATTTAATTTAGAAGTCCTGTAATACGAGGAAAGAGAAATCTATACTAGAAACGAATAGCGCGGAGTTCAATGTAATAAATTCATACGTGTGTGTCCGCTTTTCCCTGCATTAAAACCCTAGCGCCCACTGAGGTGGAGTGGCGATGGCATGGCAACACGCTAAATATAAACATATGAAACTAAATGAAACAGCGCACATAGAGGTGATGTGCGCTGTTTCATTTAGTTACAAAGTATTCAAAGTATTGAATCTGAATATTTTATTGTTGAAGATGGATTTCTAGAATCTGGTTGAAAGATTGACAAGAAGTTGGTGTCTGACATTTTTCAACCTTCAATAGTAGCCTATTTCAAGCTTTTATGTGGAATCCAGGATGCCGGATCGATTCTCAGAAGAGTAATTTTTCCAAGAAGTCTGGAAGGAACGGAAGACGAATGTCTTGAACGAATAGAGAAGATCTAATTTGGGAGAATTTACAAAGGATTCAGTGAAATTCAATCAAATCTCAGCGAAAAATTGAGATTGGAGTAGAATTTTTGAGGTCAGAAAAAGAACTTGAAAAATCTTCTCCATCTTCAATTGAATTGATCATTGTACTGGATTTTTTTAATGTCACTCCGACTTATTGCGATTGATTCTCCCGGCAATTGACTTGATTATTAGATCAATAGTACTCTTTATAACAGAGTGTAATGTAATGTGAATCAACGGTAGTACGAAAGTCCCTCCCATGGAGAGTACTCCTATCAATAAATCCAATTGAATACTCAATGAAGCGAGATGATCGGTTTATGGGCATACGAATAGTATTGTAAAATCTAGTGAGCATATTTGGAATCAAAAGTGTTCTGATTCTAGCATTCCGATTTGACTTTCCCTTCATCAATTTTCTAAACGATTATTTATCTTACATGTTTCTCAATATTACCCTTATCCTCCCTTTTCACTACGTGATATCTATTTAATTTCTATTCAGCCTTCGTAGACCTTTGTTAGAATAAAATATTCTTTCAATATACGGTAAATATATAAATTAATCAATTTTGTCATTGCTAACGACTTACCTTTTTTCTTGTTTGATCAACCTACCACCTATTGAGACAAATAAGCTATTTAATTGACACAAGTTGCTGAAGTTTGTTCGAGAGAGAAAAACCCTATGGTTATCTTCCACATTCATTGATTCCGTTTCACGGCTTAGTCCCGTTCACGAAATAGAACTTCGTTCTATACAAAATATCTTGAAAATTAAAATTAGAGAATGGACTCTAAATTCAATCTCATCAAATTCATTACATTGTGGAGAATATGGATTCATTCTTGAATATTGAATCTTGAAACTCTTCGTAGTATTCAACAGATAGATTTCAACATAATTATTTGGATAGTCTGATCTCACTAGGCGTCAAACCTGAGACAAAAAATCTAAAAAAAAAAAAACATTTCAATGGCAAATAATAACCATACATATTTCAGTATGCATTGCATACTGAAATGATTATAGATATGCTAGTCTGTATACAAGCAAATGAAAATTACAATTCAAGTTAATCAAGTTGGAGTAGTCCGTAACCGAGGGCAATAAGCGCCTGTCTGATAATAATCCAAAGGTTCCAAGATCGAATACAGTTGCCGGAACGGATTTTGACATAAACGGCCACTCCCGTCTTTCGGAGGAGACGAAAAGCCGTCGGTCCCGACTGCCTAAAAACAGTCGTCATCTCTCATCATCACCCCTCTCATTACCCACGCAGAAGCCAAGAGCTCGTGTGGGCATCACCCTCAAAAAAAATCATAATGTAATAAAGACACATCAGAACAGTAATTAATATAATTTATTTATATCCCAAAAAAAAAAATTATTTCAACTGAAACATCGAATAATATTTCTTTATCATAGTTTTCAGTAAATTGAAAATTCCTATTCCAAAGAATATTATTTTAAACTGCGATATACTTTGAGATATACTCTGAGATAATTTTATGTTAGTAAAGTATTGGAGTTCTTTACCATATTTCCACAGTAAAATAACAACTGTAAATTTTATGTATCTGTTTTCTAAATAAAGTGTGGGTAGTAAAGAAAAAACAAACATGATCGACTGATGTGTTTATGAAATTGAATGGTTTTTCTATTTTGAAACACCCTTCTATTATGTCGAGTATCGTTTACAATGATATGCACCTGTCATATCATTCTCGTGTCATCACCACACATGAAATGAGGAACGTGACATCGCATAAGTACTACTCTTGTGATGTGATAAAATCCAAGTTTTCGCACACTTTTATCTTAACCATACTTGTTCTTGAAAATTGAATCGGTGCTTGCCTTTAAATCACGTGAGAAACTACCCCAATAACGTCGAATACAAATCTTTTGTTAGTAAAGTGAATATATTCTTGGATAAACGCCTTTTTTTCTAGGGAGGAATTTTATGAACCTCTTTACATTTCACATACAAATCACGTTGTGGAGCTACTCATATGGATTCATTTTTTATCTATATTTTTAATCATTTTACACACTTTGAAATGTGGAAAAAACTACAGGAATTCGACCAAAACTGCCTGATAAGTGAATATTTATAAGAAAATGTGATACAGAACAAAGAGCCTGAAAAGTAGGCTCACTGTTCTATCTTTGTTATCTATGTTCCAGCAATGTTTTTCGGCAAAATGAGCAACAATTAACTAAGACCCATTTTTACAAATAGGACCAAAATAGAAACAAAGTTAATTTGAAATAACTGGTATTCTGTATCAATTAGATTTTGAAGAACAAACGAGATTCAGAATAGGGATGGTAGAAAAATCTTGTATCACATATTGATTGAATTTGTGTCAATAATTCTCTTCTATGACTTTTTACTGAATGAAATGAGCTAAATCGATTTGAGTTCAGATTTTCTAATAGATCGTATCAATTGCAGGTTCTCTTGAACATAAAGTGACCTCATTTACAGTCCTTAGTGAACTTATTAATTATAATAATACTTTGATGTTTAAGTTCCCGAAATCACAATTGATATCCGTAATTTATGTTTTATAATCTTAATATCAATATTATTCAAATCACATGATAATATTCGATCATCTGAGTAAAAAATGACCAATTGGAGATTTATGTTTTATAATCAAATGTGCCAAAATACATCAATGTAGATGCACTGATAATGATTTCATAATTTGACAGAGTTTGATTTTTCGAAAAAATTGAGGGTTGCAGAAAATCCTGATCAGATATCCTCATGGAATAGGGACAGAGACTGTTCAAATGAACAAATAACTTGTCCATCCTCAAAATTCCGTGTCTGAAAACTTCTATGGAGTAGAGCCCTGGAGATTAATTAACCTGGAGTCGTTGTGAAAATTTAGCAGCTTCTCCTCGAGTATATTCTGTAGAGGAGAAAAAACTGTGAATGGTTACTTGTATACTAGTAAACTCTCGTGCTTGAGCCAGCAGGGAATTCTGTGGAAATAAACTTTCGGAAAATATTTCCTTTGGATAAATCTTGGATCTTGTATAGAGGAAAGCCTCACAGCTTTATTTGATGTGAAGTAACATCACATACGAAATGAATTTTGCAGTCTTGTCGACACATTATCATCGGCTTCTAAAAAAAAATATTTGGCGAACAAACTTTTTATTCGTGGAAAGCTAAGCTCTTTTATTGACTGGGAGGTTTTTCCGAGAATTTCGCAAGTCGTCTGTGATTTCAATGTATACACTTCAAGATTTCCTGCTGTTATTTGTAAGTCTAAAAAAGCGAGCTTTTGTTGGTCAATAAAGGTATTTGTATCCTTGTTTTCTGTAACGATATCTTCACTTGAGTTTTCTCTCTTCAGGAATTGAATCACAATAAAAGCAATAGGTTATCCCAATATAATGCAATATATTATTTTTCCCAAATGTTCTCTGAATTCTATAACACTTTAGCTCATCATAACATGAATTGAATTTTTCGGACATGAACTTGCTTTATATCGATTGGAAGTAGATGAATAACATATTTGTCAAACCCCATCATAATTTGCATTATATTGCTGCATAAGTGAGCTGCAATAATAATAATAATTCATTATTAATGATATAATATAATATAATTTAATATAATATAATATAATATAATATAATATAATATAATATAATATAATATAATATAATATAATATAATATAATATAATATAATATAATATAATATAATATAATATAATATAATATAATATAATATAATTCATTTGACATACTGTTAATCCACAACTATTCACAAAATGCTTTTCCAATTTCAAATGTAATTTATTATAATTTTTCAAATTTTAACAACTAATGGTCTTGAGTTTGCTATTTGATGAACCTGGACCTGTGAAAGCAACCCAATAATCGACGTTGATTAGCGAAATTTCCACCAGTTTCGTTATCTTTATTAGGGAGAAACAGAAGCAATCTCAAGAGTTGGATTGATTCCTCTGGTATTAGTTGTAGAGTCCATTTGGTTGACTAGGAAATGTTTCTAACTGATCAGCTAGTAGTAACTCTGGTGAAATACATCCATTTAGAATAGTTGTCATCAAGAGGAACTGTCATCTCATCTACAACTGGAAGAATGGTTGAGGGTTCTAGGGTACTTGTAGCGCTAGGAAATCTTGTAGAAGTTATAAAATTTAAATTTTTCATTGGTGTTTGGGTTTTTTGGGGAAGTATTAAAATGAGTAGGCCTACTTAGGGATAAGGGACATCTCGAGCATGAATCTATGCTCAATGAAGAGGGGAATTTGCTCGTTGCAGAGGGAATATTCCCTTGCGTAGCCAAACCTGCGAGGTGGTGACCTCCATAAGTGGTGTATACATTTGAAGCAGGTAAGTACAAGTGTCTGATGTATGTAGCACTCCTGCTGATTGCCTACAGGCTAGCGGTGAATATTAATGTCCCACTTTGGGAATATGGCTGCTTTCTCCCCCCCTCTCACCACTTTGCTGCCCTTATTTTGTCTCTGTATAAACTTCACCACTTGCATCTTCAAAACGCAAAGAGAAAGCTGCCTTAACTTTGTAAATAGTTGCCTAACTACATTTTGATTCTTACCGGCGTTCTTTCTCCGCCTTGTTTCAAACGAGAAACTTCATTGTGAGATTCTGTTTCTGAGACTTCCATTGTGAAATTTGACTGTGATGATGAGTTATGTTGAGAAAGACTCCTAGAAGGTTGAAGGTATTCTGTTGAAGGAAACATGTTGTGTAAAGTCACGTTACGGTGTCTCATTTTCTACGCTGGATTCGAATTGCGCGGAATTTACTCTCCACAAAGTTGGCCGGTCTGATCTATTGATGAACTTTCTCAATGAACTTTTATGATTCAAGATTTTCAATTGCCTGAAATTTAACAGCGATACATTCAATAACAATAATAGAAGAATAACAATACAATTAGACAATTCATATTTTTAGAAATTATTCTCAAGATCTCATTCAGACTGGTCAAAAAAGAAACATTCAGACACAAAAAACAAGATAATTCAAACATCATAGAAAACAAATTTCACAGTCTTATAGAAAATGAGAGAACTAATACAAATTATTAAGATTATCATATACACTCACCTGAGTGTCAGATTGACCGCCAGTTGTCGCTCCTGGCTGACCAAACTTACAGTGACTATAATGACCGTATTGACTTTATAGAGTCACTGTAACCAAACTCAGTCGTGAAATGGGTGGGTTAGAAAGCAAAGAGCCTCTCCTTTTTCTCTCCTGCTCTCATTGAACCCTCAATCGCGAGAACGGTGCCTCTGGTTGGAGAATTCTCCCTCGCTGCCCTTGATCCACCTTTGCTGCTCGGTGAATCCATGTGGGAAGAATGATGACTGTAGAATAAGGCTAGGCGTACACCGGTCAGTCAAGACAAGACGAGATTAGTCACGTTTAGTCACAATACTTCACATAGTTGGTTATGAAGCAACACACACCGATTAGTCATTGCATCAGTGTGTGCTGCTTCATAAGCAGCTATGTGAATTACTGTGGCTAAACGTGACTAATGTCGTCTTGTCTTGTCTTGACTAACCGGTGTACGCCTAGCCTTAGCAGTGTCGCAACGGAAGGCAATTTATTGAATAAAATCAATAAATCTCATCCAACGAATTTGTCTTTCAATATATATATTGAGTATGGCATTTTTTCTCTATAAGTCCTTGTCTTTCAATGAATCGCAACCAATCACCTGGTATCTTTATTTATTTATTGGTTGATGAAGATGCTGATCATAACAATATGATTCGGGAGAGAAACAACATGCTCAGCACGAAACTGTTCCTCTACCGAATTTTGATTATGAATACCCACATCTAAAGATACCGGTATGTGATTTACTTCACATACTTAAGATGAATATAGTCCAAGGTTATGTTTTCACAGCACTCCAACACCGAAAAAAATACAGCCAATAAATCTTCTCTCCATTGATATTATAGTTTCAATCCATGCACTATCTATCTATCTAGCGTATGGCTTTCGATGGTGGGGATACCCGAAGGTAGTTCCACCTCGCCGTTTATAACCTAATTCCATTAGGTTGAAGTTCAATTTCACCTTGCAAAATGTTCACTAATTTTGAAAAAGGTTCTTTTGAAATATGAAATTCTAAAAGTTTATAAATCACTAACACATCCATGCACTTTAACGACTTCTTTCACTCTTTAACTAATATCGACTTCATACACTTGACTAACGAATTTTTCTACTCAATGAATAATACTGATCACTTCATTAATCAGTTCTATTCAGCACAAAATTACTGCATTATAATGACTTCTCATCCTTCGGCACTAGCTAGTTTGTATTCCTAATCTTGAGAACGTGCATGCAACTTGTGCTGTAGCAGAGTGTACTCAAACTTGAAGTTTATCATGAGACAGACTGCTCAGCGTGCCGGGTCATGTGTGTCAATATTTTAGTGGAAGGTTAGTTCCAATTTGGGCCGAAAATGATGACATGGGAGTTGCAGCAGAAAACTGAACATCGTTGGGGTTGATTCGCTGCATTATTCACGGCCAATCAAAGTTTTCCGACAGTTAGGGAGATCCCTTAAGCTTGTTAATGTTGTCACCTGCTGTTTATTCAGGTAAGCAGGAATGTGATTCGCTACCGGAATTGTGCTTTATGGGGGACCCATCGCGAGGTTTATCCCATAGTTTCCATGGGGGTCGATCTGATGTCGTTTCAATTATTAGTGGCCTGTGCAACGTTGCCTGCTACAAATACAATTCCAACTTGTTCGACAGCATGCTGCCCATTAAACTACGTTTATCAACACGTTGTAACCGCCGATATGAAAACCTTGTCCGGAGACTTCCTCGTGTATGCGTTCTGCTTCTGAATTTAAATTCATCTATGTCCTGAATCTATCTAACATCCAATCCCCCCTTACCTGTGACCCGCTATGTTTTCAAGTAGTATATTTTCTGAACTTCATGCATCTACTTTTTATTTATTCTTTAAACAATATACCACAAGCTTCATTAGTTTTTGTTTCTTATCTGTGCCCCGCTATTTTTTGAAGTAGGATTCATGCATCTGCTTTTTATTTGTTTTTTTTTCTTCAAACAATAGACCACAAGCCTCATCAGTTTTTGTCAGCCAGACAAGTTTCAGTACTTTTTTCAATCAGCAAGATAACTTGAGAAATGTAAAAAAAACTGTTACAGATCATGAGTTGTAACACAGCTCCATTAGCTTCAGTCAGCCAGATACATTTCAGTACTTTTTATCATCGAGATAACAATACAAATGTAAAAATACTGTAATTGTCATACGAAAAATTATTATCGAAATACAAGCAAGACTTCAATGCTGAACAAATGAGCATTTAGAAAATCTTCGTGATATTTTGTAGGGTCTGTCTGAAACCAAGTTGGACCATTTAGCAGTGTGTACGTACAAGCCATTAGGTCTATCAAATATTCATTGAGAAATATTGGTACCTTATTTCAAACGCAAAAGTACATGACCCAGCAGCTACTGCTATCTACCGGCCAGATCCGGAGTTAACTACGTTTCAAGCTCTCGACCAATCCAGGTGAGAGTAGGCGGAGCTTGCTGGTATGTCAGTGGGAGTAGCTTAGTAACTTGTACTTGACCCAGCAGCAACTGCAATCTACCGGCCAGATTCAGAACCAGCTGCGTTGCTAACTGTTGACGAATCCGGAGAAAGAAAGTGGACTCCAAATCCAAACCAGACTTATGCTTTTTGTTCCAAGTTGGATTCTCATTGGCTTCATCTTCGTGAAACATTGACTGTTTTATTGTACTTTTTTCAGTTGGCTTATCATCTTTCAAATAATTAGATACAGTACATGTGGATGGCAAATCCATATAGCTAATGGAAATATGATTTTCAAATCCCCTTGTCTTCCGATTTATAGAATATCCACCATTCTGTGTCATATTGTTTTCGTCATTTTATTTTTTCCAAATTGTCGCCAATCAGGAATTATAATCTTCTCTATACAATCTTCTCTACTACACCAATCACAACTAGATAGAAAATCCAATTTAAAATTTGATAGCCTACAGATACATTTAATATCCTCCATTTTTTGTATTAACGCCCCTGCCTTTTAATTGATAAATGTGGCTGATTAGCCACTATAATCTACATTAAGAATTTACACCAATCATCGAAAGGCCACTCCTAAGTAATCCCCTGTACTGGATCTTTCTTATTGAAACTCAAATATTAATGATTATTATGAGTATCCTTATGAAGTTTGAAGACTAAAATTGGATGGTAAATCTTTTTCAGATGTTTTTCCCCCAGAAATTACCATCAATATTATTAGTAATATTATAATATTATAGTTATAATTTTTGCCTCATTGAATAATTATTCTACAGTGTTTGTTTTTCAGATTTTATTGAACTATTTTTGTCTATTCGGAGACAGTATAGAATGGTTAGATTGACACTTCACAACATTTGAAAACCTATCAGGAAATATACCCGGCGATGACCAAATAAGCATACCACGCTTCGCCACGGTTAAAAACATTTATAAGTTGAATTTATTATTTAAGTTCTGAATTTTGGGATCCATAATGAACTGCGAAGTTAACACTATTGATTCAACATTAGAATTAACGACATGCAGTCATATTTTACTAATAATTTTTAAGAGTTATCATTGTGTTATTCCAGTTAAATATGACTGCATGTCGTAAAATTCTAATGTTGAATCAATAGTATTTATTATTTGTTAGAAGTAAATGAACACTCTTTCCTGTTTAATAAGTGAGAAAGCTGGCGAGCTAGTGTGGTAGAGTATTTATGTGAATTGTAAGTGAGAGAAAATTTATTCGTGAAAGAATTTTTTTTAAAGGGAGCTATACAGTACAAGAGAAAACGGTGGTAGTTGGAAGCGTTTTGCAAGGACTCCCACACAATGATTTTATCTCGGACACAGACAATATAAGAAACCAAGTAGGAGGAAGTTTGGTTGCATATAGTTCCCCTATCCTTATTACTTCCCACTTTCCCTATATTTAAAGTCCTGTTTCGCGCGTATCTTTATGATGGAGATTAAGGTCGGTAATCCCCCAACAATTTGAATAATTGAATCTCTCAAAGCTGCAAGACGATGGGGAAAGTGTTAGTACGAGCAGTACAGCGCGGAAGGTTCGTTAAAATCAGATCATGACAATGTAAAATATCCGCCGTCGAATTTTTAAATAACTTTATAATCCTGTATCCAACTGGGGTGGGCTAATTTCGGCAGTACACATCTGTTGGGGATTTGCAATTCTTAAGACCGGATAAGTTCTTCCCTTGTTGCTCCTCATTCTCAGCAACTGTCTTTGTTTATCGGCTTGTTGCCGCTTGTTTTCCTTCCTGCTCGTTCGCCTTGTGCAAGTTTCCGGTAGCTTTTTCTTGAAGCGCCGCTTTCCTAATCTGCAGAGTCGCATGGAATTGACAATGCCGGTTATCGGTGCATGATACGTTTAACTTTGGTCGCATTGTAAGATTCCATGCCTTCTAGAGCTTCTGTAATCCTCATCATAGCGGCAGTGGAGAAGAAAGAAGGAGAAACAGCAGCATAACAACCATAATATTCATACCATATCGTTTTATCGCATTGTGTTGCACTATTGTAGCCTCGACTTCCTCAACAGATTAGCCAAACCCAATTTCTTGTTCAGCTCAAGTTCATGGTTCTACTGCTTCGGATTTTATTATTCCGCAATAAAGACATCCCACCTTCTCTGTTTCTCAATGAAACATACACCCCGTGTAAGGTGCAGTTGGAAAAATAATTTAATCTCTTTCTCCACATACGGAAATCATTTTCTTAAAACTCATGCGTTGAGAGCAGCTGATTTTATGAAATTGGGAATTTCATATCATTTTAAAATGAAATTGGGAAGAATGTTCAGATCTACCAAACTGGTTAAACTGTTTGACAGTATCCTGTCCAATAGGACTTTTACAGTGCGACTTGGAGATGAAACAAGTAAGAAGAAAGGTCCCACAAGGATCAGTGTTATCTCCAGTTTTATTCAACATTTACACATCTGACATTCCAAACACTCAATGCCGCAAGTTCATGTATGCAGATGACATAGCTCTGGCTGCACATGCAGTCTCTATTGAAGAGACAGGGAATATCCTTCAAAGAGACATCAATATTTTGACAAATTACCTGCAGTACTGGGGCTTGAAACCAAGACCTCATTCCACATCAAAAATAAGCAGTCCAAGGCAGCCCCTACAGTGAATTTCTGTGACACTGTCATCCAAGTAAACCCCCATCCCACCTATTTGGGGATCACCCTGGACAGAACTCTCACTTTTCGTAAGCATTTGGGAAAAGTCAGAAAGAAAATATCATCCAGGTTGAACTTGCTGCAGAAGCTAGCTGGCTCGTCCTCGGGTAGCAGTGCAAGTACACGCATAATTAATATAATTTGAAGTAACTATTCTATACAAAAGTTAATTCATTTGAAATAAAGAATAAAAAATATAATTTGGAGAAAAAGTTAATGCACAGCTAACCAACCCTACAATATATTTAAATGGCAATCATGAAACTCGCTCAACTTATGAATAGGATTTAATATAGGTCACCTATATGCTCAAAAATTATTGGGGACTCGCAAAGTACATGATGACACAGTTTGTCAAATAAGTTTTGCCCTATTATATCAAAACTGTTGCCCGACTTAGATAATATAAGGTGCTGTTTGTCAATAAGACCTCTATTCCTAGTGTTAAAAGATTGAATATGACTTCTAAACTGCAAACTGTAGATTATTTCGGGTGTGAATCAGGACATAATATAATAGATTTATCATAGTTGAATTTTTTCACTTATGAACAATGGCCTGCAATGCTCAACTTAATATTAATAATTCTTGAAGCCTTCTTTGGAGGAAGGAGAAGAAGAAGAATGCCATTTATATTACCCCATAATATGAGACGTCACAATAACATACTGAAATTTCTAAAATAGGCCCCTGGTTTTCATGTACTTCAGCATTGTCCTATCAACATATTTTGGTCTTTACGACATCAATTGCATTCAATGCTTGAATATGTTTGATATGATGCCAATTCAGAAGTGATTCACCTTAGTGCTCAGTGGTATAATCTCTTGACCATTCTAGAACCTTATACTTTCTCTATTAGCTTTGTTGCTTGTTTGACAAAATGCCTGTGCAACGTGCAGTCCCGTCTCCCTATTCATTTAATCCGGACATTCAGTGTTTCATTTTGCTCCTTATGTTGGCCCTAAAAGTAACGTTCCACCCTTTTATGAGACTCAATCTTGTTCTGTCCTTTAGTACCACGTTTTCCTTCTTCAGTTCGTTTTATCACCTGTTAAATTTCTTTATTATTTTTCCAGCCCTATGTTCTGTTAAGAAAGCCTACAAGAAACAACGAAAGTGTAATATTAAAACATAAGTAAGCGGCTACAAATTTCCATTGCAGTGATAAATTGGGGAAACCGTTTTACTTGGAAATTCGTATTCAAGACGGGTCGACTGTCCAACAAGCTGTTAACAGACATCATAAAACTATTTAAAATTCTACCCTCACCCTGTTTAACCCCTTCCCTCGCACAACAATCCACCAACTACGAAGGAAAACTCTTTTCTTTGTGACAGACGAAAATCTTAATTCCATTTTCCCTAATTTACATTTCAACGGTAACTGTTACCATCTCCGCTTATAGAAAAACATTACTAAGTTCAATAACGTGAATTCCGATTTCTAACAAAGTTTCTCACTCCGAAGTATAGCATTGATTTTAAGTATGCTAACCAATGGAAGATGACAGTGATGTTCAATTGGTTTGCTGCGATTACAATTTTATTCTCCAATCATATAACAGTTTCATTTGTATTTTGGTCCAAAGTAGATCTATCAGGTGAACCTGTTACCTTATCAATCCATTTCTGATATATAAGATAAGATAAGATTACTTTATTCATGTAGATAACAATAATTATAACTGCTTAGATACTAGATTACAAAAGTTGTAAGTATGTATAAGTATTATAATTCTAGTAATTTTATGAATTGTAACTAATAATTTTCAACAATGTAAAATGCAATCTAATAATGTGAACATAAGTGAGATTTATCTACATGAAACGGCGAAGTTTGGACATATAAATGTCCATTCTTGGAAAAGGATGTCCAAGGACATCCTTTCCATTAACACTTGGCCGTGATATATAGAGAAGGTTCTTGACGGATTATACATTGCAATTATTTAACCGCTATTAATACATGAATATTTGAGAAAAGAACATCAAAAGAGAGCTATGTAAAGTTCTAAAGGCTATAAAAAGAATCTCCTGTTGCTATTTCGTTATGTTGTCAATAATAACTGTTGCAGAGGGTCTTTAAAACTTTATATTGATTTCTTTTCATTTTCGTCCCACTTTTTATTATGTATTCTCGATATCACAGAAATTCAATATACAGGGTGTTCCGAAAAATAGTGACGCCAGTACTACCACGGTATTCTACAAGTCAAAACAAACAGGAAATGTCGTTGGCAAAATGCTGATTTTCCTTAGTTTACCTGTAATCCGCCATTTTGTGTTTTTAATATTAACATATGCTACATGCCCAAATCGAATCACCTTTTTTGGACCCAAATTTGAAAAGTCCCCCACTTTACTAAGATACCCACTAAGAGTTACCAACCGAAATAAATTCTAAGCAACTCCCAGCATAGGTGGAACAGTGGAAACAATCAATTTGTTCTCATTAGTACCCATAACCATTGAGAAAACTCCAAAACTATGAAATTTTACCATCAGGGGGGCAGCAGGTCCCCCTCAATTTTTTCAACTTTTCTATTTGACTATTTGGAACAAAAGTGAAAAGGACATTTTTTGTTCAGCCCCTAGAGGTGCTTGGATTCACAGATAGGGGCCCAAGGGGGGCATATTTCAATCTTAGCCAATACAACTTGGGTGAGAACAACTTCTGAAATAGAAATATGGAATAGATGAATGTGAAAAAATGATCTAATCACATTTCTATACCAGAAAATTTCTAATCCATAATGTAATTGGAGAAGGGGATGCAAATCCCTCAGCGGGGTGCAGGGAGGTAAATCCCATGAAACCCATGGAATTTCTCATCCTGAATTCTTCTAACCTAAAAAATTTCTAACCAGAAAAATTACTAACCCAAAAAATTTCTAACACGAAATATTTCGTTTACAAGATAAAGGGGAGGGGCGAAGCCCCCTGCCGAGCGCAATGCACGAGTAAAAATAATAATTATTATTATTATGAATAAGTATTCTATAATTTGTGTGATGATAGGAATCTCCAAGAAATCAAATAAACCACCATTTATAATAAACAGCTACTGAAAGTAACTTGAATACTCCCAATCCAGATTGGGGAATTTCAAATCCCGGTGGAGAGGATTGGATCCTTGGTTCAAAGAATCAGGAAATTGGAGAGTTGTCCATGACTATTTTTTAGAGCACCTTGAAGAAAATTATAATAATAAGGAGGCAATGTATCCCACATTAGTTTCAAAACACTACAAAGTTTGCAGGTCTCATTGTGTATCATCATAATAATAATTATTATGAATAAGTATTCAATAGAGTGTGTGGTAATAGGAATCTCCAAGAAATTGAATTCACCACCATTTACAATAATCAGCTACTGAAACTAACTTGAATACTACCAATTCAGATTGGGGAATTTCAAATCCGGGCAAAGAGGATTGAATCTCTGGTTCAAAGAATCAGGAAATTGGAGAGTTGTCCATGACTATTTTTTAGAGCACCTTGAAGTAAATTATATCCCTTGAGGCAATATATCCCACATTAGTTTCGAAACGCTACAAGGTTGCAGGTCTCATTGTGTATCATCATAATAATATTTATTATTAATAAGTATTCTATGATGTGTGTGGTAATAGGAATCTCCAAGAATTTGAATTCACCACCATTTACAATAATCAGCTACTGAATCATTCTTGATAGATAGAGAGGTATTATTTCTTTGCCATTGTACTCTACGGTCATCAGCAACGTCAAGAAATAATATCGTTCTTTCTAATTCCAAGCGTCAAATTACATTAATCTAAGTGTACTAATTAGTCGTCTCTCATCACCCTCCCATTACCCACGCACAAGACTTGAGTTCATGTCGGCATCACCCTCACTGAAAACATTTTCCTTTTGTGAAATGTGTCTTCATTATGTAGTATTTGTACTTTCTTGGGAGAGTTTTCTTCGCTGTGGCAGCGATATTTTTGTATAGTATTTCTCTTGTATTTTATCTCGTAGTTCATTCAAAACCCGCTCCATTTTTTCACTTCTATGGTTTTTCATTTGATACTTACATCAGCCAACCTAAGAACCTGCTGTTGAGTAGGGCGGGAATATATTGATTCGATTTGACAAAATTTTGAGAGATGCTTCCTGAAGTGAGATAGTGGCTTCCTGAGAAGTGAGATTTTCTCCATCTATCGGAGTGTTTCTCTTTCTAGTGTTTCACATCTCATCTTGCTCCACTTCCTTTCTCGCTGATCGCAACCTCGAGATGATATCTGTGTGCATTTGGCCCAACAATTGTGGCTGGCATAGTAAATAAAGGTGAAGTATGGAGTGACTTACAGGTGTTACACGCACACACTCGCACTGGGCTACACTGTTTCTTGCCGCACGCTAATCCACTTAACGCCGCCGCACGCTTTCAACCCTTTATACCGCCCAGAGCAACACAGAAAAGCACGTTCCATATCCATGCGGAATCGTTTAAGTGCAAAATAGATGGGGTTTTATAAGTTTACTTTCCATAATAGGTGCCATATCGTGTTCGTCGCAGCCTGGAAGGTGAGGAGGAAGATAGCGGCGGGCTGAAGGAAGAAACAGAGTATCTGAGAAGGTAGGGTTTTGTTTGGAGAAAAAGATGGTGTTGGGAAGTTAAGATCGAGTAGGACGCCTATACAAAATCACAAAACCTATTTTCTTTCACTTTGCCTTCTACCTCCGTCTCTTTCCCATTCTTTTCCCCACACTCTTCCTCATTTCCACAGCTTCCAATCTCTTATGCAGCCTTGTCATCCATTCCTTTGACAAAACACTGTCTCTCGCAAATTAAAATTACTTCCATTACTCGAAAGAATTGGATACGGGCTTGCCGACGTCGGTCTTACGTCATACTGGTAGACTTCTCATATCAGTCTAGAACCGGGGTGGAATGAGAAGAACATTTTCATTATGCCACATAACACCAAAAGCGGATGATTTCTCCACTTGAGCACCAACTCGAAAGTGAATCTTTCCACGCTTCAGCTTTCACAAAAATATAAGACTGAAAATTGCGACAGTTGTTAATCGTGAAATCTACCGAGCTTCGAGTACTATTTTTATCAGATCTTTAAATCTGTAGAAGATCATCTTTTACATAATTATTTAAAGACATGTTGAGGTGTTGGATAACTGTGATTCGACTACTATTTTTTATCAGATCTTCAAATCTGTAGAAGATCATCTTTTAAAGACGTAATTATTTAAAGACATTGAGGTGTTGGATAACTGTGATTCAATTACACTGTTTATTTTAGATTCACAGTAAATTTGTGCATATACTGATGCACTATTGTTTTCTTCATCATACATTCTCTCTTGTATACATTCTATATTACTGTATACTCTCTATATTACTACTCTGTATAAAGAATACATTCCAATAGAGAACAAGAGTCAAGTACATAAGGATCTCAACCGTACTCAAGGTAGAAGACTACCTTGAAACTGAAATAAAATCAATGCAATTTAAGGGTTTCCAACACAATTTTGTCTCAATTCTTCATTTCGAGTTAGTTCAGTATGTCGTCGATCCCACTCTGTTGCTGTTCTGATTCATAGCCTGGTTAAATTACCAGCTCATTTATCGGATGTCTCTGCAACTGGCCTTCAAGGTAGAAGACTACATTGTTCTCTAGTACTAAGTACTGTTCTACTTCATGATTCTAGTAAACGTAGTGGACTCTTTTTCTCTAGTAAAATAAATTCTGTATAGAGTAACTCTTACATTCTTGTTATTTTAGTTGACTACCTTGTTGTCTAGTATAAAGTACGGTTCCACTTGGGGATCCTGGGAAAAAGTACTTGACTCTTGTTCGCTATTGGAATGTACTCTTTAAATAGAGTAGTAATACAGAGAGTATACAGTAATATAGAGTGTATACTGTAGTGACTCTTACACTCTTGTTATTTCTTCCATGATATCATTGTCGGTACTGCCGCGTCTAACCTTTCCTCCTTGTCCCTGACGGCTGAAGAGCAGGGATTTAGATTTAGATTCAGATTTATTACTTTATTCATGTAGATAACAAATATGACAAATATCACTTGGCCTTGATTGAATTTTACATATTTAGACTGAAATAAAAAAAATTGAGCATTAGAACTAAGCAAGTAAACTAATGAAACAAAAACGATTATATGGAATAAATAAAACTGAAAAAAAAACAAATAATTTTAAATGAAAATGGAAGGAATAGCTGAAAAATAATTAGTTATTAATTGATTGTGATGGAAGATGAGATGGATTAGAAGGAAGATTAGAAATGGGTGTGAATAGAATATACTCATAGTATTGCTTGATTAACGTCTCGACATGTGTAATGGTAATGATATTATCATGTCGATGAGTTGTCGAAATGAAGTTATAATATGATATTAATAGAAAAATTCTACGTTTGTCAATATCGACTTAGTTACAAATAATGTCGATAGGGAAACATGATACAATACAGAAAACATTTCCGACGTTAATTAAGATTACAATTGAACATTATTTTGTGAAGGTCCGTCTCCAATGGCGAACTTAACCCTCCCATCGCTGGTCCACGTGTTCCGAATGCCGTACTTGTCGGCAGCAGCATTGAGAAGAGCCAGGCGGTGCTTGATCAGATCCTCTCGGATCGTGACCCCCGTTCCTGCGAGCTGCCTCTTCGCCTGGAACACCCGCTGTCACACGCGGTAGCCGCTGAACCGCACGATGATGGGTCGGGGTCGGTCCGCCGTCGGGTTCGGTCCTCCTTGGCTGGCCTTCTTCGTCGCCGGATTCGGAAGGCGTCCGACACGGTGCGACCGATGGATGTCATCCAGTGGCAGCGCAATCCCCAGCTTCTCCTTGCACGTCCTGATGACAACGTCGTCCGTATTTTCCTTTTCACTTTCGGGAATCCCGAAGAAACGGAGGCTGGTTCTACGCCCGTACTGCTCCAAATCTTCGATTTTCAACTCGCACTCTTTTTCGACATTAGAAAGTCTTTCTCTTAGTATAAGATTTTCAGATTTCAAATCGTCAATTTTGGCCTGAAACATCCTCATCGCCTCGGATACCGCCTGGCTGACCTCCTCCCTTATCCTGAGCCGGATCTCTTCAGCGAGCGTTGTGGTCGTTGCACCCTGCTGATTGACAGCTCGAGGCGCCTGCTGTCTCAATGGAGTGTTGCTCTTTCCTCTGCCCATTGTGTTAAGAATTCGAACGACTACCTGAATAACTTTCACTAACAAAGGTTGACACCACGTGGTAAATATAATTTATTGATTAATTATTGAACGCGAAAGTAAATTTGGAAACAATTAGAGTTTTAAACACTACACAAAAAACTGAATACGCCTATATAAATTTCAATGTAAAAACTGGAGAAAAACCCTACTAAAATGCGTTATAGAAAGGAGCCGAAGTTATGCACGTTCACTCGCTAACCATGACCGAAAGAGGGAGCAGGGACGAAGAGTGCTATACTTTTGCGCTACAAAAACCGGTCTTCGATGACGTATCGCATTCCTCCCAGGGACACGGAGGTTAGACGCGAGCAGTAAGCATTTCACGATTCATGCAGAGTGTGTGTGTATAACGTCGAATACTTTTGGATCCGTGAATGACTGAACACGAACAAAAAACCGGGTACTCACAAACACACATTATGTGACAACACATTTTCAGTGAGGCCGTGTCTGTTTTCTTTTTTCAGTGCAACTGTTATAAAGTAGTGGTCAGTTTGTTGGAGTGCCGGATTCATTTGTCACTCTGTTCAAATAAAGTGAACCTAAAAATCCGGGAGTCGCGATAATGGAATTTACTTTTATTACGGCTTTGTGCTGGGGTTCGTTTAGTTCTAAAAATGGTCGAGTGAAGCGCTGCTAGCTGCTAACATTCCGCGGCATTTGTAATTGTTACCGCCGCCATTTATCTTATTTTAGTGTTAGTTGTAATCGATTGTTTCTTTTTCTCAGTTGAACGGACTGTGCGGCTTGCAGCATCCGGGTTTTGTGGTGCGCTGCGGCCTGTGATGGGGGCTGATGCTCTGGAGGGGGGGGGAAAGAAGGGGTGTCGGGGGGGGATGAGAGCTGCGTAATTAATCAACTGGTGCCAAGTGCGGCCATAATTAATGACATATTTCCCCTACATGGCTCAGGAATCAACTCAATCAACATATCGAATGCATCGGCGCCTCTCTCTAGTTGCCTTTTCACGGCTGTACTAGCTAGTACTACCCGTGCTATAATTTTACACGAATTATAGGGGGGCAATGCACAAATTATTTCTCCAGCCTTTAATTATATCTAATTGAATACTTTGTAGAACTATACAATGTAAGTTACTTACTCTATTCAGCCGAATAGACTCAAATTATTCTCTTGTTAAAATACAGTGGTGAATTTCCCATTCGGGAGAACAAGAATCCAACATAATAATCCAATCCTCAGAAAAAAATATGCAGATATAATAAACAGGACAATGAAAACACCAAAATTTCACAAGCAGAGTGAAAAACCTCACCAATACAGTGTTTTCAGAATCTGAGTTGAATCTACTAGGTTATAATACAAAATATTCTTCCAAGAACATCAACAAAAGAGATTATCTTCACCTATCAGCCAACCTTGATGCATCCTATGTTATCTCCAATAATCCAATCCTCAGCAACAAAAACAAGGAATGAATCTTGACTTACAATAAAAATAACGATTGAAGAAAGTTTTATAATAATATTCCAGTAAACATACTAATCCTTTACACAAAACGACTTTAAATAGCGTTTTTACTCATAACAATTCATCAGAAAAGTCTGAGGCTCAAAATTTATCCTTCTGTTACACATCAACCTATTGTCCTGTTATCCTATTTATTGTATGTAGCAACTTGATAATCGAGTGTAGAATATGGTGAAATGAGTTGAAATGGCTCAAATCACTCGAAAATTCTGAAATTTCAATAATAAACTTATCCAATATTGAACTCCAATACTCCAGTAGAACTTCAATATTAAACTTATCCAATAAGACCGGCGGCAATACTCAAATCATATCTTTAGGATATATTGAGCTGGACTATTAATAATCGTATATATTAGGGTTATGCTAATACAACTCCAGATATAATTATTATGAGATATGAGGAGGTTTGTGAATTAGATCCTAAATTTGTCTTGAACTGAAACTTGAATGAACGGGACTGTGTTTCATTAGTTCGTGAAGCTCCTCAATCATTTTCCTCTGATACTGGGCTTATTCAGTTGTATTTAATATCTCAACTAATCGCTTAAACTGGAAACGTAGCGTTTAGGAGTTATTCCAATATCATTGACCCCATCAGATCAATATAATAGCGACGTTAACCGTAGGTTTAATGTAGGCGTGACAAGGAAAACCTTGTATCTGTATCAGCACCAATATCCATTGAACGTTCAACATTTGTCATCACTGTTCATTCACCCCTGAAGCAAGCGGGAAAACGCGCAAAAAATGAAGATATCAAGAGTTTTCCAACCTCATCTGTGTTCCAAAGCAGGAAAAGAAAAAATACTCTATGGAAACTACTCTTTAAAAACTTTATTAGTAAAGGGAAAAATTTTGGATCATTAAATTTGTTGAAGAAACACTTTTTCAAATTTATTGTTTATTGATGATAATAGTTCACAAAGTCTTTGAAGTAAAAGAATAATATGATGTTCAAGTATTATCTCTTACTAGCCAGCAGGCATACTTCTATACCATCATCCTTAGATACAGTAATAAGAAATCTAATCTTAAGCGCTGTAATAGTAAAAAAACTATTTTCGACTTAAATAGACCAGTAAAAACTTTCTTAATAGAATAAATGGTTGGTTTATTTATTATCTGGACCTTTCTCTCTTGTGCAGTACATAGTACAGTACTTGAAAGTAGAAATAAATAATCCTGAGGTATTCTGAATTAAATATATGGAAACTTGAAAATTCCACTTGAAACCTCATCATGAAATCATCATGTATCTAATGACTATAATAAACTCTCTATAGATGATACCTTACCTCAAACTTGTTGATACATAATTGATACTCCACCTTATAGCTTATCGATGGCTTATAGTAAAAACCTCGTAAGTGCCAAAATCGTAATTTTTCAGGAAACACAAAAAACTGTTCTATTTTTTCCACATTGATAGGACAGTCATGAAATTTTTACATGTTTTCGATTTCAAAACTTTATGAGCATTACATAACATCAATTTTTACTGTATATATTAATTTAATGACATACGTGTCATATGAGTTTATCAATTTTTTAAATAAAAAAATGATGAAGGTTTAAAAGGAAAAATGATCAGGATTTGAATATACGTGTTTTTCATTTATACGAGGTTATCAATTTTAGGATTGAAATATACGTGTTTTTCATTTTTGGGTTTAGGATATAATAAGTGGTTTCCATTTCTGACCCAAGAACTTTCTCGGTTTTCACTTTCAGTGAGGGTTACAGCTGATATATACGAGTTTCTCAAGTTTGTTTTTTGCCTGTAGAGCGCAGCAGGATTTTTCTAGATTTTTTTGACAGCTGATAGCTATGAAATACGAGGTTTTCTACCAAAAATGTAATTTTCGCCAAAAAGTGGATATACGAGGTTTCCACGATAAGTCATCGTTATACAGTACTACATAGTCATCGTTATAGAGTTCATCGTACCTCATTCCAGAGTCTAGAATTTTATAAAATTCGCCCAAGAATATTCGTATTTCTTAATTTCAGTACTTTTCATGATAACTCTAATTCAAACAAGACGGAAAATGTTTCGAATATTTCTTAGAATAGAGTAATCTACAAGCAATAAGGAAAATGTTGAGTACGAGGAAAACGTTGAAGTACTGAAATGGGAGGAAAGAGCAACTGAAAAATGTTGAGCTTGGTAAATTGAAAATACAGGATTAATTCAACAGAAACAGAATGAGAGAGAGATAGAGTAGTGGGAAACCGGTAATGGAACAAAAGAAGAAAACGTAAATATTGATGTAAAATAGCTATTGATTAGAGGGAGAATCTGTTCGGTTGTGGAGTTCAAATAAGTTTTTCTGAAAGTGAATGATGGTGTTGATCACGAATACCTGTTAATTCTCACCCACGGATGAATATCGATTGAACTGGAAAATTGAAGCGAAATAACAATAAAAAACACTAAACAAGGAAACAATGAACGCACCCACTCTGAACGTTTCAGCGCTCTTTTGAAAATCAAAACAATAACATTCAATTTTGCTCCTCAGTGAAACAATAAATTCGGCAATTTATTTTGTTTTCATCGTTTTGAAGGATTGCTGTTGGAATATTCAACCATTCAGTGAGCGAAATATGTACAGCAACACTTACGTAAACAACATTCATGACAATGAATGTGTTATTATATATTTTTGATGGAAAATCATGGGAAATTGAAATTCTTTATTCAAGTTGCATGAGAGCTTCATTATATCGCCACTCCGAACTGATCTCTACTGAATTACTGAATTGATGTCAATTTGAGGCAAAAACGGCAGAATTTTATACTGGACTTGTTGAATATTCATCTGCGTGAAAATTGTTGCACTCTAGTATTTTATAGAATACAAGATCCAGTAAAAAAAGGAACTTTCCTAATAATATCTGGCCTCATCAAAGACAAGGAAATGATAAGATCATGCCTCATTAGAGAACAAGGAAATAGAGAGAAAAATCAAATTTATCAAAAGTCTTATGAAAATTATGGAAAGGAGTGAACTGAAAAAGTAAAACTGAAGGATGCAAATTTCATTAAGCTTAATAATCAGCTGAAGTTATTCAACAAAATCAACATGATTGTATCCATTAAGGTGTTATAATTAGGTCTCATAAATTACTTTTATAAAGGAATATACACTGTATAATTATTATTTCACAACGTATATTTTTCCAACAGCTTTTCTTCATCCATCACAAAACTTGATTGATATGAGTTAGGCACTTCTAGCAAGTGCCGAAGTCTCATAAACTACTTTCAGTGATGAATGAGAAAAAATTCTTATTCCAAAAAAATCACCTCATCATATAAACTTTTTCTATTCCAATTTTCTTTATTCATCTCAAAAAGTGGTCGATGTGACTCAATTACTTCTAGTAAATGCCGAGGTCTCATGAACTACTTTCAGAGATGAATAAAAAACTATTTTCTTCTAAGAAAATCATTACATCATATAACGCATATTATTGTGCTGCAGTTTCCTATCAACTATTTCTCTTCACTAGGACTTACCTGGTCGCACTAAACTGCGACTATTGAACTACATATATGAAATGGTTTCAGATTTTTCTCCACCTCCTTCTCCTCCCTCCCCCACCCTCTCTCCTCCTCCTCCCTCCCTCCTCCTTCTCTCTCTTTCCTCTTCCTCTTTCTCTCTCTTCCAATTTCCCTCTTCCTCTCTTACTCTGATTCCCTCCCTTCAACTCTCTCTTCCAATATTTCCCTCTCTCCCTTTCGTTTTCTGTCTCCCTCTCTTTCCATCTCTTCCTCCATTCCCCCTCTTTCTCTTTTCCCTATTTTCCTTCCTGCCTCTCTCTTCCTCGTTCCGTGTTCTTCTCACTCCTTCTCTTCCTCTCTTTTTGTTCCTCTTTGTCTCTTCCATCCTCTCTCTTTCTCTTACCACTCCAACTCTTTCTCACTCTATTTTCCTCTATGTATCTTCCTCCCTCCCTCTCTCTATCCTAGATGATCATCAAATCATAATTTTCTTGTAAGTATAGGGAAAAGGAAAATGATAATTGTTGGAAAAATATTTTTCACAAGCAAATTGAGGAAAATATCAATCCAAAAGAAATGCGAGGAACCATTATATTGTGAAATATTGAAAAACTGCATTGGGGAAAATATGTTTTACTGGTTGATTGAGGAAAATATGAATCGAAAACAAGCGCGAGGTTTGGGAAGGGGCTGAATCGATACTTGCACAGCGTTCTGAAAATAGTTTGGAGTTGACTGAGTTCATTAGCTGTTACATGAAGAAATGATAATTGAAACATTGAACAGAGTGCTGTGAGGGTGGAGGGTGGGAAATATTGTAAGCCTGTTATGGTGGTATAGATGATATTTATGCGCCAGGAACCAGGTGTGAGCTAAGTGCGACTAAAAGCTGGAGCGAGTGCCAAGCCACTTGCAGTCACGACCCTACTTCATAAACTACCTTGTTTTAAAAACCGTACCGAGTCTTGGTAGGTGGTTGGTCAGCCAACAGTGGGTGGTTGTATGGTGATATCTCAGCCAGTATCAGATGGGAGCCAGCAAAGCTTCTCTTGCGTATTGGGTCCGTTCAGTGATGTAATGGTCTTCTGTGTAAGCTATCCATTATAAATATGATTTAAGTTACAACCTCATCTACTGAAGGTTCTGTAGTTCTTTACAATAAATAAGAAAAGAAGACGATGTCACCAGATTCATTGGAGCAACGAAAGACTTCGGTTGTTGTACCAGTACACAGAACTACCCGCTTGTTTTATAAAAATTTAGAAGTCGAGTAATGTAGAAAAAGGCGTAATTACACAACACTAATTAAATAGACGTTCCGTTATATTCATGCTTAGTGTGAGTCCGCTTTCTTTCTGTTTTTCAAGACTTATAGAATTGAGTGTTGTTGCATCAAACTTGGAAGGTACGTGATGCCATTATATCCACTCTATTACAGGGTTTAAAATGCTTTCTTATGAAAGCCAAATTCAAGCCGTATATCGCACTTAGAAGACAATCAGCTATAGTGCGATTCACGTCAAGAAGTCAGCATTGCTTAGATGGGAGTTTGCCATCCTTGTTCAGCACGAGGCAGTTGCTGATGTCTCTATCCTATTCGCACTGTGCATAGTTGCCGCACTGTGCATTGTTGTCGCACACAGTCCCAACAAACACGTTTGGTGCAGTTTTCTCTTTCTCTCTCAATAAATCTTGGCGTCAATGCTCCTCATATAAACATTACCGACTTCTTGACGTGAATCGGACTATAGGCTAGTTACTTTTCATAATAAGTAAATGTTTATGAATGTAAATGTTTGAGAGCATACTTACCTTCAATGATTTATGAGTGAAAGTAGTGAAAAATTATAATAAAATGTTATTTTTCCAAAAAGCATATACTACAAAATAGTTTCATCTAAGATCGTGTTATAACACAATAATTACAATTCCATAATTGAAATGGAAACAGTTGCTTTATCGAAATGGAATTTGAAACATGTATCGTAATGACGACTTTATGAAACGGATGCTATATTATGAAACGGTTCTAGTTCAATCTGTTCCAGTTTTAAAACACAAATCACAAAACACAATCGCAGCTGATAAAAGCAGTGTAGTTGCTTATGCGTGTATGCTTATAGCAGCTACCAACCTGTAAGGTAAACATTTAAATAGAACAATGTTCGTTTCAATCAAATATTGAAACGTATACAATATTGAAATATAAATATTGAAATATGGTATACAGAAGCCCATCTGCTGATCTTAATAAATTTGTTGATGACCTAGAAATATATTTAGAAAACAGAAGTAAAGACCAATCGCATTGGTGGGTTGGCGACATTAACTGCTGTATATTGACGGGGAATCAGGATCAACTAACGCAGCGGTATCTTGATGTGTTATATGGTGCAGGATTTGTAAGCTGCATTAATGAACCCACCCGAATAACTGCCAACACAGCTAGTTGCATTGATCATATTTTTACGGACCTAATTAATACTACTGCGGTAAGGTCAGCTGTACTCAGATGTGACATGACGGATCATGACTTCACCGTCTGCCAAATCCCGTGTGCAAGAGAAAATCGCCCTAAAAAACACTGCAGTGGTAAGTCTGTCTACTTAGATGATAATTTAGCATCCAATTTATTATCTAAATGCTGTTGGTCTGATGTTACTAGCGTGGAGGATTGTAGTTTGAGTTGTAGTTTGTTTATTGAGAAACTGCAAAGTATTATTACTCAGTCTACCAAATCTAGGACCTTCTCGGTCAGAAATACTCCAATCAAACCTTGGATCTCTAGTGGTCTAATAAAATCCATTCATTATCGAGATAAACTGAGTAAACGTCTAAAAAAAGAACCCTTTAATGTTAATTTAAGAAATACTTATAAAGCTTACAGGAACACTCTCTCAAAATTACTAAAATCGGCTAAAGAGGTATACTTCCAAAACAAAATACATGAAGCAGGTAATAATAATAAGAAACTATGGAAGAGTATAAGTGAAATTACAGGCCAAGGTAAAAAGGTAGATAGTTTTCCAATTGAAAATTTTATAAATAACAGAGATAAGATTGAGCCTAGAGACATCCAAGAAGCAGCTAACAAATTAAATGAATATTATGTTGGAGTTGGCGCTAGACTTGCCAATGCTGTTCCGCCAATATCTGTGAATGTGGTGAATGACGAGGACCATAAAATAGATGCATTCTTCGATCTTTTACCGATTGATGATGCAAGACTGGCTCTTATAGTTCAGGATCTTAAGGGAGGATCAGCGCCTGGCATTGATAGGATTCCGGCGTCAATCATCAAAAGAAACTTTGATTACTTGAAAAAACCACTATTACATATTATCAATAATAGCTTTAAACAAGGGATTTTCCCAAACTCTTTAAAGGTAAGTAAAGTAATTCCTATTTATAAATCCGGTCCCAAAAATCAGTGTATTAGTTACAGACCTATTAATTTAGTAAGTGTAATTTCTAAAATTATAGAAAAAGCAGTTAGACAGCAACTCGAACAGTATCTGACAGTTAATAATATTCTCTTTTCAAACCAATTTGGTTTCAGAAGGGATAAAAATTTAAATGACGACCTCTTCCTTCTTACAAAACAAATTCATGAATCAATCAGTCATAACAAAAAGGCAATGTTGGTATTTATAGATTTAGCAAAAGCTTTTGACTCGATTGACAGAAATTTACTCATAAAAAAGTTAGAATGTCTGGGTGTTCAGGGGTCGGCTCTCAAGTGGTTTGAGAACTATTTGAGTAATAGAACCCAGGTAGTTTCAATCCTGAACCAGGTGAGTGATAATGCCTGCTGTGAATATGGAGTGATACAGGGAAGTACCCTTGGCCCTCTTCTCTTTCTAGTGTACATCAACAACCTAGGTAAGATTAATGTTGAAAATGGTCATATATTTCTATATGCAGATGACACTGCTCTGCTTTTTGAAGGTGATAGCTGGGAAAATGTTTATTATTCGGCAGAGCAGGGCCTGACAACTGTAAAGCTTTGGTTTGATCAGAACCGACTTACCATGAATCTGAACAAAACGAAATGTATGCCAATATCAATAAGAGCTGATGGCGGTCCGGTGGGTCAGAATTTGAGATTGCACAACTGTGGCGCCCCTGAAGGATGTGTGTTGTGCGAATGTGTTGAAAGGGTATCAGAGTACAAATATCTTGGAGTCATATTTGATGATAGATTGAGATGGGCCTCACATATTCAGTATGTCAGAAATAAATTAAGAAAATTTATATACATATTCTCAACTCTCAGTGGTATTTTAACTCATAAACTGCTTAAACAGGTTTACTATGCCTACATACAATCGATTCTTCAATATGGAATTATCGCTTGGGGTGCATACAAGTCAATACTTTCACCCTTATCAATTATACAGAAAATTGTCATGAAAACTTCACTAAATCTTCCTCGTAGGTATCCGACAGAAGATCTCTTCAACGAATTTCAAGTTTTAATTTAACTCAGCTTTATATCAAAACATTAATTATGTATATCTTCAAACATAAAGCAGTATTATTCTCGAATATTCACCATAATTATCAAACTAGGTCTGCTATAAATACCGGAATCACCACCCCAGGCTACTTAAATCTTTTACTACTACTTCTTCACATTATATAGTCAATATACTTTTCTCAAAATTACCAGAACATATTAAGAATCCCCAAAACAACAGAATTGGCCATTATAAAAATTTAGTAGACAGCTGGATTTCAGGTACAAGCAGGCAAGAGATTGAAAATTACATCGTCTCAATGTATTCAGGTTGAAAAGCATGAAAATACCTCAGGAAATGCATCTTGGTGATCTTTTCCAAGTTGCATGTGGAAGTGTGTGGGTGTGATGTGTGTGAGTGTGATGTGTGTGTGAGTGGGTGCGTGAGGTTGCGTGTGTGTGTGTGTGTGGGTGCGTGTGAGTGTGTGGTTTGGCTCGTTATTTGACAAAGCTATTATTATAATTATAAATGCTATCTGACTTCTGGGAAGATGTCAAAACAATTAGGTTCTGTTGTTGCTTGTTATATTATCTTTCTAATTTTTGTAACACACTATACGCTAATGTACATATCGTTTTTTATTTTTTTATTATGGTTTCTAATTTCTATGAATCCGCTTTTGAAAATGTTATTTTGATGAAATGATATATCAACGAATTTTAGTTTTAGTCTTTGTATTTTTTGTTTGTCTTCTGTAAGGAACTCTTTCCTCTTCTACAGGCTTCTGCCCATAAGAGGAAATTCTTCATTGCTGTAATGTTTTTATTTCTGTAATGTATTTTATGAAGAAATAAAATTCAATTTCAATTTCAATTTCAATTTCAATCAAGGTTAGTTTAGATTGATAATGTAGATATTACTGTTTTTTGTTGGTCGTAGATAGAATGGTGTATGCAATGGTTGTATTTTAGTCTTTGAACGACTCTTGAGAAACCTTGAAATAACGCGCGGCGTTGCCGCTCGTAGTTTAACCTTGGTATCTCACTCGTCTTACATAGTAAAACCATTGGCTCACATAATAAAACCATTGCATAAACTACTATTCTTTCATGTCTTGAGTTTTAATATGGCGTAACTTAATTTTCCGAATGTTTCGTCTGCGCGGCCTACAACAGCTGATTCTATTCAAAATACGGAGCCTGTAAAACATGACTTAGGAGCGAATGTTAAAAGTATAGTTTCCTGTATCAGCACAGATCACTTAGTTCATCGCTGTTTTATAATGCTACACACTCAAATTAAAGATAAGACGAGAATGTATTCAGTTAGTCAATGCTTAAATGTTAACCAAACTTCAACTTTGGCTGCAGTACAATTGTTGATAACTTCTTATGAGAACTCCATAGCTCATTAGAAACAAATTGGCGAGACGCCATAGTCTAATCGGTTCGATTCACATCCCGCGTGACACTTATTATACAGCATTATGTCTCACCCCATTACACACGCTAGGGTTCTAGACTTATGTGAGAATCATCAAGACAAAGTTTTAACCTGATTCGATCTAGATTGCCGTTTAGAAAACTAGAGGTTATTCAAATAAAAATTGGACCTCAGAGCTCGATGGTTGAAAGTATTGTAGGTTCTATCGAAAAAGTAAAATTATTCATTTCATTTATATCCTTAATAAAATAATACAATAGACATAAACATTATACAGTATTCATAAATTACAGAAAATGCTATTCAAATTAACAATTCCATGAAATCATTATAATTACTTGAATCTACTATATCCACAGTATCTATGATATTTAAAAAAATCTATAATAAGATTCATGAGACAATCAACTTATGATTTTAGTAAATTGCAATTGATGTGAGAAGCTTCCATAAATTAGAGTGAAAAAATCTAATTTTGTATATAGTATAGTATATTAATTGTATATTTTATTGTAGGAATCATCTGAAAAAGTTTTTAATCTGTTAGAATAGACTGTCATTGCACGAGAAAACTAGGAGATGGTCCAATGAAACGGGAAAACAGGACTTTAAGATTGAAGTGGGTTAGAACATTTAAGTGTTGTTGGTTTAATCGGTAATCAGTGAAGGATCCACTGTTTTGAATCACTTTACGGAAAATGAGAGTTCATAGAATGAGAATTGAGAAAAATTCATGACTGTAAAATTGTAAAGAAACACTGAAAAATTGTGGCTTCATTGGTGAAAAACATCTTATTCAATGCCAGCTTACCCGGCCGTGTATCCGAAGTGGGCTTTCTTATTAAACCGTGCTTGGTGCGTGACTTAATAATAAATCAATGTCATATCTCAATGGATATAGCGAATCTTCTTGTGAGGCGCACAACATATATCTCCAGAATAATAACAAATTCTCGAAATTGGTTGTGGGAGTTGGGAAGTGACGGAAAGAAATGATTGTGTCGTTTGTAAACAACAAAGAAAGACGAGGAAGAAAGATGGAGGGAAACAGAATAAGATAAGGAAGAAACAAAGTGAGACAAGGAGTAGGAGGGGAAAGAAAAACATCCAGCTTTGTTTGCCAGATGCTCGAAACAGCGATTGAAAATGATACACGTTTACAATCAGTGGATACACCTGAGCTAAGCTGGACCCAAGAGTCTTGCGACGTGATTTGAAACTCATCGTCAATTGCGTCTCTGGTTTCTGCAACATATCTTCTAGGGAAAACTGTCAGACACGATAATAAATGGACTTGAGTGGAAATACGGCCTGGGAGAAAAATCGGGATACTCATTTACCAATTCAACATTTCGTGGTTTTCATTAATGTGTTTTAGAACTTATCGGAAATACGGATCATATAATATATGGTGCCTCAACACGATTACTAATGAGATCACCTAACCACTTTTTCCAATTTTGTATTGTATTTATATGTTGTATTGTTGTATTTTTTTTTGGAAATTGTGTGTAAATAAATGAAATTAAAATAAAAAAAATATATAATGTTGCTGAATGCACTTGATTGCATTGCATTTGCCTGATATACTAATTATTGCATTCATATAGATCTATCTATCTATCTATCTATAGAAGATAGACATAGATACGTTTTTATAGATATATAGTTCTGTGGCGAAGCGTGGTATACTTAACCGGTCATCGCCGGGTATATTTCCTAATCTGAATAAAAGTTATTTTAATTTTTGAATATGAGTGAGGATGGAAGATAGTAAAGTTATGAAGTACAATAATCCCACTAAAAAGATGATATTGCCGTGAATATAAAGGTATCTGATCACATAATTTTGACGAATCCATTATCTTGAAAAGTTTCTGAGGGTGATTTTTTTCTAAGTGTGATTATCTTAGCCAGGGTGAAATAAATCAAACTTTATTTTTTAAAAGCCAAATAGTGGATAATAATCAACAGTATGTTATATGCATCATACACGTGAAAGAGAACTTCCTTTCGCCAAAACGTTTGGATAGCCCCTTCTTACAAAACAGGGTCGATATGATCATTGATAAACCGTGTTTAATGCTTACTGTTTACTGTTCGTTATTTACTGCTCACTGTTCACGTTTTACTGCTTAATTTTTGAACGAATACCCTTCAAGGATGTGGACAAGTCATGAATATGATAGATCATTCAGATGTTTTATAGAATGTTATTTACATAAGTGAATGACTCCTCGAATTAAATAAAAATTGATGATTGCTGATCTATTGAAACTAGTTGCTCAAATTCAAGTTGACGATTAACTTCAAATTACATTTAACTAAATAAACAGTCGTCATCTCTCACAATCACCCCTCTCACTACCCTTGGCGAAGCGTGGTATACTTATTTGGTCATCGCCGGGTATATTTCATATTGGATATATTTCCTATAGGAAATATACCCGGCGAAGACCAAATAAGTATACCTCGCTTCGCTTATAGGAAATATACCCGGTGGTGATGACCAAATAAGTATACCACGCTTCGCCACTACTCATTACTCACGCACAAGCCTAGAGCTCATATGGGCATCACCCTAAAAAAATCCCCTTTCCAAGAAGAAATTCTTACTGTATTCACCTTTGAACACCAAATTCCCCCCTACTCTTCCTGAACAGTATTGTCACACGTCCGATATTCGAGGCTCATAAGCTGATAAGAGTATCAGGCTGATCTTTTAAGCTGACGGCCGCCTGAAACCTTCCACTGTCACTAATGTCGATAGAGTGTGAAACAACTCAATATTATTTCCGGTGTGCAAAACCAGTAGTAGGCGGTCAATATATCCTGTATATTTATGTGATTCTCATTTTATTTTATGACCTCTCACACTGATGACCTTTTATGGCCATTTTATGACCTTTCTGTATGGTACCAGAGTGATTCAAGCAGTTCATTCTACAGGTGGATAGAGAAGAAAAACGAAATGTCTCATAGGCCTGGGAAAGCTCAGCCTCTAAGATAGAATGAATCAACATGCATGAATTTGAGGGTTTTACGATTTTTCATCGATGATGACCATAATATAATATATTATTTTTTGAATGTGTAGTAACACACATACAAACATCACACTCATACTACACATTTGCAGTAACAAAGTAGAGGGTAAATATAATCTATTCTAGATATAGATAAGCTAATGTGAATAGATTTGTAATATGAATAATATAAGCTGAAAGGGATATTTGAAGCTGATTCTATCACTACACAGTAGTGAGAAGTGTTAATTCATTCACTAAATTCCAATTCCTAACTTAATAATTTCCAGTTGATACGGAATTCGATTTTTGCTGTATAAAGTTACAAGATCTATTGAACTTCTCTCTGTAGTTGACTCTTCTATGATCAGTTTGGATATAATTGGAAAATGGATACATTTATATCATGTACTGTATGTATTCAACTTGTTTGTAAGGCAATAAATTCGACTTGATTTGATTTTGCAATGTAAACCTAATGGTTTAATAACAATGTAAACCTAATGATTACAATGTAAAGCTGAATTAGGAGGTTTAATATCTACTACAAACTAAAAAGAACAATTAAACAAGCACTATATGAAAAGAAGGCTTTATTCTTTACTATGCTCTATTCGAATACTTAACAGTAGAATGGAGAAACTTTTGTGAAAAAGTTGGATCAATCGGTAACACGTATTTTCTCCGTCAAAGCTAATAAAATAGGCTATTCAATTTTAAATAGCCTCTCTTGGGTTGATTGCTCCAAACTTTGTTTTGCCTCCTTAAACATTGAGTGGCGGACCAATTCAACTTAATCGACAGTGATGGTTATTAGATGTTTCAGATATTAAGTATTAAGTATGCTATATATGATTATTGGAAATTGTATACGCATATTGTATCATACATATTGAATCAACTCATATGATTCATAAACTGTGTTTATATTGTAAATAAGATCCGTTACCAGATTTTTCGTTGTGACCGGTCGGGAAACTCAGCTAGAGGGGGAGGGGTATTGATTGCCGTCAAGAAGGAGCTCCCAGCCGATTTGTGTACTCCTCTTATCAATGCTGACTTTGAAAGTGTCTGGGTTAAAGTTCATATTCGTGGGTTTTTCTATTTCTTCAATGTGTTGTACATTCCACCGACATCTGGCTTGCAGACATATGAGAGCTATTTTGAATTTATTGAGTCCTCTTATCATGTATTTGGGTTGAATAAGTGTATATTATTGGGCGATTTTAATATCAGAGAAATAAATGATAAAGATTATTTCTTGGAGTCTGGAAGTGGGGTTGCGAGGTCATTAGCATCCTTTATGAATTTTTTTGATCTGGTTTCTTATAACTCGGTTAAAAACCACAATGATAGAACACTTGATCTTGTATTGGCGAATACGCCTCATCCTTTGAGTGTTGTGAGGGAGGAACTTCCATTTGTTAATGAGGATGCTCATCATCCTGCTCTTTCTGTTTCGCTTCCTCTGCCGGAGAGTGTCAGGGAAAGTTGTCAGCATTCAAGTACAGACTCGTCAACCTATAATTTCAGACGTGCCGATTTCCTTAATCTATATTACACATTGCATTCTGTGTCCTGGGACCCTGTTTATGATTGTCAGGACGTGGATGAGGCTGTTGGTGAGTTTTACAGGATCCTCTATGCGTGTTTGGATGCTAATGTACCGGTGGTTCATCAAAAACAACACTCAAAATACCCGCCTTGGTTTTCTCAGGATATAGTGAGTGACCTAAAGCTTAAGAATAGACTGAGTAGGAAACGAAGCTATTCAAGGTACCATGATGAGCAATTCAAAACTCTACGATCTAGACTCAAAACAAAGATTGCATCTGCCTACTCAAATTATGTAAGGACCATTGAGGGGAAGGTTAATTGTGATCTGAAGGAGTTTTGGAAATATGTTAATAATAGGCGTTCTTCGCGACTCAATGAAGAATTCATTAAACATGATGATAAAGTTTACAGGGGAGCTGAGATTTCTGATGTCTTTGCTGATTTGTTTTCATCTGCTGCTCCAGCTGTGGAGGCTGAGCCTCTTGTTGATCTTAGGTGTGATGCTGGTGGATGGAATCCATGCGATCCCTTCAGTTTTGGCTGCATATCAATGGAAGATGTTGCAGATGCAATAAAATTGCTAAGCTCTGGTGCTTCTGGTGGCCCTGATGGCATTCCTGCTTTTGTGGTAAAGGGTTGTTGGGAACTCTTGTGTGGTCCATTGCACTATATTTTCAATCTAGGCATACAAACATCTAAATTTCCCAATATCTGGAAGTGCTCGCGAGTGACACCAGTTTTCAAGTCTGGTAATAGGGCTCTTGCAGTTAATTACAGACCAATTGCTATTTTAAATGTATTTGCGAAAATATTTGAGAGAATATTGTACAAGCAGATTTTTGCTTATGCACGTCCTAAGATTGTGGACTCCCAGCATGGGTTCCTTCCTGGTCGTTCTACAGTCACAAATCTCTTGGAATTTGTGGATAGAGTGTCGGGAGTTTTGGATGTTGGAGGCCGAGTGGATGTGATATACACTGACTTTTCAAAGGCATTCGATACTTTGAATCACAATATTCTACTTGCAAGAGTGGAGCGGTTGGGGTTTGGGGAGAATGCAGTGAACTTTTTAAGAAGTTACCTTGTCAATAGAGTCCAATTTGTAAAATTCAATAACTGCAAGTCAAAGCCTTTTTGTAGTGCTGCAGGAGTCCCTCAGGGCTCTAATCTAGGTCCCTTATTGTTTTTGCTCTATGTCAATGGCCTTCCCAGTATACTGAGCACCTCACAGTGTCTCATGTTTGCCGATGATGCAAAAATCTTCAGACAGATTAATTCGGTGAATGACAGTCACTTGCTGCAGAGGGATCTGGATGCATTGCAGAAGTGGTGTTCTGACTCTGGTTTGAGACTGAATGTAGGAAAGTGTAAGGTTTTGTCATACACTAGACAGAGGGACCCTTTTCATTATGACTATAAGGTTGGTGGAACTTCTCTGGAGTATTCAAGGGTTTATAAGGATCTGGGAGTGATGATGGATACCCATCTTAATTTTGACCAGCACATTAACTATCTGTTGTCAAGGTGTAATCAATTGATGGGCTTTGTTTCAGAACATGCTCAGGTTTCCAGAGCTGGGAGCCAATTTTGTATTTATTCAAATCACTGATTCGGTGTCTCCTTGAGTATGCCGCACCAGTCTGGAGTCCCTACCAGGTCACTTACATAACAAAGCTAGAGAGACTGCAGAATAAATTTCTCAGATATCTTTTCTTTAAAAGGTTTGGTCATTTCTGTGAACTTGGTTTTCCTACGCAGCAGCTGAGGTCACTGTTTGGGCTTGAAACTCTCAAACTAAGGCGAGAGGTATCATCCTTGGTTATCTTTCATAAGATTTTACGGAATGATGTGGACTCACCCTACCTACTTGGAAGGATTGGATTTTCTGTACCCACTCTTAGGCGGAGATTGCATCCATTGTTTTTCATTCAAAGGTCCAGAACGGTCGGTGGATACTTCACACCCTTGAACCACATACCTAGGCTACTCAATGGACTTGGTGGTGAGTTGGATGTGTTCTCACAGGGCCCTTTAGTCTTCAAGAGGAAAATCCGCTTGCTCTTGGCTCATCAAAATATCTAAATTTCTTTATTGTCTTTAGTTATCATTTTTCTCCTCACTTGCACCTCTGCTAATCGCTTCTTCCTGTCATCATCGTCATCCTCATCATCACTATTTCCTCATCATCATCATAATCATCATCACTGTTTCCTTGTCATCTTCAATTCTATCAACATCATCTTCTTCTTCTTCATTCCATCATCTTCTTCTTCATTCCATCATTCTGTCATCTCTTGATATTTTTCTTATAGAGTTAGTTATTATTATTTATTCAACATTATTATTTTTATTACTATTCATAATTATTATTGTTTTGTAAAGTGCATTTTATTTAAATTATCGTGTTGTGTTAAGGAAACATATTTGGGGTTTATCCTGTTGTTTCCGTCTTGTTTGTAATAAAGATACAATGCAAGCAATTAATATAATATTACAGAAGAGTTATATTATAGAGTAAAGCTTATGGTTGAGATGTCAATGTGCTAACCACACGTTACATCTTTTCTGGTTAATGATCACTCACCTCTGCTGATTCAGTCCAGTGGATGTGAAACTGGCAACCAGCTGGTAGGCCTAAGCCCACATAGGGCTATTGAGCCATCGACAAAAAAGAAGAGTTATATTGTATTTAATATAAAATGTCTAATTGTACTGGATATTCAACTTTGTTTAGCTGAAAAAGTTGACAATAATATTTTTTATTAATTTTCTCGATTATTGTGTTTTTGTTCAAGGGGTTAACAATTATTTCAGATTAGTTAAAAGTCACAGTTGACAAAATACAGATCTACAATTCAAGCTTCAATTAATAAAACATGATTTGCAATTGATTCTGGTTGATGATTGTTAATCATGAAATGAAACTACTTCCCACTAATCTGCGACAATATGACAAGATTTTGACACCGCACTATTATGCTTAGTCGACAATAATAATTCTGTTTGTCACACTGATGTAGGAACTCATGCAGAGCGAGTGATACTGGATTAATGCTGGCCTGATGGACTTGATCTGGTACATTGCAATCAACCCCTGTCGTGGGCAGCACGCTTTAGAGGTAAATAACGCTATCACAATTACAGCTATCGCTATTATCAATGCTGCACCATCGGAACAAACACAACTTTGAATTGATCGGAATGTATTAAGAATGCTATATTTATGATAATTGGAAATTGTATACGCATATTGTATCATATACAGGGTGTTTCAGAACTCCCTACCAATACTCTAGGGCATTGTTCCTGGTCAAAAACCATATCTAAATATCATATTTAAATTGTCCAAAAGTCCTTAGTCACTCACACAGCTGCCATTTTGTTTTTTTCACTTATTATTTTTTATCTCAATAACGGTGAAACATATGGAATTGAAACTTTGCACCAACATTTATGACAACTAGACAAAGATACAAAAAAATTATGACAATTTTTCAAATCCATAAAACAAAATGGCGGCCATTTAAAATTTTGTTTCTTGAATAACTCGAAAACCGTTGATAATACGAAAATTTTACAAGAATAACTTTTTTTAGTAAATTTAATTACAAATCGACTAAAACCTTATTTGTTAAGATTGAACCAATATTGACTGAGATATGGCTTTAGTGACAAAATGGCAGCCATTTAAAATTTTGTTCCTTGAATAACTCGAAAACCGTTGATAATACGAAAATTTTACAAGATTAACTTTTTTTAGTAAATTTAATTAAAAATCGATTAAAACCTTATTTGTCAAGATTAGATCAATATTGACTGAGATATGGCAGCTTTAGTGATAGGTGAGCGCTGGAGGCTGGTTGCAGTGCATCCTGGGCTTGCGGCTAAAGTCTGTTACAAAAATGCAACAGTCTCCGTCTGCTTTGCATGTCATTTTGAAGTGATTTTAGATCATTTTGTGTGAATTTTAAAGACAGTAAAAATGGGTGCAAGTAACCTCCAGCGCTCACCTATCACTAAAGCTGCCATATCTCAGTCAATATTGGTCCAATCTTGACAAATAAGGTTTTAATCGATTTTTAATTAAATTTACTAAAAAAAGTTAATCTTGTAAAATTTTCGTATTATCAACGGTTTTCGAGTTATTCAAGGAACAAAATTTTAAATGGCTGCCATTTTGTCACTTAATATTTAGTATTTATAATAAACTGGCCGGTAGGATCGCTCCGCTTGCCTTATACCCTTTCTAGACGTTAGTTGAACCTGTTGATCAAGAAAATCTATAAAAACATTGATTTGTGTTTTGATTCTGAGAAAGTTTTTAAATGCTCTTAACACATCTTTTCTAATCCTCACCTGAAGAGATATACTAAATTTAAACATTTTTTTCTCAAATCGTTCTCGACAGATCTCAGAAAACGCAGAAGATCATTTGAAAAATGCAGATTCTGGGCGTATCTTTGGGATTTTTGTCAAATCCATTCTAAAGGCTGGTTTCACGATTCTAGTTGACGTTCAGGTTACTGGAGGCAGGTTGGATCATATGATCGTCTACTCTATACAAACAAATAGTCCAATGCACACTGCTCAGTAACCTGAACGTCAACTAGAATCGTGAATACCAGCCTTTAGTGCGTGTCTAGAGGGCCAACGGAACATGCCGCTAAATTTGAAAGTTTTTAGTTCATGACATTTTTATTTCTGATAAATGAGTGAGTGTAATTTCGCTTCTATATACAGATAGGTATATAGAATTAACATTCACATTAGAATGTTATTACATTAGAATTAACAATTTAAAATTAGAATTTACGACATGCAGTCATATTTTACTATTGAAGAAGAGTTCTAAGCAACTCGAAAGCGCTCCAGTTCAGTAAATAATAATTATGTTATTCCTGTAAAATATGACTGCATGTCGTAAATTCTAATGTTGAATCAATAGTGTTAACTTCGCAGTTCGTTATGGATCCCAAAATTCAAAACTTCATAGGCCTATAGAATATTATTTAAAATATATACGAAGAAGAATAAGAAACTAGGAGATCCAGTTGGAATGAAGAATCTGCAAACACAGACCCTCGAATTGATCGCAGTGTGTCGCATGGTGTAACCGAGGAAAGTAATATTCTCGGAAAGAGCGAACTTATGAATGTTGTAGGGTTAAGCCGACCGGTCCCCGAGTCCCCTTTCGAACAAGGCGAGCATCGGTGTCTCATCCATTATAGGGAAGTGTGTCGGAAATTAGTTGAACGAGCCAGTGTCAGGCCTTAATGAATTGAAAAATTAAGCAGGTCTTAAAATTAAACTGAGAAGCAGGTCTACCTCAGTCCACTTAATTAATCACGAGTGGCAGCTTGGAGTGATGTGTTGGCGCAGCGCTTATCGATTGGCACGTCATGCCATCGCCATGGCGAGCTCTTCTTGCCAATGCCAGTTGCACTTCACAACCGTACCAATATCACCTATCCGCTCCCTGTTGGAGATGGTTATTGATTTAGTGAATCGTGTGCTAAAGGTTTAAGTTTGAGAGGTTCATGGAATCATTGTTATCTATTAGACTCATCAATTATCTGTTAGTATCATTAGTTATCTATCAGTCCCATTAGTTAACTATTAGTTACATTAGTTATTTATTAGTCTCATTAGTCCAGAATGTCATATGAACCGGAATGTCATAGAGATTTGCTATATCTGTTAAATTTGCTCAATCTCTGTTATATCTGGAAATTTTCTAAAAGAAAATAAAATTTATTCTTATTCTTATTAGTTTCATTAGTTATCTATTAGTCTTATTAGATATTTGTTAGTCTCATTAGTTATCTATTAGTTAAATTAGTGATTGAAATCGAAATAGATGATTGAATGGCAGGTAAGGTAGTTCTAGTTCTAATTTATATATACGAGTATCTCTTCTCATTACGAGTATCTCGTATCTCTTCTCATTGAACTCCTACTATTCCTTCCTATACATCGAAGAAGATGTCCTTGTTATATTGATCAGAAAAATCCCTTAATAATAATGAAACTCAAAACTTCTTCTCAATATAGAAACCACTTGATCATATTTTAATAATTAGAGATATAGATATAATTTAATAATATTAGATTAACTGCAACATCCAGTAATTTTCTTCAATCTGATCATATTTTGTTTGGAAAAGTAAGGAATCTTGGTGTTTTTTCCATCATGAAGAGTTTACTATTGCGAAGAATTGTGAATATCGTCTTACCCGATGCTTTGCGGATGTAATAACTGCTGAGAAGTTGAAGGATCCACAAGTGAATCACCTGCAAAAAATACTTTTCTCACAAGACATTCAAACAAAGTAATCCTGTGAGCATAGTTGTTGTAGTCTGCTACTTCAAACTCAGCTTGGAAGATCATCAACGATTATAGAAATAGAAGATATGCAATCTACTTTTCCGGGAAAGAACATTGTTTCCTTTTAGAACAGGAACAACTCTCGAATATTTCGGCCCTCTATCTCAGGAGAAAGATACATTCCATTGTAGAAGCAACAATTTTGAAACTCTCTCCAATGGAAATGCTTTGAAGGAGCTTTTCACCACCTGTCCTTCAACTTACCCCCTCCCCCCCAACACCCCTCTCAACACTCTCCTCTCGTAACAAACTCCGGCCACTCTCGACTTTAGAGCTACCCTCCATATTATCTGTCCGTCTATTTCCCTGTCTATCCTTTATCATTTCTTCTTTCTCCTTTGTTGCTTGAATCCTTTCATTTTCCTCCCAATCCTTTCCCTCACTCCCCATCTCCTCCCACCACCCGCCTACCATATTCTCAATCCACCTGATCTAATTCTTTTCGATTTGGTGAGCTTCATCTTCTTTCCACGTCATAATTCCTAGTGTGCCATTTCAATTCGATACTGGTGCAGTAGATCTTTCCACTGCCTCGTTTCTCACTGGAGCACTGCAATTCGAGCTCGAAAATTGGTTGGAAAAAGTATTGATAGGGATTATTAGTAAGGTAGATTGGGTGCGTGTAAATGATTTCTGCGATGCCGGTAAAGTAATTTGTATTTAGCCTTTCTCTTATTCATTCAATCATTCATTCATCTTCTGAACATTACACTTTTGAAACAATCGGCAGATTGTGAGTAGTTGAAATTGTATCACGTATCACAATACAGAATTGTGTTGTATCACAATTATTAATCTCTTCTGTTCACTTCGTACTTCACGTTCACTTTTCAATTGTGTGATTTATGCTTTTCAGTCTTTATAGACTTATGAAATCTTTTCAGACTTCATGTTGAGTATTGTTCTGATCTCTTATCTTGCCCCTACAATTATTCCTAATGTTTCCTCATTATCGATCCCCGTACGAGTATTCAAGCCTTACTTACCCCGTAATAACCCTTAACAATCTCCTCACTACCCCTAAACAAACCCTTAACAATCCTATGGATCAATTCCCATTTTCCGCTTCTGCTTATTCTAATTCCAATCTTCCTTCTCATTAGCTTATTTCAATTTGAATACATTTTTTATATTGATTTTTTTTATAATCTTCTTTCATTTCTCTCATTTAATTTTAATTTGTTTAGTCTCTTTCTTCCTTATCAAAAAGCTACAGTCAGCAGCCTCTTCAATCTATTTCTTATGCCCAAAATTAAAAAGTAATCGAACAGCAATATGCATAGGAGATTTCAATATTGATTTAAATTTAGATAATGAAATAGTTGATAGTTATAGAAATATTTATAGTAGCAATGGTTTTGAAAATATGATTAATTTTAATACGAGAGTGACCGAAAATACTTTCAGTTGTATTGATCACCTGTTATTTAGAAGTACTAAGCCACTTATGAATGAGGCCTTTGTAATTGATTCACAAATAACTGATCATCGTAGTATTGGATGCCTGCTGGAATTTAATGAGCATGTTTCCCCTACTGTCAACAATGAAAAAATATTATTAGATTACAATGTATTATTAAATCTACTTGCTGGGCAGTCTTGGTCATCTGTATACTCATCTGCTTCTTGCAATGACTCGTTTGATTCATTCATTCAAATTTTAAACGATTCCATTGCTCAAAGTAAGGTGACTCTCTCTCATCCATGCCATGTTAATAGTCGCACCAAGAAGCTGAAACCATGGATGACGGATGGGCTCTGTCTAGCTATATTGAATAGGGATAAACTGAGGAAAAAAGTTTTGAGGTCGCCTAACGACGCCCGACTTAGACTACAATATAATAATTTTAAGCGGAAAATTAATGTTTGGATTAAGGAAACAAAGGAGAGGTACTTCAGTAGGCTGTTTGAAGAGGTCAAAGGTAATTCCAGTGCTCAGTGGAGGGTCATTAACTCTTTAGTTGGCAGTAATAAAACAAGAAATGGCCTAATCAATCTCCAAATTGATGGCATAACTATTGATGACCCAAAAATTATAGTTAACCAGTTCAATGAGTATTTTGTTAATGTTCCAGCTTCCTTATCAGCTTCTCTTGTCGAGCCAAGTATTGAACAGAAATTAGCATATCATAGAATCTTTACCACTGATCCTGTTTTGAATTCTTTTTTCTGGTCTCCGGTGTCTTGTGAAGAAGTTGAGCTTTTTATTTCAAGACTCAAAGGTGGGACAGCATTAGGTGATGATGGTATTTCTACAGCTCTGGTTAAGGCAACTTCCCATGTTATTTCTCCTGTGCTGGCTTACATTTTTAACAAATCTTTTTGCGAAGGTATATTCCCCCAAAGGATGAAAATTGCCCGAGTAATCCCCATCTTCAAAAAAGGATTAGTTACTTCTATTGGCAATTATCGACCAATATCTCTTTTGTCAGTATTTTCCAAATTGTTTGAAAAAATTGTTAAATCTAGATTGATTGACTTTATGGATAAGCTGAATGTAATTTCTGATGCTCAATTCGGTTTTAGGGAGGGCTTGAGCACCGAAATGGCACTTCGGAGATTCTTGATGTTGATGCACAATAAGTTAAATTCTAGTGATAGGATTAAAGTGATTGGAATTTTCCTTGACATCAGGAAGGCATTCGACACTGTTAACCATGAAATTCTTCTGGAAAAGATGGAGAGGATTGGCATAAGAGGACTGGTTCGTCAGTGGTTTGCATCCTATCTGGGGGAGAGACACCAATATGTTTACTTCAATGGCCACAAAAGCTCAATGAGGGAAATTAATTGCGGGGTGCCTCAAGGTTCGGTTCTTGGACCAATCTTGTTTCTAATTTTCATTAATGACTTGTATTCACTAAAATTCAAGGGAGAGTTCACAGCATTTGCTGATGATACGGCCCTCACCTATGGTGAAGCAACAACTCAAAGGCTATTGGAGAGTATTGATCATGATGTTGAATTCCTATCTCTGTGGTTTACATGTAATAGGCTGAGTTTGAACATTGAAAAGTCGGTTTTTGTAATTTTTTCGCTGAGTCGTGGTTTCCAGATGCAGACTTCGATCAAGTATCACTCTATTGATTGTCAGGATAGGTTGAATGATTGTCCATGCGGCAGCTTCCCACAAACTGATGTTGTGAAATATTTAGGTTTAAAGGTGGATGAAAAGCTTAATTTCAAGCAGCACATTCTATCTCTCAAAAACTATCTGTTTATGTTCATGCGCAGATTCTACTTTTTGAAGTCTCTGTGTCCATTGAGTGTGATGCGACAAATTTACTTTGCATTTGTGCACTCTAGGCTCAACTATGGTCTTACCTGCTGGGGTAGTACATATCATACTCATGTGAAGCCATTAGCTAGGTTACAGAAGTCTTTCGTGAGAATTATGATGGGGAAAAGAAGAAGGCACGAATCCTTTCCTCTCTTTAAACAGTTAAGTATTCTACCACTTAGATACATGTTTGTTTTTAGAGTGTTGCAGATGTTCTTCAATAAAAGTGGCAATACTGGTGCAGTTGTTGATACAAATCGGACATCAACTCGACATGTTAATAGAATTGTATTACCAAGAGCAAGATCAACAATGTTTCAAAAATCTTTCTTGTTCTTAGGCCCTAAATTCTTTAATAGTTTGCCTGATAATTTAAGGTCCAACCAGTCGTTTTTCCAGTTCAGTAGATTGGTCAGAGAGTGGATATTCGGCCTTCTTCCGGATGAGATTGAGGAACTGTTTCTGGTTGTTCATTGATCATCAAGTTCAGATGTCTCCAATTGTCCAATTGTTCTTCTTAAGATTCCTTAGTTATATTATGTAGTATTAATTTTTTCTATCCTTTGTTCCTGAATTTTCCTCTTCAATAACTATATTTTATTTAATATTTCTAATAACTTTTTTTGGTTTTGTTTCCACAATTAATTTTATTTTTGGTTTTCTTTTCAAATAATTTATCATGTATATTGTATAGTGTTTAAACTGTAAATATTTTATTGTAAATGCACTGGTTGTGTTTCTTTTCTTTTGTTTTTTGTCTGCGGCAACTCCTCCATGCCTACAGGGATGCTTTCCCTTGCATGGTAGAATTTATTGTCAAAACATTAATCTGATAAGTTATTGGTGATTTTTTGTTGTTTAATTTTGAAGATAGTAATATGACAATCAAATGTCATTGTAATGGATTATCATTGATCTTTTTTTGTATATGTTTTTGGCAATAAACGAATTTATTTATTATTATTTATTTATTGTATTTCTTCTTTTCCAATTATTTTATTTCCTTCAACCATCTTACCTTTTCAACCTCTTCATATTGATCTTTCTTTATCTCTTACTACTCATCCATTTTCCCCAATCTTTTCTGTTCATCTCTTTCTACTTTTCCAATTCTTATCTAATCTTATCAAATTCTCTCACTTTTCTTACCAAACAATCCTATAGTTTCCTTTGTTTATTACCTTTCTCACTCAGAACTTATTCTTCTATCGATCGTTCATTACTCTCTCTCTCTCTCTTCCACGGCCAAGTGTTAATGGAAAGGATGACCCTGGACATCCTTTTCCAAGAATGAACATTTAAATCCAAACTTCGCCGTTTCATGTAGAACATGTTTAACATAACATTATTATATTGCATTTAATACTTATATTGTTGAAAATTATTAGTTACAATTCATAAAATTGATAGAATAATATTACTTATACTTAAAACTTTTGTAATCTAGAATCTAAGCCGTTATAATTATTGTTATCTACATGAATAAAGTAATACAATCAAATCTCTCTCTTTTGATAGTTTTCCTACAGCTTTGGAAAATTTGAAGCTTCATGTTTTTCATCTCTACAATATTCAAAAACATTACACTTTTTTACTTCTCCCAAAAATTAGAAGGCTTTCAAATCTCACTGCGCTTCAAATCTGCAACATAAGTAGACAAACATTTGAAAAACAAACAACTCAATATCCGTATGGAATACGTGCATTGCATCTGCAACTTTGTTACCACTTTTCAAAGCTCACAACTGATTGACTGAAACGCCGATCAGTCTCAACAAAGTCGTTTAGCCGTTTGCACCCCTGCTACGCGCGAGTGTGGCTTATTATTTGCTGTTAATTCCTTCTAAGCCGGCGGCAGGAGGTATCTATCAGCAGCATCGGATGACTTCACGACCAGTCAAACGCGAAAAGCCCGTTGTTGGATTAAGAACAACAGTTGAGGATTATTTGATAGGAATAAATATCAATAGGCGGTGGCGGTAGCAGGTAAAGAGACGAGGGAGTATGTAGGGGTTCATGTAGTATTAAACGGCGTTGCTAAGCAACCAGTGCGCCGAATCCGTTTAGGATATAAAAGGGAGTGCGGTCTGCAGTGAGGACCACTCGTAGATTTTCCTCCACTGCGTCCGCATCCGCCGCAAATACCATCCGAGGACTTCTGAGGCTGCCAGAGGCTGTTACCAGTCACAACCAACGCTCTACTCGCTTCCTCTAGTGGCCCAGGTGAGTTTCACGGTCTTTTACACGAGTTCCAGTGTTTTTACACGAGTTTCATCGTCTTTTCCAAAAGTTGCGACGAGTTTGCGTGTTGCGTGAACCGAGTTTTGTTGCGATCAACTCGACAAGCGTTTTTAAAAGAAAAACTGTGATAACCTCTTCGATGTATTGAAGTGATCACTGTTATCTAACTGTATTTTCCACACAGTTCTTACAAGTTTGCAGAGTTCAACTGTGATTATCCTCTTCGAAGATACAGTTTTCTCACTGTATTTTCACACAGTTGTTTCAAATTTGGAAAGTATATTCGTTAAAAAACTGTGATTATCCTCTTCGATATATTGAAGTGATCACTGTTTTCTGACTGTATTTTTCTCACAATTGTTGCTAATTTGAAGATTATATTCGTTGAAAAACTGTGATTATCTTCATCGATATATTGAAGTGATCACTGTTTTCTGACTGTATTTTTCTCACAATTGTTGCCAATTTGAACAGTATATTCGCTGAAAAACTGTGATTTTCCTCTGCGTAGTGATCACTGTTTTCTTGCTGAATTTTTTACATAGCTGTTGCAAACTTTAAAATTGTTCACCCGTTGAAAAATTGTGATTATCATCCTTGAAAAATTGAGCGCTGTTTTCTTACTGTACTTTTCTTTAAGATTTTGCAAATTTTAGACGTTTACTTATTGGAAAACTGTAATGTTGATTTCGAAATATTGGAGTAACCACTATATTCTTCACGTAGTTGTTGCAAACTTGTAACTCGTTGCTGAGAAACTATGATTATTCTCTTCAAAATATTTAAGTGAAGATACTGTTTTAAAACAGTATAAAGAACAGTGAAGTGATCACTGTTTGCTTTAGCATTCCTTTATGTCATTTCATGTACTATTCTTATGCAGCTGTTCCAGAATCATCAGTTTAATAAATTTAATAGTTCAAAAAGTAGGATGCTCTTTTCGAATATCTAATTAAGTATTAGTTTATAGTGGTTTATCCTTTCAAACTTTCTTTAAATCAAAGTTTTTCAAGACTTGTTCAAGTATATCAACTTCGAATGTGGTCGCTTTTGTCAACATTGTTATCACGTTCAAAACTGTGAAATTTTTTAGAATAATAATTGTTGAAAGTATAGTTGTTGAAAAGTTTTAAACTATTCAACTTTAATGTTCGGGTGGTTTTTACATTGAAAAACTAGGATATTTTCTTCACATTTGAAGTGATCATTGCTTCTTGAAGAACTCATGATAGGATGTATCTCTGATACTCATGATCTAGGAAAATCAGAGTATCTGTCATCGAAATGTGGGAGCTCTGAAAATTCAATAACGAACACTCCTTACTCTTAAACCTTCTTATGGTCAATGACTGTAATCTTGCTTCTAATCTCACATCTGAATTGAAGTGAGCATTGGGCACCTGTTTTGTACATTATTTATTCTACCGTAAAATTTCGTTTTCAATCAGAGAAAATTTAATCAAAATTTGGTTCATCAGGTACAATACTGGTTAACAATACAGGTGAACAATACTATATTTTTGTCAGCGAACTTATAACGTCGAATTAAAATGCTATCAACATGCTACGAACAAAAGAATTACTATGCTACGAAGATTAAATGGATTCAATAAAGTTTCTTGTTAAGATTGATATTTCGCTGTTTCGAAAGCTCTCTCTGCGTCTCTCTTCTAGGAAAGGAATCTTTGAAAAATATTATTTAGAATAGGTTGGGGAATAATTTTCACAGATGTAATTTATCTCAAGCAACTCCTCAGCGGTTTGTCCTTTCCACTCAATATGTTATTGTGTTGATAACACAATTTTCTTTTGTATTTCGTAGATATAGCGGTACACATTGGATTAGATTATCGATTTATAAAACTGTATAAGTATACCGTTGATAGGTCTTGAAACTTCTCTTTCTGAGAAATAACAAGTTGTTTAAAAATCCATGTAGACACTTCGTATCATCTTTTCCTATTTCATGATTCTCAATCAATTAACTGATCAATCTGATCAGAGCAACTTAATCGATAACTTATAATCCCGATAATATTGCCTCCTATCAAATTTTCAACCTTCCTAGTATCTTTCCTCCATTACAGTATTTTTGCAAGCTTCATACTTTCTACACATTTTCGACATTGAAATTCATGCGTTCATGATTGAAAATCACTCATTTAAACATTTGTTATTTGTGTAGATGGGCTGTAGATCGGATCGAGTATATATGAAACACTGACAACTTATTGAAAAATCATAATTATTATCAAACTGAAACATAATGGCGATAATTTCCTAAACGCCTAATCCATCCTCAATAGAACAATCCAATGGTTCTTCAAATAGATCATTAGTTTATTAGATCAGGTTCGTCTTCTATAGTAATCGATAAATGGTTATGAATAATATTTGTTCAATGTTGAAAGAGAATTTTTAACATAAAACTTTAAATAATAAAAATTCTGTATGATTCCCCCCCCTTTTTTTTAATCAGTTATAGCATATAGGTTTTTATTTTAATTTATAAATATTTTTTTCATATATATTGTAATATAACGCAACTCGCATCCGCGCACAGATGTTTTCTATGCGGATTCTCACTTTTCCATGTTATTGTAGCCTATGTAGCCTACTGTATATAAATTTTTTCAGTGTTTGTTATGTATATAATGGGAATAAATTTGAATTTGAAAAAATATTTGATTCTACTCAATGGGAACGCCCATTTAAATCTGAATAAATCTTCTGTATGTAATTCTCAACTGAATTATATAGTGCTCTGATTAGTTTCAATACTAATTCAATATTTTGGGACGACAAGGATTTCTCCTATTCCGTAGATTTCCTGAACCGACCCTGCTAGATTCCCTTCCTGAGCCTTCCAGTAGTTTTTACCCACATAATTGTCATCGATGTTGACAGAATGTCTAATGTCTAAACTTCAACTTGCAACGGATATATCACAGATGAGACCGTATTGCAAGTGAATGACTACCTGTTATCACAGTGTTTTTATGAGGTTTATACTACAACCATTCATTGTGGGATGATCAGCAGTTTAAAAATTTAATTAAGTTTTGTAACTATTCATAAAAATTTTGAAGAGAGATTTGGGTTCCCAATTTGTTCAATTATATCCTCTAGCTCTCTAGCAACGGAATAGTTTCCAACTCAATCAGTACAAGTCCTCGATAACTGTGTTCTAGAAAATCAATCAATTTCTATTGATAGTAATTGATTTTAAAATTCGTTTTCGGATTTCTAGTAGACAGATCGTTGAATGATCATGTCATAAAGAAAACTTTCACATAATTTGAAGATGGGAGGAAATGAGATATTGCAACTATTGAATATTCAATTGCTTTTAAAATCGTAATAATTAATTGCTCTGAAAGTATCCAGAGTAGTTTATAGCATTATTAATTAGGAATTTCGTACAATTGATTATTACGATTTCACATAATTCATTGTGAGCCCCAATAATCATTAATCAACTTTATCAGGTTTCCATATATTTCATTGCCCACAATTAAATTCATGAATCATTTCTAAGTCAGTTCCTCTTCAAATCTCTGTGACCGTTCTTATCTATCCTGTTAACTATAATGAGATTCATTCAATTTGACGATTAGCATTAGATAGATAGATAGAGAGATAGTATTTGTTTGCCATCGTACTCCACGGTCATCAGCAGCGTCAAGAAATAATATCTCTCTATCTATCAATCCATTTATCTATCTAATGCCAAGCGTCAAATAAAATAAATCTGATTATATTTACAATCTTCTATCAAACTTCTAATCTTCTATCAATCTTCCATCTTTTTGATTGTTGCAAATATACGTTATTGAATGATCAAGAACACTGCTTCATTGTTATCTTGCAATATATTACGAGGGTGATAACGACTGCGGTGTATAATGTTCCGAAATTCCCCGAACTATAACGGGAATTAAATCCGTAACCCGAGATCAATGATTGGGAGGTGAATGATTAATTATCTACGATTAGCACAGACAAGTGAGCCAACAAACAGCTTTACCACGACCGATCTCTATTTCTGCATTAACACTTTGATAATTGAATACACAGATACACTCAATTACTTACACTTAACATTCACATTCAATCCTCACACAGAATTTGTTACAGTTACAGTATTACAACAGAATTTCCTACACTTCAATAGGCAGAAGTTTTAATTAATCGAAAAAACTTTTTGAAATTTTCAAACTCCAATTTAATCAACACAATCTTTATCTATTATCAAATTCGTTACAATATTATATCCATCTTTATTCTGCTGATTTCCAGTCCATCGAATCTTTGTCATCAAAAATTTTTAATTGTACACAGTTTAAAAAATATTGGATTAAAAACTGCAATCTCCTCCTGCCATTGGAAAAGTGCTAGTTCCAATTTTTCTCTTATTGGAAAAGTTTGTTACATAGGCTCAAAACACATAGTGTGTTAAAATGATAAAAATCAGATATTTAGAAGAAGCATCTTCAGCAAAATATCGTGCATATGTATTTATTCTGTTTCATTTATGGACAACACTTGTATTCTTGGGTGAAGTGTATTATTACTGCTGCATATCATTTTTAGTGTTGATCAAAACGTGGATAGATAGACCAGGCATTCGCACAAACCTGCATCCATTGTATTTCAAATGATAAAAAATGTATATATATATTCCATTCATGATCATTTATGATTTGATATGGTGTATCTCACTAATTGATATCAATTAGCTTTTTTGGCACGTTAATAAGGTGTCAATATCTCAGATTTATACTGAAAATATTCAATACACCGACTCTCCAATACAATTTTTTAAACCTTAGTACGGTACTACAGTATAATAATATGTTACCTTCGCTTCGATACTTGAAGCATCAAAACTCAATTTGAGTTGTAATAAACGGTTACTTCTATTCAATCAATAAAAAATAACTCCAGTTGATTACTAATAACCGGTTACTTTTATTCAATTATTAATTATTGAAGGTGAGCGAAGTTCGGGGTTTCAGAGAGAAAAAGTCTGATAATTCCAGTTAAGTACTAATAAACGGTTACTTTTATTCAATTATCAATCATTGAAGGTGAGCGAAGCTCGGGTTTTCAGAGAAAAAAAGTCTGATAATTCCAGTTAAGTACTAATAAACGGTTACTTTTATTCAATTATCAATTATTGAAGGTGAGCGAAGCTCGGGTTTTCAGAGAGTAAAAGTCTGATAATTGAACCGAAGGGTGATGTATGATGAAGCGCTATATAGCTGCTACGAATTATGTTTCATTAAATAAACGAAGCTCTTCCAGTTGATGGAACAACGAGGAAATTTTAACGATAATCGGGTGGGTAATGAATACACAAAATTATTTGGCGAACGAGAGGATTCATTTGTTTGAGGATTACAGATAATTTTACATTGTGTGAATTTCAATATAGCGGCAATTGTATTGACGAGGACGGTTAACATGAGTACATTGATAACTAATTGTTCGTAACTTAAATGGAAAGTATTCTGCTGATTATTGAGAGATAAACAATTAAACATGTTTAAACGCATTGAATTTAGGACTGAATTTTACCACTCCTCTTGGGGCCTGTATCATAAAATTCCTGTAACTCACAAAAATGAGGAAACACTTTATATACTGCATTTATTACAGAGTACGCCGTGCTATTGATGAATGGAGTGTCCGCTTTTTTCTATATTATTGGATTTCTATTTTTTATTAAACAAGCCCTGAACTTTTCAATAGTGAAAACTTGAGTGTTTTTTAAATTATGTTCAATTAAGATGATAGCCTACTAGATGTGGATTTAATCCTATATTTGTTTATTCAAATAACGGGTTTTCTAAAGTGTTTTACTATGGTAAATCGCTATAATTGACTGCTATTTCTGAAATTGAATTCATATCCTAGTTTCCTATAAAAAACTAATAAAAAATACTTACAGTATATTAAGATTCAATTAATTTGGCGAATGGCATTAGATAGGTAGATAGATAGATATTATTTTTTTGCCATCGGACTCTATGGTCTTCAGCAAATTCAAGAAATAATACTTCTCTATCCATCTATCTACCTAATGTCATCCGCCAAATCAGCAACGTCAAGAAATAATATCTCTCTATCTGGATAATGCAATGCAATACGCCAAATTAAACTAATCTTATTATACCTATGTTAAATTATTTGAGGATTATTGAGACCAATAAATTATATTAGTTCAAAGCTGTACCTGGTTATGTATTCTAAATTTTGGAAAAAGGACATTGTAACCCTGGGTCTCATGGAATGAAGGCACTCTTGTCACTTTATGTAGTAAAGTGGTCGCTGGACAAATTTATTCACTGTTGTAACATCGTAAACTTATACTTTCTCCGACAAAGACTCGTTAAAACGTGAGTCATAAAACTCAAAATGAAACGAAAATAAACATTTCAGATGGTCAACGACTGGAGAAAGTGAATATTCACATTTTACAACCAAAAGTATAAATCTTTTAACCCCTATGAATGATAGCTGTCACACTTTGCATTTCGACACTTATTCTACAATATTTCTTAATAATAATTATTATCGTTAACAGCTTTAATTCTTCTTATTTATAAATAAATAATATCTTCTATTTGTGAATAATTATCAATTAAATCTTCTATTTGTGCCAATCTTCCATCATATTAGCAAACACGCAAGTTGGTACACGTAAATGATTAATTTTATTACATCTGATGAATCTATACTATCTTTAGGTTTACTGATTTATTTTTTCTTTATAGCTTTATCTTCTTATGCTATACTGTTTTTTTCCTTTTCTATCACTATACGTATCAGGGGAATGTTCTAGTGTTCATTATTAAATTATTTTGGATTTCATTAAAGTATTTTTTCCGATATACTTCATTGGCAGAAGTAAAATACTTAATGGACCACATTCAATATTCTTCTTATGTCTTTTTTCAGTCGCATAAAATCAATACACCTCCCTTTATATAAATTCCCAGAATATGCTTGATGTAATTTCATTTTTTATTTCGCGAGGGGAAAGACCACCACCAAGTGTTTGGGGTGACAAAAATTGGGCTAGGGTAGAAAAAGTTTACTATCCATGAAAATAGAGGGAGAGGGTCCTACTTGAGACGGTGGGAGTTTCCTTGTTTTATTATGTTCATACTTTATTCCATCTGATGTGTTGTTCTTAGGACTTACAGTTGCACTCGGGCCAATTTTAGGGAAAAACATTTGCATAGCGAATGTAGACCAACAAGATCACAGTTTTATGTTGCAGTAGTCATGAAAGTTACGGGAAAAAGGTGGGTGGCCACCTAAATATAAGGGAGAAGCTTTCCTACTTTCCTCCACTACTAGGGTGAAATACAACCAATGAAGGCAATCGCGAAAAAGGTTGAATTGCTCTGGGAGGTTTTTCACTTGACTACATCTCACTGCAAGTTTTGAAATATCTCATGGCTCGTCACAGTTATTGGATGAATGAAACTTTATTGCGACTCCACTATACTAGCTACTTCCTATACTATTACTACTTCCACATACATAGATTACATAAATGTATTTTGTCTAGCGTTTCCTTTCGGAGTGTGAATTTTGATATATATACTACAAAACCTATATTTTAACTATCTTTTTAAATTGGAAAATTGGAACAGTTTCGTACGTAAGCCTGTTTACCTTCAATAAACTATTGTACATTGCTGAATCCCGGTGATTTGGAACCCATCTAAAGCTGTAGGTCCATTCATTTCTCATCATCATCCTTCCCATTACCCACCGTACAAGCGTAGAGCTTATGTTGGCATCATCCCCAGCAAAAAAAAAAAAATGAGTAAATCGATTTATTTTTAATAACGACAATATTGCAAATAAAGTATTAAGAAAAACGTGCAAAGGCAAGCCAAATGATTGAATTCATAATTCATTATCATCTTTTGAAAAGTCTATTCAGCAATTTTGAGTTTTCATCCATATGTATAATTAATGAAACTATCCATAAAATAAATCAATATACTCGTAAATCAACTACTACTACTAAAACTACTCGTAGTTTATAATACTCCAAACTAAACAAATGTTCAAATACCATCCCTTTGCATTGGTATGCGACGTTTTATTTCAGTATTCATTATTCAGTACTCAGTATGATGTCAGTATGATATTTGTTTGCCAAACAATATTATTATCCATCTATAGAGATCACTATTTCTTCAATAATTATGAAAATTCATATATGAATAAGAAACATGATTTCAAATATATGAGATAGGTTGTACTACTCTGTTGACCAATTGATACAGCTATTACAATATTTGGCATTAAATGCAAAAATGGTTACTTTGAAACGTTTTCTAGGTGCACAACCACACTGAGGATGAGGCCGATGATGACTTAGCATTTCAGGTAACTAATTTCACTTTTTATCATTTCAATTTGTGGATGTAGCAATGTGTTGTAATTCATGGATGTTTTGTGTTTATTGGGTTGAATTGAATCTTATCACTGTGAAATAATTGCATTGAATCTCATTTATCACTGCAATAATAGGTAGACATCACAAATAAAATTATTATTTGCTCAATTCAAAATAAGAAATTCTGTAGGATATGTGAAAGGAACCGACATCAAATGAATCACATGATAAATGCATCAATACTTAGTCAATGATTAACTCAAAATCATGAATTTATAAGTAAATTATATGTAAAGGAGCTGCTTTATATGTATTATGTATCATATTTAGCTGATTTGATGTAAATGAAAAATTCACTGCACATCCAAACATGTAATTATCATGAATTAAGGTTTCACCAAGTTCTTGAAAGTAGTTTCCATTAATAACTTCATATAATTTTTTAAATAATATCTTGATAGTTCAGTATTATAACCAACTGATCATTCTTCTCATAACTTCACTATAACAAACAACTGGCCATTTTTTCAAATCCGTTTTCAATGATACTCAAGTATAGTTTTTCTACTAACACTTCTATTCAATTATCAGTGATATGTAAATTAGACAAATAAGACGATTTCCTGTTGTTGTTTGTGAAAAAAAACTTCAAAACATATTAAAAGCACTCTCATATAATTCTGAAAATAAGAGTCTGAAGAAATTTTTTATTTTATTTTTTTTCAAAAAATTGATGCACTTTATTTTATTTATAATTTATTTAGCAATCTCATAAATTTCAACTATTTAGGGGTTTATAATAATCGTTCCTACTGAATTAGTAGAGCACCACCATAGCATGAATGTTGACTACACTATGTTATCACGATAGCAGCACTGTGTATTTTTGGCTCCATGCCTTTATCCATCGTGACTAACATACTCCTCAATTCTTGCTTTTATAACAAACTGGATAATTATTCCAGTTTGATCCAATATTGAACAATATTTGTTCTTTTCAATGATTTATCTCTTCAATAATTGAATGAATTTAATTTGGTTATGACATCTTACAACAACAAATATTGATTACAATTCATTTATTCAAGAAAGTATATATATAATGTGTAGAATTTATTCAAATACGAGGTATCACTTTCCTTCACATGACGAACTGTTTTTTAATACATTAACTTGTTTCTATAAGTCGTTTGAAAACAAAGAGAACAATATAATGATGAAAAATTGAGGAATTACTTATGTCAATTTTCATTGTTCAATCAATTTATTTCACATACAACATTAAAACAACAAACATTAAGTCAACATTACATGAAAACAATACAATTTAATAACTACAAAAGTTGATAAAACACTAGAAAAGCAGGCTAATCCAAAAAAGAAAAGTTGTGGTGAAGAAGGTTAGTGAATCAAAAGTCTCCCAACTATGCATGTCCATGTCATAGGAAGGCTTTCAAATCATGGAAGTTGAGAAAGGATGCAAGGAGTAAGGGTGTGATAGTCCAGTACAGATCAGAAAAACGTCTGCCCCAAATTAGCAAGCAAGCTCACAAATCAGAAGAGTTCTTATAGGTAGAAAAAATAGTTCCTTTTAATCCAACTATTGATGTCACAAAGTAAGTTTTGTTATTTGGACAAGGTATTATCTGGCTTCAAATAGCCATTACAGGGATTCCCTTGTTGTTTTGCAAGTTATAAGTAGAGAGCAGCGAGCAAATAGTAGGATTCTGTAGAAGTCGGTTGTGGGAAATGGCTTTCAGTAAATAACTCGCCTTGGTCAAAGGCGTTCTTTGAGGAATTCCTGACGGATATATCTATTAATTAATGTAATTCTCTCACCGCGACTACCGTGCTTCGGCCGAATAATTCGAGGGCTATTTTGTGAAAAGCGGTAATATGTTTTGCTGGCGCTCGAGTAAACTGCGTTAAGTCTGGAACGCTAGGAATTCATTCGATTTTTGTCATCCGCTTCCTAGATGGCCTGCCTCTGCCACCCTTTCCTGGCTGTGGCATGCCGGAGCGATGCGAATATTCGTCACCCTCCGAGGGCAAACTAGAAATGTTTTAATAGCAGCCAGCAACCCCTAAACACTGCGTCCTGTGATCATCAAAAGCCATTTGTATCAACAAAGGTAATTCTCTGGTGAAAGTGCCCTTCACAAAGATGTCCACTTTGCCTTTCAATTAATTCTATTAGCGATATTTTCACCAGCGCTCTACTCCTTTTTTGTGGACATCGCTCTGTGTGAACCGCTCTTCATTTTTTAACCAATATTCGTTAATTTGAAAAAAGCTGCGAGATGCAGTGACCAATATGGTATTGGATTTTTTTAGGCACTAATATGCTTATAATATGGAACTCCCACAATGTTTTCGCATTTTTAAGGACACCAATATACTGTTTATTAACATCTGAAATGAAATTAAATATCAATTATTTTTGTTAGATATGAAATGAAATTGAAAATAAAACTTCAATGACTTTATGGGACACCAATATACTGTTAATTTGCATCTGAAATGAAATGAAAAATAAAATTTCAATGACTCTCTAGAACACCAATAATTATACTGTTAATCAAATTGTTTCCGGATTTCTCATCAATAATTATTATCAATTAATTCTAATTTGTTTTCAACGTTTTCTTACAAGCATTATTCTGATAGGTTTCTTTAAAGGTTTCAATTCTGTTACTCATCTACGTTTTGAAGAAATGAAATATTAACTATATATAGACTACCGCTGTCAGGTAAATAATTAATTAAGTAATTAATAATTATTACGTAATTGAGATTGTCTATTGTTCTTAATTTTACAAAGGTTTTGTGGTGTTTGATTCTTTTCTACCATTTCTCATTTTGTATCATCCTGGTTGGATCCTCTCTTCAGAATCATTCATTTCAATGCTTTATCGAGTACATATTCCTGTGAGTTGGAAACGAATGAAGAAAGATTTTGAAATTCTGATAATAATTTTACTTCTCAGGTAATTGATTTGAAGATTACCTTACTGTGATTCCTCATTGGATTCTTGATTAGATTCGATATTCTTTTGATTCTCGCCATTGTGAAACATTGGTTATTGATTTTTTGACATTCTCGGAAACTGTTCGCGAAATCTGGTATTGGATTACCATGGAATTCAATGAAATCTGTTATTGGATTCCCATGAAATTCAACGAAATCTGGTATTGGATTTCCATGGAAGTCAATGGAAAGCCTACTCTTAATCAACTGCGGTTCATCATCGAATCATTCGGCAGTAAGCCAGGTGACTGAAGAAAATGTACGATGAAAATTACTTCAATATTGCTGGCAGATCTCGAAATGGCCTACATGGTTACTGAAATTACTAGGAATTTTCACATACATTATAATTGGGAATTTCCATGATTTGCCACCGTAGTTGGTATAATTCCAACTCTTGGGCATTATTTATATTATTCATACATCCACCAATATTCCGGAGCACTTCTCTGGAAATTGTTCACCGCAATTGGTTCTAGCTCCGATTGAACTTATTTCAAACGAGGCTTTAACAGCCGCTAACAACGAAACGAAAACTGATAATATTGATAACTGATACTATCTTATCATGATGAGTATACTGAAAAGTAATGGTTTGATGTATAGTGAGAGGAACCATTAAAAAATTGAAATTGAAATTGAAATTGAAGTTTTTTTTTATAATTTTTCAAGTTATGATAGAGTTCGCCAAGTCTTGAAGAAGGTCTTCACATTGGGAATTGAAGAGATTGAGAATTATTATGTATTTTCAGAATGAGATCGAAATGTTTTCCACCCCATGAAAAATATTCAACTCCAACGTCTTAAAAAGTTTGTATTCTCATAGAAACTATTTAGTAAGAATAAAAAAATTTCCCTGAAAAGATTCGGACGCCATGAAAGCTGTCACATGTGTAAGAAATTTGATGTTTCTACGAAATCTCCATTTAAAATTAGGAAAATACGGTTGCAGCAGCTCCTAAAATTATTTTAAAATATTGGAGTTCTATCATTCGTGTATTTTTTATGCTATTTCTTGTAGCTTTGGTTTCGAAACAAGAAAATCGAGAAAGACCGAAAAAGACGATTGAAATTGAGAAAAATATTAAGTGTTCTATCATTTAGATATACGTATATTCCTATGCTATTTCTTGTTATCCAGGTTTCGAAACAACAAAATTATTATTAACTTCACAAACTTAGGAAATTCACAGTGATCATTAGCTCTCATGTTTTTTCTTATTACTTCGGTATTCAAATAACAGAACTGTTAGTAGCAACACCAAAAACTAAAAAGGTTGTTGCCATGAAACGCACGAGAAATATTATGCTCTTTCTAGAGCTGTCCATGTAACTTTGGTTTTAGAACAAGAAAAATGTTTATTACTTCGGTATTGAAATAACAAAGCTGTTAGTAGCAACACCAAAAACTAAAAAGGTTGCTGCCATGAAACGCACGAGAAATATTATGCTCTTTCTAGAACTTTCCATGTAACTTTGGTTTTAGAACAAGAAAACTGTTTGAAGCAACACCAAAAATAGAAAAATGTTTAGTGCCACAACACGCGTGAGAATTTCCATGGCCTTTCTTGTAACCTTTGTTCTACAACAGGGGAACGTTTTTCCACTCGAAGTAATAGATTGACGTTGATCCCTTTGCGTGGTATTCAGAGCATAGCGCTGTGGATCTGCTGGGCACACAGCAGTCCCACTTTATATTTTAATTAAAGTCTCATTTGACGAATGACCTTAGCAATGACTGTTGGTGCACTTGAAGGATGGGAAGCGCGCGTGAGGGGGGAGTTAGTGGTTGAGTTTGAAGTTGAGTTAAGTTGCAGGCTTCAGTTGGTTTAATGGAGTGAAAAATGTGGACACATGCCTCTGTGGAATGTAGCGTTGCTCGGTTCTCAGCACTGGTCTGTGTACCCTCCTGCACAAAATGATTGCTTAAATGAGAGCTTCCTGGGCTGGTGCCTTTCAAAATGGGGGCAGGAAACATCCTTTAGTGGCATCCTGCCAGTTCATCCTGCTATGCCGATCGATCTACTATAAATTCCGCATATGAATGTGCATAGTTTCAAGTTAATATTCTCCACAAACTGCTGTTTTACTAAGCAGCGAACCCCCTGGTGAATTCGTGCACTAGGCTACATATTGTAATCAGATTGAAGGACTGCTGCGAACTTTGGCATTCGATTGAAGGAAATTGAAACAGAGTGCACATCAAAGGAGCCAGCACCAAACTGCTTCTCTTGTATTCCTGGAAGTTCTATCTTCACTCAATTATTTTTGAAGCTATTATCACTTCTCTTCTGCAAGTTTACTTATCTCCTACACAATTATTCTCAAATCGGTTGGAACTTCTCTTGAACTACATCACTTAGTTATTTTTCATAATTCTCACCTTTCAGTGATCAATTCTGTTATAGAAGAAGATTCTTCTAAAGACGATGTAAGTAGAACTTCTACTTCTACTTCTAGAAATTGGAAATCCTAGATCTTAAAACTTCTACTTCTAAGATGTAGTATAGAACTTCTTCTCATGAACCTCATTATCTTTATAACTATATTATTGTTGACGTGTCGCATAGAATTCGGAATAGATTGTCCTTTATCATTTTTATAATAGGTTATAGTATCACTTTTGTATGGATAAAAGCTCTTAGAACCTTGTCTATAACTTTCCCAATTACTTGAAAAATATAGAATCATTTGCACTGTTTCTCCTGCCTTATTCTCTTAAAAATGTCGTTCACTTGGGGTAATTGAATTTTATTGGAACTTCACTCATCTTTTGATGATTATCTACTTTTAATTTAATAGGATGTAATACATTTCGATCTAATACTGTTATCTATTCTACATTCATTATATTTAATTCCACAATGTCAAGCTGTTTTATATTATCTTATTATAATAATAAGAATATATATCAAGGTATTTAAGTGTGCTTCCCATTCAATTGTCATAATTTACATTAGTGGAAATCAATGTATCTAATCTACCATTTCATTTTCTTATTATTTGATACGAGTTCCATGAAAACTTAACTGATATTGCATAAGAACATTGCAATGATAAAATACAATAATATACGAACGAAGATTCCAACAATGAGTGATAAAGCTGTGATACTCGGAAATTCAAAATAAACTTTCGGAAATTCAAATAAACTTTCGGTTTCCGGAAAATGTGTGATGAATTCATGCCGAAAAATAAAACCCTTTCGTTAATTTAATATTTTCTCCACGAAATGGAATCATGAGCTTCACGGTAGAAATTAATGGATTCAATAATCAATAATAACGCCTCAGTTAACGTCAAAATGATTTTCTGCGAGAAAAGTAATTATTTAGAGTTGCAAACTTCACCTCGTTTGAAGCTGGGAATAGCGGTTTTCCTTTCTGAAAATATTTTCTCTCGTCACAATAACATTTCCCTTCACAGAGACGTTGCGTCACTCACTTTTTCTCTCTTTCCTCCTCTCAACCCCTCTTTTATGCTCTCGCTTTAAAGAGTTTCTTCATAAATCTCCCCTCGCCACAATAAAGAGCTACATCAATTCAAGTGGTATTTTATATTGAAGTTTCCCCATGACAGATCTCTCTCAGCTCTATGGCCGCATGTTATTGCAATTGTAAAAATACCTTTCAGATGTCTACATTCTTTGCTTTCTTGACCATTATTATTATTATTCTGTTATCATAAATACACCATTATCCTTTTCAAGCCGATCATGAAATTTCATTTCACTTAACATTTTCACCGAAGTACTGCCGGGGTAGAATAGCAGACTCAGCGTCCCATAACCCCTGGTGCTGGAGTGGTAAAACCCCACCAAAAATCCAGGTAACCTTTCTCCCAATCCTCAAAATAAATAACATGAATCCCTTCCCATACTAATTCCCTACTTCTCCTCCCTGACAGCATTCCCTTTCTAAGAAATATAAATACGTTTTTCTGATGACAAGTGCTGAATTTGTTTCAAACTTGGACCTTTGAGAAGTGAGTGACAAAGTTTCTCAACAATAATGAATTAGAATACATGGTTGAACTGAACAAAATTTAAATATAATACAAAGTTGAAATATAATACGTAGTTGAACTGTTAAATAATCAAGCTGAACTATCTTTCTCAAATTGCGATTCTAGAGTTGAAAAGTCACGTTGTTTTAAGTATTGGCATCTGAGTTGTTGATGACAAAGTGAGTCGATGATGATAAATAGAAATCAAGAGCTATCTAGAACTATTGCTATATGAAAAGCTGCATCATTTCAAACTATTGAGGATCAAGAGATTAATCGAACTACTTAGAAAAGCTGAATTACCTTGAACTATTGTGAAATCAAAAGCTGAATCATTTTAAACTATTGAGGGATCAAGAAATGAATTCGTTTGAGGTAATTCGAATTACCTCAAACTATTGTAAAATCAAAAGCTGAATCACTGAATCACCTTCAACTATTGTGAAACTAAAGCTGAATTATCTTGAACTATTGTTGAGGAGGTGAACATTTGTAAAGTTGAGAGCTGAATTATCTTGTACTATTGTACTAGCTTTCGCTTGGTGATATTGGAATAAGGATTGATCGGGATTGAAACGCTCCTTTGTCTGAATAATTAAGATATCCTTGTGAAGGGAATAGGGGCAAGAGAGTAGTGCTCCCTTCTATGTTATTGTAGCACCATAGTCAGTGGGAGTCCCAACTCTCTGTTCACAGAAGCCTGCAAACTTGTTCATTCAAGTTGGTAGATAAATCTACCCGCTACTTAGACTCGAACCCTCTACTCTACAGCGTATTAGTAAATGCTGCCGCTTCAACTAGTGCAATTCATAAGGCACTTGGACTTAATAAAAGCAGGAATGCCAACACTAGAAGCAGGCGATGTAGTCTCAAACAGTTATTAGTTATTACTAACTATCGAGTTTCTTAGAACTGAATTTCCCTTTACAACATTTCAAACACGAATCTTCTAATCATAATATTCTCAAATGTTCAATCACCAAACCATAACTTGATATTGATATAGCAATGTACACCATTATATTTGTCTGATACCAACACAGTAAAACGAATGTACTTCTGATTATGATATTAGAATCAATAAAGATGTGCTGAAACAATAAAGATGCTTGCCTTGAATATTATTTTAACTTGAATGTAGCTATTTGAACATATATATATTTGAAAGTATTTTCAGTTTCTTGTTTCTCTAATCGATATTACAAACACATAATGGGGTTGGTTCCGTTTCGCAGTAAACAGCCTAGAGTTATGATATTTAACAATCACTGATGTTATTGAACGAACGCTCTTGCGAAGAAAAATATTCATGTTGGTTTCATCTCGCAAATATTGAAAATCAGAGGATGTTCTCGTGAAATAATTCACGCTATCACTTCGGTTCAAAATGCAATGCGGTAGAGTTTTTTTGGTCATGATGAAGAGAGAAAAGTGATTGAGTGAAATTGTTGGAGAAAGAAATACGGTGGCGTAGTGTGTACACAGGTAACCAAATGTAATCAATCACGATTGCCTCTCTACATCTGTTTTAGTCCGACCAATACAGAATACAGCCGCACACTGTTATTCGGATTCTATTCATACATTCGATTTCCATCACTCCAGCCACAAAACACACATCTACGGATTCATTTCCTCGTTGCGATAATATTGGCTATAAACTTTTATGCCAGTCTTATCTTTTTTGCGCTTATCCGCCTCAATATTTGTTTGCGCCCTGTTCCACTCAATCATTTCAATGAATAATACGGTCTCGCCACACCAAACATCATTTTACGAGTGAGCATTCCAGTTCCATGAAAAGCGTGTTAGTCGTCAAAAATCCATTCCGAACACTTTTGAGTTTTTACAGATGAATGTAAACTTTGACACAAACATCAACCGTGTATTCTATCCTTTTTTCTGTCATTAAAAACAGCAAAGCCTCCAACACTGTGGAATTATGTGGTGGTGATAACTAAACGTGTTTTTTACCATTCATAAATTAAATAGGAATCAAACTTTATCTCCTATATTGTGCACCTCTATTATTGTCATATTTACTCTTGTGAATTGTCAATGCTATGATATTGCAGTTTATATTCGTGATGAATCATAATTTTTTATGTCTCCTCTATTAATCAAAGTTGAAATTATTGAACTGTACATTAGCTAAGTGCTAGACCGCAGTCAAATTCCATTACAGAAATATTCATACCCAAAAATCTTGTTAAACAACAAGATACGTTCATTTTTCATTACCTACACCTTTTGAAATACCTGATCGCACCATATACTTGAACCAAAGACAATTTTGATAAGAAGTAAAATTGTAGATGCTAGAACCAAAACTTAGATCCTCATCATATTAAACCTTCTTCATCTTCTTTATACCTTCTTTATCTTCTTTATATCTCCTTCATCTTCTTTATACCTTCTTCTGATCTTGGTTTTGAATTTAGTAGTAGAGAAGATTGGAGTGGGCAAAAGACAAAACGTTTTGTTCGTCTCAGATGTTTTGGAATACATTCTGTGTTGAGTGGAAACAGAACGGTTTGTTTTGTTCAGTTTCATTTTGTGTGCATTGGCCTAATAATCTTTAAAACTGATCTAGAATCTATATTGATGTAAACGAAACTTATCTGATGAACTATCCAGTGATGCAACGTATGTATTGACAAACATGAATCATCGACATCATGTACCATTTGACCAAGTTGGGTGTTTGGTGTTGCAGCTGTAACGCAATTCAGTTTTAGGATGTGTTGAAGATAGGCGGTGATAGGCCACAATACGTTGTTGGACCGAATGCTTCTACCGCGTCTCCAGTTTATTGTCTGCGCATGCGCCGACCAATTGCACCCAGTGGAAGTTTGGTCACTATTTACATAACGCACACGTGTAACTGTTTTGGTCACTGTGATGAAGGGAAACCAGCTGTTGTGCAATGATGGGCCGTGGACCATGTGATAGTGGTGTGTGAAATGTGATGGGGTTGCGAAAGAGAAAGAGGAGGGGTTAGGTATGGAAGAGAGAGGAAAATTGGAGAAATGGGAGAGAAATTTATCAAAAAAGAGACGAGGGAAAAGTGGGTGTATTGTACAGAAAGTATGGCGGAAAGAGTACAGAGGTTAGGTAGATAATGTGAGATAATCTGAATTATCAAATTAACACAGTTGAAGTACACGATTCGAGAGGGATGAAAGAGAGTGAATAGAATAGAATAGAATAATCACTTTATTCACGCAGATTACAAAATATGTCGCTTAAATTCTATGAAAGTCATTACAATGATCGTCATTTAAAAATAGTAATTACAGCATAAGATTAACTAAACAAAACATGAAGTAAGAAAGACTTTAAATGAGTGATAGAGAGAGAGAGAAAATTATCAAGAAAGGTAAGGGTGGAGTGAATATATTGTACAGAAAGGTTGGCAAAGAGGATAAAAAGCATAGAGACATAATAAGAAGACTATGAGAAAATAACTAAGTTGAATATTGTCTATTCTAATAATTACAGAGATGAAACAGAGTGGGGAACCTAGGACAAAGATGAGAGAAAAGGACCCAGATAAGGAAACAGTGGGTGAGTTGTTCAAAAAGGTTGACAAGTATGGTACACTGGATGTAGAGTATTCTAGAGGGAATAGTATTCCATTATTTGGAAGGTATGAAAGAGGGAAGAAAATAGGAGAAAAGTAGAGAAAACTCGAGAAAACTCCTATTTTTAGATATTGTCAATTCCACTTATTTACTCCAGCACTGGACCGCTGAATTAAAAAGGAGAAAAAGCTCAAAGTTTTCATTTATAATCTGTTTAATTTATAATTAATTTTTAAATTAATTATTAAAAATTTAAAAATTAAAGTTAAAAAATTAAAACTAATTTATAATTTGTTTTCCGAGATTTGTAATGAAATCCTATACTTTCTAAACTGAGAGCCTCTTATTCCCTATGATTTTTCACGTCAAATGTGTGCTCTACTTTAACATTTTATAAGAAAACTTCTTAAATCTTGAACAGAAAAGCCCTTTGTCACCTTTAACTTTCCACATCAAATTCAGTTTCTTTTTCAATTTTTTTGAAGAAACGTTCTTAACTTTTTGAACTATAAATATCTTTAAATTTTTTAAAGAAACCCTACTAGCTTCTCCGACTGGAAACCCCTCTCTCCCTTCAATTTTCCACATCAAATTGAGTTTTTTTCAAATTTTTCGAATAAAACTTCTTAAATCTTGAACAGAAAAGCCCTTTGTCACCTTTAACTTTCCACATCAAATTCAGTGTCTTTTTCAATTTTTTTGAAGAAACGTTCTTAACTTTTTGAACCATAAATATCTTTAAATTTTTTAAAGAAACCCTACTAGCTTCTCCGACTGGGAACCCCTCTCTCCCTTCGATTTTCCACATCAAATTGAGTTTTTTTCAAATTTTTCGAATAAAACTTCTAACTTTTCCAACTGAAAGGCACGTTTGTGTTCTGTGGAGCAAAATTTCTAATTGAAACTTTTGAACTGAACAGCCTTTTGCGTTGCAGTTTATAAAAATAGCCTGGATGAATAAATGATATATCACGTTTATTGGAAGCTTGGCGTGTGAGGACGGTCTATAGGAGAGTGATTGATAGAGTGCGAGAGAGTTGGAGAGTGAGAGGGTGTGCCAGAGCAGAGGGAGATGGTTCTGCTCCTAACTTGCTTATTGATCACAGTCGTTGCGGCTCTGGCTGGCTCTCTGTTCCTATGACAGTTGGGCTGCCCTTTGGCTTACTCACGGCCTTTGCTTCCCCCCCCCCCACCCTTCTACCCGCCTGTCATTATTCCATAGATAGGTCGACATTATTGCAGATTAGCCAGCGGTATCCGACAATCCCTATATTGCACTAATTAACTAGTTCACGTTTGAGTCCCTTCAGACCGAGCTGAGCGTCATGCCATCACGTTTAGCCACTATTGGTAACCGAAGCCAGCCGCCACCTACCGTGTCTTGCTGCTGCCGCCCTATCAAACAGACGTTTCTGAATTTTGATCGTTCGCCTCATAGTAAACATGACACTGTATTGCTAAACACTGCAAATTGAATGGGATATTCTAATCTCTCAAAGGTGAAATGGTTAGAAACAGGGGGCTGTCATTAGAAGGAGTAGAAGTATCGTTAAAGAAGGGTGTAGGCTGAGTCTCGATCAAACTAGTTTCCGGACGGAGTTTTGGCGCTGTATTTGAATTCAGAGCCTTTATGTTAAGGAAAAATATAACATTTTTGTTAGATTCTTTGTTTTTTAGGTTGGTTTGAGTAGAAGTAGGTGTGATTCTCTACTACAGGTTAGAATGGTTATTCACTAACTCACTAATAATGGTTAACTTCTAATATCGTTACGCGTGTATCAAACTTTAGGATTATTCTTCAATATCATTGATCTAATATCGTTATGCGTGTACCAAGCTTTTGAACCATCCGCTATTCAATCAGCTGTAATTATTATCAATTTACGATGTTTTCAAATACACCGCTAAAAGTCCGTCCAAAAAATGGCCGACATCCTACTCCCCTTATTTCTCTTACTTCCAGTCCCTAAGATGTCAGGTCCCTGGTTAGAAATCTTTATGGGCCGATTGCACAGAAGCCCATAGAATAGCTGTGAACGGCGATTAATATTAATGTTTTCTGCTTTTCTGCAAACATCTCATCCATTCAGTAACATCATAAAGTAATTTAACACGGTTCCATAGAAAAACAGTTGCATATGGCTCCATTAAATGACGTCATTTCACGTAACCACATTTTGTTCAATTCGTGCAACCACATTCGTTTATTTTTTTTAATTTTTTTTTTCTGAGGATGATGCCCACATGAGCTCTAGGCTTGTGCGTGGGTAATGAGTGGGGTGATGATGAGATATGACGACTACTTTTTAGGCAGTCGGGACCGACGGCTTAACGTCTCCTCCGAAAGACGGGAGTGGCCGTATTTGTCAAAAATCCTTCCGTCAACCAGGCTCGAACCCTGGCCCAATGGATTTCAATCACATGACGACTTCATTTGACAGGGCTCAATAGGAAAACAGTTGCATTGCCTTCATTAAGTGACGTCATTTCACGGCATAGGCGTAACTAGGTTTAAGTAAAGGGGGGGGGTTAGCTATGGAGGAGTCGGGGGGAGGGGGGTGAAATCTTAAGAATTCATAAACAGAATACAATTTTTGCCTATCAATGGGGGGTTACAACCCCCAAAACCTTCCCTGGCTACGCCTATGTTTCACTGCGATTAAATGTTTTCTGCTTTCGTGCAACCAGCCCTCAAGTTCTGACTGCACTGTTGAACAAGTATAATATAATGTATTCAGTATAACTGACTTAAACAAAAGTTTCTGTATTTTAATAATTGTTCGCATTATAGTAAACATGATATTATTCACTAATTACTGGCTGAACGCCGCAAATTGAACAAGATATTTCAATCTCTCAAGATTCAAATGGTAAAGATCGCCACTGCCCTCTTTAAAAGTTAGGTAGTCTAGATCTTTTCTATGAGACTGTCTTGAATAGTGGCGAAGCGTGGTATACTTATTTGGTCATCGCCGGGTATATTTCCTATAGGAAGTATACCCCCTTTTCCTATTGTATACCACGCTTCGCCACGGCTTGAAATTACTTTTCTAAATTTCGATCGTTCGCCTCGTAGTAAACTGCCTCATAGTACTTATAGCTCCCTTTATAGGTAATCCAAGCTCGTAAGGGTTAAATACTAGAGATTTCCTTGAGTTAGGGCACAGCTTTCTCAAAATAATAGAAATTACTGAAAAAATTGACATTAGGCTACTACAGTTCGTAGTGTGACTGCTTTGTATGGTATTTTTGATGATTTCAGTCAGTAGTCGTTAAAACAGGATAACTATCCAAATATCTTAACAAATCTTGAAAGAATTTGAGAAATTCCAATTTCTTCAAATTTAGAAGTTCGTACACAGCCAGAAATACCCCTTACTCATTTGTGAAGAAAATAAATACTTCACTAAATCTGTAGTGACCAATTCGGATTCCCATGCGGTTTTCTTTATATCAAAGTAATTCTTAATGACCATGAGCTCAGTGATAGAAATATTTCATGTCACTGTCGTTCTTCATTCCTTGTACTATTAGGAGATTGATGAAGTATAGCAGGATTATTTTAAATTGTCAGAAAACAGCTGATTGATGTACGCTCGTTTACTGACGTTAAATCAGCTGTTTTCTGATAAATTGAAATAATCCTGCTATACTCAAATTGTTATTATACTGATTAACCGCTTCGGTGAAATTTTGATGTGAATCAGTCTCTAATAAAGCTTTGCATAGCTTTCTTATAATGAAATCCAACGACTCTTGATGAAACAAACAAAGATTATTATCAATTTAAGAGATATTTTTATGGAAGCTATAGCTAAAGCACACTTTATATTGTGAGTTTTAGTTTGTGACCAGAAGTATGTTATCATCGTTAAGATTCTAATGATGCTTTCAAAGTATTGGAAACAATATAATCAAAGCATGATTCTACAGCAAAGGAATTTTACAGCTATAGCTCTGATATTAGTTTTCTTAGAGATATTAGAGATGAATTAAAAGGCCGGCCTTTGAAATGTGTCCAAAAATCTATCAAGATAGGTGACAAAAACAAAATTCAAAGTCATTTCAATTCGATTAATATCTACTCTTATCAGCTGGCTTATCACTCTTACCTTATATACAAGAATTCAACCAAGATCTAAGCTTTGCAGCAATCTCAGTGTTTTCTGAGAAGAATTATAAACTCAAGAATGTATCATCAGACAATCTCAAACATGTCTTATTTCAAAAAGGAATGCCTAATAAGAAAGTTGTTGGAAGTTATTATCCCTTGTCAATGTAAGTGACGTATGAACATGGACATCAAACAATAGTCCGTTGTGTCCTGGATAATGGAAGTATGGTGAACTTTGCAACAGAGAAACTAGTTCAATCTCTACACTTTTAAGAAGCGTTTTAAGAACCATGTCCCTGTTGAATCATTCAATAATATGACTCATGTTTGTGAACATGCCGTAAATATTTGTATCAGTTCATTAGTGTCATCGTTCTCTGTGTCATTAAATTGTAATGTTGTACAAAATATCACATCCTCATTACCAGCAACCAATATTGATTCCAGTTCATGGGAAATTCCAAGAGACTTGACATTGACAGATCCAGGATTTAACATGTCTCAACGTATTGACTTACTTTTAGGAGCTTTCATGAAATGAAAGCTAAGTGTTCATGAAAATCCTATTGATGGAAAGGCTAGAACCAATAGGACAGTATCCAATTTTGCAGAATAGTCAGTTCGTCTGGTTAGTGTCAGGAGAATATCAGGACAAACCACAAGATTTGCATCAACCACAACAGAGCTTCTTCATTCAACAAATAAAGTCAGTTGACAGTCAACTAGAGAAATTTCGGAGATTAGAAAAACATTTTGTTGCTAATACCACAAGAGATGATGGTGGATCATACGTTGTAAAATTACCCTTGAAACAAGAACTATCAACACTAGGTGAATCCAGATCAATTGCTCTTGACCGGCTCCTTGGACTTGAACGTCGCTTAGCATCCAATGAACCACTGAAGATAGAATATCACAAATTCCTTGACAAATACATTGAACTTGGACATATGAGACTAGCTTCTCCTACAGATGAACCATGTTACTACATGCCACATCATGCTGTTTTTAAGGAAGAAAAATATGGCTTGGAAGCACTTATTTTATTATAATCATTATTCTCATTTCGAAATGTCTCTCAAGTAAAAATTCGAATTGAATCAAATTGGAAGCTTCAACACTAATTTTATTGAGCATATAGGAAAATGTTTATATAACTAATCTCAACTCGTCTAGTTTCAAAAATGATCTGAATACTAAATCTATTTAAGAAAGTTATGCTAAAAGGTTTAGTTTGCTAGTCATTCTATAATTATTATGCTAGTTTTTGATGAGAAAAAGAAAACACTTCCATATTTACTTTTGGTAAAATTTCCTGGGTAAGAAATATTTATTATGTCCTTAACAATGAATTATTTGTTAGCAACAATCTACTGTTATGTATATTCTGTTAATTTGAACTGCAATTAAAAGGAACAAATTTGTTTCTCCTATTATAGTGAAGTAAAAATACAATTCAATCTACTAGGAATTGAGAGTCAATGTATGTTATTCATCTCAAAATGCTTTCAAGATATTGAAAATTGAGCCATTTCTTTTTAAATTGTCTAGGAACCAACGAACACTTGGTACTTCTGATGGATGAGTGACTGCTAGTTATCCACCTCCTATAACATTACTACGGTTATTAGCTACAAAATAGTCACTCCCTGATGATTCGGAATCCACCTAGAACTTTAAATCCTCATTTCTCGTCTCAATCACCTTTCCATTCATTAGCAAACAAAAATCAGTATATATTTTAGAACTGTTTATATTCTCATTTTCCGAATACATTTTGGAACAGAAGACGTTTTGGGCTAACACGTGTTATCTCTCTTCGATATTGGATGAATGATTGACCAAATGAATGAATATGAATACGAAAATATTTCATATTCATATTAATTTTCCAATTCCTCGTGTAGAAAATATATTCTCATTTTGCATACTTTCTGGTAACTGTATATCTCGTAGAACAACTGTAGCTCCTCTCAACTTTCCTTATTATCATCTTCACCTATTTGAACGGACAAAAAATCAGTAAATTCTCATTGAACTCTATATATTCCCGTGTTGTATATTTTCTGGTAACTCTGTATATTGCCTTCCAACTCTGTATATATCTCTGCATACTCTCCTGTAATTTTACATAGACTGCAAGTCTCTGCAGATCGAGCCAAAATATCTTCAAAATTAGCTGCGCTGGCTACGGCTACAGTCAAAGCGAAATTAAAACTGAATCTACCTCACCACCCGTGAGAGATTAAAATCGTAAACAACCTTCCTGAACTCAAACCACCCGCAAAACAACCTCAAACCCTCATTCTCAGCCTGTTTTGGTAGAACAAACTTCCACCAAATTGAGGTTGCATTCCCCTGTCTCTTCTCTTCTATTAACTGTACGCCCTATATGCTGTGGATGGAGCATATAGGGCGGTTCCTAGACAATTTAAAAAGAAATGGCCCAATTTTCAATATCTTGAAAGCATTTTAAGATGAATAACATACATTGACTTTCAATTCCTAGTAGATTGAATTGTATTTTTACTTCACTATAATAGGAGAAACAAATTTGTTCCTTTTAAATTAACAGAATATACATAACAGTAGATTGTTGCTAACAAATATTCCATTGTTGACATAATAAATATTTCTTACTCAGGAAATTTTACCAACAGTAAATATGGAAGTGTTTGTTTTTTCTCATCAAAAACTAGCATACTAATTATAGAATGACTAGCAAACTAAAACTTTTAGCATAACTTTCTTAAATAGATTTAGTATTCAGATCATTTTTGAAACTAGACGAGTTGAGATTAGTTATATAACCATTTTCCTACATGCTCAATAAAATTAGTGTTGAAGCTTCCAATTTGATTTAATTCGAATTTTTACTTGAGAGACATTTCGAAATGAGAATAATGATTCTAATAAAATAAGTGCTTCCAAGCCATATTTCTGAGTTTACGGAAAAATGGCGACGAAACTCATGATTTGAGAGAGATATTTAAAATGTGACCTCCAAATTCGGTTACTTTGTACATCTAGGCTCTCGGAAAAATAGGAACAAACCTTCTGCTTTAAAACATTTCCGTTCAAAAAAAAATAAAACAAATTAATAAATGAATGCTGTTACTCTGCCCTTCTACGTTCTCGCAAAAATAGGAACGCACCTTCTGAAAGGTGCACCTTCTGAAGGTGAACGCACCTTCTGGTTTGACAAATATTCGGCCCAAGAAATTAAGTTGATGTAATGCATGTTCTCATGTGTGAAATGAACGTAGAGAATGAAACCAGAATGGTGGTCGAGAACTAAGGTAGGTAGAAGATTTGTCCTACCTTTACCTCTGGCTCTGATGATTGTGACTGACTGAGATGATGATGATGTGACATGAGGGTCACATCGCTCCTGCCAGGTCCAGGGCAGTCATCAGAGAGAAAATGAGAGAAAGAGAGAGAGAGAAGAGGAGAATCATCAGAATCGAATGCGGCCGGCAAAAACAGAACCAGCAACGGATGAGCAGAGAACCAGCGGAGAGGCTAATGAGACAAACAGTAGCCTACCAGTTCTGTGGCCTGTGTCTCAGAGTATCCCTTTTACCGCTCTACAAATAATTGCGCACCTTGTCCCCTTTGTACCCTGCCCCCATCTCTCTGAAACCATCTCTCACCAAAACCCACCACCACCGACAGTCTGCTCTTTTTCTCATGCAATGCGGTCCCTGAATTCACCAAGACTAGCACGCTCTCTTTGCGCCCAAAAGATAAAGAGTGAAGAGGAGAGGGATGGTTATTAAAAAAAATAGAAGATGGTAAGTGTAAAGTGATACCAGCACTGAAATGAAGAATGAAAAAATAGAGGAATGTTAAGTGTGATACCAGTACTGCCAAAGAGGAGATCAAGTAAAAACATGGTTAACAACTTCCTGAGATCATTATCCCTATGCTCTTTCTCTCTCCTCTTTTTTCTTCTCTCTCTCTCTTCTCATATTTCTATTTGATCTTGGAAATAGTTTAAGTTAAATTAGTTCAATTAAGTTACATAATAAAATTGTTGTCTGATGTGCTGTTATCTTATCATTATATTGTTTACTTATTTACTTATGTATGTAATTAATTTCAAGATGTATTTTGTATTGTTTTTTTTTGTGCAATGGGTCTCTTCAGACCTAGTACAAATAATAAATAAATAAATCAATCTCTCTCTCACTCTCTTTCTTCGTCATGTCTCTCACTTTTTCTCTTCACTTTCACAGTTGAGTCTTAATGTGAAGGATATCTCTATTCATTCATCTATCTCTCATGGATCTATTCGACTATTATTAGATCCTTTCCAATATATTAGATCTTCTCTCTATGGATCTATTCGACTATCCGATCCATTCCAAGCTTCCTAGGAGTCTCCTCTCCCACGCACACAAGCCTTCTAGACTTTTATCTCCCCATTCCCATTCATAGGATTATGAGTGTTTTAAGTCTACTATATAGACTACTTAGCATTGCTCTCAAGATGGCAGATGTGTATATAGGGAGCAATGAAAGAGTTTGCCTGCCTCCCCCAAACCCCCCTCACAAACTTGGCCTTTAGATCGTTCTTCCTTCCACATTCGACTCTATACTGCTCATCTCATCGCACTCATTCTCATTCACATATTCAGTCTGGCTCGATAAGGGGTCAAGTGTCAAGGAACGCTCTATAATGGTTTTGTGCCAGTGTACTAACAGTATCAGTCAGGCCTCTCAACAGGCAGCACAGTAGCAACGCATTCCACAGTAGCTGTTGAAAGGTTTGAGCATTTCTAGTCAATTGTTTGTCGTCCATACTACAAGTTTTAATATCTTTATTTGTTTGTTACTCTGTCAATTTTAACTAGGAATTCTTTAATCATTTCCAATTCAAATCCACTTATACCTTTTATATTATTTCACTTATAGATTATACTTACTTATACTCACTTATAGATTAGATTATTTCAACAATATAATTAATATAACATTTTATATTTTAATATAAAATGACTGTGTCAGTATCAGTCAGGCCTCTCAACAGGCAGCACAGTAACAACGCATTCCACAGTAGCTGTTGAAAGGTTTGAGCATTTCTAGTCAATTGTTTGTCGTCCATACTACAAGTTTTAATATCTTTATTTGTTTGTTACTCTGTCAATTTTAACTAGGAATTCTTTAATCATTTCCAATTCAAATCCACTTATACCTTTTATATTATTTCACTTATAGATTATACTTACTTATACTCACTTATAGATTAGATTATTTCATTAATATAAAATGACTGTGGGTTTTGGACAAAGTTGGAAGACTCCTATAATCTCATAAATCAGCGTTGGTCTTTAAAAACTTAAGATATGTACAGATAATTTCAAATATAGCCCTTACATACAGTATAGTGGAACAGAGACTGTATAATCACAGTGTTGCCATTGAATATCACACTTTTGATGGGTTGAAAATTTTAAAAGTTGGAGGACTCCTATACTCTCATAAATCAGAGTTGGTCTTTTAAAACGTATCAAGATAAGTGAAGATAATTTTGAATATTGCCTTTACATACAGTATAGTAGTACAGACACTGTATAATTACAGTGTGGCCAGTGAATATCACACTTTTTATGGGTTAGCTGGGTCGAATCCACAATACTCTTACCAATACCCAGAGGATTCTCATTGATAAGAATTGTGAATTATATTTTCATAAGATTTACATTGATAACATAAGCGAATCATATTTTATGTTGAGTGATACACTTCTAACGAATAATTTTCCTTTGCCGGTGTTAGTTTTTAATAATAATTTTAAGCATCGAAGAAATAAAATTATTAGATAGACCATTTTCAATGATATTGAAGTTTTCTATGATGTCGTTCCTCTTAAAGGAGGTTTGGCAAATGAATGAATGGGTTAAAGTTTACATGTAAACCCATATTAGAATATTCAAAATATTCGAAAACTTATAATGGTAGCGGTGATGGTGGAATAAGAAATGTTCCAGAACATTTGAAAACTTTCACACCAATATTGGCCGCCACATTGTGATTATACAGCTCTGTAGTAATATTATCTACTAATACAATACTTTTGTAATAGAATAATAATTGTTCATAACCGTTCTCTGTTATGGATTGAGTTATTTTGGGAAGTGAAACAAAAACCATGTAGGCTATTATTGAATTTTTCGATTTCCGAACATTTGTACTGCACATTTTGAGGTGATGAGTGTAGAAACCAAGAGAAACTGACACTAAGCTCTGTGGATTGAACTTAACGTAACAAAGCTATGTTTCAGTTGTCTGTTGTAGTTACGCTGCCAGCATTTTGCGATAATTGATGAACAGAGAGCCCTTGAAAGGTTTGTGGCTTGGACAAGATGAATCTTTTGGAGAGAAATGATGGAGAATTCAGTTTCTGACTACTCGTTAAGCGCTTCTCAGCTCTCAACGGGCGGTATTCGATAACTCTCTCCTCCCAATAAGTGGAAACTGAATAAGATCAACATTAATTTCTCGGTCATGGCCTGTAACATTACTAATGAAGTGTTACTCTAGTAAAATTTAACATAGATTATTTGTTTTTCCAGTCCTTCAACTTGAATTCATCTTGACGGATTCAATAATTAATAATCTGTAGAGGGTGCGTATCATCAGTATAAATGCAAAAAGATTATTTTCAATGCTATGAACTACTCTGAACCAAAGACAATTAGAATACTTAGTAGTTTCCTTAGACAATTAGAATACTTAGTATTAATACTTGATAGTTTCTCATCGTCTTTGTCTGAACCTTCAAGGCACAAATATTAATAATAGAATTCATATCGCTGATGAAAATTATGTGAACTATTGAAAAAGATTTTCCTCACTCGGGAATCAAATACAGAACCTTTTTGTAACGATGAGAAATCCTCATTCAACTTCAATTACAATTAAGACTAAAACATAATTATCATTCCGAATTTCTTCATCCATTTCCAAATAGGGTGTTAACGAATCTTTCAATACAATATGTCTTGACAATTTTCTAAGATGCCAGGTTGCATGAGGAATCTTATGCAATTTTATAAGATGCCTTATGCAACCTGGCATCTTGGTAAATTGTATGCAACCGAATAGACATGTAATTTGAACAAAGTTAATTTTGAGTACAGAATATACACTGTTAATTTACCACTCTTGATTATTGTGATATTTTTGTTGACTGCCAGTGGCTTGGAACATATATCACAAACGCATTGATTCACCATGAATGTAACTCAAGTGCTTACAATCTTCAAATTTTAGTTTGATCGATATTAACCCTTCCAAACAATTTCCTTGAGCAGTACGATAGCGTTTATTGATGCTTGAGTAATAAACAATGATTTTTTATACATTCACTACGATGCAACGCTGGAAAAAGCAATAAAATTTAATGAGTGCCTGACAGGGAATATCATTAACTTTATTACCAGGTGTAAAATGAAATGAACTCTTAACGTTGACTGGAGTTAATTCACGCTCCAACTAATCGTTTATTCATCCAATTTGCTACATTTATAGGTGAAGCCATGAAACGAGCATCGCTTTCAAACTTGATCTTGGATTTTCTCATATTTTCCTTTCTTTTAATGCCAAATTAAAAAGAGTGTTGACTGCAATATAAGGAGAGTAATTATTATTGTCCTCAAACAACGTTTTATTTTGTCAAGAAACAACTAGAAATAATATTATTATTTAATGAAAGACAGTTTATTTTTACTCCTACCATTGTGATAAGTTATAAAGCACTCCTTCATAGAAGTGCTGTATGCAGTGTATATACGTTAGAATCACAAAAATCACTAGACTGATTCGCTCCATTTCTTGTATATGGCTCATTAAACTATTTCTTCTTCAAAAGGTCATGATCAATTGAAATTTGTGGGAAACACTTTGAAAGTAGATGGAATTTGTACTTAAAGAACGTTGTTTGTTTGGTTGTGATTCACATGGAGGCCGAATTTGATGTCGGAGAGGAAAGTTGTTAACTAACCAGCATACTTTGGGGAAACAATTTCATTTCAAAAATTGAAGAATCATTGACTATTTTGGGTGAATCTGTCAGTGCGACTGCTTCCCACTCATTTAGCAGAAAATCTTCATGTCACAGATCAATTTATAAACTACATGAACTAACATATTATAGTTATCACTACTTCTACACCGAAGTACAAGGGAATATCCATCTAGACAATCCATCGAGACAACCAGCTTGTCCTAGGAAACGTAGTGAAAGATAGGGATGAATAATTATTGGAACTTTTACGAATGACACAAGAATTATTTCTTTTCCAAGATTCCTTCACTTTCCTTTCCGCGTTTCACTTCTCAAGTCCTACAACTAAAAATAACATGGAGAAAATTATTCGATAACGGAATATTTTATAATAATACGAGTATAATCGGAGCACAAAATTATTCCGCCAAATCTGCTGGTTTTTTAAGTCGACGTTATTTGCAGTATTGCAGAAAAAAAAAGATTCCAGAGTGAAACATTTCTAGAATGAGAGAAAGACGTGGGGTTGGAGGTGGGAGAATGGGGATATTCAGGAAGAGGTTATTGTGTAGTCGTCTCCGTGAGTTAGCCCAGGGCTAGCCTGCACACGTCCAAGAGAACGGAATTCATCATCACTATCCTTTTTCCCAGCTTCCTTCCTATTTTCACCATTTGTTACATTTTTGCAGAGCGAGACAGTTGACAGAGAAAGTGGAAGCGATATCGCGAAGGAAAAACGGATACAGCAAGGGGACTACGAAGATTTCCACTTGGAGTTTTCTAGTAAAGCTTTCTTGAGAGTGGAAAGAAGACTTTGGGGGCTGAAATCAGGAAATGCTTTTATGTAATGCCACATCTTACGCTAATGGCAGCACCGGGGTGGTATGAGGGGGGGGGGGGAAGGGGGTATACCATCACAGCTGGACCCTGCTCTGCTCTGCACTCCATTCAATGAGCTCTCTCACTTTCTTGTCTGATTCTAATCATGTGTTCCACACTTGACTCACCTACAAAAAGGCTAACGGCTATCGAAACGACTCTCCACTAACAGCATTGAATAGCTGATACAAAAGTGATTTTTCACACTCGACATGCTTTTTTCCACAATGCACACTCACAATAGCCGACGTGGTTTACCAACTAGCCTACACAGTCTAGAGATTAAAGCACGGAAACGTTTTTCCACTGGGAAATTCAAGATGGTTTCCAGTGATAGGACCAATTCTGTTTCAAGTACTGTATTATCTAGGGGACAATTTTCCTCTATCAGATTAAGCTTCTTAGATTCTTTCAGCCCTTCTATTCACTGCTAATTTGACATTATTTCCCTTTGATTAATTTCTTATTCAATATGAATCCTCCTTCAATTCCTATGTCCACACTTGGTCGATTTTCATGTGATGCAATTCTTATGCTTAAAGATTGTTAGCATGCAGTGCAGCAGACAAAATCGACCAAGTATGGCTATCCCTTTGAAAATTCATATCAACTGACAATTCATATGTTTTTCCAGTGATACATTCGAAAATTTGAAACAGTTATCAGTACTTCATTCTGGTTATCAAACGGTAATTTGATAATGGATTTTTATTAGAATCGAAACTTCATCTCAATTTTTGATTTTAACTTTCTTTTATCGTTAAATCTTGATTTTGGATTTCTAGGTCATGAATAATTTGTGGTTTGAATCGAAGTTTTCGTATGGCAAGGATTTCAAAGCAATTTATAGTTTCGATAATTTCAGTCTACTATATTCAGTATATATTCAAAAGCATAACTCTGGTCACATAATAATAAAATTGTTAGTTTAAAAAGCAAATTAGAGTCTTGATGCGCTAAGGATTTCATTACAATGATTTTTCAGAGCAAATTATAGTTTTGATAATTAGAGTTCGGTGTTGCTGGGGTTTTGGGATGCAGCAGAGACTAAAGGAAGCAATCACTGATTCTGGCAGTGGTGAAGACGCTGCTGCTGCTGGCTTTTTCTAATTATTATTTAAGGTCGTGTAAATTAGCGCCCGAGAAGCTAAGACCCACAAACGACTGACGGTTGTGCCTAATATTCCTTCCACCAACCAGGGGGCTTTTAGCTTCTGTTTCTTTGCGGGAAAATTTTGTCCCGTGAAGAGGAAAAGAGAAAGGGTGTGAAGGAATAAACAGGGAAAAATAAGAAGAGAAGAAGGGAGAAAAGTTGATGATAAAGAGAGAGAATGATAAAGGGGGAGAGAGAGAGATGGCAGAGGAGAACTCCTTGCTTTCCTTTTCCTTATACAGTTTTCAGGGATTTCTTCGAAGATTTAGTCGCTACATCTTTTTTCATTACAGAACGACAGGGAGATATAATGAGAAAACAACAGCATAACATGAAAACACTGAAAAATCGCTAATAATCACAAATAGAGCAAAACGAAAGGTGGTAGGGTTCTCAGTGCATTGGATAGTTAGATGACGACAATTTACGGCATTTGAATTCAATTTGCTTCTAGTGCGACTGGCCGATAATTTAAATATAATTTTAATTCCTAAATAAGTTATATTATTTACATATTATGAAGTCGTTGAACGGATACAAAGTGAGAATGACGGAAAATATAGAACCATAGACTAACCAAATTTTCTTATTATCTCTGATAGAACCAGAGAAATGAAAAGAAATGAATTTTATATTGATTGATGATTCACATCCTGTATGTAAATACCAATCGTAACTCGAGATGGGTTTTCCAGGATTTAAATCCTGGACTTAATGTAGGTGAGGGAAACTCAAATAGGAGATAAAAAACGAAGAAGGAAAAGATGGACATAGTGAACGTGGAAGGAGAAGAAAGGCGATGGAATCATTGAGGGATCAATGAAGAAGTTCAGAAAAAGATGAAGAGAATTGAAGAGTAGTCGGAGAGAGGATGGAGACGATAGGCATTGAACAAGAGAGAGAGAGAGAGAGAGAGGAAGAGGGAGAGGGAGAGAGAGAATGAGTGAGTGAGAGAGTTTTCAAACTGAGAGAGAAAGAGAGAGAATAAGTGGGTGAGATTGTTATCAAACTGAGGAAGAAAGAGAGAATGAGTGGGTGAGATTGTTATCAAAATGAGGAAGAAAGAGAGAGAGTGAGTGAGTGAGAGAGTTATCAAACTGAGGAAGAAAGAAAGAGAATGAGTGAGTGAGAGAGTTATCAAACTGAGGGAGAAAGTTAGTGGAAAACAAAGAGATGATTATTGAGAACGTTAGAGAAAGCATATAGACGCAGTGAGTAGAAGGAGTAATAGAATTGTAGAAAGACAAGGAAAAAATTAGAGAGAATGATTTTGCGAACTGAGAGGGAAGGAATAGAATAGAATGACTAAAAGAATGACTAATAGAAAAGGAAGCAAAGAGGAATTTTTGCTTTCTTTTGAATTTTAGAGAGAGGCGCAGAGAGAGGATGTTGGCAGGAATGAGAGAAGAAATAGAGAGAATACAAAGTATTGAGAATGGCAGTGGGAGCTGAGTGAGCAGGAGAAGAAGAAAAGTAGGAGCAGAGTGAGAAGTTCATGAAGAGAAAGCGTGCTGGAGAAAGCAGTGAGTTTGAAAGAAAAAGGTAGAGAGCACCAAGAAGATAATTAATACCGCAGTTTAAGGAAGGTGGCGTACGTGCCTTTAGGAGTGAATGTGTGACGCAGATAAGGGTAAGTTATCGTGGAAGCGAATCGCTGATGATGAGAGGTGCTAAGAGGATGGCTCTATGTGCTAACGTTTAAGGTTACGTTAACGTTATGCTAACTAGACTTCTCTGTCCCCTGTCTACCCTCTCACTCGCACCCGTTGCCATTTTCCATCTGACCTGGAGAAAATCGATGTAAAAACGAGCTCACCTTGGGTAGCGCGTGTTTATTAATTCTGTTATAGCATACGCATAGGCTACCCCCAACTGCTTCGGTTATTGCCTTGATGAAGATGACACCAATTTCATGTGGGAAAGCATACTCATGATGACATCAGTTACATTCAGTGAGAAGGTTACTAGGAATCAGGTTCTAAAACTGATGTAAAGTACATCACTTTTTATAGGGACACATTAGTAACACTACATTAGGTATTACTAGAGAGGACATTACAGAGGTATTACACATTAGGACACTACATGATGTCACCTCTAACATTTACGTTTTTTCAAGTGGAAGTGGCTACATGGAGTACAGCTTTAAAAATAACTCAAAGTACACATGTACAGTTAGTTATTAGCGATGTTTTCTCACAAAGATTGTTTAGTCATAGGGAAATTTCCAAGCAAGAATTTTTCATTTGAAAGAAAATATTTTCTATTATTTTTCGTTGTTCATTTCCCTTCTTATTCAGTGGGCCTTGATCAAACTAAATCGTGCGATCTACCAATTGAAATCCATGATTTCACTTTGTCATCAACATTGTTACCACGTTTTCTCACAAAGATTGTTCATTTTCCAAGCAAGAATTTTTCATTTGAAAGAAAATATTCTCTTTTATTTTTCGTTGTTCATTTCTTTTCCTATTCAGTGGGCCTTGATCAAACTAAATCGTGCGATCTACCAATTGAAATCCATGATTTCAATTTTCCTCTTTATCACCAACTTTGTTACTATTAAACTCGAAATTCTAAATATAGATCTAAGGCCCTCCTAATGAAAGAGGTTCGATCCAATTTTGAGTTCTGTTGAATGGTGCGATCCTCGAATCGCAGACTGATCGATTTTGAAAAGACTGTTCACATACTGTCTTTGTTTAAATTAATCAAGTAATTGATTTTGGAAATATCATGACCTGGAAACACCAATAGAAAGACAGATAGAGAGGCTTCGCTGGAAAATTCCCAAAGAGACGATTTAAGCTCCGATCCGATCGATAGCTGAAAAATAATTAGCATTTCCGGAACGAATGTGTTGATGCAGGCGCACATTAAAATGGAGATAGCCGGCCAGCAGAGGAGAGGCAGACATACAAGGGAGAAGCGGCCCTTACTGTATTAGTAACGTTGAGGATATGGGGGTCATCAATTAGCACTTATTGTAGCAGCTCCTCCCATTTCCGTCCAAAAGAGAGAAAGAGAGAGTGATTAACCAAGAGAGAGCGAGAGAATTTCGAGACAACCAGCCCAGATTCGAAACCATTTCAGTCGAGTCCCCAGCGATTATAAATGTTTCAGATCTGGGCTTGAACATGGCACAAGTGCTGCAAACTCCACAATGCTGGACAGACGAGTTGGAAATTATTTAAAACGATTGTCGCCAAATATATGCGTACACCAGTCACCAAGTCGCATTTGTGTCTAGCAAAAAATGGGTTAACTTCGACCGACTAGGGGGGGAGAAGTTACAATTTTTTTGATAAACGTATTTTTAAAATCAATGTGTATTTTCAAAATCAATTATAATAGCATCCATTCAATTTGTCGGATGGCATTAGACAGATAGATAGATATTATTTCTTGGACCGACTAGAGGGGAAAAGTGACAACTTTTTTATAGAAAAAATTCACTTTTCCTCCCTTGTCAATCGAAGCTAACCAGTTTTTGCTAGACACATAGATTCAGATGTCTAAGACCTACTAGGGGAGAAAAGTGAAAATTTTTTGATAAACGTATTTCAATAACAACATTAATGGGTCAAGCAAGAACTGGGGGAAACATACTTGGAGGAAAAGTGACAATTTTTTTGTAGAACGTATTTATAAAATCAATGTGTCTAGCAAAAACTGGGTTCGCTTCGATTGACTTGGGGGAGGGGGTTAGGTGACAATTTTTGATTGAAATCATTTATAAAATCAATGTGTCTAGCTGAAACTGGGTTAGCTTCGACCGATGTGGGGGGGGGGGGGGTGTAAAGTGGCCATTTTTTGATATAACTCAAGTTTGATAGAACGTTTTTTGCTTCAGACGATTACAGTCAGTAGTGGGGACTATTGATGCACAGAAGCTGTGTTATTAGTGTAGTCGAGTACTTGAGTAGTGGAATAGTTGGAGTTGAAGTATCTGTGAATGCTTTCATGGAGGATAATGATCCCATTTTTGGACGAAGCAGATTCAAAACTCTTGCTACACTTTAAGTTGCATGAAAGTTGGAAAAGTTCTATGATGGAGAATGCTCATTCCAAAAAACAAGCAGAATAAAAACTTAAGCTTACTTAAATCTTCGTGAAAGTCCAAGGAGTGTGCACTTCGAGTGGCATGGAAGAGAATAACATTTTTGAAATGATGCAGGTTCAACATGTTTAACCTTGTTTATAAAGTCCAATTTTTCCTGGAATGCGAGCTTAGTTATCAATGCATCCTACTTTTAAAACATCATCCCTTTTCTTCAATTGTAAATCTAAATAGATGATTCAAGTTTTGCTGATCATTCAATATCTAATCAATTCTACAATATTAACGGTCTAAGAGTCTAGAGTCTTCTAGAAGTTGGAGGAACTATAGGAGCTAGTTCTCAAGAGAATTTAATGAGATTATGAGTAAAATTCTAAGGCTAGTTCAATAAAATTATCGATTTTTTACTGGTAATCTGAAAAACTAAACTTCTAGCTTTCAAAAGTTCCCCCACTCCTTTAGAAATACTAGGATTCTAAAAAAACTCGTAGAATGAAATAAGCCTATCTTATTCAAATTGACAAATTTGTTACAGCCAATCTAGAATAATAACTATTGACTGGTTTTGCCAATTGAATGAGAGTTTACCAGAGATTGATAATGGTGTAACAACCGAAACCGGTATCTCGATTTTCTAATAAATCAGTGGTTTGACAACATCTTGTCTCTTCATTTATGAATGAGATTCGTTGATAAGTAACATTTGCTTATTCTACTTTGTTATGTTATATTAGTACAAACTATTTAGGAATTAGTAACCTAGGTACTCAACATTTTAATTTCATTCATCTCCCTACAAGTATTTCTACGAGTATTTCAATCGTAATTATTCAGTAAAATTAAACTCCAATGCAAACCTTTTCATAATAGTTTCTCGATACTTATCTTATTATGAATATCATTGGTTTGCTCCTCCCACTGTTGAAATGGGCGTGCCAGGTCTTCGAGCACGGCCAATCACAGTGCTCTATCGTTCAGCCAATCAGAGGCAGCCAATAGCAGAACAGTGGCATCCATTTTCTTTTCTAAATACTATGGAATATCAAAATGGCTGTTCCCGGTAATTGAAGTTTAAGTTTTTTGGTCAATGCTGTCAACTTTACACTATTAATAATCAGAATAATCAAGTAATTTGTATTGGCTTTCAATATTTATTATACTGTATTGTAGAAAATATAACTAAATTTTGTTAAGACAGCGCCGTATCATGTTACTTTTTAACAAATAGCATAATTTCCTAACAGGAATCAATTAAAATTCAAGATTAATTTTATCATCTATTCAAATTTATAGGTTTTTGAAAATCTTCTCAATGAAAGCACCTCAAGTAAAAATAGCATTCAAATAGAATAACAGTTTGAACCTTTTCTGCAGTTTGATTATTTTGATATTTATGATAATCCTATTGCAGCTTTGGTTATTATTTCTAAATAATAACAGTTTGAATCTTTGAGAGATTTAAAAAGTATAGCAGAAACGGTTCAAACTGTTATTCTAATTGAATGATATTTTCACTTCAGGTGCTTGATGTATTTATTCACCAGCTAGTGAATGCTATGAGACATCGATCAAACAAAATTTGCACACTATGCACACTATTTTTTACAATTGCTGAGCCTGTCCTGTTTCATAGAAATTGATAAGTCCTGTAAAACAGGAAAAAAGGTGGACACACACTGGACATGAATAAATGTATGAGTCTAGTGTATGTCCACCGTTTTTCTGTGCTACAGGACTTCTAAACTATGAAATACGCCTCTGATCTGATTGTCAAAAGAGGGCCAGGTGAAAGTAGAATCTGACGTTTAGGAGATTAAACAGTAAGCACAGCTCCCCATTGTTCCCCGCATCAAGAGGCCACGGGTCTCCACAATCAGCTTATTCGTTTGATACTTTTTTGCAGGATGGCCGAGTTATGAGCTTGTGGTCTATGGAGCTAGCACAACTGAGTTCGGAGCTGCCTAACTCCTAACCTCTCCCGTGGTTGAGGTTACCAGTCTCGCAACATTACGGATGCATGAGGTCGTTCAAACTTCACCCACAGCATCAACAGCATCAGCAGGTATTGTATTTCATTCATCATTACCTGAAATAATCATGACTTGGAAGCAATCCAATCAAACATTTCTTTATTGTTGAGCATTAATCTTGTAAAGAAATTGAACTTAGAAATTGAATATTCTCCATTCATCATTATCTGAAATAATCATGACTTGACAGCGAATCGAGGACTACTTAAAAGCATTTATTTTGTGAAGAAAATTAATTTTGAATTATTCATAGGTTTCAACTTTAAATAACTGATCTCTACTATGAAATAATTTTAGTGAGAATGGTTAGTAAAATAAATGAAACTAATAATGCTTTATTGTGTAGCATCCATTACGTAGAGATGATGTCAAATGTTAAATACTTTCAACATTAAATAACACAACTCTACAATGAAATAATTTTGATGAGAATTTTCGTGATGAATCTTCTAAGCCTAGATACACCAAGAAGGATTATTGAAACATGTAACCTCAAGTTGGTTCAGGGCCTAGAGAACTAACTCTAAGGATAAAATTAAAAATAACGTGATGATATAATTATTACAATTGAATGCTGGACTCACAAGTAGAATAAACATGCTTGATTCACTAATAGAATACTAGAGCATAAGAAAGTTTCATAAGCTTTAAAGTTTATATCATTTGTTTATAATAAGTTTATATTATTTGTTTATAATAAGTTTATATTATTTATATACAGATTATTTAGTGTATTGTATTTTAAGGCCAGGGTTTGTTCTTATGTTAAGTTGTTTCTTGTTTCCCATACAGGTCTACCTTGAGCTTCATTGTTCATGTATATTTCTGTTTAATTTATGTATTGTTATGTTTGTTTACATTTGTACAAAGAAAAAGAAGTTTCAGAATCAATAAAAAAATCAATCAGTTTCATAAAGGTTCAAAATAAATTAGCAGTAAACTTCTGATAAAATAACTTTATTAGCCAGATTTGGTATTCTCTCTTATCTCACTCTCACCTTTAGAAAACTCTATATTTTAATGAATCAATGAGTTTTTATGACAAATTATTTTGTGGTTCAGCAATTTTGTCACCAATTGCGTGAAATTTAATTATCTCTAACATTAGCTTGTTCTCTTCAATTCAATATTTGTCAGAATTGTTTATCATAGAGGTCATCAATGTCTCTCTGATGATATTAGGTGACTTTCTTCAATTTATCAAAGAGTTTTGCAATGTTTTTTTTTAATGTTACTTGTCTTTCTCCAAACTTAAATATTTTCTAAAACTGTTTACCGTAGAGGTTTTATCTTGGAAGAGATTCTCTCACGAACTTGGATGCTGCAACTTTTGTTGAATGTTGTCAGAATGTAGAGCCGAGCTTGTCGAATAATGTAGGATGTAACAGCCTTGTTGCCCCTCACACTCCATCACAATTGCCTCGAGCAATGTATGAGGGGGGAGAGGGGGGATTCTCGTATCTTCCTTCCCTTTCCATCTTATGAGCTGTACAGTAACTTGTCAGTCATGTCTCTCCCTACATTAAGAAGTTGATCCCAAGAAAGAGCTACCAAGAAAAAACGTTTACAGAACAGGATCCCTATCACTAGCAACGTCTCATACACTTTGATTTGATCCTGAGTACCTCTTTTCTTTGAATTTCTCTTGAAATTACTTAGGAGAAATCGAAAGCTCTTCTGTTGAAAAGAGTGGCATCTCATTCGTGAATAAGAAACAGCTTCCGAATTGACAGTTAATCGATCTCTTGTCCTAATTCTTGTCACGCTGTTGAGTTCTGTTGTTGATTTACATTGAAATCAACACTGCTTTTTGTTTTCATGAGAATTCCTGGAATCGCTGGAAGCGCCTGTCGTGAATGAGATTCATTTCCGCTTTTAATTGTTGTTGAAGCTTTAAAAAAACACCCTTTCAAAGATAAAATGTTACACAGTTTCTTGGAAAATCTAAAATAGCAATTTATGCAATGGTTGTATTATGAGAGCCTTTAAACGACGAGTGAAATACCGAGTTTAAAAGACGAGCGGCAACGCCGCGAGTTATTTTAAGGTATCCCAAGAGCCGTTTAAAGGTTAAAATACAATAAATGAAAAGACAAGATGTTGTCAAACCACTGATTTATTATAAAATCGAGATAAACTGGTAAACTCTTGAGTTTACCAGAGATTGATAATGGTGTAACAACCGAAACCGGTATCTCGATTTTATAATAAATCAGTGGTTTGACAACATCTTGTCTTTTCATTTATTATGGATAACTACCACAATATCACAATCACAACTACTCAAAGAGTTAAAATACAACCATTGCATACACCATTTTATCATTGATGAACAAAAAACAATGATATCTACATTATCAATCTAAACTAACCTTGATTAAAACGACCATTGTTCTATTTTAATGTTTACCTTATAGGTTTGGAAGCTGCTACACACACGTATTAGCAACTGCAGTGCTTTTATCAGCTGCGATGTAATGATTGCGTTATAACACGGTCGTAGATTAAGTATTTAATTGTTTTGGGATTTACGTAGGCTTCCCAGGTTTGGTATTCATTATCAGTATACTATAATTATTCATGCGTATTATTCAGTATTATTATAATTATCAACAGCGTCAATTTTTCTAAATTGTAATCTTCATTTCTTCAACTTGATTTTCCATAATGAACTGCTTGTAAATTGAACATTGAGAACCATCCAATGAGATCCATTTAGGTTTTCATTTCTTTTGCATTTTGTTTTGTCGCATGCATGAAAAATGTGTAAAATATGCCAGGGAGAGATCAACGAATGCTGTAAAGTCAGACGCTGCATCCTGATATTGAAGGTGACCTCCAATCGACTGTCAATGGAGCGGAAAAGTATTTCTTACGAGTGAAAAATAGATTCAAATTCGAATTTTTCCATACCTTGTCTCACTCAACAACAACATTGAATTGTAATACATGAGTCAATGACATTGCGTTTTGTGAATAGGATGTAGATTAACATTGCTTCATTTATATAAATCTTTATTAACAATATTGATTGGTTGATTCATTACAAAGGTTAGCAACGATTTAATATGACCTACGTACCCACGTAGTTTTTGAATAACAAAAAAAAAATAATAATCGTATAATTTTGGGAAGTTTCTGTCATAAGCCTTATCAATATTTCTGTGCAGAAGTAAGACAAAAATATTGATAATGGCATTGAAAATCATCTTATTCGATCGATAATAATCAATAATTAATCACAATCAGCAATAATGAATTTGTGGTGTTTGGGCTGACGAAGCTCTTTCTCAGTAGTGGAATGTATTCCAAGGGAGGGAATCCCAAGGAAAGGCAGTAGATAAATATATTTGCAGTTCTAAATTTAGATCTATTCACAAGTAATCTCCTTCAAAAGAATCATTCATGCCCAAGAATAACTTGACTATATCAATCATTTCCTATATGAACATTCAATATGCGATACAGTCTTACACGCTGTATAAATCGCGCAAGATTCTTGATTCCACCATGTACAATTATTATTTCTATCATAGATGAAACAGTGAGTAACAATTTGACGGGCTTGTGAAACTGTTCAGGAGTGGAATTACACCAGGGCGACTTGATTGTTGTAAGTTGTACCACATAATAGATAGCGCAAATATTGGTTTCCTACTAAAATCCTCCCTAATCCGTGTTAGCTTACACATAACTATATGTTATAAAATATGTAATGTGTAATAAATATGTAATGTAAACTGTGCAGAATGGATAAATATCGGCTGAGAGGAGTTTGGTAGTTGTAATCCGATGACCCACTAGAAGGCCACTATGTTGGGTGAACTATGGGTGGTAGGAGGGGGGGGGGTTATTTGCTAAGGGTAGTTGGGACAGGGGGTCCACAACCCTCATACCTTCCTTTGTTCAGCGGCATCCGTTCTGGGTTCTGGCTCCATTCCAAAACATCATTTGGTCTGAGAACATGAACGCTTTACTAGAGATCGATACCGTCTCTCCTCTCGCTTGCCGCTGCGTTCATATACAAAATTATTTCAACTTTCATTATGAAACCCACACAAGGTGTGGCTCGGCCCATGTGACGGAAATTTCACTCTCTTGATTAAATTCTGTTTGGGGCTCGAATTTAATTCATCTTGTTGCTAATGAGGGGGGAGATCGCGATTATGGTACACATGTCATAATATGATCAATGTTTAATACCGGGTGATTCAAAAAGAATACCACAACTTTGAAAATTTGTATGTTATGAAAGAAACATCATAGAACCTTCTGTTATACATCTTTACAAAGAGTATTTAAAGAAGTTTTTTTCACTCACAAAAAAATTCAGAGGTGTTCCAAATGACCCCTCCAGACACTCGAGCAATATCAATCCAAAACCTCCCTCAAACTTGTTCCACACTATCTGTAGCATGTCAGGCGAAACAGTTTTTGGATGACTGCTGTTATTTCTTTGTTTCAAATCATCAATGGTGGATGGATATTGATGATTTGAAACAAGAAATAACAGCAGATTATCAAACTGTTACGCCTGATATGCTACAGTGAGAGTGGAAAGAGTTTGAGGGAGGTTTTGGGATGATATTGCTCGAGTGTCTGGAGGGGTCACATTGAACATCTCTGAACTTCTTTGTGGGTGAAAAAAAACTTCTTTAATTCCTCTTTGAAATGATGTATAACTGAAGGTTCTATTATATTTCTTTCATTAAATACAGAATTTTAAAGTTGTGGTATTCTTTTTGAATCACTCTGTATAATTATGATTATTAATAATATTATCAATTATTGTCATATATGGTTTATAAGATAAGACTTTAAGTTGCCGAAACAGGCTGTAGATATCTTACTATCAATTGGTTTTTAGACGCATATGATCTATTAGATAAATTAATATACCATAAATTAGAAGAGAATTTATGTTTCCAAAATTAACTGTGAATACAAACTGCACAATCAATATTGTTCATAAGTCGTATATCCTTCATTAGATAAGAGCTTATTTTACCGAAATTGAATGTAGATTTGTACAATAAATTGTTCTTTACTACCTTTCATTGTTGTATAGATAAGTATTAGATCAACTGATCGTATTAGATAAGAACTTGGGAAGTCCGATCTCACTAGACGTCAAACCTGCAAATGAAGTAGAAACCAATATGAAAGCAAACAATCCAAACTTGAGCTGCTGAAATTAGCTGTAGGTACAAACGGTATGAAACGGTTACCGTATGCTAATTTTGTGTGATAGGGAAGTTGACTGTCTTCAAATCAAAATCAAAATCAATTTATTGCCATTCTTTTTTACACACAAGTGAAACAAAAACAGTCTTATATGTTATAAACTAATTGTAGTATAAACTAATTAAAAAAACATATTCAACGAACCCACTCCCACTCCCTTATTTCATAAATTAAACACTTAGTAATTCTATTTAGAATGAATTTTTCAGGTAAACAATTTATTATTCTATGGCAATAGAAGGACAATTGGTTTAATTAATCTTGATTTAATTCTGTTCAGGGCTTTAATTCAATTCATCTTTTCACTATATTTTCTAATTTGTTGTCAAAAATGATATATTAGATAAGAATTTTTGTTGCCGGAATTGGCTGTGGATAGAACCATTACAAGTAAAACACACAGTCATGTAACCTCCAAAATAACCTTAAAAGTGATGCACTACTCAAAAACAGTTATCTTCAAACTATAAATATGCTTCATCTGTGAGAACACCCAAAATTATTGAAATAGAACTCCTGAAAACCAAAATTATTAATGTATTTTCATATGATACCAATATCAATCCAATATTAATAATTCAGATGCCAAAATAAAATTTTTAATAATAGTTTGAAAATCTCAAAGATTTTCTCATCCTATTTCAAAAATTGATGGCAACCGCTCACTTTTAGGCTCTTTAAAAACTATTTTCAAAGTCTAAAAAAAACTATTTTTAAAACTATTTCTATAGTCTTCTTCATAACTCAATTAACATACTATGGTTTTATTCCTAAATCACATATTGACTAGATTGAAAACTTATATTCTATAATATTCATTTTAAAATTTGAAATGTTTGAAGAATCACAGTAATATTAATTTGCAATATTATTAGTTATCTATGGAGAAGTAGACCCTTTAAATATTCTCCCTCCTCATTCTCACCACTCAATCACACTCTCTCTCTCTCTCATTCTCTTTTTCTATTTTATCTTTCTCTTTCTGTGAATCAATAATCCTTTTTTCAATCTCAATAATTCAAATGTGCGAAATTATTAGTTGTTATCTATGGTATACGTTTAAAATTATTCTCCCTTTCCACTCTCTTCGTCACTCTCTTTCTGTCTTTCTCTTTCTCACTCTCTCGCTTTTTCTCTCTCTTTCTATGTTTCTTTTCCTGACACGTCTCAACGGTTATTTTGTGTTATAGGGAAGGCAGGGAATTGCCAGTCACAGTCTGCATCCACTCCCTTCCTCGTCATTCGCCTTTGTTCTGAGCGAAAAAAATCTCAAAGAAGGAGAGAATGAAGAAGTTGAATAGAATGAATAGTAATATTGTCGTAGAATGGATGTGGAAGAATGGAAAGTACAGACTTCGTAATCATGAAGCGTAAAGCATGGTACTCACTTTTTGCTGCCTGTACACAAAACCTGTCTTTCTCATGCAAAATAGTGGCTGACCTACTTTGAAACAAGAATAGAAGTTGATCTCAGTATTGAACAAAATAGATTAGAAACTATAAATATGACAGTATTCAAAGTTGTCCACATACTTATGGTTAAATTAAAACCAACAGATTATCAGTAATGATGATTTTTAAAACGCAGCTTTAATAAGAATTTAATTTCTTTTCAGATTTTTGAAAAGATAAATATCATTAAAGTTGACATATTGTTATAAAAGAAAAATATAGAATCGATTTTTGGAGTGGTTGGAGTATTCGATTCTTTCGAATTGATTGATCGGTGGTCTGATAACCCAAGCGTCCTGGTACATTCCAGATTCCCAGTTGCAATTCCAAGATATTTTTCTCGGACCACTTTCGTATTTTGGAGGCCACGTTGAGCCCTCAATCCCGCTTCCACAAATCAATGGTTTATTCTAATCCCATATCATCACTCTCACATTAACCACGCACAAGTCTAGGGCTCATATAAGAATCACCATCAGGAAATAACATTTATTCTTGAACTCACTGTTATAGTCAAAATTGATTATTGTGCTTGTATGCCAAAAGATGAGTGAGTGACGGTCATAACCAATATTACTAGACAAAATCATTTCAAATCAAAATTTGTCTAGTAATCTTGGGTCATAACGACCTTTGAAAGGTTGATCACTTATCGCTAATTTTGCACTGTGGTCACCGTCAAATCACAAATGAGATATCATTTATCTGCTGAATAATCACTTCTCCGTTGTTTGGAAACCACCCGAAACTGTAGGTCTATTGGTCATATGGACTCGACTCAGCTGTGCATGGACTTTTTTCCGAGGGTGATGCCCACATGAGCTCTAGGCTTGTGCGTGGGTGATGAGAGGTGTGATTATGAGAGATGACAACTGTTTTTTCTGTTACTTTTCGTAGGACCGACTTGCCTTATAACTTAAGTAGGTTTAGGGTAAAAAATTTCGGTTGGAGAATTCAACGAATTCGAGAAATTAAGGTGGGGGAAAGCCATTAATACCGGAAGAGTAATATTATTATTTTTTTACATCAAAGTATAGACTTGCAGTATAAGGTGATTGCTACCAAAGACGATAGGAAACTATTAATTAAGTATTCTTATTGTCTTTGTTGCTACTGAGGGTTCTCTCCACTAAGAAGAGCCTATGTGCAAAAGGAAAGTCCACTTCGATATTCAGACCATAATTGTTGAAAAATAGTTTTTTTTGTTATTTTTTTTTTTTTGAGGGTGATGCCCATATGAGCTCTAGGCTTGTGCGTGGGTAATGAGAGGGGTGATGATGAGAGATGACGACTGTTTTTAGGCAGTCGTGACCGACGGCTTTTCGTCTCCTCCGAAAGACGGGAGTGGCCGTTTCTGTCAAAATCCGTTCCGGCAACTGTATTCGATCTTGGAACCTTTGGATTATCAGACAGGTGCTTATCGCCCTCGGCTACGGACCACTCCAAAACTTAGTTTAAAACTTAGTTTCCTCAGTTTTTGGTGAAGATCTTAATATTACGGACACCCAATAAATTATTAACTCTCACAATAATTGTTAACCATATTCCTTGTATTTGAGTAACATACAGTATTCATCAAGAATACTACATAATAAATATAATACTACATAATACCATAGAGATATCATAGCGACTCAATTCAATATTTTGTTCCTCAACAAAACCTTTAGCCTTTGTGCTATGCTTCCTCTATGATTTTACTACTTAAATTATTTTCAACTACACCCCCTGAGCTCAAGTCATGTATGGTTATCATCTGGAAACCAACATTTTATGAATATACAGAAAGTTGAAAAGTTCTCAGTTTTTGGAATGATCGTCGTATATAAACTCTGCACTGAGTCAAATAAATATGAATTCAGAGGCATTTTGTTCATTCTTTTTTAAAGGCTCTTGAATGTGAGCCCAAGGTCCTCAGAAGTATTGTGATGAAAGGTCATTTTTCAAAAACTTCCTATTCGCCGCTCTTAACAGGATGCCATACAATAGCTGAGCGGGAATATTTCGAGTGGTGAAGTTGGTAGCGTCACGAATAGAACCGACCAAGTGCGAAGAGCGTTCTTATTCCATCGCTTATTCCGTAATCAGCTTCTGAACTCTGCTAGTGTTCTTTGAAGATCCTGTGTTAACTTTTAGTTAAAAAACTTGGTTTCCTCAGTTTTTGGTGAAGATCTTCAATGGAATGTGGTAAGTTACTTATGAAGTTGAGTTTCTCAGTTATCAGCTTTTCTCCTACTTGGGAAATTCAGAGATTTCTCGAGATCAGTTTTTCCACTCCTTGTAAGGCATGCTACAGTCAGCGTTCGGAAAAATCGAGCTTAGGATGAATTCATCTCATTTTCCACTGCATCATCACGATTTCCTCAACGCTGTTCGCAAAGTTTTCAGTGACAGTTGTAACTGATCTTATCCCGACTTATGCATGATCCTCAACTTAGAAAACTATCTTCACTTACTCTCACAAAATACGTCTTAGTTGAGCGTGAGAGTAATGTGTGTTGACTGATCGAATATCCTGATTTGAATCTTAATTCATCTTCAATCTTTCTCAACTTGATGATTTATTTTGTAGTTTCCCTTTGTCAAGTTTTATTCTAGAAATTAGTCGATTGATTGCGATAGTACTAAATTTTTGTAGAAAACATCTCTGTACTGTATATTCTAAGATTTATTATGTGTTTAATTTATGAGATTTATTTAGTGTTTAATCTATATTATTGAATTATTTTCATCGATGATTCAATTCTACAATACTTGGTGAATGATCATTATAATAATAGTAATATGCTCTTTATCTCTTTTCGACTGTCTACTGTCTTCCTTATTCGATTTATACCTCATTTCAAACAGGTCAACTCTCCGAATTACAACAAGACATCATATAATAAGAATTTTATTTTAAATACGTATTAAATTTTTTGGAAAATAAGATTGTAGAATTGTAGAGAAGCAAATGAGATCGCTAATTTTATAAAGCCATCGAACTCCGATAGGGCCCGTTACGAAGTTGCTGTTTGCAGAGCACCTTAACTGATGGATAACAGATAATTCAACGATTAACATTTCCATTAGCTTCTTAGTTTTGATCGAATGATTTGAAAAGAGTTTTTCAAATTTAATATTTCAGTGATTGTTCCGTTCAGTTTATTCAACCAGTTGTAATAGATCAGAAAGGTCATATTGGAGATTATATTTTTACCATACAATGACCAAAGCTTCCCACTAACAGAATGCAATCTTCTTCAGTCCATAATAAGATTATTGAAAGCACGCTTACAAATTTTTTGGTCCAGATAAAATTGAGGTTCACTCGTATTTTATTTCAAGATTTTAAAAAATTAAGTATAAAAGGGACTGGACGTATATATCATAAACTTGATTACATTATGAACAGAGAATAAGTTTGGTAGCATGAGAGATTAGAGACTTAATTTACAAGCGGATGCCAAGTTGCTCATGACTCTATAAAGCTTTACATTATAAAGCTTGTGTTTCCTGTTTAGAAGTTTTGGAATGATTAAAATATACTATTAAAATACACTCAAGAATAATACAGTAATCTATAAATATAGTAGACTATATAGTAATCTATCTATCTGTCTATATATCTATCTATATAATTATATAACTATCTTTAAATATAGCAATAAAAATATATGATAGTAATCTACGGATCGTTCCCTCTACTGTGAACCTCCTAGATTATTGAAAAACCATTCATAAAGTTGAAGTTGGATGTTAGAAAAAGATAGCGAAGTTCTCTCATTAATTTACAAACGATAATGAATATCAGCAAATGAAATATGCTCGATTGAATATTAATTCAATTTAATTGTGTAACATGTGACATGGATATTGTAATACGAAATAGAATTTCTTTATAATTACATCAATAATGTTTGACTGTAATATGGATCACACTACCGTATGAAAAATTATGCTAAAAGAGTCTCGCATTCTCAAAATAATGCGAGACATTCTCAAGATAATACAAGACATTCTCATTTCCTCCACATTGCAAGTAGGAGTTGAAAAACATACATTTCATCATAACAAAGTATTTATCTATCTTTAGGCAAATAGTGTGTTATCAGCCTGTTAAGTTACAAGATTTGGGAGAAAGAGATATCAGATAGAATGTTTGACATGCGTTTATCACTAATCACTCGCTCGTTCTAGAATTGAAGATAAAAGTAATTATTTCACAAAATTTCGACTATATTGCTATCTAATCTTTTCCTGTGGCTGCTAGTATGTAGTTTGGGTAGTGTAGTTTCCGCTCCATTACCATTTATTATAGGAATCGTATTTCGAGTTATGTAAGCCACCGTGAGTTATAGATTTACAGTGTGTTACAAAAATTAATGTCCCGTTTCCATAACGCATTCAGTCGTATCTTTCGATAGGCTATTCGTAGTACAGTTTTTCAATTGTACTGTACATTCATTTCAGTGTGTCTCGATACTTGTTCTCTGAAGATTATCGAGAATAATTTCAAATTATTCTAATAATTTTCCCAATTCATTCACAAACATTGATGAGAATTCACATTATTGAATTGAAGTACTGTTACAAAATGCTGATGTTATATTGATCTGTATGAGAATTTATGCATTATAATGATTACATCATAACGTGTGGTATATATGTGCTGTAACTATGGAAAATCTGGTGTGCTATAAAGTGTCAATCAAACTTGGCATGATGCGCATTATACTTCCAACTACATTCACTAGAAGTGAATACTGTACACAAAACTCAGAAACATTGCTGTGCATTCTTGGCCTTCAATTGCACCAGATGTGGTCCTGCCCGTCTGAAAAACGCAATTTTTTGTGAGGATTTGTAGAAGAAAGCATGCTTATCCTCCCTTTCTACCCCATGGTGTAAAACTTGAGAAACTTCTTTGTTGTATACACATTTTTCAAGGATTGTTCAGAAATCATCTGCTTGATCTACATTATGTCCTGCCCCTTCGTTTCATTCTTTGAGTATTCTAATAAAATTTCTTCCTCAATAGATCATTTAATGCTGTGAAAGGCCAGTAGTAACTCTCGTTTCTAAGGGTGAATAGGATATTAAAAAATGTATAACAATATTTACGATAATAACTCAAGTATCTTGCCAAAAATTAATGTTCTCTTTCCAAATCTCGTTTGAGATCCATATCTATTGAGGAAAATATGAAATATCAATCAATGATATGATAATAATGTTATATAATGATATGTTATAATTATATAATGATATGATATATGTTATATAATGATATGCTATACCCACTGCTGTAAAAAATAAAGCACGATCAGATGCTACTATCATAGAGACAGTAGGAAATAGATAGAATTTGAATTATTTAGTTGCGTATATCAATTGAACAGTATGGCCACACTTGGTCGATTTGTGTATTATGCACAGAATGCTGCATAAGCTTAAGCACTGCTGTGCCGCACAGAAAATCGACTAAATGTGGACATAGGAAGTAGGAGATTGAGAGCCTCTGAATAACACACATTCATTAAAATTAATTTCTAGCTCACTATTCAATGTTTTCCAAATTTCCCTGGGTAGCGCGTTCACTAGGAATTTGTTGCCCACATCATGTGATACGATACAATAACATGAGAATCAATAGTAAGTACATCTCATCAACTGAAATCAGTGATTACACAAAAGTTTTTAAAAAATCTTGAAAAGTTTAAAAAAGTTCAGCGTTGATTAAAGTTCACAAAAACTGCAATCGGAGAAATCACAGTTTCTTCATTCCAAGACTGAACTAAGAAAGTTTCATCTCGTCTCCCCTCATTTATTATTCAATAATTTCATTTTTTTCTACTATCCAAGTTTTGTCCAGAGTGGTATTTCCAGTTGCATTTAATTCCAGCTGCTGAAAAATGCAAGCTGCTCTTCTCTGCAGTTACATTTTCATTGCGGAAAAATTCATGATTTATCTTGTTGAGAAGATTCTGTAAGTTTTCTTGATGTACGCAAAACTTCTTACTTTTCTCTCGACAAAAAAGTCAAGATTGGATTAACCCAGTCTTACTTCTGACCGTTTATCACATCCTTATATTCATTGTTTGAGTTAATTTTCAAATAAGGTAGTCGTTGCTGAATGCCAAGAGATTATCAAAACTGGCTTATTGAATAGACCATTTTTAAATTATTTGTCAACAGGAGATTCACCTCTCTGTGAAACGTTGAGAATAAAACTCTCAATCCGATTCAGTGTGCTACAAAAGTCTCAATTATAACTGGTATTCAGTTATTGGAATCAATTTGAATTCCATGATATCAATTCTACCATTAATTAAAAATGTGTGACCATTTTATCTCTCTGAGCTGTCAAATTCAACCTGAATTTCAGGGGACTGTTACTGCGTGATAAGCTATCGGATTTCTCACTGACATATTTCTCTTGCTCAATATTATTTTCGTTTCTATCTCTGCAGTGATATATTTGATTTTTTCCAATCAGAGCTGAAAAATGCCACAAACGATAATAGACTGGACGTAGAGGATTGAAAATACAGAAACCACATGGCTTGGATTCATGAAATAGATGGCTAATTCTCTATCAACAACTGTCTATCATCTATCATCTTCTTATCCACCTTATTATATTGAGAAATTCAATTATTTTATTTTATCTGTCTGATGAAAGACGTTAACTTTTAAAGCTATTCAATTTTTCTAATCATCAATTTCTAATTGTCTCCAATTTAAACCATCATCATCCACTCTTGTTGATGATTAATAATTATACCCTCTGTTTTTCCCCATCGACTTCCATTTCATTTGTATTCATTTTCATATCTCTTGACTCTCTCAATCTGTAGAGTTCTCAAAATCTCAAAGAAACCCCCATACCTCACCCCCAGACCTAGGTTCTCCCCTCCGTACCGAAACCATTAATATTTTACAAATTAAGCACTGGATAGAGATTTATATCATTTCTTGACGTTGCTGATGACCGTAGAGTACGATGGCAAAGAAATAATATCTCTCTATCTATCTGTCTATCTATCCATCTCATGCCAAGTGTCAAATTTAATGTATATCACTGTACGAGTAAACACAATTTGAAAATCCTTCTTTCAAAATTAAATCATCTGGACTGAATCAGCGCACAAAAACGGTGTCTACAACAAAATGATTATCATTGAACGTCTTTGAATTGAGAAATAGGGCAGCTTCCGGAAGGTAGTTTCCGGTGGGTATTACATCAGCATTCACCTAGAATCTTTGTCAACCCAGGTGTTCTTTCTTCAATTGACTTGGGGCAGGAGTCTGAGCCTGGCTATTGGAATCTTGGAGTCTGTAATAGTATTGGCACAGCGCAGGGTCAGACGCGGGGCCTCCCCTTCTGTTCACTGAGCCAAGATCAGTCAAAAGAAGAGCGAGAGAAAGAGCGATTGATACCGATTGAGAAAGAGTGAGTAAAGTGAGGAGCGTGAGAATGACGGAAACTAACCGGTGGCTTCTCTCACATCTGCCTTTCTCGTATCCCTCTTTCAGTTTTCCCTCTCTGTTCATCTCCCCTTTCTGGCGGCCATAGAACACTGGCAGGGGTTCTATAGAAGGGCGAAAAACAACTTTTGCAAAGAATAAATTCAAATCAGTGTTGAAACTGTTGGGGACCAGACATTACACTTGAATGAGGCTCGTCTGGAATCGGTTGGTGAGTTTTATCTGCCGTCTAAAAATTCTGCCACCCTAAAGGCCTGTTATTTCCTGGTTATCGCGGCTATAGTGTTGAATGACGGGTGTAGACTACACCCGGACTCGGAAACCTGTATAGGTTTTTCTTCTCATTTCGATTGATTTTTACTCGAATCAAAGGCAATACCTTTTTGTTAACATATGATTTCAATATGAATACAAATCAGCTTATTGTTTACCAGAGTTTGTTATTTTGAATATCAGTCTGCGTTACTACTCAATAAATGATACAAGTTCAATGTTTAGTGAATGTGTTTCTTTTCTGAGTTTTATAATTAACACTTTTACTTCTGAGTAACTGATTTTAGGGTGGAAAAACACTGGAATCTTGAAGAATCGATCATTATTATTTGTCTATTATATGATTCTCAATATTAAATTCTCCTAATTGTCTCAAGTACATTGTACAATTTAATAGTAAGCATGTTATAAAGTTGAAAGCATAGTAATAAAGTCTATGCTCGAATGTTGGCTCGAAAAATGTTAGGTCTGAACCAGAACTTATCTTCAAAGAGGTTATAGCAGAGATAATTCTAGTGTATCCTCCCCTTTTCTGTGGTTATAGGCAGTTCACTAATTTTACATTAGATTCTTAGTGGACTTTAAACGAATAAACTTTCAAAGTTCGTGAAGCTTTAATCAAAAAATAATAGTGAAAATTCAACTGTATTTCTGCGTTGTGAACACCGACTATAAGCTAAGCTGAGCTACTGCGTGAGAAATAAACAACATTTTCAACTTTTTTGTATTGGTCAATCATTTCTCAGAATAATTTGCTTTCAAACTTGAGTTTCTTACTTTTTCAATCAAATATCAAATATTTTCCTGAAATATCAGCGCTACCATTCAATTACTTTCAGTTTCACTTCACTTTCAACCCTGATTAGAATTGAATATCATTTTAGCCACTTGTTCAAATTATGTCAACACTTACTCACAGTAGAACACAAGTCTCAAAGACCTAACGATTCATAGCTAAAATATTCATAATATTGTGTTCCTATTTATAGAATTGAAACAGGGTTGTTTAAAAATGGTTCAGCTCTATTTATCGATTCTCGATTTGTATTTCATTGAGAGGTGACTTGGCGGAGAGAATCATTTTTGACTAAATTTGAACCGGATATCATGCGGTTTAATCTTTGGAAATACAAACCATTAGACCGCTGATAAACCGGTCAGTGACCAGAAAGTCTCTGAGAACAGAATAGAATACTAATTTCAAATTATTTAAAAAAAGAAATAATTAACAGCTTTCCAAGTTGATCCACATTTTTCTAAAATGATGGTTCACTGTATCCAAATACAGTTCACAGTCAAGTACATCCTTACCATAAAAATAGATCTATCAGTATTCAGAGTAATAGTTTTCATCAATCTTCATTATTCTACAATGAAAGTATTGTATTATAAAGTAGTAACAATGTAGAAGTATTGTTCACATTACCATATTACCATTTTTAATAGAACTCTTTCTTAGGATATGAACTTATCATTACATTAATTTTTAGTATCTAGTGTCTAAAATATAATTTTCATTTCAAGTTAATTTACAGTGATTTTTCAAATATTGCAAGTAGGTCTTGCGGTAGTTATAAATTCGAGATTGTTTCAGTTTTATGAATAGTAATGAAGAAAACAAGAAATTTCACACGATTGGATCTTATCAAGCAGATAGTCAATCAGGTCACTTGAATTTTGTGGGAGAATACACAAATCTGGAAACGTTACAAACAACTATTCCGGAACACTTGCACTAATCGATTCACACACAATCGAACCTAACCGCAAGTAGTGATTAGAGACCACAAGTGCACTAATTTGATTACTCCAGTTTCAAGTTGTTTCCAACTCAGTATCTAAACATGTATAGATAGTTGCATAGCACAATGTTCAGTTGATATGTGGGAATTAGATCTCATTCTAGTTTCATCAAGTTTATCTATTTTGTGTTAAAGTACTATACTAGTACACTATTCAGTTTATAGTGTGTGGGAGTCTGATCTCATTCGAGAATTCAAAACGTGTTGGAACTTGGCTGAGAAAATACTCATGTGTTTGTCAGAGGCAGCCGACTGCATCGTATAAACATCTGGATTTTTAAAGAGAATATGGGGCGAGTTTCAGAAGGATAAAAAGAAAGAGAGATTTATGAAGAGGAAGAGTGTGAGGAAGTGTGAGTGAGTGAAATACTGATTAAGAGAATGTGAGGGTCTGACTAGGAGTGGAACAATTTATCGCACGGCTGTTCGGAGTTCGGATTAAATAATGCGGACTGCACAGCCAGTCGACAATTCCACACATGATATTCAGAGCAGTGAACTGAAATGAAATTACATACGTGAAGCTGGAGAAGACTGTCTTCAGGAATTTGACGACGAATTATGGAACATACTGAATACATTAAAATGAGTCCGCAACTCCACACATGCCTCCCTCATACATCCCAGCTGAATTTTGCATTCAAAAAGCATTTCACTGACTTGCTTGAAGATCTCTCTGTTCACTATAGTCTTGTAGGCGATGGCATTATTCATAGAAGAATAAAGTAGTTACAATCTTAGGAGTTCATTATACTGGAGACGAAGGCATGAATACATTCTCACATTTATTCAATGATGAAAAGATTTCAGGCTACTTGTGTTACCTCATGATACTAAGAACGAAGGCATGAAGATACTTTCAACATTCATTTCACGATGAAGACAAATTCATCTCTGTTTTTTGTCAGGAAACGAACATCGCTATTCAGTTTGTTTCTCTATTCAATTGTTTTGTTCACCACGTTCATATTTTTATTACATGATGAACTGCTATTTGATTTTCTTCAGTGTTAAAGCGAAATGGAATATAATATGATATGATAATAAAAAAGACATTGTTCACATTACCATTCCAAAAGTTTTATCCCATGAGTATAAAATTCAGTTGTTTTCCTGGCTCTTCAATACATGATAATTCAAAACACTTAGGCTAATGCCACACTACAAAGAGCTTTGCTTGGTACTAAGAGCCAATTGACTCGCCTAGTAACTGATCCTAGTTAACGAACGCATTGCGTAATATTGCAGATGGCCACACTGCAAGCGCCGCGACTCGCTTGGTGACCATAGCAGGATCATTTTAACTTGTCAGAAAACAGCTGTTTCGGTAATAAATAAACAGTGATTTTGTCACAATAATCAAAAGGCTTAAAAGTCTTAGAGACCTTTAAAGTCTTTAAAAGACCTTTTTAAAGAAGACCTTTCAAAGAATAACTTTTAAAAGACCTTTTCAATAATCTGCGAGAGTCAGCATTTGTAGGTTAATTATTGTGATATTGCTCGTCGAAACATATGTTTTCTTACAAGTTAAAATGATCCTGCTATAGCTCCTAGCATGTCTCTCGCAGTGAGAACTGCAATAGCACGCAGTGCTTTCGTTCACTAGGATCAGTCACTATGCGAGTCACTTAGCTCTTGGCACCAAGCGAAGCTCCTATTAGTATGGCTTTAGCCTAAATCATGATCAAACTACAACTTGGAGATTTAGAATCAATTTTATTGAATATATTACTGGCCCTTTTAAATTAATAATGAAAATAATCTTCAGCTGAATATGTGTTTTCCAATCAATTCACATAGCTGCTTATGAAGCAGCACACACCGATGCAATGACTAATCGGTGTGTGTTGCTTCAAGCAACTATGTGAAGTACTGTAACTAAACGTGACTAATCTCGTCTTGTCTTGTCTTGACTAACCGGTGTACGCCTAGCCCAAGTTTAATCAACTAATTCATAGTCTTAGCCCTAGTCATCGAATGAATTTTAATCCCCTTAATCAAAATAGCACAAACTTCTATACTACTTTGTTAGTTCAATTATTCAGAAAGAGAAAAAGTGTGAGATTCCTGGGACACAATTAGGAATTCTATAAAGTGTTTTACAACATTATTAAGTTCCAATCAAAATCTACAAATTTCTGGGATAAGCTGAAGTTTAGGATATGATGTTGACTAGATAGAGATGTTTTGAACAGTGACTTGTTTATCATTTTTGTTTTGTTATGACCTGAAAATCATTGAACGGAAATTTATTACCTGTCGAGTGAAAAATACCCTTGGATTGAAAGTCATACTGAGTCGGTTCTGTCTAGTATCTTTGTTTTATAGCCTTGCAGCATATTTTTACATACACTTCTACATCTTATTCCGTGTATATTTCAGCTTGACTCATCATAGACTAGTTTTTGAGGAAGTTTTATGTTAATCGCATAAGATGAAACAACACAACACGCTAGACGCTATTCAGGAAGGATGAAACCGATGTTGTGATAACCTTCAACTTTGACCCGATTGTATTCAAAGCGAGCTACAATACTTCAATTTCGTCCATTTGTTTAACTCTAATATATTCTAGTCTAGAATATTCTTTGTCTACAAATTTCCTTATGCAAGATACATGGCTAGTGAAAACCAAAATAGAATGTGGAACATGGCAGTTACAGATAGTACGATCTCTCCTTTACTGCTATATTGACTATTCAATTTATCTTATCTATTTGTCACGCAGAAGTTGAGATATAGAGACTGGACTATGTATTTCCTGTAAATCATCTGTTTAAGCTCAGTATAATTTTATCTAAGTAGGTACGGTACCGTTATATCTGCGTAATACTCCTATTTGAGAAACACTCCTGTTTTAGAAACTCATGTTATATCGAATTTTGGTTTAAAATTCTATTTGTGATTCAATGCGTTTTAGACTGTATCAAGTACTCAATAAGGTCAAAATGTAGAAAGAGTATTCAAAATAGATAAGTATTGATATTATTGTAATGATAAATCAAGCAAATCTATTAGTTCTGCAAATAGAAGTGATCTCGGTAGCTGCACTGTTCTCAGTAACAATAAAATAGTTTTACTTTTTTTGTAGTGGATATATGAGAACGTGAAGTGATAATGTAGATACTTAATGTACTTAACATTACAAAACACTTTTGGGAAAGTACTGTAACAGTATAATATTCTTGAATGTTCAATTAATTTTTAAAACATAATAATCATCAAGAAAATGAATAAGATCTATTTTTGTTTGTTATGATTTAGTTTGAGCGTATTTTTTTTTTTAGAGAATACTGAATACTGAAAATAGAAATATACTGTTAAATACTGAAAATATTCAATAATGATAAAACTACTAAAAAAATGAAAATATTTTCATTGTTAATATTATTGAGAATATAACCAAAAAATCTATGTAAGAGTCTAATCATCTTTACTCTGATTTTTCCCAATTTATTTTTTTCGCTGGTTATAATTCATATCAGATTCTATTCATGATAATTATAATATGTTCTTCCATTTCAGATAATGGAGCAAGGTCCTATCTTTACGCAGTTGTGGTTTAGTTCAACAGAGAGAATCAACTACAAAAAGTGAGTAGGCTAATGCTCTTGAATTGCTTAAATTCGAGTGAATTCTCTTAGATTCAATGGAAAGTAATCGTACAGAGAATCGTTTTCAAGAAAGAACTCCATAGTATAAAATGTGTCATAGTATATTTCATAAGATTTATACACTTAATACATTTATATCTAAATGTATAGATTCTCTCTCAAATCTTGTCGATGACTGGGTGAAAACTAAAATATTCTTCAAATTAAATTTATAATTTTCGATTAACACTCAAATGAGCTTGTATTGGCGACGCGTACACTCAAACCTCGTTTATACCTGACATGACTCTAAGACAAGCAAAATGAAGTTTTATACGTTACATCATTGAAGAAATATCCTATTTTTTGGAAGAAAAAATTTATCTATATACTATTTGAAAAATCCTTATTTTGTTTACCTGCTCATCTGTGATTCAAGAAAAAAAAATAATAATAAAGATCCGTTTTACTCATAAATGTTCCATTGAAATATATCTAAATCTGAGAAAAATATCTAAATTGGAAAAAATAAATGAATGTTTTTGTAAATTAAGTCAATAGTGTTTGTTTACCGTTTGTTTTGTTCAATATTTCCATCTCACTCATTGCTAGCGATCAGGCACTTTGTCTATGCTAGCAATGCCATAAAGCTAATGACAACTAGAAATTTTAAGTATTTTATTTTTAATTTTATTTTATTCATACATTTTTTCTAGAATAACTTATTTCTAATCTACAATATTTCTGTTTTGAGTGCAAATTGAGAAACTTGTATTGTAAAAATTTTTATAAAATGGCAATAAATTGAAATAAAAAAAAAAATCTAAGTTTGTAATTTCCTAATTTTGGTGAGATAATAAAAAATACTTTCCATCAATCTAAGGATTTGAAACATTGGATGAGAGATGATGAAAAATTTTATGAGAAAAAATAGGTTAGTACGGTAGTTTTGAATCGTTTCTAGAGGTTCTTTATCAACCTTTCTATTGAGAATTTTTATTTTTGAGGGTGATGCCCACATGAGCTCTAGGCATGTGCATGAGTAATGGGAGGGGTGATGATGAGAGATGACGACTGCTTTTATAGGCAGTCAGGACCGAATTACAAGAGTGGTTCGAATAAAATATTTTCAATCAACTGTGATCGAACCAAGAACGTTCGATTTAAGAAAAAATCGATGTAACTAAACCAATCGATATAAATAAGCCAACTCGGCTAACAACGGCCACTATCAACCTTTCAATCAAATTTAAATAAAAAAAGGAATTTATAATACTTAATCTATTTTTATTCTCCCTACCCCTACTGATACTTTTCTGACTATAACATCTTCGAAATTGAAAATAGTGAAAAATGTATCACAACAAAATTTACAGTATAATTTTACATGTTGACTATATTGCCAACAAATGAATAAATAAATAAATTAATTAATTTATATCTATTTATATTAATTTTTATCTATGAAAAATTAGTTAATTAATTTATAGATAGATAATTCGATAATTCACACTCTCACTTTCTTATTGCTGAGTTTTTTAGGGATTTCCCTTCCCCTCTCATGTAGCCTACTACAAACATGATATTTTTCTCATGTATGACAGCTCCAGTCCATAAATTGTTTTAATATAATTTTGCCCCGGAAGCAAGGGACAAGCTGTGAAATTGTATAACTGTTAATGAAGCATACGAGTGGAGCATGTTGGGAGCGGTGGCCAACCAGTGATGAATTACCGCACAATAGTGATAGAAGATGAAACAGGAATGAGATAAGGACCGACATGACAGTACAGGCCCCCATGCGGGCCTTATATGCGACCATGCATGCTGTGGTCGAGTAGGCGCTTGCCTACCATTGACCATGAGGGTGACCCCTCCCCCTCTGACCATACACCCCTTTACACATCAACAGTTTCTGCTGAATATTCTGCTCAATCAATGTTTGAACATTTCGTCCAACTAATGGAAGATGAATTCAAATGCGTTGGTTATCATTCGTTTTGAAAAATACATGCATTTCATTTTCTGTTGAATTGATGGAAGATATTTTGGAATATTAATATAAAGTGTGACACGGTTGTCTCACAGAGAAGCTTACTCTCTAGTTACTAAGTCTACCAAGTTTACTGAGTCTGTTCTCTGCGGTTGTATAGATAAAAGATGAATTCAGATGTGTTAGTTACCATTGTCTTGAAAATAGTAGCCTAAGATTTAATTTTTATATAAAATCGATGAAAGAAAATTTGTATTATGAATATAAATACTCAGTTGTACAGAATTCAGATGCGTCAGTGACCATTTGTTTGAGAAATAGCAGGATTTCATTTCTTTATGAAATTGATAGAAGAAATCTCTTCTATCAATTTCATAGGAAAATGAAATTCTGTTATTTCTAGAACATTGACTTTACTAAGTGGGTTCAACCAAGAATCAACCTCAAATGATGATATAAATTTTCAGCTATTGTAATTTTTTTTGCGGCTGATGCCCACATAAGCTCTGGGGCTTCTTGTGCGTGGGTCTTACAATTTTATTGTGAGGGTGATGATTGGAGAGGACGACTGAGATTATTTTATTGATTTGGTAAATTTTGCTTGTCTGCTGCCGACAAAATACTTGAGCTGAAAAGTTTTTCAGCAGCTTAGTGTCTGAAAACAATACATCAACTGAAACCAAAGCGTTCTCCTCATGGCTTGCGGAAATATTTTTTGTTCAAAAAGCAGGAGTGGGTTTGGAAATGTTGGTAGCCCATTTTCAGTAATTTGGGAAAGAATGCACTGTTCGTTCTCTGTTGAGAGCATTGATTTATGTGTGAGCTATACATCACTTTGCCTTCATGAAGTTGGGTTTAAGCAGCTCAGACAGTTTATTGTCTAATCGGCGCTTGGCCACATTCGCCTAGGTCCTCTGACAGGAATTTATTTAAAGTGAAAAGGCTCATTTTGAATGTGGCCTGCAACTGTATTGTCTTTCGCAATATACTGAGTGTGTCGAAATTTCAAATATATTGTTCGGTTCGTTCCATTGCCAACTAAATTAGTCAGAACACTTAGTTTCAAAATGAGATGTTAAGTTGATACTTTAAGCACTTCAAGCTCTTTCATTTACTGATTCCAATTCGATATTATTTCATGTTATGCTAACTTATATAAAAAATTATTTATCATACTAATTTCAGTCAGAACACTTAGTTTCAAAATGAAATATTAAGTTGATACTTTACGCACTTCAAGTTCTTTCATTTACTAAATCCAATTCAATACTATTTCATGTTATGCTAAAAAATATAAAAACTCATCAGACTAATTTCAGTCAGAACACTTAGTTAGCTAGGGGCGCTGTTAGTAGAGGTCTCGCCATTTAAACAAATACGCTTAGCCGGTCACTCACACCAAGCACCATTGAGTACTTGAAGATATCAACACCATCCACGTTCAAAAACTGGCCTTCACTTATTAACATTGGCTTTTACACATACTCGTTTGATGCTTCCACTAAGCTAGTATGCACTTGCATGGAAAATCTGTTACAGTATTTATTTGTACTATCAAAATTTTATTATTCTAATATTCCAGAAATTATTTTGAACTAATCCTCTGAATTAATCATTGATTTCATTCCAGAATATCTTCAAGCAATTGGATATTTATTGGCTTAAATAATAATATATGTATTTCAGTCTTCCAATGATGTCATCTATATCAGATCTGTCTATACATCAAGCTCCCAACTTTCCATAATTTCATTTTTCCACTCAGCCATGTGAACTTTATTATTTTCAATAATGATTATTAATGAATAAATAATACTTTTAATATCCAATAACTTTTTCTACTTCTACGGAATGACCAATATTTTTGTGTTTTTCTTGGAATATCTGTTACCCACTAGAACTTGTAATTATTAATGTTCTCTATTTTTTCAACAGATTCAAATATTTTTTCAGTGTAACTTTACAACTTCTAACATGTATGTATAGGTTTACTATTTTCACCTTAAACTTCTCACTTATTTATAGACTCACTATATTTTTACAGCTGTCAACTTTGAAAAACAATCTATTTGCAGCAGATATCACATAAAATAGTTCTTCTATCTAATAACTGTGTACGGTATTCCCTTTTCTGATGTTTGAGTGATTCTCAAAGGGAGCTGTTTTGATATCTATCTGTAAAGATAATTAGGCTAATTATTCTTAGTTAAAGTAGTTTTATGTGGATATCATCTATTGAATCCTATAAGGATCATAAAAGATAGGCTACATATTGAAATCCAATCGATTCGAATGATTGGGGTTTTCTTTTAAAAAAATTGTGTAGACTATTCAGATTCCTCTCAAAAAATTGAACACCACTTCAATTAATGATTGATTGCAACTTTTCAATAACTTAGTTTCAGTTCTTAAACATTTTCTATTGACACACCTAAACTGTCCAATTTGTTAAAATTTGGTGGAGCCAGACCAATAGGAAGAAGGCTTGAACAGATCGAGTAAACATTAGCTGATAAGGTGAGATTAAAATAGCTTAGTTCTATACGCATCAGACCACACTGTTGATCTGCCTTATTTATGGAGACCGCTACAGACGCGTTAGCTGCCACTTAAAGATCAGTATAGTGACCTCCAATTCATGCTAGTTTCACTCCATACCGTAAATGTTTTAGTCAATTTCATGGAAAATTAATTTGAATTTATTTTGTGAAAATTGAGTTTGCCATCGAATAAAAATACAAATATATCGCTTGATAGTTCATGTTTTTGAAATTACAAAATACGTGACTATAAATGTGATTTTAAATAAGTAACTCTGGATTTATGTTAATGATCTAAAAAATCAAATATCAATCAATTTTTTATTTCTTACAATTTCAACAATTCATTATACCATATTTATATAATTATACTACTATAATGCTCAATATTCAAACCTTCTAACTTATCACCTATAACATTATGTAATTCACATAATACATCTTAGTTTTCATTTAAATATGTAGACCTTATACTTTTAATACTTGTGAGACTCACATGTAGGCTGGAGCCTACTATAACTACTATAATAAGATGAAAAAACAGTGTTGCGAAAATATCTCAAATTAAAAACGAAAAAAACAAATGATGATGTGATGACGCTATAGTGATAGTTATATATGATGTATAAATGGTGATGGAAACAACTACATTCTTTGAATTCAGGGTTCTTTCTACACACTCAATTCTGAACGTTTTTTTTGCATTTACTGCATCCTATTTCCTTATAGAAGCAATATTAAAAAAAAATGGTTTGTGTACAAGTATGATGCACTACAGTATTTCCGTGACAACGCCACCCTTTTTTTTGGGCGGGGGAACACTTTTTTCTTTGTTTGTTTCAACATTTTATAATGTTTTATAACAATAAACGATGATTGATTGATGTGTGCCATGTATTCTGGTTTATATTTTCCAGTTATATATAACAGTATTGTATTCTATGTAAATTAATAGTTTCTTCATTCAAACAAATTATCGCCTTATAATAAAAAATCATGAGTCAAATTTTATCTACTGAATTTTAAAATCAAATTGTAACAAGTAGTACGGTGAAAAGTACGGCTCTCTACATTCTTTCCTTTTTTCAATCTTCCACCTGGAAATTTTCTCATTTAACTTTGTTGAAAATCGAAGTGAACATTTTGCGCCAGACCGTATTATTCCAAGTAGACAATTCGAAATTATTTTGTCTTTGAAATCAGTCGACTGTTATCCTGCTACAGCACCAATTCATTTTGCAACACAATAGTATCGTGTGCATCTTTAATTTCCGTCCCTTCAATCAAGCAGAAATTGAATTTTGTGAATTCCATTTGCCGAATTTCAAACGCTTGTCATCAAGAAATAACAGTTGATTGTTACTAAAAACTTTGCTACCGGAAGCTATCATACAGGGCTCTTGCACTGAATGACTGTGAATAGACACATATGATTGTCAGTGGCCCAGTAATTCCCAGTATATGAACACTTTATACACATGTATCTCTCCACTTTGTGTGCCATGAATTCAATTAAAACAAATCTAACTTCTATTCTAAACAGTCCGGTACATTTCAGCATAAACTGCACACTCCATTCAAACGAACTTTTTGTAGGCCTATTCTTGAAATGTAACTTCTACATTCTCTCTTGAATAGTATTATAGATATGAATTAATATTCATATGTTTGGAAAGTATGATGCTTGTGTAAAGAAAAACGTGTATGATTTTGTGTTAAAATTCATAATAATTTGTAGTATTCGAATGATATTTACTGAGTTACTAGGAATATTCTTTTCGAATTTGACAATTTCAAAAATATTTATCAAGTATGAAAAAATTCCACATCAACATTAATTTTGTTCTACAAATTTTATCAAGAATTTGTTTCTCAAATTAAAATTAAATAAAATTTTTTAGATAATAACTATTATAGATAGCTCGTTATTTTAGGATCTTCATTGCAGTTAAACTAGTGAGGAGCAAATGGAACGTATATAATCTTTAAAAAAGTCTTTAAATTTTATGAAAAATGAAAGCTTATTTTTTAAATTAAACTGATCGGAAGGTGGATTAAATTAATAAATCAGGTTATTAGAAAAAAGAATAGATATTTTTATTAATTTGATTTAACGGATTAAACAGTTCAGTTGAAAGATGGAAGTTCGAATGTTAAGTTGAAAGGTATACTCTGAGACACTAAAAACAAGAGTGTCTTATCTTATTGCAAAATGGCATGAAATTATCTCTGTATAATGGTTTTATCTCACTTCCGAAATCCGATCAAAGCTTTTTTATTGATCAATAATATTTTTCTATTGTGAGAAAAACAATATTCAAAACTATTACATTGATTAAACCGTCATTATCAATCTAAATTAAAATAGAATAGCTTATTAGTCATTGACTAGCTTCTACAGTAACAATGAAAAAAAAATTAATCCTAATATTATTTTATCTCTCAAAAAACTATGCAGTTGCCTTCAACAAATTTTTGCCTCTTCTATCACCAATTATGTATTACACAGTATTGCTGAATTGATGCAATTTCAATTGAAGTAAAATTTATATAGATTCTTTCTTTTTCAGGTTCTGTAGGCCTATAGGTAAATGCCACTCCTATTTAAAAGTGCATTACCTATCTACAACATGGCCAGCTTATTGGACTAATCGTGCCACAATCAAGCAAAGGACTCGACAAACAAGAATCTAATTTAACTCGCACCCTTCTGATGGTAAGAAAAAACTGTAATAAAATATAATTATTATCGAAATGAAAATTCCACAATGAAAATTCCACATGAGAAAAATCTTGTAATTGAAAGAATCTTGAAATTGTGATGAAAAAAATAAGGGCGTTCAAGTTACAACTCTGTATTAGCGAAATATTAATTTTAAAATGCTGATATTAGAAAAAAAATTAAAATTTGAGGGGAAGATACAAGCTTCACAAAGTTCACTAACATCTTGAATCCAACGGAAAAATTATGTGAATCACTAAAAATTATGCGAAATTATGTTGAATCACGGTGTCATACAAGCACGGCATATATTCAGAGGATTATAGTTATGGAAAATTCACTATTGAACAACTAGGTTACAAACCTATAAAAAACTTATCAGCCTCCATCTATAATGACAAAGATGTTCAAAGTACCATGTCTCATGTGACTTGCTGATAATGTTGAAGCTCCTTCTCAAAAACAAACATGTTCTGGAGGTATCTTTATTAAAAAATTAAAATACAGGATCTCTAATCCCAAATTCTCATTTTACTATTGATTTTCAAGTGAAGACTAACTTACTCGTTGATAATATTAGCTGTCACATCATCAATTGATTTAAAATAGCAGAAGAGCCAACGCGTTTTTATTTCCAATTATGGAGCAGTTTACAACTTCAATCAATTCATCTACAGCAATCAATCAGCTCAATTGATTAATGGTGCCTAATTGACCTCTTGCAGTCAACCAGTCTCCCTAGTGCACTGCTTATTTAGAAGTGACATTAAAAATAAGCAGATCTTTCTATCTCTGTCTAGTCAGCTCTTTCAATGCACAAATTTCAAGTTCATTGTAATTTATATTGGTTTTTATGATTTGAAAATAATCGCTTCAAGTATAACCCACTTTCATCGTAAATACGATTATCAGTACAAAAATTTTCTATTTATTCACTTTGTACTTCAAGTTTTGAAGGGAGATTGTATGAAAGCAATTTGGTCCTCATTATAAAAGCATTCTTAAATTAACTTCCAATGCAACATCATGTAGCCTACTATGAGAAAATCTTCCGTTTCCTTGCAAATCTTATGTTTTAGCATATGCTGAATTGAGTTTCAATTGTCTTCAATATATACAAGATAAATAAAGGGCATTCAATTCATAAACTGATTGAGAGTCGCTTCTTATAAATTCTAACAAATTGTACATGAGCTAAATAAAAAATTAATTATAACAATGAAGATACCAAAATTAAAAGAATAATAATGAAGGGAATTGTTCTCCAAAAATTTGAATTTACAACTAAACATTTTTCTCAAAGTTGTTGAGTTACATATTATACAAGATTCTTTCTTTCGTATTGAATAACTCAAATACTTCCCATTTGTTTATTTTCTGCTCTGATAACTGCACTTTCTTTGGTGGTATTCTCTAAAATGACTTGATCATGATTATTCAGTTCAAGTAATGGATATATTGTGCTACTCAACTATAATTATTATAGTTACATAATAAAGTTTTTTCAATAGTTCCAATAATTTTCTGTTAGGCATAAATTTCCATAAATTTCCTTTATGGAATGGAAATTTCGAACTCAATAAAAAATGTTTATAAAAAATATCAAAGTTTTGAAGAAATATTATTGGCAAAGTAAAAATATTAAAGTTTTGATGAAATATCTAAAAATATTATATATCATTATTAAATAATTATATAGATATTAATATTATAATAATTATAGTAACTAATATTACTCTGCATTTTTCAGGAATTTGGAACTCCAGCTCTACGCTTGAAAAGCCTGTTACGCTCCCTTATCATTCTCTTGGCCAGTTATTATAACTTACTGGACGGAGAACTGATAAGGGCTTGTGGCAGACTAATACTCCAAAAATGAAAATACACAGACTGAGCAGCATCTAGGCCTACATCAGACATACTTCACTTCTGGAGGAAAAAATCTTTGTCATGAACAGATGCGTTTACGATATAGCATAGCACTATTAAATAGTTGAAGTATACGTCAAGAATAACTTTTTTTAATAAATTTAATTACAAATCGATTGAAACCTTATTTGTTAAGATTGGACCAATATTGACTGAGATATGGCAGCTTTAGTGATAAGTGACCGCTGGAGGTTACTTGCACTCCTTTTTACTGTCTTTAAAATTCACACACAATAATCTAAAATCGTTAAAAGATAAAATGGAAAGCAGACGGAGACTGTTGCATTCTTGTAGCAGACTTTAGCCGCAAGCCCAGGATACACTGCAACCAGCCTCCAGCGGTCACCTATCACTAAAGCTACTATATCTCAGTCAATATTGGTCCAATCTTAACAAATAAGGTTTCAATCGATTTGTAATTAAATTTATTAAAAAAAGTTATTCTTGTAAAATTTTCGTAATATCAACGGTTTTCGAGTTATTCAAGAAACAAAATTTTAAATGGCCGCCATTTTGTTTTATGGATTTGAAAAATTTTAGTAATTTTTTGTAGCTTTGTCTAGTTGTCATAAATCTTGATGCAAATTTTCAATTCCATATGTTTCAACATTATTGAGATAAAAAGTAACAAGTGAAAAAAACAAAATGGCAGCTGTGTGAGTAACTAAGTACTTCTGGACAATTTAAATATGATATTTAGATATGGTTTTTACCAAGGAACAATGCCCTAGAATATTGGTAGGGAGTTCTGAAACACTCTGTATGTATTAGGGCCTATACTCTGTAAGATATTGATTCAAAATTGTACTAGGCTCCTGTAGAGGTAAATTTATAGGTAGAGGTACAGTCGTATGCTATACTTTTTTGAGATTTCTGGAGGAAAAAATCTTTATACTTTGTTATGAACAGATGCGTTCACGATATAGCATAGTATTGTAGTTGAAGTTCTATAGGGGCACTACTTCATAGTAGCAAAAATACTAATACATATACTAATACATAATGTATTATGGTTATTTGTAATAACATTGAACCTGAATTATTTCACAACCACATAATAATGGTAATATGTATTATACTCTGTAATATATTAGTTTCAATATTGTGCTAGGCTCCTTTAGAGATACATTTACAAACAATTGTATACTATACTTTTGTTAGATATTAATGTTCATTACAAATCCTGAAACATTCGCTCACACAATCTATTCGAGCTTCAGCATTTCTTCAAATATTTTGGAAGAGCAAAGTTTTGTTCCAATATTTGACTTGTGTAAGGTGTTAGTGTCTCACACAAATTATTGTACATGTATCCAAATGAAATGTAGCAAAAAATGCAAACAAAATTTTGCAACCGTGATAGTAATTTATTCCCATGATTAATTCTTTTTTGGTTGATGGTATTGTGATCAGAAGCAATTTCAAAGTTAGTTAAAAGAAATAATTTTCCAGTTGTCATTACAAATGTTAATATTATTTTATCATCTCCTCTCAAGATTTGTAATTATGAATTCTATTTTATAAATGAGAATTTAATTTATAAATGATATATGAATGATAATTCATATGGCTTGATTCATTTATGTATAAATTTATGCATTATATTCCATAATGTTCAAATTATACTCTGTATTATACAGAGTTAAATAAACACCTTTAAGGGTTGCATTACATTGCGTTGCATTAATATTTTTATGAAAATTATAACTGTTACGTCTTTTCATAATCATTACAACTTACTGCAAATATTTTAATATTCTTCTATAATAATATAATTATATGAATATATTGTAAATATCATTCATGATAATTATATTTTGTTATTCTATACTATAAGTCTGTAAGCAAAACGTTTCATCCAGATCATTCGTTTGCTTACCTTCATGTATTCACCTTCAAGCTACAATATTAACTGCATTTTATCCAGCAGGTTTTCTATTACTGCAATCATTTTTATCAAATTAATATTTCTTCTCTAATTGAACATTATTATTAATAATATTTATTTTTTCTTTTATTCTTGTATTTTCTGATATTCATACAATACTGTTGTATGTATCAGACATCATTTATTTTTTAGTAATGCCAAACATTTAGCCCAGTCATGGGGCATAGCTTGCAACATGAAAAATAAACGAAAGCGAATTGTAAAACGCTTCTTCGATGAGTTATGTATGGATCACAGGATTGTCGACCCTTTAAAATCATTTGAAGTGAACGTTTTCAATGCAGCACTAGATACTGTCATAGGTCAGTTTCAGAATAGATTCGAAGGGTTGCGTTGCATTGATGTAAGGTTTTCATTTCTGATGCCTCAGACTAGCTGGTTTATTTTGCTCAGGCTTCTACTAACAATGAATAACCTCATTACAGCTTTTTAAAATGTTGAAAGTGTGTAAATTATAGTGAGTCCATCCACTATAGCTATTAGAAGTTACTGCCTATGTCACACTTGCTACTTTGTTGGTTGAAAAGAAAATTAAGTATCTGCTTTTGAAAATGTAGCATTTTATCACTCCTTTTGATTACAGTTACTTATTAAAAAATATCCTATATAATAAAAACTCAAAATATCAACTCATTGTGAAATGTAATAAGCTGATTCATTTATTATATTAAATACTTTATATCCTATCAACTCCTAATCCTAAAATTCCGTTTTACGCGTGAGAAGGTATATTTTCAGATATATTTCTATTGTGTGAGCCTCATTACAGGTTTTCATAGTGTTCCATGGATACTACAGGAATTATTGTATGTCAAATTAATTAATGTATGCGTGTCAAATATTTCAGCAATCGCCATTTCCAATTAGCTGACATTATTTTTCTCTATTTTGAAGGCGGAAATTTCTTCTGTTATTAATTCTCCAAATTTCCTCCCTCGAAAAACTTTTGGTATATGAATTTAGGAATTTTTAGCTTCCCAACAGCTGATAAGACTTGTTTTCAATGAAACAGATTTTATTATTCGATTAACTGTTGATGAGCTCAAAATTTCTATCTCACACCAAGCCTTTTATTCTATCTTTCTTTTTTTCAACTTTCACACCTTACCTAGGGTTCAATCATGAGATGGAGACGAATACAATTTATAATTAATTCGGTTTGTCCTTCAACCTTTCAAGATTTGAAATCGATAATCTACTTGTAATAGAAGATAGTAATAGAAGTCAACACTTGTCACTTGTGCAGAGGCAATTTGAAACGTCCGGCTCAATTTTTTAGTAATTTCGACTTTTCTAGCTTTTCCATCGCGTTTCAACGTCAGAAAAAGATGACTTCACATGGAAATCAAGCTGAGGAATCGAATAAGACTGGTTGCAAGTGTCTACTTGCAGTTGTTTATCAATAAAATCAATTTTATTACCAAAAACTGATGTAATTTTAGGTCTTTTGGGGATAACTTGAAAAATCTTACACTTACATTCTTGAAACATTTTTTATACGATTCTTCAGAGAATTTCACGTGAAATCAGTTGATTGTCCGATGTTAAATACCTCAAATAATTCTACAAAAAAATAAAAAATAATTCATTTTTTGCATTTTTGACAGCCTGTAACTCAATAACGAAGGGTTTCCGGGTATGTGTTTATCAGATGTTCCTATCCTAGAATTCGATGATTGATAATTTCCCCAAAGGATATTGTGATTCATGAAGGTTGAATTTTTTTTTTAGTTTTTATTAATTTTTTCAAGGACCTCGATATAAAAGGACTCAAAACTAGCTTCATTCGATTCCGTGACATATTCTACATATGATAAGTATTTTTTGGAACCTTATATTGTTCTACAGAGTCCAGGGTGATTGAAAATTTATTTCTCAATGACCATGCACTACTTTAGATTTTTGAATATTAAAAAGCATGTAAAACATTTTTAGATCTGAAAATGTGATGAAATATGGAGAATGAGTTGGAGAATCGAATGAAGATGGTTCGAAACATGTAAGTATTCCAGTTTTCGTACACTAGATGAAAATTCGTGGAAAATCATGCTTTTTTATATGCGTTTTTCGGTTTTTTGATGATATCTTAAAAACTATTGTAGCTATCTTCTCGAATTTCAGCTCAAACGATTCCTCATCTCAATCTACATAAAATGACACCAATTTTAAGTCTTCCAATCATTTAGCAACTTTGGAAAAAAATAAAAAAGATGTGGTTTTTTGCATCTTTGATGATTTTTTTTTCGATAACGGTGCATTTGCGGACCATGGTTCATCAGATGTTCCTATCCTAACTTTTTCTGAAGAATCATTTGCGTTATTTGTATTTCGTTATCTCGAAGTTGCAAATTTTTCTGGTACAGTTCGCTGCATTTTGTCATTTTTAAGGAAATATATCTCAAGGAAGAAGCATCGACTATCGATAATGCTGTTAGTCGACAGACATCGATTGAGAAATTATCGATGTATTACGAACTCGAAGACTTCGTAGTTTATCATTTTGCTGCTAGATGGCAGAGGCTGTCCTTCTTATGAGATCCCGCTGCTGGGAGCTGTTTCAATTTACGTTTGAATTCTCATTTCTGTATTTCAAAGTATATAAAATTAAAAAATATTGTTTCTTAAACAATATTGTAGAATATAAGTTATAAAAATTACTTTGAAACTTATCAGGGTCATTCCCTCACGGTTAATAAATTTCCATGATTATTGACCGAGCAAAGTTATGTCTACGTTTCAACTCCAATCTCCAATGAATTTTCTCTTGTTTGTCTCAATTCATTCCATCCAACAAAGTAACTTGAACGGAGCTGCTGATTTGGTAAGGTTTGGCAAGGTACTGACCCTCAAAGGAATGCCACCATGTCGAGAGGATGATAAAAGAACAACAATATTTATCTTGTACGCTTTATTAGCAATCAGCAATCGATAAATAGATTTAAAAAACGAACATTAAAGTACACAAATAAATTGTTATTATAAAAAATTCCAAGTGAAAGAAAAATCTAGGGTGGGCGGGAAAAAAGTCAAAATTTGGCAAAAATAGGATAAGTCGGTTTTTCATGTAAATAGTGCATTATATACAACATGGCACTGACATAACTAGTCAATATGTTTCTATGCCCAGTTAAAGTGAATGGGTACTAAAAGAATAAGTCTCTGCCTTTTCGAATAGATATGGCACAAAAAAGATAAGTCCAGTTATACTATCAGAGCCATTGAAGAATAAGTCTGTCTTTGTTCAATAGATGGCACAAAGTCATAGAAAGTGACTTATTCTATTTTGACCAACAGCTGTTAGAATCTTTGAATGCATTTTCGCACAAAACACATTTTTTGAAACATTTTCAAAATACTCTTTTTCCCGCCCACCATAGAATTATTCTTTCATAATATACTTGAAGACTTGCTCATCCAGAATTGATAATGGTACAATATCTTCGATAATAGCTATCAGGAGAGATGATCAATGTCTATTGAAACTAAATTTCGACAACATGAGGTGATAATTCAATTTGGTTAATTCAAGAACAATGCAAAATCGATAATATTGATGTCTCAATAGCTAAGCTATTGATAATATCCATACATGATTGAAAGATGGGTAAAGATATTTCAAGAAGCTTAATATTGAGATAGCACATTATAGCATTCTTAATGCTGAAGAGACACCTCAGAGACAACTTCACTGAGGTTGAAGAGACTACTATCTTTTGTTGCTGAGACTGGAAACATTTCAATAGTTGATTGTGAAATATTTTGTATTGCGCACGCTCGATTACCGTTTTCAGTTTTATACATTAATAATATAATAATTCCGTGTAACCAGGCTGGCTCAGGTCTGGTGTCAGAGTTTTCAGGTCACTCCTGATCAGTTCAGGGTCTCTAACGTGACTTTATACATTTATTAACTAGAATGGGAATGCAGCTGGACTAAAAACAATTATAAAGAAGGTAATGCTTCTGAATACCTCAAAAACGGTTACAATAAAACGTAGTCTATCCTATTTTATTCTATTTTTAAGTTCAAAATGCACTTTTCATAATTATAAGTTATGCCTTTCAAACAGAAGATTGGCGCAACATATAATAATTTATTCTTTGGTCCAACCATCACAACAATGAGTTGTAATTCACATTGTATGAATAGAGTTTATAGAAATCATTCGAATAGAGTTTATAGAAGCTCATCTATAACCTTTACAAGAAAGGAATGTGTGTGACAGGAAGTGTTTTGACAGACTTGGATACAGCAACACTGCCCGAAACAAAACATTGAATTACGAGTTCATATAACTCATCGAATCAAAACTTTCACTAAGTACTGTCGTACGGTAAGCTACAATCACTAATAGGCCCGAAGTTGTTGCATTATTACTTCTCAACAACACTTACCAATCTATTGTTTCATACTACATTATTAAATAATATATAAGATAATTATTCTTGTTCCAAGTGCATCCTTTCACATTAAAGCTACAAAAATCACAGAATATCAAGCTGTTCAGTGTTCATCTTTCATATCTCAATAACAGTGATTATTAGATTTATATTGTAGAAGCATTATTTCAGAGAATAATGTTTAGAATAAGTAGGTAGGTAATTGTATGGCTTATTTTTTGGACGCAAAGTTTCAGAAAATCTGCAACAGATAAGTATAGGTAATATATAAGTATAAGTATAGATGTATATCACCTTAAGACATTATAGCATTACTAAATTATTATAGTGATGGGCTTATTTCGTAGAAGTATCAAGAAGATACAAATAGATACTCACTTTTGTCATTATGTTAATAATAGAATAAATTATTGTTTTCTTCGGCAACATCCAATCTGGATTTAATAATGACTCAAAATTTTCCTATCATTTTGTTATTACCAGCAAAGTTGCAAGAATGTGTTTAGTAAAAAAATTAACCAGAAACAACAATATAATCACAGTGTCAGGTACAAGTGCTTGATTGAGAAAGTTTTAATGTTGTTTTTGTTTATTGATGCTCACTCAAGTTTGCTTTTATTTCATTTTCCCATTTTATTTAATTTCAAGTTTTCATTTCTTTTGCGAGTGCTCTGAAGTAATGTTACAAACAGTTCCAGACGGATGCTGACGCTGGAGGTGGTTTTAACCAGTAAATACATTTTTAAATTAAAATTAAAACTAAAATTTTTAACCAGTAATTCGTTTCCACGAGAGCCTGGCACAGCAAGGCATTTCCATCCCCATTGAAAAAGTTTTGTGTGTTGGTAATAAGGTTGATAGCCTATTAGGAGAGGGATTATAGAAAACTTTGATTATAAAAAAATACGGTGTAATAAATATTCACAAAAATAATAAATATCACCTTTCTTTTTCCGTAGAGCATTACTTAAGTTCACTTCCATGTGAAAAACAAATCAGTTTTCTTCGCCTCAAAACGTAGTCAGAAATTTTTAATAACTTTCCAATGACCAACAGAAAAAACTTATGCCCAGTTCTTTTTAACATTATGGTATGACATTATTGGCTCTTAATCACTTTCGTGATTCCTTCATCAATTTTCAGCTAATTCAGTTCTAGTAGGTAGTTTCATGTAGTTTCTGTTGGGCTTGGTCTTTTTCACTTTACCATTATTATTTGCACTTAATTGATCCTTGATTCCTGTTGGTATTTGTGTCTTCATTGCTTTTTCCGGTTCATAGTCGTGTGTGTTTACTCCCATGTTGTTCATCTCCACTTTTCCGGCTATAAGAGTCAGTAACGCACTTTGCTCATTGTTCTTCGTCTTGATCACCTCTGTAGTAGTAGCATTGAATATATAATTATACACTTTAATGTGATAGGGTATATATTCAATGGTAGTAGTTTCATTCATCTCTTGTTGTAATACCACTCTTTTCCTGCTAATCTGACTTGCATCGCTTTTATTTTTGTCTTTTCCTCCCATCAATAGTTTCGTTCTGTTGTTAGACGCAAACCGCAACTAAATTGTTCCAATATAACTACATCACAGTGGCTTTCTTAAAAAATAGTACCTATTTTAATATACAGGATTATTTAAATAAATAAGTTTATTTGTTTTGAGCGCATGCTCATACAAAAGAGTTGCGATGAGTTATCCCAAATTGAAGGCGGGTTTGCTTTTTTATTTTTTTTAGAATACATGATTATTATTTATTATACAGGACTATTTCAATGCATAAGGATTATTTTGAAAAAGATTATACGATTTTGTTTATATATTTCAATATTATCAAATTTTATATATTGGCGGATTTTGTATTGCACTGATAATTATTGCAATACATTTATCTAACAATCTTTTATAAGTAGACGTAACAGTTCATCTTATTGTAATGGGAAAAGCCTCTTCGTCATGCATTGCACTCATCTAGGCTATCAATGGCGATGATAAAGCTTCTTTGCCTTTTTTTTGTTAGGTACCGCATTTAATCTTGTGTGCATTTGTGTGCAATGAACTCATGTGTTCTAAGTTCTAGACGTAACAAGATGCCAGTCACATATGGAAAAGTGTAAGTCAAAGAAGTGATGGATTGCATCCGTTAGAAATCTCTCACTCTCTCTCTCTCTCTCTCTCTCTCTCTCTCAATCTCTCTCTCTCTCACACACACACACACAAACCCTCTCGTTCCAAGTGGATAATCACACATAGAAATAGTGGAAAGCTGAATATGAGATAGTAATCTACAAGAAGTGTCCTTTAAAAAAAAACTAGCAACAATTATTTATGATTCGGCTTCATAGAAATCATTTCAAATTGAAAAGTAGAGAAATCGACTAGACTCGAAATACAACGCTACGCCAATAATTAAACAACTTCAACCTCACTCATTCGAAACTCCGGGTAATCCGAATTAGATACAGTATAGGCCTAATATAAATTACAAATCTCAAACTAGTATGTAATAAAGCATCATTTTTCGTGAAAAAAAACTTTAAGGTTTAAGAATATTGAACATTCTAAAAATTGTTAATGAACATGTTAAATTTGTAGTGTATAGTAATAATTCAAAATATTCATCAAATTCATAAATTCGTAAAAATATACCCTCTGAAGAATGTTTGGATATTAATTCATCTCATAATCTGAGAAATTCTGAAAATTTGATGATCCGTATTGGATTGCCTACGTGTCCTATTTACATCAATATAGTGTATTTTTGTAATAATGCTCTTGTCGGTGATTTCGAGTCTTATTTTGAACACATTGAATCATATTCTCATGAAATCAGGGAAAATCTTTTCATAGCTGGTGACTTCAATTTATCTGAGATAACAGATAGGAATTATAATTTGATGGATGGTACAATGTGTGCAAGAAAATTGAAGAATTTCTTGAACTTTTTTGATCTTCAGTCCTTTAATCATGTCAAGAATGCCAATGGTCGTACCCTTGATTTGGTGATTTCTAGTATGCAGGTTGAGGGGCTTGAGCATGAGGCTTTGCCTTTGGTCCATGAGGATTCTGAACATCATCCGGCCCTGTGCATGGAGTTGCTGACTGGTCTTCAGTTGAGACAGGAGAATCAAAATTACCAATCTGATGGAGACCTAAGGTATGATTTCAAAAGAACAGACTACCTCTCTCTTTATCACATTTTGAGAGATTACAACTGGGACAGTCTTTATGGAATGAATGATGTTGATTTAGCAGTTGATCATTTCTATTCAGTTATTTATTCATGTTTTGATGTTACTACTCCAAAAAGAAGTGTCTGTGTTAATAAGTCAAGGTATCCTCCTTGGTTTACTAGAGATATCATACAGATGATCAAGAGGAAAGATAAATGTGCTCGGAAGAAGAAGTTTTCTTCTTATCATAGGGATCAGTTTTTTAATATTAGGAGAGAACTGAAGCTTCTGATATCTAGGTCCCATGATGAGTATGTGAATAGGGTTCAGATGAATGTCAGGGGTGAGTCAAAGGAATTTTGGAGGTTTGTAAATAGCAAGCGTGATGCTAAGGGGATCTGTGAAAGAATGCACCTGGGTGACAGGGTCTTTGTGGGTTCTGAATTGCCGGATGGTTTTGCCGAGTACTTCAAGTCTGTTTACACTCCAATAACTGGCATCTGCAGGGATGACGTGGGTCAGGATTATGAGGCCAATGGGATTAGGAGGAATTTGGCTTCCAGTTCCTTGTCCATCCCGTCGGTTTCTGTCGGAAGTATACGGAGAGCAATAGATAGGATGAAGCCACTTACTACTCCTGGGGAAGATGGGATTCCTGCATTCATAGTAAAGGGTTGTAGGGACTTGTTGGTTGATCCATTAAAGTATATCTTTGATTTATCTCGGCTAAGGGCATGTTTCCTACAAGGTGGAAGATTTCCAAAATAATACCCATCTTCAAATCTGGTATAAAAGATTTCATCACTAACTACCGTTCAGTCTCTCTGTTATCTGTTTTTGCAAAGGTTTATGAGCTTGTGTTGTACGGTGAGATTTTGTGGTACTCCCGGCCTCTAATGTCTGACTGTCAGCATGGTTTTCTTCCTGGTAGGTCTGTAGTGACAAATTTGTTGGAGTTTACAATGGATATTTCAAGGGCTATGGATTCTGGAGGAGAGGTTGATGCCGTCTGCACTGATTACGCAAAGGCGTTTGATCGTGTTGATCAGGGAGCACTATTGAGAAGACTTGATGACTTGGGATTTTGTGAAGAGCTTGTTAGTTTGTTCAGGAGTTACTTGTTCCATCGCAATAACTATGATTAATGATACAAGCCCCTACAATATCGATGGCTACGATAATTATTCTACTGGTAATGATGTAAGTAGAGCATCTGGTATCATGATTTTTGTTTCGTCTGGCAGGGGGTTTGTTTGTTCAAGAGAGGAATCGAGGATTGATGGCGCTGATTCAATCTTACTAAATTTCAAATTTTTCAACTACCGTTTTAGTGTATTAGGTTTATACGGATGGCAGTCGGTTGGAATCGATGTTTTTCTGAATGGTTTAAGGCGTCTCTTGGAGACTGAAGGATTTAAGGTAACATTAATATAAATGATGTGAGTAATGATTACATGGAAATGATGCAAGAATAATATAAATAAATTGATAAAAGAACAAAAGTTTAAATTTTATTCCAACTTGAAAACGTTGCTATGTTATGGTCAAGAATATTAGGTCAACTCCCTTTTTTAGTACATCTGGTGTTCCACAGGGTAGTGTGCTGGGGCCTCTTTTGTTCCTCTTGCTGATAAATGAGCTGCCACTTCAGATGAGAAATGCTAAATGTTTGATTTTGCAGATGATGTGAAGCTCTACATGGAGATAACTAATTACAATGATTGTGTCTTGTTGCAGCAAGATATTGATAACTTGGCTAAATGGTCTAATATCAATGGGCTTGAGTTGAATGTAAAAAAGTGCAAGTGCATGTCTTTCTCTAGAAGGGCTGAAAGGTTAAACTTCTCCTACAAGATTCATGGTATGGATTTGGATAGAGTTGATTCTTGTAAGGATTTAGGTGTTGTTTTTGACAGTGGTCTTAATTTCTCAATGCACATAGACTCTACCATAGCCAAGGCCAACAAAATGCTGGGCTTTGTTATGCGGAACACAGCTGACTTTAATAGTATTGAAGCAATAAGCACTGTATATAAGTCTCTTGTAAGGAGTGTGTTGGAATATGGTTCTTTGATTTGGAATCCTCACACTAATGTATTGACTCAGTGTCTTGAAGTAGTGCAGAATAAATTTTTGAGGTTTCTCTACTACAAGCGTTTTGGCCGGTCTTGTCCTCTGGGGTTTCCTACAGACCGTTTGAGAAAGACTTTTCACTTTGTCTCATTGAGACTACGACGAGAGAGAGACTCATTGATTTTTGTGCATGGGCTGATTGGAGGTCGTTTTACTACTCCGGCTCTTCTTTCCTTGATCAATTTCCATGTTCCTTCATTTTATTCCCGAAATTGTCCTACATTTGATATCGTCAGGAGTAGAACGGTCAGTGGTTTTAATGCTCCTTTGTATAGGCCCCTCAGATTGTATAATAGGCTGATTAATGTAGTGGATTTGTTTGGATTGAATAGTGCGTTTAGGAGGGATTTGAAGAGGGTATATGTATGTTGATTGATTCATTTTTTTCTAGTACATTTCTTTGTAATTCAGTGGGTTGAATGTCTGCTTAGGCCTACTTTTATATTGTATGCATTTGCTATTATTTATTGCTATTAATATGCTTATTATTAGTGCTTAATGCTTATTAATGCTTACTATTATTATATTCTACTTACTATAATGCTTTATTCTATAATATAATGCTATACTATAATGCTATATTCTAATATTATATTAATGCTTACTTACTATTTCTACTATTTACTATTATTATTATGTATTTGTAACTTCTTATTTGTCTTATTCTTGTTTGTATAATTTTATTTTGTGTTATGAGGGCAATAATAGGATTTAATTCCTGGTGCCCTCAACTATGCATTTTTTCAAATAAATAAATAAATAAATAAATAAATTTATTGGAGAAGGTTCACTATCGGTTGGATGCCCTGTTTCTCTGTCATCTGGAGGAAGGAGAGATTAATAAGAATTTTTAAAATTACAAATTTAATGACGTCTAATAAGGTAAGTTCCTAGTAATCGTCCAATGCATCTTACAATATTGTATCAAGGAATGATGCCCAAAAGGTTTCTCATGCTTATCTGGGGACAGATAAGTAATAAAATACATTGAACGAAGTTGGAAAGGTAACCGGTTTCGTTACAGCATTTCACTCTTTAAAGCTTTAATTCGATCATCACCTCCCAGCAACTTTTTTCTGCTGATGATGACTCCATAAATCTATAAGTAGTGCATGGGTAATAAGGTAAAGGAATAGTCATGACACTGGTGCGACAAAAATACATAGGGTTTAATAATTATAGGTCGTCAATATTCACGTACTTATATTTTTAAACAATATTTATTTATTTCATGTCCTCGAAGTTGGAAGATACATTTATATTTGAATGCTTTGATTATTTGATAGAGTATTGCTTCTCATTTTCAAGTATCAAAGATTTAAATTATCACTTTCACCTGGAATTTCAAATTCATCAGAATGGTTGCAAAGCTATTCCCAAAGTAAATTCAATTTTCGTTAGCTTACGAAAACAGTTGATTCAGTTCTATGTATAGGTACATAGAACATCACACAAATAAATGCAATAGAATCATATACAGTATAAACAAATACAATCATATAAATAGTACATGATCCTTCTTACATGATATTGAAGATTTAAATTTTTGCTAACAGCTGAAATTATTTAAATATACCTACACAAAATATTAGATTTCAAATTTTGAAAGCGATACCGTACTCTATCAGCCAGAGTCCAGAGTCAGAGTAAGTGTTTATGTAATAGAATGTAAACTTGATACTGCTGTCACGAATAACTGTCACGATCTGATTGCTTTATGAAACATTCAGACGCCTTGCATTACCGTTCATACTCACTCTTCACTTCAACTGGCTTCGGCTACCTATATTGCCCGCTGGTAAGATAATAGCCTGGACACGTTCGCTTTTATTCATTTCTTCATTTTCCGGCAGCTAAGTTGTTGTTTGCAGTGAAAATCTAGTCAAATCAAGACAGTTCTCAATCAGAAACTCAGTGCCTAAAATTATTCACAACTCTGAAGATTAATGCAATACGCTATTAGTCGTGCACTTCTGTTGGGGTTTCGATCATTGAACTTTATAATAACCAAACTGATGGTTCATAAGTCGTGCAGTTTTTAATCATTGAACATTATAATAGCCTGATGGTCTATAATTATTGTGATGATTGTTTATTTTACGGTTCTGGTCAATTGAATTGCAAACTCTGTATTCAAGCTGAACAATTTGAAATTAACTCACAATAACACTTAACTTCGGTTTGCAAGAGTTGATTTGCAAGCTTCATCTAAGCTGAGTTTAGCAAAGTGAGCCCACTGAGCTAAAACTTGGGTTTAAAGTCAAGCTAAGCTTAATCTCAGGTTCAACATGTCTCAGCTTAAAAGTCCATGAGGCATTAAAGCATCTGTTTCTTGTCTTTTTCTTCTGAAAATCCATATATTTTAACATTTATAAGCTTAGCTAACTTTGGTCAATTTTGATAAGTAAGCTCTGCCTTGTTCTTGGTTTTGATTATTATTCATTTTTGTTATATTATTGTTCACAATTTGTTATTATGGTAATCGATTCTTGTTCTGCATTGCATTTATTTTATCATCTCATTATCCATGCTCAAGCAACAGAGTTGTCTCATATGTGGGCATATCATCAGAAAAAAAAATTATAATAAGTGTTCTTACATTTCAAAGTGGAATTAGGTAGAATTTGTATGAAAAATTCTAAATTATTTTCAATAGAAACCTTTAATAAAAATAATATCTGATTCCCATGTTTAGTGTAGGAGTGCAAGCTTGATCTATTATTGTTCCATAAACTGAGTCGCGCCTACTAGGAGGATACTAAATACAGTACTATGACACATCTCGAATATTCCAACGTCGTTGATCAAATTGCGATGAAATCTCCGATACAAGAATACATGTTTCGGAAATACATATATACTGTATTATTCTATACACATATTTTCTTCTATGATTTAGATTCAGATTCACATTTTAGTTTGGAGTTCTTTCTTGGTTCTAAGTTCTAAGCCTACCAGTGATTCCTCACCACGATCTTTTTCATCAAATTCAACGGGGGAGTTTATCTTCATAAGAAATGTTCATTGCATGGGATATTCTGTTCCGATTAATAATTATAACTCTTAGATTGAAAGATTCTCAAGGCATCTGATTCTCAAGGCTTCTTCTAAAGCCCCATATATTTCAACATTTATAAGCGGGAAGGGTTGTAATTTATTGCCTAGTAGACCCCTAGTTCTATGTTGCACAAAATGAAGATTATTTCACCTGAAATTTCTCTTCAGAGCTTGTCTTGTACTTTATTCCACGCAGAATTACTATTCCATTATGAAATAGTGTTGGATAAGAGATATCAATTCAACAATTTCAGTTTGTGACGAATCTGAAAAGTTGCCTACAGTACAGTTTTTGAATGAAAGGCTATTGAAAAGGTTGACATGCGTTAGTCTTGGAGAAAAATTATTATTATATTTTTTTATTTATGGAACAGGACACCACTTTGTCCAAGATGGTATTCTCCTGGATTGTTAGCGCCTGAACTTCTTTTATTCTTAATCATTAAAGTTACATCATCAAAATAAATCTTCATATTGTTACACAATAGCAGTGCATTAAGAAAGACAATCTAAAGAATGACGAATCAAGTACTGGACCTGGACTTTGATTACAGAGAGCTTGGAAGCCGTCTAGAGATTTTTAATTATAGTTTGAAAAGTGTTCTAGAGAGACTACCGATTCAAACTGATTTGATTCTGAGATTTCAATTTAATCTGAAATTGTTTGAGATTGTCATAGTTCAACACGATGAGTACGACAAATTGTGCCAGATGAAATAACTGACAACGCAACTTTGTTTTTAAAAAGATTTTTTCAGACAAAAATTGACAAACTAAAGAGACACTGAGATGAGTGACGAGCGTTTGAGAGAGCTGTTGGACGGGGGACCTTTTTTCCACAACTAACTTTTATGTGCCAGTTTTATGCTTTCGAATCCAATTATATTATTGATGGTTGAGAACCCTCTGTATTGTAGATTCAGTCTCTCATTATTGTCCCTCCTGTTACCCAAAGATTTCTGGACTCTTATGGGGAATCGATTGTTGTCGACTTACTTGCATTATTAATCACACATTCAAGTGTGCTAATTAAGGTTAATACAGATTTCACTTTTTACTAAACCTCATCTGTTCAGTTACTTGCAATCTGATCAATATCAATGTGCGATAATTCATTCCAACAGATTGCCATACGACATTTTAACAGCAGCCGTTGCTAAATCAGTTAATTAACGGTTGAAAATTGAACAAGCCCCGCTTTATCAAAGAGTGAAAGTCATGATCGATGAGTGATCGGACTTTATAAGCTCTTGCTTGGCTAGTGACAATAAATCATCATTTTATCGTAGCATTCATAGTAGCGCACTTCACAGATAATTGGATGGCATCTTTTGTAGTTCCAGCATCATTGTGGAGAATTCTCAATAATAACAATCGATAAAGAGGATTTGCGATTTCAATTAGTCTCCAGTGTTAAAAGTTTTATCCTGTCACCTTCCAGTTTCTTCCGTTGTTTTGTTTCAGGCGAAAGCTTATTGATGATCGATTATTATTGCAATGAGTGAATAACGAGATTAAAATCTAACGTTTGTGCTGAGATTGCTATTCCTCATACACGGAACCGCAGCGACCACAGAATTTAATTAGCGGTACTAACACTTTAGTTCAATAGATAAGTGTTTTGTTATTTATTATGTCAGTAGATAAGTGTCAGTAGGGCTGCAGAATATAACAAGATTAACCAGTGTTTAATTTGTAAAATTAAAGGTTCCGGTACGGATGGAGAGAGCCTGGGGGCTCGCCCCCCAGTCAAACAGGGGGTCCTCCCCCGGAAAAAAATGAAATTTTAACTCCTCAAAACTCGTTTTTAGAGTGGTTTTAAAGCTTTTAGTTGTGTTTTTACCATAATTTTTCCATATTTTCAATAAAAAATTTAAATTATTTATTATAGAAGTAGGTTTAAAAATTTCTTTAAAAAAAATTACGTTACCAAAGTAATTCAATTACCAAAGACACTGAGTGCTCAGTAGGCCAAAACTACGCACGAGTACAACCTCAGCAAAAATTGATACTGCCGCTCTCGTTATATTATTTTTATTTCGTCTTTTTATTCTCGTTATATTCGTCGTTATTATAACGGCGTTCTGTTAAAATTAATTTGAGCAGTATGTTTTCCCTCTTCTCACTCTCTCTCTCTCACGCACACACTCTTCCTCTCCCTTCTCTCAGGGGTACCGGTACGGCGTACCGGTGCGTACCATCACAAATTAAACCCTGATAATAACTATCTAGAATACAAAAATCAATAATAAGTCACCGTCCAAGAATATTCTAATGAAAAATCAATCCTCATGCACCTATTCTGTTTACTCGGAATGCTCATAGCCTGAAGGCTAGAACTCACGATTTCAGTAGACGTTCAGGTTACTGGAGGTAGGTTACCTGCCTGGAGGCAGAAGCAGGTTACCTGCCTGGCAGCCTGCCTCTGCTCTGGTCTCATAACCTGTTCAAGTAAGTGGTCTCACGGTTCAGTTTACCTGCTTCAGGTAACCTGCCTCTAGTAACCTGAACGTCTACTGGAATCGTGAGTTCCAGCCATAAAAGCATGTTCTTGAAAAAAGTTTCAATCTCTAGGTGTTATAGTTTGTGTAATTATTTTCAACAAATGCAGCTGCATAATTCTTAGTAACGCTAAAAACCGATTGGAATGAGACAGTTATTTTTTTATAATCTTACAAGTTTAATAGTAATTAATAACTGTAATTAATTTGATTTATTTTATATGAAATATTATTAACACGCTTTTCACTGGGTTTCACTTTTATTCAAGACAGGAAAAAATTGTACCCAGAAACTTTTAAAGTAGAATTCATAAGTATATTGATTACCAAACGGAAGAGAGTAGGCTGGGTTGTTTCTGAAGGCGTGGCCCAAGTCTGGATCTTATTTGTGATTGGTCCGTCATGCTCATTCCGCCATTGTTTGCTCTGTTTCATTATTGCATCCTCCACATATATTTTCTTTGTCTGTCTATGTTGTATTTGAATCTTTAATTCATTTTCAACGTTTCGCTTTGCATGCCTGTATATCCATCCAAATTCAACTATTTGAGTAATTAGTATTTGAAACCACGGAGAAATTGTAGTTTGAAACTTAGAACATTAATTTATTTGCATTCAAGCCTCTACTCTTAAATACCAATTGAAAACAATCACAAATTCAATAACATCAATAGACCTTTTCTCATCCAACAACAATAGGTAAATAATCTTATTATTTTTTAAATCTACATAATGAGTAAGTTGTATACAGTATACATACCACCTACTGACATCTACCGGCAGACATTGGAACACATTTTTCGTAGTAGACCAATCAGGAGAGAGTAGGAGGAGCTAGAAGTTTTAGCTAGGTTTGTTGTTTACCACCCAGTACCTACTGACATCTACCGGAAAAATTCCGAAACAAATTTTCCACTGTTGTCCAATCGCAGGAGAGAGTGGGAGGAGCTAGAAGTTTGGAACATATTTTTCGTAGTAGACCAATCAGGAGAGAGTAGGAGAAGCTAGAAGTTTTAGCTAGGTGCTAGGTGTGTTGTTTATCACACAGTACCTACTGACATCTACCGGAAAAATTCAGAAACAAACTTTCCACTGTTGACCAATCGCAGGAGAGAGTGGGGGGAGGTAGAAGGTTGGAACATATTTGTGGTAGTAGACCAATCAGGAGCGAGGAGGAGGAGCTAGAAGTATTAGCTAGGTGCTAGGTGTGTTGTTTATCACCCAGAACCTACTGACAACTACCGGAAACATTCAGAAACAAACTTTCCACTGTTGACCAATCGCAGGAGAGAGTGGGAGGAGCTAGAAGTTTGGAACATATTTTTCGTAGTAGACCAATCAGGAGAGAGTAGGAGGAGCTAGAAGTTTTAGCTAGGTGTGTTGTTTACCACCCAGTACCTACTGACATCTACCGGAAAAATTCAGAAACGAATTTTCCACTTCTGACCAATCGCAGGAGAGAGTGGGAGGAGCTAGAAGTTTTAGCTGGGTGTATTGTTCACCACCCAGTACCTACTGACATCTACCGGAAGAATTCATGAAAACATCTCGCATTTTTGACCAATCTGAAGACAGTTCTAGTCCAGCAAATAAGGATTGAACCTCCCAATGAAAGCTGCTAAGCTGAAATGTTGCATAGACCTTCATTTTAACATTATAAAAGAGGGCTGAAAAGTTTAAGACTGTTTCATGTTAGCAAAAAAAGTTATTCAAGGTAATAGGTCACGAAAATCAGTTTTTTTGCAAGTAACTTGTTCCATGTGCATTCTACGTCCATAGATGTTATTATGAAAATTGTAGAGCATATAATTGTCTACAAAATTGGTTATGAGCATTTAGTGGAACTTGAAGTTATTGCTAGACGTGTTGTTAACCACACTGTACATAATGACGTGTACCGGCAGAAATTATTATAAATACATTTTGCATTTTCGACCAATCAGGGGAGATTAGGCGAAGCTTGATGGTGTGTTTCTAATCTTGATCTTGTTTGTGATTGGTTGATCGTTCTTATTTTCAGAAAAGGATTACAGTATTTCTTTCAAATATCGCATTCGTGGTAAATCTCATTCTTCACTCAGAATTAAAACAAAATAAACTACAGTATTCAAAGTCCTGGATAGAGGATTGAAGAGAATCGTTTAAAGAATTGAAACTTCAATGTTCATCAGACAATTCTAATTTTCTGCGATTAAACTTTCATTTTCTAGTTTCAAACGCTGTACAAGTTATTCGCCTCATATTTCACAGTCTCCCTTCCTCTGAGATGTAAAAACTAACAACGTTAATGATAACATTTACTCTTTTGAATGATTTACAAATTAGGTACTCTTTTTACTCTCGCTATTTTTCATTAATTTTCCTCACTCTGATTTTTGAGGAATTGATTGTGAATCATGTGGAAAGTGTAGTCTACACGAAAAAGAATTAATCTACGGTAATTATTTAGTCCACGTAACATGATGAGCTGAAAAATGGAATCATCATTTTCATGAGAAAAATATTGCATTGACTAGAATGGCAGTGTTTTGACAAGACGATATTCTAACGAGATAATGTGCATTGTACTTATTAGGCTTGGCAGGAGCATTGCGGACTCAGAAAGTACTTTATGCCAAAGGAGATAAGGAGAATAATTAGGAAATAATAATGATGGGGCTTGTAGACTTTCAAAATGAGTGTGAAGCAGTGACTTGTCAGAGTTACGACATCTTATATAGATGTCAGATGCTGATGAGGATGAGGTATTCAGTTCGAGTTTTTTCAAGTGCTGACATCAAGTGACTCTACGAGGAAATCCTTAACAGAAAATATCTTATCATAAATTCAAACTCTGAAATTCTGTAGGTTGTTTGTTATGTAGGTTATCAATTAAAATTTAAGCCGTGTAGTATTGTGATGAAACAAATTTTTATTAACGAGTAGGCTATATAAATTACACAAAAATATAGAATAGGAGATTCGAAAAAGGATATTTGAAAAGCTCAAGTAAGTAGTAATTGGAATACACGAAACTTGTAGTATCCGAAACTTTTAAACATACTAACCCAATTAGATTTGTTTGAAATGTAAAGTGTAAACCACTAGCTGAATGGTCAAATGAGATGTTGTCATTTTTTCTCCATTTCTTGTGTTAACTTAGCTGAATGTGAATTGCCACTAATTGCCGAACTGAACTTTATCGAACTGAATATTCAGTTCTTCCAATTAATTATCAAATATATTCGTTAGATGTGTTAAAAACAGGTGTTGATAGCTGAAAGAATTTCGCACCTAAAATTGATGGAATAGACTTATTTCATCACTAATCGAATTCCGGCATGATCTTGCTGATAGAGAGTTTTTAACAAGTGGTCCTTGTCACAGTCTAGTAGTTTTTCAGCCTGACATTTATGGAGTGCTTTATCCATTTTGAATTGTAGAATAACGTGTTTGAGGTTACCTTTTGGAGAATTATATTTTTGTTAATCAGTCGATGATGTAATTGAGAAATATTAAAAAACTAGTTGTGACCTGTTTGTCTGTATTATATTGTGCATTATCAATTCATGCAATCATTAATAATAATAAATAGGTCACAGAATAGAAATGTAGAAATCATATTCCATCAATACATTTGTAACTTTTTGTGATACATTTTCTGCATTTTCAGAATAAATTATTATTTCACTCATTTATCTTATATAGATAATTGTTTCATAGCTCACAAAATAGAAATGTAGAAATCACATTCCTTTAATACATTTGTAACTTTTTGTGATACATTTTCTGTATTTTCCGAATAAATCATTGGTTAACTCACCTATCTTATGACGCACAATTGATTGTGAGTCAAACCCTTGAAAGAGTATAATTTTTAATGAGAATAGCCATCTAGTCCAATTGATAACTCTAAAAAACTCTTGTTTTATGAAATATCCTCTTTTCTTCACTTTCGGACACTTTGTTGTCTCTTAGAGGTTCAGATGTTCATACACATTCGAATACCAAGAGATAATAATATAATCATGGAGTGGAATATAATATCAAAGAGCGTACCTGATTATGTCTACGATACATGAACGTACTTTTGAACGAACCTGAAATTTCGATTCTATCTAATTTGACATGTGAAATTTGCAATACTGTACATGAATTTTTTCGCAATCGTTTCAACAGTCCTTCACAATATCAAGGAGTTATCCAAATCCTATCAGTAACCCAATCCACACTTGCAATATTATTATGATTACAATCAGAATGCATGGATAACGCGAGGCCCTTGCTGAAGAAATTTCACGGATTTACACTTTCTTATAAATTTCAATCCTGATTTCAAAGATAACAAATTTCGTACTATAAACTCTTTATCCCACGATCCGAGTTATCACTCAGCTTGTTATACAACAGATTAAATCTTTTGATAAATAAATTTACGCAGACATTGTCAAATGTCGTCAAGTGTAGGCCTCTAATAGTATGAGAAAACTTAGACTAGATCGCTTATCAGTTGACACTTTTGGAACTATATGTTATGATACTTATCAGCTATTCTATACCCCACGTTATATAATGGTTTAAAACGTTTCAGTTGTGTGATACTTTAATCTAAAGCTAATACAGTACTATTCATATCCACTTCTGCTATCCTTATCTTTCTTGTTACGTTTTCTTGAAACTTCCCTCAATTTTATGGACTGAACTGAGGATTTAAGACAATGGAATGAGGATTCTTCTCTTATTATTTCCGCCGTCCTGTGATATTAGATTTAGCCTTTTGATTATAGCAATCAACTTTTCATAATTCTACTATTCTCATATTATAAACTTTTATATCTTGTGATTATGTTGTAGAACTGCTAGTAAGCCCACTACATCTACCATAGTAAGCGATCTTCATTTAATTTTCTAAAAGGTACGTAACAAAGAATGAACGAATTGCATGGCATGTTGATACGAACTTTTATTGTTTAAAGTTTATAGTTTTAGATAGAAATTTACTTTCTAAGATTCTGAGGTAGTAACATACTTTTATTATAATTTTGATTTTTTCAATAGTATCTCACGGTAAAATGATAGTTTCTTGATTCAAAATAATAAATTGAATTTTATTTTAAAATCTTAGTAGCTATGTATAAAATCTTAGTAGTAACATGATAGGTACAGTAGAACATAGAACATGAATGTACATAGAACATTCTATCAACCATAGTGGATATATAGTAACATGATAGGTACTATATCTCCTATCAGTATCTCCTATCAACAAAACTCATGACCGATTGAACGAAAGTTGATAGAATTTAAGCGATGTATGATGACGACGTTATTTTATGGATCTCAATAGGAATTTTGTTTTATTTCTCCTTCAGAAGACTTTTTATTCGTCCGTTAAATCGGTTTCTATAAAACCAATTATTGCTGAAAACAATATTATGTTAGAATTGTAACTCTATACAAGAACAATAATTATGTAACAAGTGTCATATTTTCCATGTAATGAATGATGAAAGTGGAAATCTCTCATATTCTTCAAGTTCTTATAACGTTTCACACATTTTGTACGTCTGTTGAACACAATTTGATATTAATTTCCCAGGAAGTCATTGGGGGGTTTTTCATTCACGTCTTGGACAAATACATCAATTCATCAACAGGTTCATCATCAATCACACGCAAGAAATAAATGCTCAGTAAAGTTCGCGCAGAGGATGCGAGCAAGTAGCATTACTTTCACAAATTAGCTGTGTTTCGATCTCAATTGTGATTACTTTCTACCTGGCGTGTTGTATTCTGGAGTGGCAGATCAACATTACATGTCATGTGAGCAGTTACAGCTCGCATAATATTATCGTACATGTATAAATTATAATATTAGATTCTGTTTAGTTCAGTTACGAGAATACACCATGGAACCGGTTCGATTTAAAGAGGCGTAAAATTGCTGCCGAAATCCTACACAAAATCTAAGACTGTATGGAGATTTTTCTTATGATTCCAAGGAATCTATAGTTATCTATATTAAGATCTATATAGAGATTATTATCTCAATGGAAATATATATATCAATAGGAAAAGACAGACTATTATCTATAGAGATTATCTATATTGAGAGGAGTTTGCAAACTATACAGTGTTGAACATATTGATTGACACTCCAATTTGAATATTTTGAATAGCTCTACTATTGGCCATCTGCACGAAAAACCATTTGAATTTAACCTCCGTAGAATGACGTCAACTGACGGAACCCATGCAACGAATTCCTTATTGAGCTACATAAATTGATAACATTATGTGGCGTTTAAATTCAATATTAGTTTTTCGTGCATCCAGGCCATAGACTTTTCATATCCATATTGTTATCGATAACCATATTATTTATATGGTTAGTCTATGATCTCGGCGTAGGCTATATCTTTTTACATTTTGTAATACTGATAACATAAGTTGGAGATAATGATAGTGGTAGACTTCATATTTCGAATTAGACTCATTATAATCTTTAAAACTTTGTATCCTTAAAACTTCAATAACTTGAGCTTGACTGTATCTTATGACCATTCTTAAGATATTTATTATTAAGATAGGGTTGTCTTTGGTGTATCATGAATGAGCTAATCTGAGAATAGGCTCTCAAATGTCTTTTCAAAACTGCTGAATAAAACAACATTTTTACTATTCACAAATTGCAACCGGGATTTCTTTCAACTTACAGAAATCTCATAAACTTAATAACAATCTGGGTAGGGTCTTACTAAGTATTTTTGTCTCAGATTTTTTTATCGTATGGCTTTTGTTGGTGGGGAGACCCTTACGGGTAGGTTCCACCTCGCCTCATTGCACAATTTTTTGTGTCGGTCACCCATCCGAGAGCGGTCTCGAATGTTTGTTACTTAACCACATGAATACTTAGCAACCGCTCTCACCGAGTGACCACTGATATCAATTCAAATTAATAATAATGTGTTCAAATTCCTCGTTTATTTCGCACATACATCTTTCACTTACTGTTATCGGAAGCAGCTTTATAAAAGAAAAAACCACAAAATGCTCAATCAGACTCATTAGCTGATTCCAACTACCAATCTCCTCTTAAGTGTTCAACATTATTTTCATCCTTGAATTCTCCAAAAAACCACTTGAAGGAGGTTAGTAGGATGCGTAAAAAATCCCAGACATCTATATATTGATTGAATCCTGGATCACGAGACGGATGATTGCATAATGTTGCTAGCGGACATGACCCCGAACCTGACTCACTAACTTGTTCAAGTCGTATCACCTGTTATTAGTCTATGAAAGCACTGCCTGCACGAAGAGACTCATTTTGAGTCTATAAGCAATGGAAGTCTATAAGCACCATGAGGATATGAGACTATAAGCACTATGAGTCTATAAGTAATGTCTTTTTAAGCAGTGTGAGCAATATGCCTGACTGGTTGTACCTATACGGTATACAATGACAGAGAAAACAATACCTACTCTATTGCGTCTGATGTGGATTGTTCTTTACACATAAGTTTTGTACTGCATACAATTCATTAAGCAATGAATGCGTTGAAGGGAAGAGGAAGAAAGATAACGAAGATATAAAAACTGTTTTGGAACAGAGAAAGTTACAAGTTTACGTTTGAGAAGAATGCTTGAGCTTGGCTTGCTTCGCTTATAACAGCACGTACGCATCAGGTATTTGGCGAGTTATGCAATGGCACATAGCGGTGATTCCTTGGCTGGTCTAATACATAACGCACTATTCAACTATGTTTCGTCCATGGTCCTTCTAATTAGTTGCGTGGCCAAAACAATTAATTCTCTAATCTTTAACGGCACAATGAATCTGTAATCTTCTCTGGGGCGTTGGAAAATACTCGCTCTAATTTATACCACAGATTTAATCAAGGTTAGTAGCTAGCTGATCCGCTAGCTATAGCTCTGCATACACTTAACGTTCTTTTTACCCCTTCCGTTAAGTGCTTTCTTTTACAGAGCGTCGTCACTTTGCGCGTGTACCGTTTTCCAAGGCCACTTCCCATCCAACGCCTTTTGAACAAATAATGACGCTCAGTGAATGTTCACTGTCTGCTAGAGTCATTCAATTATCCTTCCAATTTTTGATACCTTCAATCATAGAGAAGCTAAAGGCCTACTCTCCAATCTTTTTTTTTTTTTCTTATTGGGTTGGGCTTTGTAACCCTTAGCCACCGCGACCGCTATTCGATCTTTTGTGGCATCCCCTCTTTGGCTTATGCCATGTTCCATAATCCAAGGCCAGAGCAGAATTTACTCAGGGCCTTGAAGTCCAGTTCTCTTGCCTCCTGTGGTAGGAGGGTTGCCTTTTCAAGAAGTCTCCTCCTCATTTGCAAGAGTGCTGGACATTCCAGCAGCAAATGTGCTGCTGATTCTGCTATGGACCCACCCTTCCGAAGCTGTTCAGCTTCTATCAGGGATGGGTCTGCACACTCCTCAGATTCCATTGCGGAATCTTCAGTTAATAGTGCCTTCCTCTACATGTACCGTTTCCCGGCAGGTTTGAGTCAGCAAACTCTGAAACCTGTTCCAGGTCGGTAGAGTTTGGGGGAGATCAACATCCAACATCCTCGTTGGATGTTTGAGGCTGTTCAGCCTCTTCTACTCTTATTGGTATCCATAAGATTCCCACGAGTAGCTGGAGACTTATTCAGTCACCCTGGGCAGAGCTCCGCGTTCACCCAGGGAAGGCTTCTTGAAACTGGAGGTCGCCTGGTATCCAGAGTTCGCATACTCGATGTCAGGCACTCCCCTGACCATGCAGCCGTCGGCGTATGCTGTTCCACCATATGTTGGCTTGGCTTGCGCAGTTGATGCTTCAGGTGTTCCTACTTGAACACCCTACTTAAGCTGGGACGCAACGGTGTTAGTTGCCAACCAGCCTACATCTACCACTTGCATCAGGAACCCGGAGGATTGCCACACCCCGGACAGAATAAATTCTGCCCCCCTGCGGGATACTCTCCAATCTTACTACTGTAATACTCTCTTACTAATAGCACAGATAATGTAAATCACATTTACATGATTTACATTATATTTGCTAATATACATTAATTACATTAATTTGCTAATAATGAGATTTACATTATCTGTGCTAATAGTAATATAGAAGCTATACTCTCTTACTAATCTGTTCTCAATTCTGCTTCAATTCACATGAATGTTCATTTACACTTACTGTAGTCAGCTATCTACTAGACAGCTTTTATTTACAATATCTTACAGCTTTTTTCTGTTATTTTACATTTTCAATCTTCCCAATTAGTAACAATTTTAAACTAACCATTCACGTAGGCTTCTAGCCAGAGAAGAGACTGTGAAAAATACTTGAGGATAGAGAAAAAAGCTTTGACAAATTATAAATCATCACTTGGCTTAATGAAACATTTTGAATAATTTCTCCAAATGTCGGTGAAGTCCCTTTCAAATCAATCTCATTTATGAACTTCCTAAAATCTCATAATAAGACATAAATGAATTCACATTCTTCTACTAGTAGTAGATTATTTTATCAATTATAGGAATTGTCCGATCTTTACATCATCCTATTGGTAAATTGGAAAATCCTTTATTACTGGATACTTTTTTATTTCACAGCAGGCTACTTAATAGCCGCTACTCACTCGTTATTATTGTAATAGGAATAGCTATTGTTGTTATCTGTTACTAGAAGGTACTGCCTATGTCACACTTGCTACTTGGTAGCAGCCATCAGTAGGGAGGGATATGCGGTTTCTACTCCACCGGTATATCCCTCCCTACTGCCATCTCGCAATCATCTACTAACGTATCTTGGTGTGACATGGACTTTTGAACTGTAAACAATTTAAAAATCACACTTCCAGCTTGAATTTGCTACTAGGAGCTACTGCCTAATAGGCAGTGCCTATGTTACACTTGCTACTTAGTAGCAGCTATCTTGGTGTGACATGAACTTTGGACGTGTAAACAATCTCTTCACACTTCCTTGAATATTAAACATATAAATTTATGAGTAAAGGTTAAGGTTGAGATGAGAAGTTTTCCTTTAGAGGAGCAGTTTAAGTTCTAACATTTTTTCGAACACTTCCTTATTTCCTTACTATATCCACGGATATTCTTGTCATATTTTGAGAAACGACAGGACCATCATCTTTAATAGCTGTTAAATACAGGTGTTGCTGCACTTTCTTACGAAACAACTTGTTCTAAACATTTAACACTCTTTCAAAGTTCTTCTGGAAACAGTGAAACTTGAACTTCAACTCGTTCAAGGAAATGATTGAAAATTATGCTGATAATTATTGCGGATGGGGAGGAACCGAACTGGAATACCGAGTTCCTCATTTCGAAATCGCAAACCGGTGGTCAGTTGGAGACCCGAAATGATCGAGGGGAAGGAGGTGGCGGAGAAGAAGGAGAAGAAGCCAGAAGAGACGTCTGGTGGGTCTCAGTAGCTGGTTAGGAGTCAGATAGAGAGAAAACACTTTCACTGTTAGTCGGTTGGTTGGCTTGGAGTAAAAGTGGTCTGACTGTGTACAAGCAACTGGCTAGGCGAGGCTTCACCTGCACTGGTAAACGACAGTATGGTTCATCCTCTGCCGGCGTGAACGTGATTGCCTAGTCGTATGTGGATTACGTCTCAATAGTGTAGTTCTCTCTCATCTCTGTTCTTTCACTGACGTCGCCGAGATATAGGTAAGTTGATACTTTTCTTTGATACTGTAAGATTGTTACATGTTTCACTTGTAATGTAAGATCGTTAAAAACTTCGTTACAAATGATTACTCTTAAAATCACAGTTCGGTTTGAAAGCTTCGTTGCATAGCATACAATAAGCATCTGATCTATAAAGGCGACAGTTTTATAAATGATGGTTCAAGGAGATCACTCTGTTTCGTCAAAAAATTCTGTACAAATCAGTCTAAAAATCAGTTTGCTTAAAGAACGTCATTACAAATTTATTATAATAAAAAATTAGCATCTGATTTATAAAGGCTTTTACAATGGTTTAAGGAGATTACTCTGTGTCGTTTAAAACTTCGTTGCAAATGTAAGATTACCCTTAAAATCGCATTTTGGTTAAAAAGCTTCCTTACAAATTTTTATAGCATACAATTAGCATCTGATCTATAAAGGCGTGAGTTTTATATAAGGGTATAAGGATGTCCTAACAATTATTTCTTCATCACAAAACGTTTCACAAATGTTTTATAGAATAATATTAGTAAGTATATTTTAACAGTATGTACCTGACCGGTTCTGAGCTAGTATACGATCTTTAAACAATGTAATTATTATCTTCAAACAATAACATATCACAACAATCATCTTTTAAAAATAACTAAAATCTTTTAAAAAATAATAAGTTAAAACATCTAAGTTTCAAACATTATTTTAAAACTTTTATTAGAAAACTTGTGACAATTTCATTCAGTATCTAAGAGTACATACCAATGTAGTTGACAGTTTTTCATCCGTGAAATAGTATAGAATGTCTTAACAAACACTAACTAATAAAAACCTTGTTATAAAAATATTTTATATTAAACGTTTAGCATCTAACAGTACAAATAGATTATAATATAGAGACTAACCAAAAATGGATTTTCTCATCTGTGATTATATCTATATTTTACGTGTGTCCTTTATTTGACGATCTGTGTGTCCAAACAAACACTAATTCATAAATATCTGTTGAAAATTCATTTTCAAGGTTAGTACTAACAGTGTATATTAGTGTGGTTGATAATTTTCTATAAAGTGAAAAATGTCTCAGCAATCAATGTTTCTTGAAAAACTTAGTACACGTTTCTCATTGTTCATCTAGCCTTCTTTTCGATTTGTCATCTTTTTGCCGCTAAAGATAGTTCGGTATCTGTGTTATTAGATCAATATCAAACAATTCCTGAAGAAAATTATTACTAGTTGTTCATAGTTCAACTCATCTATCTAAGGCCTTCTACTGTACTTGCAAATTCAGGTTAATTTGATTGAATCAATTTAGACCTTCAACAATCAATTTAATCCTTTCTACAATTCTAAAAAATAAGGTAATATATTTTGAAAAGAGAGACAGGCAGTCGCGCAAAACTTCTTCAAATCCTTGATTTAGTTACATAAACAACCCCGGCTTTCAGATGAGGCTCACAAGCCTAGAGCTCATGTGGGCATCACCCTCAGCAAAAACATTGTTTATCTACGTGGAAATAGATTCTTATATTTATTGAACATAATAATTATTGAGCGGAGAGAGACGTAGGTAGTCGAGCGAAGCTCAATCGCAGGCCACTTGTGTAAATCGGTTGTGATCAAACTCCTCCTAGACTACTCGGCCGATTTCCATAAAATTTGGCTCATACATGCATAAAAACGATGGGAAGGTTGTAGAGTAATTAAATTTGAAATCAATTGTACCATGGAGGAATAATCAACGAAAAAAATAAAGACGTAAAATCGGAGTCAAATTGTAGTCAAATCGTTTTAAATAAAAACCTACCAGCTGGAGTGCGGAAAGTAAATCAGTTGATAATTTCCACCTGATGGAGCGTGTGGAAAGAAGATCTGCTTGGAATAATCTGTTTTGCGAGGAATAACCTCACCGAGTTCTAACGTACCATATTTGAGTTATTTGCATATAAATTACTGCATTTTTATAAGTCTAGAGAGAAAGAGGTAAACTACTTTCATTAGAATTATCTGTGATATTGAAATTTGACTCCAGCAAGGTGGGCCAGTAAACTGCACTTACACCTTCGAATTTTCTGTCAGTTCTATTATATTGTGATATTGCGGAATAAATTTCGTATTCTTTGCAACAACAAAAGATCACCACATTACTTTTCTATTGCCGTTTGATGAAATAAGTTCTTAAACTTATTGATGAAATTTTCGTTTGAAAATATATTATACAGATTAATTACAAAATACTCTAAGGGCCTGGTTACATACGATTGTGGTTTGCTTTACTCCACTTCACTAGAAGAGCTACTTTGATTGTGGTTTGCTTTACTTCACTTCACTTACTACAGCCTATATCATACGATTTATATGGATTTACTATGCGAGTAAGTGAAGTGAAGTAAACTAAAGCAAACCACAATCGTATGTGACCAGGCCCTAAGATTAGATCAAGAAATATAACATTCCGTAATAATATTGTGCATATTAAAGCCTCATCTACATCTACCGGCACCAGACTAAGAATAATTTTCTGTGTAAATTTGGAAAAGCTCAAAGTAGTTACACCTTTGAACGCTGCACCGAGCTGAGAGTTGCACGATGATACAGAAAGATACAGGTATGATACGGAGAGATGAAAGGGAGGAAGGAGAACCAGGAAGCAGTGGAGGAAGAAGATGATGAAGAGGAGGAGAAAAGGAAGAAGAGGATGTAGTGTGTGAAAAAGAGAAGGAGCAGAAGACCTTTGAACGCTGCACCGAGCTGAGAGTTGCACGATGATACAGAAAGATACAGGTATGATACGGAAAGATGAAAGGGAGTAAGGAGAACCAGGAAGCAGTGGAGGAAGAAGATGATGAAGAGGAGGAGAAAAAGAAGAAGAGGATGAAGAGGAGGAGAAAAAGAAGAAGAAGAAAAGGAAGACTGGTCGAATTGACGGCATATAAATCGCTGCAGACAAAAAGCTCCGCTAAACATTTGCAATAACAGCATGTATTGCATTCCTAGTATTCGCTGTGTGCACGTAGGTGGTGGGGATAATAAAATCGACACCTGCGCTCACGCGGAATTTTAGTGAACGAAAGCAGGTAGTTTAACATGAGAAAGGATAGGGAATGAGCATTTACAATGCATTTAAAGTATTGTCGTATTCCTAATTGTATAAATAACGTTCACAATAGTAATTGCATCTTCTATTCCTTCCATATTTCCCAACGTAAATTGACTCAACAAAGAAATCGGATCTCAGTTTTGAATTAATCGAGTGAAAAATCCAGTTTAAAAGCATATGATTGATTTGACGCCCATAATCCATTTCGGAATATTGACCAATGGGAATGAACTCAGCTGTGGATAAACTACTTCGTCTGCTCAGTCTGCTTGAAACATAACCTTCAAAGTTGATTTTAAAACTTGAATTGAAGATTATAATGATGTTTAAGAACATGCGATATGTTAATTTAATCATTCTAAATATAATCCCACAATCGATAAGTAGGAAAAATAGCGACAGGGAATTCTATTTCAATCATAATCTAATTTTTACGTACATAAGCCTATCCTTTCCCATGTTAATCTACCAGGAAAGATTCATAAGATTATCCGCCAGAGCGCAACACCGTAGATTCTCACAGCGAATACTGTATTTACCATTCAGATCACTATCATTTCAGTATGTATCATAACTGATTATAGAACAGCAAGCCATCTGTTGACAATTTTCATATTTTTCACATTCATTTTATCACCTGTTCCAACACGATTCCAGCATTTCTGATGACGATGAAATGTTTGATAAGAAGCTAACATGGAGATAAAATGACGGAAAAGCTGTTTACGTGTGTTGCATCAGGTAATGCGCGTTCGTTATCTAGAACTTTCAAAACACGAAGACAGCTCAACCTGTATTAAGTCGGCAATTTCTCTCGCCCTAAGGCTGCGGAAATCACCTTGAATACTCTCTAACTGGTGAAGGTGAATGCTCTGTCGTAACAGGTGTAACCGCTTCTTACCTATATGCGTAAGTGTAACTATACTCTGATTACAACTGCTTTAGGATTGAGACCACCTCGGCCACCACTAAGGCCAAGCGGGTCTCAATCCTAAAGCAGTTTTAATCAGAGAATTTCGTTTACATCATAGAAGTGTAGTAATAATAATATCATGTCTTAACCTTCATGGATTGGCAACAAATTCAGGCGGAAATTCTGCTGGGATTACTGTATGTGTGTGATTATCAGTGTGCGATTACTGTATGGTTTGACTATCTATCGATCATCCGTGACTATCAATAATTTCTTCTAGTATTAATTGAATTACCAAGAATAAAAACCGATTTGTTGCCTAGAGCATCGCAATTCCGAACCATTACAATTATTATTCCGTCTGGTATAAATCCATAAATTGTCCTATCTTCCTTTGGCCTAGACATCCATGCACAAGTCTCAGTCTCAGTCTGATAGGTTTGCTTATCAATTAAATTCAACGAGCATTTTAATACCGTACCTACTAACAGTTCATCTTAATTTTGTGAATAGATACAAGTGATTATAATATTATTCATGAAATCTACTAATATTTTACGTGAAGCCACTAGAATGTTGCTTTCGACTTCAATAGACATCCAATGACAGTAAAATATGAATGAACCATCCAAGGCTTGATGGTTGAATTATTGATGATTCTAGAATAAAACAACCTAATAAGAGGTAGCCTATATTCAATTCATAAATATATGTTTGTTGAGAAGTCCCCATATATCAAATTATTAGTGTGTTATGGCATGACAACTTTAGTCTTGCATTATTGCTACCCAAGTCGTGAATTCAATACCCATTATGACATAATATTTTGTATTTTCCTTTACATCATCGCTTAACACATTTCCAATTTCACCAATCATTCTCTAATAATTGTAATACAGTATAAGTTTTTGACGATACTTGAACTATCTAAAATATTTTAGAATTTTTATTAGTTTGGCTTCAAGGACGCCATTTAGAGGTGGGAAAGGGAGCCTAGGCCCCCCAAAAATAGGATAAATAATTTGAAATAGCGGGCGTATCAATAATATTATTGAATTAAGATATATACAAAATGAAGCTTAAAATTACATTTGAAAAAATAATATTTCGAAAAATTTTCGTGGGAAAACCTCCAGACCCCCTTTCCATGGGAGGTATTCCATACCGACTAGTGTTTACCCCCCCCCCCCCAACAGTTTGGTAAAATGGCGCTCCTATTTGGCTTCCGATAGATATGAAATACCCGCCATTTGGTGTAATGTCGTATCCGCCATTTTGTGCTTATTTGACTGACGATTACAGCCAATCAGGAACACGTATTTCGACCAATCACGGAATGGCAACTCCTAACAAGTCATCTTCAAATTTCATGGCTAATCATTGGTTACTGTACTCAGAAACTTGAACAGCACATATTGGTTTCAATCGCGCACAACTTCAAAACAAGATGTAACTATTGAACAAGATCCAAATTTCAATCTCTTTCAATTGTGTCGGGAGAATCCAAGCTACAATCTAAAACATTTTGATAACTATCGGAGTTTTTAGTCTCTTCAAATCTCAAATAATAAATTGTGAGACTTTATTTTTGAGAAAATCTAAATTAAATCTATTCAAATTGTGATGTCCCATTCATTAGTTTTCAGGCTGATTTGAGACTTATGAACTATTTTTACATGTAGTATGAACTAATACTACTTTGATAGTTCTAGAAAATTTGACTCAAATAGTGTATTTGATCACTCATTAAAACCATCGTGTGGTTTTCCAAATTCAATTGGATCGTATGTCCTATTTATTTCTCTTGTACACGAATCTCTCTTGCATAGAGAAGTCAAAAAAGGTAAAAAGTTGATTAATCTATTTCAACACGTGCTAAAAATTTCTAGAAAATTTTACTCAAATAGTGTATTTGATAACTCATTAACACCATCGTGTGGTTTTCCAAATTCAATTGAAATCGTACAGTATGTCCTATTTATTTCTTGTACACGAATCTCTCTTGCATAGACAAGTCTAAAAAGTTGATTAATCTGTTACAAAACATTTTCAATAACCACCTGCAACATCTGAAGAGCTTAGCTTCTAATTAATTCTTAATTTCACGTTCATAACTTCTATTGCCACCAAAATTAAAAGCATTGAATTGGATTTTCTTATCATTCGCATCTCGTAATCTGTTGAACTGTGAAATACCATTGTATTATGTGAATTCTCTACTAATAAGTAGTGAGAAATTCTATGCAATCACTTTCCATGCAATTCCACTCATCACTTTCCTACTATTATTTTTATCATCTACTCCATTATCATAATAATCAACTGAAAGTCTTTCGCCAATCATACTGATTGTTACAAATACTAAAATGATTTGCAAAATTAACAAAACGCTCATGCGTACTGTTAAATTATCTGTAATTCACCTGTCATTGTTTTATTACGTGAACATTTGGATTTTGCAATTTCCCGTGTTTTTTTTGCACTGAATATTACCGCTCCGGACAGGCTCGTAAAAATTAAAACATTTATCATGCCGTGAATAATTTCAGTCGCATTACGGGAGACTGCATTGTCATATTACACTATGCTTATAATGGCAAGTTACCGCTAGTTTCTAATGAACCCATCATTATTTCAAATGAGAAGAGGATAGGCCTATATTGTTAGGTGATTGGGATATTTTTCGTGGGCGGGCCAAGAGTAGTTAATTTTGCATGTAATTACACCCGATTGAGTTGATGATTACGAGGGACATAGAAGAAGGTGTTGAATCACTCTTTACATATTTCTAACCATCTCCAAGTCGAGTTTCGAAAGAACATTCCCAAAGATACGAACGCGGAAGTTAATTTTAACCAATTATCCAAGTTACATTCGGCGGCTTTCATTGCTGAAAAATCCCTGTATGAATAATTATCGATCACCTTTGGGTCCAACTGTATAGAATTCCCAAATAATAATGAATTCAACCCAGATTTAATGGTTACCTAATTGTTGAGTCGGTTTATTGGATAACACCATGTGTCCAAAAACAAAGTTGTATTGAAAAAGTTGTAATGGATATTGGAAAGCACAATAGAACCGGTTTCAAATCGCCAAACTCGATCTGCTATATCCATATCCTACACATTCCAACGTAGTATTTCAGCTTGACACTTTTTCGTAACATCGGAAAGGAAAGGAAAATTTCTATTTTTCAGGTTTATGTGTCACTGTAGTCCTACAAATTCAATCAGAATAAATAGAAATACTTGATTTATTTGTCGATTTCTTAAGAATATTTTTAGCGTTACCTTCGGGTAGTAAGCACTTTTTATTCATGGAGAATATTTTCCATTTTAAGATACTGTGCCTCAAACATATTATCATTGAACAAAAACCTTTCAGACCCCAGCAGTACTATCTCCCTAAGTATGTGGTTATAATATTGATCAGAAACGTTCTTACAATTCAACCGCTCTACTAAAGTTCTCAATGTCTTGATGCCCTTTTTATCCTTTAGTATTGGAAGAGAAGTTCATCCCATTATCAATGAATTATTTGTTATTATTATTTTTGTGCAGGCCATGACCAACATGAAGTTTGTCTAGTTCAATTATTTCCAGAAGAAATTTGAGAAAGGTAGCTCAGAGATAGGAAGAATTATTTGACATGAAGGAAGTAGTATATTGATGTCAAAAAAATACAAGCTTTCCACCCCAGGTTGGCTTGCTTGGGAAAACGCTGAAACGTTTGTATTCGTCTGGAAACTTCTATCAGTCAGAGGGACGAACCTAGACGACGTTTTCGATACTAACTGAAAAGTGTTTCTTTAGTTTTCCGTTACTGAATATGCGAACGAAGTATGAAATTAAGTTCATTAGATTACATGGACTACAGTTCACGATTTTATCTGCATAAATTGCTGCGAAACACTTGAATCGTGAACAGACTCATCATATTATCATCATCATCATCATCCATGTAGTAAGCCACATTAATCTGGAACTTTACGGAATCTTGCATAAGTTCAATATTCAAATGTGGGCAGTACAGTATAACCTCTCCATTCCCCCGGGGGTAAAAAACTATATAACTAAGCAGTAATAGAACCCGGAAACCCCGAAGTAGATCACCAGATACACTAATCATTGGCTGATAGAGTTCATCTCCGTGATCCAATGCGAGCTGAAAGTAATGATTGGAACTTTTCTTCCATTAAATTCCTTAATAGTTCATGCTTCACTTTCCTGAAAATTCCTATGAGGATCAAATCAAATTTATCTATTGAAAATTTAGATTTACATTGAAATCGTTTATGGTACGTGTTCCACTTTTCTGAATGTTCCTATGAGGATCAAATCAAATTTTATTTATTGAAAACTTGGATGCAATTTAGAAGTATCAATGATAATGATGCCTATTTTGAAAATGCTTACGGTACAAGAAACCATGTAGTTCTCTCCAGCACAAATTGGACATTAGATACCACAAACGAGATTCACTCAACAATTGACGGTAGAGGAAAGGAGAAAGGTGGAGAAAGAAAAATAAGAGGTGGGGTGGTGCTGAGAAAGAAAGAAGAGAAGAAATAGGAGAAAATAGAAGATAAGAAGAAGAAGAAGAAGGAGAAAAGAGGAAGAACAGGAAGAAGAGAAAGAAGAAGAGAAAAAGAAGAAGAAGAAGCAGATGAAGAAGAAGAAGCAGATGAAGAAGAAGAAGAAGCAGATGAAGAAGATGAAGAAGAAGAAGAAGCATGAAGAATAAAGAAGAAAATGCATAAAGAATGAAGCCGATATAGAAGAAGGCGAAGAAGTAGAAAAGGGAAGAAGAAACAATGGAGAAGAAGGAGAAAATGGAATGGAGAAAGAATTAAAAGAAATAGAAGAAGGAGAACAATGAAGGATAAATGCTGTAGAAGGCGGAGAAGAAAAGAAAAGGTAATAAGAAAGAATTAAAAAGAAATAGGAGAAGAAGAATGATAAATAAATAGGAGGAGAATGAAGAGTAGAAGAAGATGTAGAAGAAGAACAAGGCGATAAAGAAAGAATGAAGAAGAAATAGGAGGAGAAAAAGAATGAAAAGAAGGAGAATGAAGAAAGAAGAAGAAGAAGAAGAAGAAGAAGAAGAAGAGAAAGAATGAAGGAAAATCAAAGGAAGAAGAAGAAGAAGAAGAAGGAGAAGAAGAAGAAGAAGGAGAAAAGAAGAGCAGTAAGAAGAAAAAAGGAAATTAAAAACAAGGGAAGAAGAAAAAGAAAGAGAATAAAGATGATGAAGAAATAGAATACAGTATAAGGAAAGGACAGATGGAAATAACCAAAGAAAAGAATGTTATACTACAGAATATAGTATATATTATAAAAATTACTATAAATATATAAATATGAATGTAATAATATACTGTGAATTTACAGTATAATATATTAGTGAATGTAGACTACCTATATTCACCGCGTTTGACTCTTCTCTTGCAATAAGATATTAAAATATTCTTGTTTTGTACCAATTCCATTGTTTATGTGTTTACATAAATGTGTTTAATTTCACTAAGAAGATTTCTCACAAAAAAAAAACACAAATACCAGTAGTCGTTTATACTTCCAATCTCCTCTAAAAATTTTCGGGTAATTGATGAAAAAATTCTGAAACATTATTTTGAACTTAATAATACTTATTAAGTAGCCTACTCAGTTCGCCGCAAGTGAAAAAGAGAGTTTACTCCAGTTACAACCTATGCGCCGAAAAGTAAACCGCCAGCTGTCATTAAGGGCCAATTGTACTCTAGAAGTTCAAGGTAGAAAATCGCATATTTCTTTCAACTTTCCCGACTCATATCTCAAGTATAAAACCACATATCACTCTGAAATTTCCCGTACACATTCTTTGAACATTTAAAAACTGGTTTGCCTTTGGTAATTTTCATTTATTCTATTATTTTTTCCTTAAATTTGATTTGAACAAAATTGTGCTAATTTGGTAATTGAGCTTCAATCAGCTCAGATCAAAAACGAAACCAGTTTAAAATAATAACATGAATCTAAATTCATCAATTTTTTTTATAAAATGCGTATAGTTTCTTGTAAAACTGCGAGGAAAGAATTTGTGACGTCATGCTAAAACTCCAAGTCCAACGGCTATCCTTTGAATTTATTAGTTGACCCGGTCTCTCGGTAGGTGCGCTGCTGCTTCACTGCTACCCCCACTTTCACACAACCGAAACTCTTCCCCGCTTTTCGGTTTTGGGCTGACAACATCATCTCCCACAAACCATTTCCATGTTCTGTCTCTTGTTACTATAATAAGTTATTGAAGAATGGAAAGCTCGTCGAAAGATCGTCTAAAACCATCGCGGTCAGTATAAAGTAAAGGAGGCAAGCCATGAACCGAACTGAGACTTAGTACAAAACCTTTAAAACGAGAGGAACAGCATTGAAAAATATTTTCCAATGAATTGAACAATTCCACTCTTTTACATTGCTACAGTTCGTTGAAGAACATTGAAATGTCATAATTCTCATATAATAATAATAATAATAATAATAATAATAATAATAATAATAATAATAATCGTAGTGATTCAATTCAAACTTTACTGCCAAAAAGAAAACAATATACTATCTCTCTCACTCTTCATACATTCTCCTTCACACACTCACTCACTCGCACTCTCCTCTCTCTCTCTTACTTATCTCTTTCATTCGATCTTCCCTCTCTCTCCTTTTTCTACTTCTACAACAATATTGTGTTGCGGTTGTTCCGACACACATAAATTCCTGGAAAAAAGTAGCGTTAGGTTCTATTGTTTCTCACGCTTCTGTGAGCATTACCAACGAATAGTTTAGGTCCGATTTCTGAGCCTTCTACCTGACTTCAGAAACTATTCTATTATTATTGAATGGAACACTAAAAGTTGTCATCCTATTATCGGCTAATTGACCGGATATTACCACTTTCCAAAAACCAAGAACTCTCCCTCAACATCAGGGGTCATCAAACACATTTGTAACGACCAGTTGTAAAAGTTCCATCAAGTTTTCATCATAATAAATGGAAGTTATTGCAAGTCAGAATCATTAGTACAAAATCAAAATTCAAAACTGCTTTTTTAAATAGCTGAAATACTAGGCTGCTTGTATTGCTTTATAAGCATTATTTCTATCAAACCACTGATTCGAAGGCGAAGCCTATTTATTTGTATGTAATTCCAAGTTACTTATCAAAGTTAATTACAAGTCCTTATCAAACCGTATCCAGGAGAAGCTTAGATATTGGCTGAACTTGCATTTTGCCTACCACACTAAAAAATTTCATAAAAAATAAATTAAAAATGAATAATAGCTATGTCTGTCTCTTCCATCGTCTCTCAATTTCCTCTCCCTTCTTCTCTGTCTCGTCCTCCCTCTTCCTCTTTTTCAACTCCTACTCATACTCTCTCTCTATCTACTGTATATTTTCCCTCACTGTCTCTCTTCCTCTCACTCTCTCTCTCTCTTTCTCTATCGCTCTCTCGATACAAGTGCTCTTACCGGTGCAGTGATCAATGAAAAATACAATTTCAGTATCGAAAGGTCTTCTAATCTTATGCTGAAATGCAAAAATATTCAGCTCACCTATCCCTACGCTGAAGGAATGGCAAAAATTGAAGCTATGACCGTTCATTTCTCATGAACACAATAACATTTTCAAAAAGTAAGACCTTATATATGACATCTCTTCAATGAGATCTTTCAAATGTAATTTGAAACCACGAAAGTTCAGTTTACAGAAGATCATGTTCGCCTATTCTGCTATTCTATATAAACATTCTATTACGGTAATGGCCCAGTAAAATGGTACATTTCACCTTGCATGAAATGGGGTAGTGGGTTTCTTTTTTAATAATGTAACAGATATTAAATCCAGATATTAAATCCTGAGAAAAGACAAAAAATAGTATAGTGTATATTCTAGTGTATAAGGAAGCTCATTCATGAACTTATTCTAAATTTCTTATTCAGACAAGAGTGGTCAATACCAAATTCAGTACTCAGTATATTCAGTCAATATACATACCAATTTCCCATACCTCATATTATGGTGGTGATTATCAATCTAAACAAACGGAAACCCCTAAAGCTCTATCCTGAATAAAATCCAGCTTTTGCCCGCATATTACTAAATTGGTAAGGATTGTTGCTTGTTTTATTAGATCATATTGCTATCAATTCCATAAAGTATTCGCTGTATATGGCAAATTTTCGTAAATGACAAATCTGATAGTAATATTATATTGAACTAGGCTACACAAAAATATAGAATATAGTATAGTAGTAAGTGAATAGTAATAATATCACTATAAAAATTGCATTTGGTTTTATTGTAAACACTCCTAAGATGAAAAGTTAATTTTTTTGTCTCACTATTATATCATACTACACTATAATTATGGTGAGCAATTTTATCTAATATCTTAGCAGCATTTAGTAAGAGAAACCCATTTATTTGGGTGGCAGCTAAAGAAAATTTTATTTTCCATAACGATGAATAGAATACTTTGAAAATACATTATTAGGTACTTGAATTATCATTGAATGATAATACTGTAATATTTATTTTCAACAATTTTGCTTATACATTTTGATCGAACCGCTGTAGAGACACAAATGTAGGCTGTCTTCTCACAGGCAGAAGAGTCAAGCTAGTAGCCTTAGCACATTGTAAAATCTAAAATGTGAATTTACTTTGAATGGGTGACAGTTGGAAAGGGAGGCGGGGTCCTTTACGACTGAGGTCGGTTGGTCAGTGGTGAGGACAAACCTGCACTTCCCCGCCGGCTTCCACTGAAGCGGCGACAGCGCTACCAGCCGGCAGAATTTCGAACTACGTCAACTAACAGTCTCGAATTCCAAAAAACTGCTAGGGTACAATTGGGCCTTAAAAGGAGTCTAATTTACATTTCACAACATTTCGGCAATGCTACTGTCTCATTTTAATTATACACTTTTTCTGTATGGCTATGTATAGAATATAGAATATTATGTATAGAATCTATGTATAGAAAATTTATAGAATATACATACAGTAGTCATGAAGATGCAAGTTCTAAATACTTTTATCTATTTCAGAATTATATAAAATACATTGTGTTGGCGTGCAGTGCTGTGTTAGTAGAGGATTATTCCATCACTGTTTATTTTTGAAAATTGTTTAATAAATACTGGTGGATATTTCCATGTTATAACCCTCAGGCATAGACTAACTATACTGTCTGTGATAACTATACTGACTAACTTGTTGTCTGTGCCTCAGGGCTTGGGCCGCCAACTACAATTGTTACTATTATTATGTTCGGAGTTCAACTATTCATTTAAAGAAGATTTGCTAAACGCCAGAGGAACTGTAATATAATTTTATGTAATATTGCTGGTCTGGATCTGGATAAGTGAAATAATTGATGCGTGTTGCCTAAGTGTTACACATAGGCTGCAGGCGGAGAATGTCAGTTATTATTCGATTATTATGTCAAATAGTGAACGTCATTTATGGTTTATGGTTATGGCCACAGTCCCAATATATTTGAAAGTCATAGATCAGTCGAAACTGCATAATTTGTATGTTGGAGCAGTCTGACACTCATATGGCTTTCATATAACTTCTAAAAGAAAATTATTTTCTGATTTTGTTACAAAATTACAAAAACATCGGTCTTGTATCAACATCATTGTGTATAAAATCATATGCCATATTATCTTGAAAATTCTAAATCGTAAATGATATTGAATATAGGGTAATGAAATATGGGGTTGGTTGCACGAAAGCGGAAACCATTCAATCGTCGTAAAATGACGTCATCTAACAGAGTTCAATAGGAAAATAATAGTTGCATTGGCTCCGTTAGATAACGGCATTCTACCAGCGGTTGAATTTTTCTGTGTAAAAATTATCAGTATTTAAAGAAAAAATTATAGAGATATCCCAACTTAAAATATCGATTTTATCATTAGAGAATTGAGGTTAACAGACACCAAATTATATTAAAGTCGTTGAATTATGAAACTTTGTAGTTTGTTCAATGATGTAAGTTTACATTTGTAAATTTGTTCAATAGTAAGTTTTAGTTTATTCTTATGTAAGTTTTTAGTTTGTTGAATAATTTAGGCCTTCTTATGTTTATATCTATCGTAAGTTAGAATCCTTTCAGAAATATGTTGTTGTCTAAATGAATTAAATTCAATTAGGGTAATCTAATCTAATTTCTTCAAAATGCTTTTGATTTCTCACCACTCCATTAACAAAATGGCCCGTCATCACAGTCACAATTAACGGATTTTCCAATTGTGCCTTTTGGTCTTCTGAATGTAAGTAAAAGTATAGCAGCTATTTAGAGTGCCTGATAACTGTGAGACTGTTACGTGTGTTGCAGCCTTTCTCAGGATAATGCAAGCACAGACAGTTAATTGTAAAAGTCGACTAGACACAGCTGGAGGTGTGTGTGAGTAGCTCTGTCTCTTTTCAATAGCAGCCCACAGGTAACTGCATCCATATAAAAACGTCAATTATATTACGTCATTAGGTGATACAGTTTTGAGCCTACTCAAAATAAAACAGCGATGTAGTGAGTAGCAATGTATGGAAAACCCAGTTGAAGAATCCTATCAATCCAGGTGACAAGATAATTGAATGATGGATGACTGATCTTTTACTGAGCTTGAATGTGGAGTTATAGAAAAAAATATTGAAAACTGAGGAACTTTATCAGTCTTTGTAAAAAAAATAATAAAAAATTGTGGAGATAACTGATGACTTTGTAAAGACTTGTCAAAATGTTGTCAGTATTTGTTGAAAATTGGAAACCACGCCTGCTAAACTTGAAAACAGCGAAATATATAAATTGAAAAGAGATTTAATTTTAAGTGTTCATTGGAGAGTAAACTTCAAAAACGTGGAGTACAGTTGTTCCTGTACTGAGAAACTATAATTTCTTGAACACAGAGAAAACAAAACAATAAATTGAAACTGAATTTCAGGATATTTCATTGAATTTGTGTTCTCATTGAAGACTTTTCCAAACTGCAAAAGTAGTATCACTATTGTAATTACTACTGTTAGCATAGTATCACTGATTTCATAGTCTGCTTTCTTCACTTTCTTCATACACTTTAATTCTCTCCAAATGACATTTCTAGTCTTCCTCATGTTGTAGCAGAGGATTTTTCACAAAATAATTTTCATAGTAATGGATATTTCAATTGTAATAGCGTGATGCTTGACTATCATTCGTGTGCTGTTTTCCGTGTTCATATGGCGTTGGCGTTTAAAGTGATTTTCGTGAGCTGACAACAATGCTACTCTGAAACGAGTACAGATTGCATTTGCTGATACAGAAAGAGTGCAATCTCCATCTGACAACAGAATACGCAAGAGAAACTCAATTCAAGACAGCTAATCCATTTTAGAATAATAATTTATATTCATCACTGTGAGCTCCTTATATTTATATTATTCTTCTATAGATGATTATATGCTACACAAAATGAATGGGTTTTATGCATTCGTTTATTTATTTATTAAGTAGTGTACAAATAATACTTAATTCGTTCACCATATATAAGGTCTCATGATAATATGAGGCTAACTTGTTTTTTTGGATTTGTTAAGGCACAAAGTACTTGATAATCGTTTACTGATAAAAAGTGACAGATTAAGATTGAATATGATACAGTATGAAAACGAATGCGACTTGAAAATGGTGACAGATTACGATTATTTAAAACAAAACAAGATTTTGAAGCACTTCACATTTTTTCCGTCTTGGTGATGACTTTTGTATTATGAATGACGATTTTAATAACGAAAAGGGCTTAATCTTGAAAAATATTCAACGTTTAAATATGATACCGTAATACAATATAAGCAGATAAAGAATGATCAAAATTAAATATACTGTAGATTGACCTGATACCAATGAATAATGGCGGATGGAATGCTAGGAGGTCTGTGATTGGCCAATCTACGACAATCGAGGTTTGTTATTGGTTAAGGCCGTTAAGGGTGAAACCAAGTCACGCCCACGAGTAGGACGAGCAAGCAAAAATAGTGTCAAAAACCAACAAAAACATGAAGAGAGTGATAAATTGAATATGTAAAAGTATAAATTATCATGTATATAATTAATTATCAAGTATAATCATAATAAAAAAAAATGGCGCTCTGTTCTCAACCTACTTTTTCTCGACAATATATATTTCTAATATAATGAAAACACTGGAATGTAGTCCAAAAATATCACTGTATTCAGTAGAATTTACAAACATGTTTCGGCATCATTGTGCCATCTTCAGTGTACTAAGAAACTCAGTTTTTGTACTATGAAACTCAGTTTCATAGTACACTGAAGATTGCACAATGATGCCGAAACATGTTTGTAAATTCTACTAAATACAGTGATATTTTTTGACTACATTCCAGTGTTTTCATTATGTATTATAAATATCACAACATCTCACCAGACACTGTGTCAGAAGTATATTTCTAATTGCGATCGTTCTTTATTTTGGTTTTTTGTCGCATTATCAATTTATCAAACATTGAAACATTAGATATTCTTCAACATTGAATTCATTATTCTGTTCCGAACATATTTTTTCCTGCAATCTTTTGCTGCGGTGATGCCCACATAAGCTCTTAGCTTGTGCGTGGATAATGGGAAGGATGAGAGATAGTAGTAGGCTATAAGATATCGCATGATCTTCAACTAGTAGGTACATTTTAGGTATATTTTCAAACCCTATTACATTTCAAAAGATAACCCAGCATTTTTACATCTCTAACATTTTTCTTGTTTGCCGCAATATTAGCTCTGGTATGACCACATATACCCAGTTCTAGAATCAGTGAATGGACTAATTATAAGGTTGGTTAACATTGGCCTCTTTCTTGACAATGTCAACTTACAGTAAACTCGTCACACAGTAATTAAGAGTTCCTCACAGAACTATGCTGGAAAAATTGCAGGTGTATTTCGTACATACTGCACTATTTTAGAAGTGACACCAAATTATACACTTCAGCTACTAACAGTGGTTGAATATTATTCAGTCTATTCAAAAAAGCCAAGTCTTCTCAATCCACTGGACGACTTGCAATATTACTCTATGATTGCTTAATAGATTTCTGAAATCTGTAAATTATGTGTGCAATAAAATTGAATTCCAATACTAGTTAGAATGAGTAATAGTGTTAATTACTTGTCAAAATAGTGTTATTTACTTGTCTATTGCAAGTCGTATACTGGACGACTTATCACAGCTCTACGACTAAGTTTGCTTGATATTTTCATTGAAATCTGCAGCTCTGTAGTTGTCAGCTGATGAATGTATTCAGTTTAAATTCGAATAATAGTTGGAATGTTTAATAGATGTGATTTCTTTAAAAAAGCACAGAAATAATCTTATCAATGGATCAATGTCTACATTTTATATCTGTTTGACATCCACTGTAAAAATCAATTTTGTCAAAAAATATCATTCAGACTTGTCGTATTTTAATTGGCCTTTGTGAGAGTCGGCACTTGAGTAGGTCGTATCACAGTAGCCAATCACATATAAAGGGCAACATATGTGAAACACTTAGTTTATAACGATAGTGCAAAAATACGTCAAGACGTCAGAAAACGCCATTGCGTAACACCTCTATTGTGATCCTCAATATTAATTTGTTAATACCGGTACTTGTTTTCATGCTATCCTGATGTTTACTTATTGTAAACGTTTCAATCTGCTACATTTTCATACCCCCTTATTCAGATAATTTCAATTTAATCTATAGAACTTTCTAAAAAATTTAAATTAGCAACTTGACAATAAACTTGCAGTCGTCTACTGGACGACTTATCACTGCTTTTCGACTATGTTTGCTTGATATTTTCATTCAAATCTGTGGCTCTGTACCTCTTTCTGAACTGAGAGACACAACAGAATAATTTCAGACATGATTTAATTGTATAAGATTGACATCGATCGACGTTTTTATTAGTTTTGATACAAATTGATTGGACTCTCAACTACAATAAATTGAAGGATATTTCTCTAAACTAGAAAACACCACTCATCTAAATGTTTGTAGTCCGACTCATGTCAAGAAGTCAGCATTGTTTATATGAGGAGCATTGATGCCAAGTTTCATTGAGAGAGAAAGAGGAAACTGCACCAAACGTGTTTGTTGGGACTGTGTGCGACAACAATGCACAGTGCGAATAGGATAGAGACATCAGCAACTGCCTTGTGCTGAACAAGGATAGAAAACTCCCATCTAAGCAATGCTGACTTCTTGACGTGAATCGCACTATAGCATCTGATTGACCCTCATGTAGCCTAAGGATATCACAGTCATAGACACGGTGACTCAAATTCACCACTGATCGATCTTGTAATGTGAGCTGGCTGTACCAGGCTACAATTACTTCTTTTAGAAAGCAGACTCAGATTCCACAATTCAATTATCCAAGCCAATATTAGGTTTTCTATTATTGGTTTCACATTTTGTCAACAATCCTTATCGCCTTTACATTACACCTATACGCTATCTTTACCTATAACCGGAAAAGATTAAAGTAATCCTAGAACTTATCAAGTTACAGTACTTCTAAACGGGGTTAGGCTTATTGAGTTTCGAGTAATTTGGAAAAGATTAAAGTAATCCTAGAACTTATCAAGTTACTTCTAAACAGGTTGGGCTTATTGAGTTTCGAGTATTTTTTATAGGGAAGTGATCATTATGGACATAATTAATAAGATTAAATGGATAGGATTTAGATTATGATGTTTGAAATTAGATTTAGAAAGGCCTACGGTGGTCTGCTACGAATTAGATTGATTAAACTCATTAAACAATTAAACTCTGTTGTTCGTAAGCAGGGATAATAGAGAGATAATTCTCTCCTTTCTGTGGTAATCAGATTCATTTAATTTGACGCTTGGCATTAGATAAATAGATATATAGATAGATATATGGATATTATTTCTTGGCACTGATGACCGTAGAGTATCATGGCAAAGAAATAATATCTCTCTATCTATATAAATATATATTTATCTAGTGCTAAGCGTCAAATTAAATGAACCTGATTATAGTTGTAAATGTAAATGCTTATTAGAAACGTAGTAACGGCTGTGTCGAATGTTTGTTGAAAATTTCTCAATCCTAACGACATTTTAATCAGTTTGAGACAATATTCACGATCTATTAACTTGGAGTACTATATCTTTTTATTGCTACAGGTATCCAGGTATCCTTCTTAGTATCCAGATATCGACCGTTGCACTTGACTTAATTACCTATTTCTTTTCCGGTGTTGCGATATTGTTTTAAACACGTGACCACAACATTGCGTACACGTCAACTGTTACTACCGGCAATAACTAGTTACTTTATAGTCGTCGACGCAATTGAAGATCTCCTGTCTGACCAGCCGTCACCGTCACATCCTGTCATGCACAGAGAGTCTAGAATAAGAACTGGAATAAGAGAGTATAGAATATTTACTTCTATTCTCTATGGTCATGCATCGCTCGACATCTAGATCCTAGATCAACTTCAAACCAGGACTTGCAGTTGTCCACTACACTCTACACAACTCCTTACTGCCATGCTCTACCTCAAACAATTTTTTCAGACATTGCTGTAATATTTCGCTGTTGACCAGTAGGTTATATATTGATACAGTGATTTTGCAATTACAGTCCATAATTATATATCTGCTTGTTATCGAGCGTGAAATTTTGAGGAAATATTTTGGTGTGAAATAAGGAGAAGTACTGTATAATAAGATTCATTTAATTTGACGCTTGGCATTAGATTGAAAGATAGAGAGATATTATGTCTTTGTCATCGTACTCTACGGTCATCAGCAACGTCAAGAAATAATATCTATCTATCTAATGCCAAGCGTCAAATTAAATGATTAAATATTGAATTTTGAATATTGGCTGAATAAGAATACAGTTTTGTTGAATCTCCTAAAATCATTAACTTGGGTGATTAATGAGGATTATGATTCAATTATCATAGTTCTGATTGTTTTAGTGATCATGAACAGAGATAATTCCTCTCTTTTTCTGCGTCATGAACAATTATTCATCATTTTAAACCCAGAGTTTGCTGTTGAATGTGTTTAACACAGCATCTAATTTAACTGGTAATCTAATTTTTGATAATTACAAAATATTATTCATTTCATTCAATATTTTAGTTTGGCTGGAATGAGAAGCCTTGAGCTCCAGCATCCAATCACTTTCTGAAAGAAAGTACAATTGAAACAATATTATTTATAAGTTCTTGAAAAAGTGATTAAAATACAAGTAGCCTACTAGATGCAACTGAGAGAATAATTTCAATAACATCATTCATTCTATTTCACTCATGGGAAATCATTATCCATAAAATCGAGGTACCAAAGAAGAGAGAAGTATATTTGAGTCAAATATAGATACAATTACAAAAAAATCATAAAGTATTAACCATGTACAGTATAATTCCCTTGATACGATACATCTAAAACGATCAGAACCAACTGTGAAACTACTGTAAATGCTTCCTTCGAAAAAGATCAGGAAGGATCCAGCCTACTGTGAACATGATGTATGGGAATTGGTTTATTTTTTACTTTCTCTCGCAGCCTGCCTAGTGCATCTTTCTATTAGCGGCGCCTCTACCAATACAGGCTCTCAGCTACAGTCGATTCGATGTGCCGTCTGCAAAGAAAGTGACAGTAATTTTGACGGAGGCCAATGCCGGGTGAAGGTTGACCTTCATTCATGCTCTGCTCGGGCTATTGCTTATCCAACAAAGGAGTGATCGTTTACTCTACAGATTCTTTGTGAGAAGCTAAGCTCTTGGAGTGAGAAAAGTTTGGAAGTGACTCATTGATCAATGCACTCCAATGAATTGACAGTGCATTTTCAGTTTTCATTTTCAATGAATTTTCAGTTTTATACTGAACAGGAAAAGAGCTTTAATTTTCAATTTTTACATAATACAATAGATGAAAAATCATACATTTATATATAACAATCGTCAGCAGGAAAGTAGGGAACAGAAGTAGGCCTACAACTACAACTAAATACCTCTAACCAAAACAACTACAACTAATTCAAATCAAAGTGAAAATTAAATTGAAAATTATGAGAAAATATTATAGTGAGTGGAGCTCAAAAGTAACTAGGTAATTTATTTATTTTGCTAAAAAAATATTTAAAAACGTATAAGGTGAATCATAAAAGAAGCATAGACAAGACTTAACATACATTGGGGAAGCGGTATTCCAGTGGCAGAGACGAGTCCAATAGGTGAGATTAGATAAGAGACAGCGCCTACCACTCCCGTTGTAACGGTGACCGGCTCCTCTAAATACAAAAATTTATGAGCTTCAAAATCGCTTCCCGGTGGTTCGGAACCCACCTAAAGCTGTAGGTCCATTCATATCCCATCATCATCCTTCCCATTACCCACGCACAAGCTTAGAGCTTATGTGGGCATCATCCCTAGCAAAAAAAAAACACATTCGTCAATAAATTCGGAACCAATTATTGATCAATTAATTCCACTGTTATGACTGTAGAACTAAGTATCCTGGTTCGATCCCAGTTGACGGAAGTTGTTTTCCTCGGGCCACTCCCGTCTTTCGTAGGAGACGTTAATCCGCCATTCCCGTCTGCTTAAAAAGCAGTCATCTTCAAGACTGTCATTACCCACGCACAAGTCTAGAGCTGATGTGGACAACACTTTGAGAAAATAGTCTCTCACGATTTCATACCACTCATTATACTTATTATCTCGGATAAGGCATTTTACATATTTAAGCATATTTTTTTTCAAACAAAACACGATATTAATCTTTTTGACAGCGATTACATTACGAAACGACGGTCAACTTCAAAATCAAGCGTCAATTTTAATTGTTTGCAACATCGTCGCAACTATTTCAATGGAGAGAAGAAATGAACTCAAACAATAAGGAAGAAAAAATGCAATGCAAATTGTTATCAACATCAACACGCAGAAGATTCAAAGGGGTATCATTCATTGCGCGTGCGGGCTCAAAGGTGATTGTTGTCGAAGAATTGAGGACAGTACAATAGTAGGACACCAGTAAGTTTGGATTCATGAACGAGTCACGAGCTAGGATGACTATATTGAACCCAGCAATGATACGTAACACTCGGTGGAATTTCCTGCAGACACGTCCCAAGCTTAAAATAAGCAGGTCTGTATCACTTTGATATCGCTCCTCGCTTTACAAAGTGAAGTAGGTAAAGGAGAAAGATGAGAGTAAAGTGAAACAGAATGTATTCTTTCAAAAAGTGAAGTAAGTGAAGAAGAAGTAAGTGAAGTGAAGGAGAATATATCCCTTCTTTACAGAGTCAGACACATTTCTAGGTTACAAACGAAGTTAACAAACTAATTTTGAAATTACAAAGTGACAGATTGTTAGAAAAAATTTACAACTTTGATAATTGATATAAATTTCTCAAATAAAGTGCAGTGCTGCTATCAGTGTTCATTTAAATCTTAGATTGCGCATAAGTTTGAATAAAGGACTAAATAGTTGGTGGTCTATATCTATAAGTCTAGCCGAAATGAGGAATATATCGTTGATTGATAGATTTCATACGAAGTATGAGAATTCTTTGACATAATATTCTGATGAGGTGTTTTCTTACACCTTTCACTTCCAACAATCAATGAATTATAATCAGATTCATTTAATTCGAAGCTGGCATTAGATAGATAGATAGAGAGATATTATTTCTATGCCATCGTACTCTACGGTCATCAGCAACGTCAAGAAATCATATATCTCTATCTATCTAATGCCAAGCGTCAAATTAAATAAACCTTGTTATACTTCACTGTTGCAATTCAGACCACCGGATTTCTGATATGAGATACCACAGTTACGGGAGCTGCCACGGTCACCCATCCAAGCGCAAACACCAGCGGGCGTAACCTAATACCACGATTACTCGATCCTCTCGCTTTACAGCATAACGAGAGTTGAATAGGCTTGCACAGAGTTCTGCGTTTCACTGGAGAAACTCGCTCTTACCACGCGAATATCTGTATTACATGTGTGTTGTGTGTATGTGAACGCACATACAGGCTTACAGCACACTAATAAGAAGTGAAAGAAGAATAGTTAATTAGAAACTGTTATGAAAAAAGTAGAAGTATTCGTGTTGTCAAAATACAATCACCATTTACCAAGTGATTAAGTGTTTGGTGGTTTCGTAATTTCTCGTTTTATAAACGAATGTACCGAAAAACTTGCATGTCCTTAAATTGAACAAGCAGACCAGTATGAAAATTCAAACGAAATTGGAATGTCGTGTGATGCGTGTTGAAACGATGTTACCTACTAAATTCCGTCGGTCTTATTCCGGTTTTTATTTGTATATCTGTATTTGTGAACTAAAAGGTTCATGCCAACGATATCGAATCGTCCAGTGTACTGACCGATAGATTACGATGTAAAGAAATTATATAATAGGTCAAACGACCAATTTATCGTACGGCTTTCACCTGCGATGAGTTCGTGAACGGAAAATCAAGTGTTTTAATATCAACACCAATTATTATTATTTGATGCGCTCTTCGAAAGTTACATCCATTACTGTGAAAATAGAAGCGAAATGTTTAAGCAGAAATTTAGTTGGACTTGAATTACGGTAATTATTGGCTTCCTCTTCTGGCATTTTCGAATTTTGCGAAGTATAGATGTTTTTATCACCTCAGGGTGAGCAAAAGTGAGCCGTCCTCCAACCCAACACTTTTGATTGACATTTTAAGGTCCTACAACTCATACACCCATCAGCATGATTAAGTGAGTTTATGCCGAATAAGTGCAATAATATTATTGCTTGTCAAAAGCAAAAGTATCAAACTTTTGGGTCCTGACTCAGTGACATTCAATAACTCAGTGATATGTGACTATATCCTAGTGTTTTCAAATTTTGGGTCTCTTGCAAAAGAATCCTACATTTGTTTGAATAAATAAGTAGTTTTGCTTATCCAGATGTCTATTAACACCATCTATTATTACTATCAGTCTATTACTATTTGATAAACAGTGTATTGTGTATTTTCAGTAAGAAACAGTCTTATGTTTTTGAAATAGGTTTTAGTTATGTAGTGAAATCAAATGTGGGGTTCTTCTGCGAAAGACTCCAACTTTCCCCTCAAATATGGGAGTTTATTCAACAGGAAATATGAAATTGATCATTATTTTAATTAAACTGCTGAGTCCCGTATTGAGTAATGTTTTGTCAACATGTCAACCAATTCTCCAGTTACTAGCTCTCAACTCTTCAGTTAACAACTCTCCAGTTATAATGCTGAATTGCATCAACCGGGATCAAATATTTTGAATCAGCTGATTGTACTACACTGGTGCATTATTGTAGTGAAATTGCGCTGATCCTGCATTGGAATTATTGAACTTGCTCAAGAATTCTTGTATTAGAATAATTTATAGATATGAATATTTATAGGAAATATTTCCTATATTTCGATTTTAGATCATAATCTCCTTTATTGGATCAAATACGAGTATGTTGAAATTCTGTTTGTGATACACAATACACATCCTATATAATTGTAGATAGAAACAGCAACACCTACTCATATTACTTCATTCTCGATAACAAATAAAGCAATTTAAAATTAGTTTGATACGTATCTGTCATTGATGTGTATATGAAATCGGTGGTAAGTAATTCGGTACTTTTGAAATCAACCTCTCAATTTCGATCTATGAAATATAAGAATAGAATTTTCAATAACGAAGTATAAAATTACATCAGCAGCTAAGGTGAAATCAATGGAATTCAGTACCATGTATAAAATTTCGTAACAAATAATATGTAAGACTGATGATTTTCAACTTACGATACCCAAACTTGTTGAAGAGTTGATTGAAATTCCTACAGAACAAGTTGTAGAGTTTTCCTTATCGCGTTTTGTAGCATGTCCTGTTCATCTATTAGCTCATTCATATCTATTCCCATATACAGCATCATATTAATGTTCTATCTATTTCTTGAATACTTACATAAATATTGACCTCTTATTATTAGCATCATTTTACCTTTGCAGCTTTAGCTTTCCACACCCATAAATCACAACCGGCCTTGCAATTCATAAATCATACATATAAAATTTATAATCATTGCACAACCTGATTTAAAACTCCACTTTCATTTCCTTCTGAGATATTTTTGAGATCGCTACCAACCTCGAAATTAAGATAAAATACTAAAAAATGAGAAAACCTTTCCTCCACGGTTGAAAACACATTACTTGAATATATGATTAACCGTTACATACTCGTATGTTGAATATGTTATTTAAACTGTATATACGCATATATATTGAGCTAATAAATGGGACTGCGGACTGGTAACAATCTCTAGTGAAATTAAAAAACTGAATTTCTCTAGTGAAAATTTTCGAAACGTTCTGATCATGTCAATCAAAGCTTGGTTTGAAATTTATTGATTTTGGGTGTGATGATGTCATAATTGTGGGAAATAAGTTTCTGATTTGTTTTTCTCGTGAATTCAATAGAATTCCAGAATTTGTTCTAAGTTTTTTCTAATTTTAATTTTTTTAATTTTTCCAACAGTAGGTGTTGATTTTGTTAATAATGAATGGAAATTTCAAATAATAAGGAAGACCATCTTTCTTATCTTAAGGAAGGAATGTCTTCAGCAACGTATACCTGAAGATATGCTTGATTCAGCTTTCACTTGCATAGTTGCCAAGCTACTTCTGATTATGCATACTTATTTTTCGAGGGTTTTTTTTTCGTATACCTATTAAAAAATCAAGGAACGAAATTATGTTTCTCGTGTCATCTTCCCAATCCTTGATTAACATGAAAAACCAGCAGAATTATGACTTCATTCATACATTTGCTAGCAAACATTTTTTGGTTCATTAGGCAACTAAAATCCACAAATTATATTGATGTAAGAATCCTAAAATTGAAAATAATTTTTTGCACGTCATTTCTTTCATAGCATCATTAGTGGAAATAACTTAGGTTCATTAGGCAGTCAACATTCACAAATTTTATTTCATAAAATTGAATACTTGCAAAAAATATTATGCTCACGTCATTTATTTCATAGAATCATTAGATGAATTTGAGTAACCTAACGCAAACAGAGCTATCATTATCATAAGTCATGTGATGTGGCATAAATGACATTTTCTTGTGAGACTTATGTTTAAATTCTGTTATGTACTATTGAGGGTAGTGTAATTTTCATACAAAATTGGTTTTCAACAAACTATTTTTTTTGACCGGATGTAAACAAAACTTTTCTATTTAGTACTGTTGAAAATGTGACTGGTGTAGCCACGAAACCGCGGTCCAGTGCTGAAAATAATAAAACAGTGGAATTGACAATATCTTTTAGTGTTTTATTTTAAAATTGTTTTATTTTACAAAAAGTTAGGAATGATCATAGGGGAGAGTTTGACTTGATCTTTATGTAATAAATCCTCAGAAGTGTATTAAGAATAATGATATTTTCAGTGAAACTTTAAATCTCGGAACATAATTATCCGTGGCATAATATGTACACCACGCTTCGCCACTAATAATTATATAATATGTATGAAGTAAGAAAATATGTTTCTGTAATGTAGCTCATAATTAATTAACAAAATGTCAATTCATAAAGATGCTGCTGTATTAAAAGAAGTTCAAATAACAATAAATATAAAAATAAGCAATGAAACACATTTTTATAGAACTCTATTAGGAATTCCTAGACAACTCAATAATGTATAAATTTTCATTAAAAAACGTAAAAGTGAACTTAAACCAAAAACCTAACTCAAATTCACTTGAAATTATTAATTTTTTGCTTTCTCTGAAAAGAATCCAACATTATTATTGGTCTATTAACTATCAAATATAATTTTTTAATACAGTTATGTAAACACACAGCACAACTTAACAACTCCTGTGAAAGCATTGCTCAGTTTGAGTTGAAAAGGAGGAATTAATAAAAACATAAAAAAAACTCCTTTATAGTGAACTCTTCTATCAATTTGAGTTAAAACCAAATTGTTCATTATCCTAATGGATTGGAGTCAAATTTCAGTGTTAAAAAATAAAATAAAAACTTACAACGCAATAAGCAAAATATCACACTCGGTCTCTAACACCACGATTTAGTGTCAGACCATTATGGATAAGTTCAGAACGTAGTTAAATTCAAGGCTTTTATTGAAGGTGCGAATGTCTAAATATACAACTCCTAATTTCTCGACAGATTCTTCCTATAAGTTGTGATAATAATTTGTGAATATTAATATTATTGTGCTCATTTTACCACTTTACCATAATTATTTAAATTTGTTTTTCTTCTTTTTTACAGGACGCACAACTACCAACGTCAATCTAGAAGAAAAATACCAACTATCAATAATTACAACAGTGATCAAACAACTCATGATCAGTTTGCATGTGATTTCCAAACGTGGAACACCATCAGTAGTTTAGAGGGGAGAATGAATTCAAGACAGAAAGATGCCAAAGAGTGAGACAACTAAAAAGATGTAACACCAACCAAAGAGAACTCAACATTAGAAAAAATCGTGTATCTTCTATAGATATGGGGCCAAATCTGTATGATTACATTAATACTTATAGACGTTCAAAGAAGGATCAATTGTGGTACAAAGACATTCATAAAAATAGTTTATCAATAACACATCACTCTAAAACTGGCAGATGAAATGAACAATGTGACAATAGTTCAACTATTATGTGACAAAATCGTGGGTTGTCACAAATTGTGACATTTTGAGAAATAATATTGTTGGCTCATTTTATTGTCAGTGTACAGTAAAATACAATATTAGGCGAGAATCGAAATTAAACTTTGACAGAACGTTATTGTGTTTCGGTATAAACAAGTGAATATGTTAACAAGTTAACTAGTGACAAGTAATTATTGTGGTTTTAATAATCGACAAAAGTATAAAGTTGAGAAACAATCTAGTGAATGTTTTTGACAAGCAATTTCGATTAAAAATCGAAAACAAGTATCAAGTTAACGGACAATAAAGGGAGATAAATATTTTGCAAAATACGCTTTGTTAGGATATTTCATGTGAAGAGTTTTGTTTAGTAAACGAATACCGCTCAAGTTTTTCCAAATTTGAAATCATATGGTTTCAAATTTGAGTTCATTTTGAAAAAACTAAGTCATTTGTGTCTAGTGATAAACGAGTCAAATTTTCAGCCATTTTCCACTGAAAAGTCGATAGTTGTTGTGAAAATGGTGGACGTGGGTACAATTGTGGTGGGCGCTTTGAAAGCTGCATCAGGACTTGTGGGAATTTCAAAGTTGTGGTTTCTTCCCACGTTTCTGGCGGCGCTTGCTTACTACAACTACGACATCTATGATCCTGAAAATCAGCCGCTAAACACGAACAATATAAGGGAGGAGTATGACTTTATAGTGGTTGGAGGAGGATCGGCAGGATGTGTTATGGCTAACAGACTGACTGAGGTTCCTCAGTGGACCACTCTCTTACTAGAGGCTGGTGGACAAGAAACGGAGCTAACCGATGTGCCTGTCTTGTCTCTCTACCTCCACAAGAGCAAATTCGATTGGAAATACAGGTATTTATAGATAAAAATTTAAAAATCATTTTTGTTGACTAAAACGTCATAAATTCGTTGCCAAATTTGTTGTCATAAATTTGTTGCCAAAAAATTTCGCCCAACAAAATAAACTTGCACTTTGCTCAGAAATGTTGTGGAACTTCTCCATATTAGGTGAATGAATAAAAACAAATTTTGTCTATTCCACATTAAAGATATTTATTAATTAAAAAACCATACTTAAGTTTCAATGCTCATGGCATCATCATCAGTGGTTGAGCCTAAACTGTTTAGGCTCTAAACTGTTCAGTTTAGGCTCAACCACTAATGATGATGCCATGAGCATTGAAACTTAAGTATGGTTTTTTAATTAATAAATACTGTGGAATAGACAAAATTTGTTTTTATTCATTCACCTAAAATAAACTTGAATTAGACAGCAGAATTTTTAGGTATCCACTCACTGAACATGCATATTACTTGGTTTGCTGCATAATTATAGTGTATATCTGCTAGTTGGGCTATTCAATAGCTATTCAATAAGCCATCAGCTATTGAATATTATCGGTACTTTAATGGATGGAATTTTATTGAATTACAGAGCTCAATTACCTTTTGAGAGTATTGACATGCGAATTCTTGTTCAGGCTATTCTAGTTGTCTTTGAAGAGTTTCCATTTAAATGTAGTGTTGAAGACGAAGATCCATTTATTTTACTAGTTAAAAATTTACCACAAAATTTAACTTGGGAATAAGAAGGCACGCAGACTGATGTTGTCATATTATAGAGAAAAACCACAACAGCAATTCAAACCCAACAGGATTCTTATAAATTGAGAAATTACATTTTTCTATTTATTCACCTAAGTTTTGTATTGTGACAGTATGTTATATGCTAAATAGTAGCCTGAATCAACGAAGTCATAGTAAATTAAAAGTATCAAGTAAATAAATAGTGCAGTAACAGTATATTCAACTTGATATCAAATTAAGAATTTTAAGCTTTAATAAATGTTTCTAGAACTAGAATTACAATAGACCAAGATAATATCATGCAATATACAAGACATGTTTAAGACGTACGTTTAATAAATCTATTTTGTATTAATCGATTATTACTATTTTACAATCTTCATTGATAAATTTGATAGCTATAAAAGTCAATATTGTAGTATATGCTAGTTTATTTGTGCTGTGTACGTCAGAAGAAAAGTATTTATCTAACAATAATTTTAGAATCACACAAGAGCATTGTAGTAATGAGATATTATTAATTTGTATTATTGTATTGGACGTTGACTACTTATCCTGTTATTTCTCTTTCCATTGATTTTGATAATTGAGTTAGCTGATCAAAACTTTCAATCGCCTACATGGTGAATGAAACATTATGGTAGAAAAATCATGTGAATAAATACATATGTTCCTCTCTTTTTATCAAAAGAATACCTTTCTTTAAGTAGGACTAAGTCCTCCTTCTGAGTTTTCTTTTGATATCTTTCTCTCTTTTTATCAAAAGAATACCTTTCTTTAAGTAGGACCGAGTCCTTCTTTTGAGTTTTCTTTAAGCCTGGATTGGAGTAATTAACTACTGTGGATGCTCTAAATAAAAATTCATCTTTGAGGAAAAAACTGATTCACACAATGTTTCTAGACTACTCGCTGAAGAATACTCATCTTTCTCTTTTAATTTGATTGTTTGCTCAAACTAAAAATATCATTTGGTGAGTCAAAACCACGACAACTATTACCACAATGTTTCTAGACTATTTCAAACAATACTAATATTCTATTCATTAAATTATGTTTGATGTTTGATCTAAATTTCATCTTGAAAAATTCATCTTTTGAGACAAAAACTGATTCATACAAGTTTCTAGACTATCCCAAACAATAATCATCTTTTATTTATTTAATCATGTTTGATCTGAATAAAAAATGCATCTTTTGAGGCAATACTCAAGAACTGATTCACGCTGTGTCACAATAGAAATAGAAACATTTCTAGGCTATCCCAAACAATGATCGTACTTTTTTATTTCAATCTAATTATGTTGCTTATAGAACTCAGCCATCTGACACAGCATGCCAAGCCATGAAAGACAAACGCTGCTGTTGGACTAGAGGGAAAGTGATTGGGGGATCATCAGTTCTGAACACGATGCTCTACATCAGAGGCAATCGAAGGGATTATGACTACTGGGCAGCCCTTGGTAACGAAGGCTGGGGCTATGAGGATATCCTTCCCTACTTCAAGAAATCACAAGATCAGACCAATCCGTATTTGGCTAGAAACACCAGGTACCATGGGACGGGTGGTTATCTTACTGTCATGGATGCTCCCTGGATGACTCCTCTTGGTAAGATACTTTTCAAAAGTGAATTTAATATTTATTTCTATACAAAAGTCACGATCAAGTACGGTACATGATCAATTTTTTCATCAAATTCCAATAAAATAATAACTTGAATAATTTATTTTGAAAAAGAAAGGAATTATTAGACATTGCATATTAATCAACTGCATTTTATAATAATTAGTGATAATACTAATACTACTATTTATAATAACTAATACATAATAATTAGTGAAAAAAAATCCAAAGAAAACTACCTATAAGCACAGAAAATCCATTCTTAATAGAAATAGAATCATCTTCCCATATTTTTTGGAATATTATATTACTTCATAATTAATATTTTTGCAAAAATATAGGCTTCTGCTTATGTGAGGAGCCTCCTGGATATTATCCTGTGTTTTATTTTTATGGAGAGTAAAAATATTTCAATATAAATAGATTTCTAACCGGTATATAGATACTGGACAGATCAATTTTTCTCAATATCTCTATTTCATCAGGTTATCTACGGCGCATTAATTTAACATTATTTTCTTGTTAATCACTCAGTAGGCCTATAATAAATATAAGATAAAAATTTAAAAAAAATTCAGTTTTCTACAAATCTCAAACTCTCCTTTCCATAATCTGCTTACAATGATTAAGAAGTGGATTATTAAAAATTTAATTTACTTGGAAAAGGTATTTTTTACATTCGTAGGTAATATAATAATAAGCTATTCATATATATATTATATCCAGTGAAAATATTTGTGAAAGTCTAAAAATAATAATGATAAGTTCCACTTGAACATTAGTACAGTACCTACTTCAATAAAAAGTGAATCAGGTTTCAACATTATTAAAATATGAAATGAGAGAGCAGAAACTCTTGTCAACGTGAATTTTGCAATTCTGCATCAATTCAGAGGATACTTTTTCCAAGTTCGGGCGCTAAAAGTTTTAATTTTAATCACCACAAGTGCTTTATTTCAAAGTTCAAGAGTGCTTTTTTATCAAACAATTCAATGAAATATCTCAGAAAAAGTGCGCGGATTTTATTTGTAGGTTTTCATGTGTGATTGGTGATTTATTGTGACTTATAATAATTGGGAGCACAGATAATTAATTTTTATTGTTCGTATAGAGGAGGCTGTGAGTTCTCTTTTTTCATGCTATCAAAATGAATGAAAATTTATGACATGTGCTGGATGATTCAGAAGTTGAAATCCTCAATCCAGAACGTTTTGGTCGTTGACCAAAACCTTTATGAAAATAATATAAACATTCTAAAGTGGAAGTTTGTAGGCGGCAAATGTTGAAGTCGTGAAGAAAGCTGACTTTTCTACACTCAATGTAAATAATTCACCAGCAGTGCGTCAACAATAATGCAGTCAACAAACTGAAAGAGAACAATATTTTCAAGACAGTCAAGAGTTTGTTTTTCTATCAATCAAATCTTGCCTACTTGCCTTTCTTATTCAAAGACTGACTTCGACGTTTATAAGCGTGAGTGAGTTCTTAATGTTGAACAATGATCTTTAGAAGTCAACTTATCACTCCAAATCAAAATCAACATGTACATCAAAATGAAAGTCAACATGAATGAGTTTGGCTGACAGGTTAAGGGCTACTGGCTTTCGTAATCACAATTCTATTCATGTTCTAATCAGCATACCACTTACCTGTCAATAATATATCATTAAGTTTTTTGTAATCAATTTAAGACTTTGAATTGCAAATCTATTTGCAATTTTGGATTTAATCACTTTAAACATTAACTTAATCAAATAAAGAAGAACTGGATTATAATAACTTACATCAATGAAATTAATATGTTTTGCAGTGGTAGGGGGCTGATGCCCACGTTAACTTGCCAGGCTTAGCCTAAGCGTTGGTAACGGGGAATGTGATGATATGACTGCTTTATATTTTTATCAATTTAATGACTGCTTTTTGATCAGCCAGGACCGACGGCTTAACGTACCCTCCGAAACACGTTAGTGGTCAGAGAAAAACTTCTTGGAGGCAACGTTAATCGAACCTGGACCTTTTCGTATCGGACCAGCAATAAACCAGCTCGGCTACGGCTACTCAATATTCCATTTGTAAAAAGAGACTGTATCTTGTTGTAGAGACTGAAGAAAAAATACTTCAATTGTTAAAAACTCAAGATGAAATACAGAAGACTACGGTACAAAAAATATGATCCGAGTTGTTTTAGCAAAAAACTTGAAAAAACTGTGGAAGCCATGTTAATGATACCTCCGTGAAGTTTCGTAGAAATTTCAAATTACGCTTAAAATGTCTGTTGATTTATCTAGTTTAATAATTTATACGTTACTACGTTACCAGAATAATTTCCATAACACTGTTAGTTGTCAAGTGTTGGTGAAACTGAAACCCCGGGGAAGATCACGATGTTTTTACGTTATTTTTGTGTTTTTGGGGGTGTTTTCATAAATTAATTTTTTGGCACAATTAGATTGCCATCAAGGACCCTAACAAATAACAGTTCTGGCGAGAAAAAATATATTTTAGAAGAAAGAGCACTAATTAATCATACAACATTATTTGCTGGTTCATGAATTTGAATTTGAAATGCAACCATAGTTACTTACTGCTAGCGCTACCTGTTGAGCTGCCCTTTCACTACTTCATGAATTCATGCCGAAAACTTCGTTTCGTTTGTTTCGTTAGAAATTAGGGAATAATTAATTAATTAACCTTGCAGATGAATGAAACATAGTATTTTCTTATGATTTTCTTCACTATCTAATTATTTTCAGGGGTTTTAATCGTGTGTTGTACGGTATAACTAACTAATAATTGCTTCTTTTCGTACTTCTCGCCACAATATTTTAGTAGCTCTGAATGACCCGGCTCAACGAGATTTGAACATTTGACAAGCCCAGTCTAGTGACAAATACATGACTTTGTGACTAGGCTGTGCTTGTTCTCAAAATATCATCATCATCATCATCACATGCGTGAGCCCTGTATCAGGTCATTGCATGTAGTATCCTGGATTAAGGTCCAAATATTACATGTCTATGATCTCGTATCAGGTCATTGCATGTAGTATCCTGGATTAAGGTCCAAATATTACATGTCTATGATCTCGTATCAGGTCATTGCATGTTGTATCCTGGATTAAGGTCCAAATATTACATGTCTATGATCTCGTTTGATTACGTGTCTTGATCGTATTCAAAGTAAAATTCCTTATATGAATCTATGTTGATTACGTGTCTTGATCGTATTCAAAGTAAAATTCCTTATGAATCTATGTTGATTCTTTTCATTCGAAAAGCGGAGTGCTCACTTTCTTCATTTTTAAAGGGAATGTACATATTTTTATAGCTAATTAATGAAATATGGAATATGTTTGAAGTTTGTATAAAATAGTCTATAATTACAGTACCTATTATTTCCGTTTCGTTAATAGTTTGAGTGTAACCTAGACAAGGGTAATTAAGGTAAAGGGATGTTAAGTGTATTCTAAGACAGGATTAAGGATTCGTCCTAACGTCACCAATTCATGTAAAACATCACTAATCATTCATATGTAATTTAGGTTACTTCTCAAATTCATAATCCATTTCAATTTTATGACATTCATTGTATTACGGTCAGGGCTCGATTTCAGGGGGAACGCGACAGAACGGCGTTTCCGTACCTTTTTTCCAAACCAAAAAAATAAAAGAATTATTTTAGAAACTACCAAAAAATATGCTTAGGTACGCTAAAAACGCTCCAACTTAAGAGTAATTTTAAAAATTCTTCCGGGGTAGGGCCCGTGGTGAGCCAGTTCCTATACAGTTCCCTTACCTCTTTTTTTAGAAATCGAGAACTGATTACGGGTCCTATTGATTTCAATTTTATTCTCAGTGATGCTAATTTTAATATTGTGTTCCCTATCAATTGGATAATTGTTCTTTCTCACATGAATAAAGTTTTATTCTATTCATCTAAATTGATAGAAACGGAAACGATGCTCACTCTATAGTGGCGAAGCGTGGTATATAAATAAGTATACCACGCTTCGCCACTCTACTAACTAGCACTTACCAAAGACGATAAAAAACTAATAGTTTCTTATCGTCTTTGCACTTACTCAGCGGTTTTCCCCAGCGAGTGATGTAGCCTACATGAAAATAAATTATTTTCAAATTTTTAATCCACCTTTCATCAACTTTAATGTACTTTATTAGTAAATTAGCATTCAAAACACCCTGAGTAATCAATATCCTCACAAAAAATATTACTTTCACTCCATTCGAGGAATGATAAGATTTACTTGATCTTTCGCATGTTATTCCTTTTATTCTCAAATAACAACTAAACTGTATATTCTATTTATTGTCAGATGAAGTTTGTATTTTATTCATTTTCTTATGCTCAACCACCAAATTTTCTTCAATATGACCAAATTGAAAATACAACGTTACAACATTTTTATTATTGTATTAATTTATTACTGTTATAAACTGGATGTAGTCAATATTTAATATGTATATTTCATTACTTCAGAGTAATACAAATATTTATTATATTGTATTAATTTATCACTGTCATGTATTGAATAATTATAGTCCTGGAGGAGTGCCCCAGATCAGCATACACGGGTGCACAGGAAGATTTCCTGATCGCTAAACCAGAATCAATAGCCTACTTAAATACCCTGGAAGCATGCCTCTAATTTCCAGGTCAAAAGTGACTAAGATATTTTTATTCGTTTTATCTATGAATTTTCTATTGTTTTCTCTTTTTTTACGAATTTTGTGATTATAAATGTGTTGTGTATATATGCTGCCATACGCTAAATAAATAAATTCATGTGAATAATTCATGACTAACAAAATTCTATTCTACTCCATTCAGTTGATGATTATAATGGAATTGACAAATTTTCCAGGGGTGGCGTTCCTTCAGGCAGGTGAAGAAATGGGTTACCCCATAACTGATGTGAACGGTGAAAATCAAACCGGATTTTCATTTTACCAGTTCACGATGCGTCGAGGTTACAGGTGCAGTGCAGCAAAAGCATTCCTGCGACCTGTGAGACTGAGACAGAATCTGCATGTATCGCTTTGGTCGCATGTGACCAAAATACTAATCGACGCTGAGACCAAACGAGCTTATGGTGTCGAGTTCATAAAGAATGGTGTCAAGAAAACCGTTTTGGCCAAACGAGAAGTGATATTATCCGCTGGTGCCATTGGATCACCACAGTTACTTATGGTTTCAGGTGCGTTTCATAGAGATTAAAAAAAATATGTATATACAGTATTTACTACAATTACATACAACAATTCCATTTGAACATCAATTATAAAATTTAACAATATCTCAAATAAAATCATCTTTATTACACAATATAACATATTCATTTCAAATAATCAAATTTAAATTACAGTATTTACATACAAACTGAAATTACTTTCTTCTATTAGCAATTAGCAACTTTCTTATATAGCAATTAAGGTATTTCTATGTAGTGTATTCGTGTAAATTCTATCAATGTATAATTCTAATGTTAAAAGAACTCGGTGTCACGCACAGGTTTTTTAAACCCATGTGACACCAAATTTATTGTATTAAGAAATTTTTGTACTGTGTAATTTTTTCAATAAAATTTCTGATGTATTACTAACTTAAAAAAAAAAAATAGAATACAAAAACAGTTGCAGTACTTGATTTCTAACCACTCTTTTGTGGAATTAGGTACCTCCTGAAATTTGAACTGTATTGGAGGTTACAATCCAATTGGAAATAATAAATTGCTGATACAGTATCTCTATGCCAATATCGATTATTGCTACAGCTAGCAAATCGTAGCAAACGTAACACTTATCTACTGTGCAACGCTACCCTATTATTATAAAAAGAGTATTATAACGAGGAGAAAATCAGTAGAACTTGAAAATGTCTAATCTTATCAAGGATGAGGTCCTAGCCTAATGTAATTGGGAACTAAATCCAAATTGCTATATGAGATCAATATTTTACTAGTTTTTATTGATCGAGATAGATGATTTGAAGCGTACAATCTCATCCTTAAAGATTTACAATTTATTTCATTATGTGAATGGTAAAGACATAGATGAGTTTGAAATTCAGATTTTCAATTAATTGATTAATTGATAGGGATCATACTGAGTGAAGTACGATAAGTACTGTACGAGTAGATAAAAAGACTCCATATTCCTTCATGTACAGGAGTCCATCATGTGAATGGATGGTCATAGGTAGATAAGTTAAAAATTTACATATTCTCTGTTTGAAATGTAAAATTTAAAGTTTAAAATTTACATTTGATTCATTGATGGGGATATTGAATGAATAAGTAGAACAGAAGTAGGGTTATTATAGCCCTATAATAGCTAGAATACATAAATGGTACACAAAATACCTCAATAATATGAAATATTGTAAACTGTTTATAAAATATTCTAAAGATTCTGTGGAAGTGGGAATAAAGCTCACCACCCCATGCTTCAATAATAGCATACGGTACTGAAATAATGAATGTTCATAAGGTCTACTTCTTCCAAATTCAATAATAAAATTTTATTCACAAGAATTTAAACACAAGTGCAATATAAATTTTCTAAATATAACAATATAAATTTGGTGCAACGTTTTGTAACAATGGTGGTATTGTAAATCTATTCTCAATCTCAATATATTTTCGACAAAATAAAATATTTTATGAATTATAATAATTATGGTAAATAATTAAACGCCTCGACCTTGCTCTACTGTTTAATGTTCAGTTCAGGACCCATCTAAGAGGGTGTCGTTCATAAAATAATATTATAATCCATAATCCACCCCTTTACCTCAACTCTTTGAAATCTCAGATCAAAGTGGCCATAAAGCTAAATAAAAAGTATATTTTCAATTTGTGATGAAGTTGGGTTGACAGCGTTTTTAATTTAAAATAATTATTATTTTGTGATTATAGAAATTTGCTCAGAAAAAAACTGGTCTAGTAAGGGATAAATAAATAAATGAAGGGTTGAAATAATGAAGGAAATAAATAATGAAGGGAAATAAGCATCAGCTCCATGCTATGCATGAATCAGCCTGCATCATCACATAAAAATTTGATTTATTATTATTGGTAATTATTGTGCTTGTGATTGCAAGTGATTGGCATACCCTAGTTTATCAAATAACTGCGTATGGTCAAATGTCATGACCTAATCTTATTTGCTAATGTGATGAAAAACTGGTCTTTCAATTTACATATTAGTGGTGGCAGATAGTTCTTTGTTCAACTCATAGATAGCGCTGTGCTCCATCTAAATCTACAGAGTACATATCTAGAACTATATCTAATACAGTAATACATATTATACAGTCTCTGTACCTAAATCTGCAGTAACTGAAGTAAGTAACTCTAATGTCCGATTGCATAGTCAACACATAACTCCAAATAATACGAGGACTTATTATGTATGGAATCAAAATTCAAACATAAGTGAAGTCTGAAGTGCTCCTATAAACCCTAGACTCTAAAATTATTTTTATTCACTCATTAAATAGGAAAACTATGACTGGTTTCTAACTCAAACAGTACTTTCCATGATATTGAATCGGTTCATTATTAATGGGACCCTGTCGGAGACATGTTTGCATTGCACAATTTCACTGAAGCTCGAGAAGCCAGTTAAAGTTGGATACGCTTTAACTAGGAGGATCTGGTGAATTGTTACTATGAAATAATTTGATAAATGAGTCCAACAAGGTTTCATTAGTTGTAAAATTAAAATTAATTTACAATAAAATTGTAAATGCTTAACCAATTGATTTTTTGGTGCGGAAGGTACGGAGACTGTCCAGTCCAGCATTGATTACATTTTCTTGAAAGTGTAGTGATATTTTTCTAGTTTCCCAGGCAGAATAACATATTTTTATTTTTCCAGCTTATTCTATTTATGATTTTTGATTTTTTATGATTTATTTTTGATTTTGATTTATTTTTTATGATTTATTAATAATTTATGATTTTCTGTATGATTTATGATTTTTTGATCAGTGACTGTCAATAAAAACTTTTATTTGTATGTACAGTACATTATTATTATTTTATGTACACGATTATTCATGTACTTGACAAATATGTTTTTTTATTGTTTGGAAATAAAATTAATATGATTATTGAACTGTTGTAGGTGTCGGACCTGCAGCACATCTGAGTGAGCTGAACATTCCAGTAATTTACGACTCGCCCGGAGTGGGTGAGAACTTGATGGATCATATCGCTGTTGGCGGAATCGTATTCCAAGTAGATTATCCGGTCAGTCTCGTCATGAATCGTGTGGTGAACTTGAACGCAGCATTGCGCTATGCTGTCAGTGGAGACGGTCCCCTCACATCAAGCGTCGGTCTGGAAACAGTCGGATTCATAACTACAAAGTATGGAAACATATCTGACGATTGGCCTGACATGGAGTTCATGTTGACCTCAACAACTACCAGCTCTGATGGAGGAACTGCATCTGCCAACGCACACGGTCTCACTAAAGAGTTCTATGATGATTTTCTAGGGGATCTATCGAATAAAGATGTGTTTGGTGTTTTCCCAATGATTCTGAGGCCGAAGAGTCGAGGGAGGATTAAATTGAAAAGCAGTAACGCTCTTCATTACCCTCTCATGTACCATAACTACCTCACACACCCTGAAGACATGAGGGTTCTGAGAGAGGGGGTGAAAGCCAGTCTTGCCATCGGTGAGACATTGGCAATGAAACGATTCGGAGCTCGCTTCCACAGGAAAACGGTTCCAGGATGCAAGCATTTGCCTCCTTTCACTGATGAGTACTGGGAATGCTTCATCAGACAGTACACGATGACAATCTATCACATGTCAGGTACATGCAAGATGGGCCCGTCCAGTGATCCTGAAGCAGTAGTTGATCCACAACTGAGACTTTATGGAGTGCAAGGTCTGCGAGTGATCGATGCATCCATTATGCCTCAAATAACCAGTGGCAACATTAATGCACCTGTTATCATGATTGCCGAAAAGGGAGCCGATATGATTAAAGAATATTGGTTGCAGCGTGATGCGTTATAGTGTCTTCTGATTCAATATTCAATCAGGTCACCAGACATTTTGGTCGATATCACTCGATAGGTATGTTACTTCCTGTGTATTATAGATTCGACCTTTAGCTAATCATCACCAAATACGACTATAGCAAATAGGTACATATATACCTTTTTGATTCTTAATCAAATGTATAATGAACAATATTTGTAAAATTGACTAGCCTACCTACTAAATGTATATGTCGTACCTATTGAATGTCTGTCAAATATGTCGAGTGTCAAGTGTATTGTGTAATTATTGACTTTATCAAGTATAATGACCTTGTGTGAATGTACATTTCCATTGCTGTGGTGTAATTCTTCTTAAGCTATCAAAACCATCAATGAAACATTCGTTGCCAATCAATGACATTTTAAACCTTTTAAGTTGATAATGATTATATTATTCTAATTAAAGCGATTATTCTTACATTAATTACTTTGCTCACTCTCTTTATCTTATGTATATTATACCTACCTATATTATTTAGAATTACCAAGGGCCTAAACTTTTAATTCAATAATTGAAAGAAGAACTCAGTACAAAATACCAAAAATCTATGTCTAATAAGCTCATAACATCAGTGTGTATCGACAATGGTGTAACAGCTTCGAAAAGCATAACAAGAAAGAGATTCAGATAACAAGAAAGAGAAATCAAATTTATCAATTGGAAAGAACTTCACAAGTGCGTTGAGAGTAAGATATTTTGTTTGAAATTATAATTGATTACCAATCGTAAGTTTAAAAAAATTCAAAATGGCTTCAAACATTCAAGCTCATTAAGTATAGACTACTACCTACTTAAATACATTTGAATATGTGGAAATGAACTTGATGGATATTTGAAAACAAAATATTTGGAACCTTTGCCATTTTTCATTGTATCCATAACAGAGTTATTTTGTAAAGATTCTTCCCATCTCGATGTATTATTAATTGTACAGTTGAACATTATATTGTTGTATGTTTCCTTTAAAAAAATAAAATAAAAAATAAACCGAGTTTTCAGCAATAGAATATGAGTTTCATTTACTCCCATCCAATTGAGATTTGACAGTCTTTTTTATTTTATTTTTTTCTAGTAGCCCTATAGTTTCATGATTATTCAAAATAACTTACCAGTCATTACAATACATTGTCAGCAACTGTGAAACATCATAAGTTATCTCTATGACATCAAAA